>CM025993.1:4249938-4849938 GCA_014839755.1 Sylvia borin | reverse complement strand
TTATCATGGTAGACCTGCATATGCTTAGAGATTCTTACCATAGTGCTCATGTTAAACGGAATTTATGCAATGTAGTGCTTTTATTCCAAAGGTGAATTTCTGCTTTTGCTCAACAAAGCAGAGAGCAAAGTTCTCCTTTCTCTGCCTGGGGCATTGTGTGATGTGCACAGTGCATACTGTGGTGACAAAAAATTAAGATTAATAATAAAAGGAAAAGACAGATTAATAATAAAAGGAAAAGATTATAAGAAGATGTGACATTAATACTGCAGTGTTAAACGTGGTGTTTATGTGTATTTTCTTTTTTCCCCTACAGCATAAGGTGAAGGCAGAAAGGACCCTGTGAATCTAATACAAAAGCTGACAGGGAGACCAACTAATTCTTCTGTTTAATACATAAAAAAACCTGAGGTTGAATATAACGTGTGAAAGGCAAAGAAGGTCTTTTGTAAAGAAGGTGTCCTGTGTAAGACAGAACAACAATAGGCCAGTTCTGTAGGATCAACACAGGAAGTTAATGCTGGTTTACTGGCTGGGTTTTGCATTTCCAAGTGGTTCAGATTTTTCAGGAGTGATTTGGGCTGGTTTCGGCACAAGGCACAATCCTTGTACTGAAATAATTATGAACATTCTCTTGTCTTTATGCATTGCTCCCCTTTCCCCTTGTGCTGAGAGAGATGGTATCACAGCTCTGAAAATCAGTGTATGAGGATTTTGCAGATGCCTGCTTGTGATGTGTGCCTTGTGCATGTGTGCCTGTGACCAGAACTCTTCTAATTAAACTCCACCTGACACTCAGTTCCGTGGCAGTAATCATTAACTCCAGGATTGTCTCATTCCACCAAATTAGCACGTGTGTGACTTCCAGCCCAGCTTTTTTAGTGTATGAATCCTAGAAATAGTCTGATGTAATAATTGGTAAAATTAAGCTCCAAAACTAATTAAAATTAATACACACGCATCACAGGAAACATTTTACCTTCTTTTCTGGTAGTAAACTGAGCATCAATTTCTGACAGATCACTCTCATTTCCTGTGGAGAATATTATTGATGATCAGTCAGGTGACATAGAGGTAAAATACATGATATATCCACCTTTTTCAGTATTATTATTTATTCTCCTTAATCCTGCACATTTCTCCATAGTTCTGTCCATAAGTCAGAGGTGGATGGAAGGCTGGTGACAGACCTTGTGGGAATGGTTGTGGCAAAACTGCACCGTGCTGGGGGCACCACTAGAATGTTATGAAAGATGGCAAAATCAGTATTTGTTTTTCACTTGGTCATTGCTAAGAGAGAATGGTCCAGGGGCTGGGAATCTATTGGCAGCTGTTGGATGTGCTCTTATTTTATGATTGCCTGAAAACATAATGAGAGTCATGCCAGTGCATCCTCCCCAGGTGACACTGGGTGCTGGATGATTGGTAAGAGAAGTTTCTGGTCCCTGTGGCTCTCAGACTTGTTACACGTGGTCTTCAGGAAGCTGCAGGAATGTTGCTGGCTGCACCAAATGCCCCATTCCCAGCAGCTGGTAAAAGAACACAGTCTCTCACCAATCAAGAATAAATCTTCTCTTGCCAGTCCCATCTCTGTAGCAAGGGCATGTTCTGGCTGCCTCCATCGTAGCCTGAGCTCTGCACTGGAACAGTTGTGGTGCGGCCATCAGTCTGAATTCTCCTGTTTATCAGACAGGTTGGGACAGGGCTCTTTTAAAAAATATTTTTAATTGTTATTATTAATTGATCTATTAATTGATATTTCCATGAGGAATGGCAAAAATTGAAATTTTGTCTGAAAGGAATAAGACTTCCATCTGAATGCAGATTAACGTGCTAATTTAAAAAAAAATATAGAGGTTTGTGCTCTATCATGACAGAACGTCATTTTGACAGCCGTACATGTATTTTTTATATCCCAAAATAACTAGTTTCCTGACTGGTTCAGCAGGAGGATTACATGTTCTACTCTATGCAAACATGTTTAAAATGTTGAAAGTTATCATTGCAAAAGGCAATTTGAATGATGCGGTGTGCTGCATCAGGCAGCAGTGTGTTACAAAACTAGTAGACCACAACAAAGCCTACACATCTTAAGAGAGAGAGGCAAATAATAAGATGGGCAGTTCTCCTTATAGCCCAGCAGCATTGCTGGGTGTTTATAATACATAACACTACTTTCTGTTGCTCTGTGTTTTATTTTGTGTAAGTGCTCACAATATCTCCATTTATGGATGCATGTTCTAGTGACCTATCCTGGAAAAAAACCACCAACCTTACGGAGTACATTCTTGAAAAGACCTAATTCCTTTTATTTGTGTAGCTTGGGTGAACAGCTCTTACAGCTGAATAATTCCTACCCTGAGGAGCATTCTTGAATTACTTTGCATTAGTCTAGGAAAGTGTGCCTGTTCTCTGCCTGGCTTTTTTGCCCCAGGAGAAGACTGGGAGAACAATGCTTGTCAGTCTCCAAGAGGAGAGCCTGGGATTATAGTTGCTGCAGTTGAGGCTTTCTCATTGTGCTGCTGTTATCAACAGAACATAAAAATAAAATCAGATCATTTGACCATATGATTAACACATTCCTGCTGAACTCCAGGTGACCCTAATCTTCTGGCTCTTTACAGAACTCCTGTGTTTTGTAGGATAAAATTTCTTCCTCAACATTAAATTCTTCTTTTCATCCTGAAATACCCTCTGAATTGTTTGCTTATAGGGCTTTAATGGGATGCATTGTGGCAGACAAGAAAAGATGGATTTGAATGATCATAAAGACACATTGGATAACCATATTTGTAACATCCAGATGTAGTTGTTAATTTCCTATTGCCTGGTAAAGTGCTTCTTGTGTTTTCTTTGGCCCTGTCAGTATATTGCAAGATTGCAAAGGAAGTATTTGCAATTACGTGAACTTCTTTGATTTGTCTACACTGAGCAAGCTTTGCAACTTCCTTGTTGGATTCAGAGAGTTGCTGGTGGATTTAACCACTGCACTTTTCTCTCTCTGCCCATCCAGCATGTGACAGTGACCACTGGGGTCCCCACTGCAGCAGCCGCTGCCAGTGCAAGAACGGGGCCCTGTGCAACCCCATCACTGGGGCCTGCCACTGCTCCGCGGGCTTCAAGGGCTGGCGCTGTGAGGAGCGCTGCGACCCCGGCTCCTACGGCAATGACTGCTACCAGAAGTGCCAGTGCCAGAACAGAGCCACCTGTGACCATGTCACCGGCGAGTGCAGGTGTCCCCCTGGATACACTGGCGCCTTGTAAGCAATGGCTGTGTCATTTTTGGGGGTAGTGGGATACAAGTTTTGCAGAGTTTAGATAGACTTCCATTCTGAGCAAGCAGGTTTGGGCAAACCTATGTTGCAGGGCATATTCAGCTGTGTGGCCAAGAGGAAAAAAGCTTTGACCCAGATGGGTTAAAACGCACAAAAAAGCAGCAGCAAAGGGTTCTTTCTGGCCATCACAGTCTGGCCACAGGTTTGGGAGATGGCATTGAAACATGGAGTTGTTTGGCCATGGTCATTCCAGAGCTGTGTCAGCAGCAGTGAATGAGCACTAAACTACATATGAAGAGATGTCTTGGGAACGAGTAATTCCTAGAATACCAGGTCTGTTTCCTTAGATCCATTGTGTGGATACCACACAACATTTGATGTGCATCTCTCTGTGTAACGCTGCTCTGTGCTCTAAGCTTTTGGCTGGAAGAGCTGATATTGATGGCACTGGAAACAAATCTGGGGCCTGTGGTAACGGGTGTCTGTGCTGTCCCCACCCTGTGCACAGCTGTGAGGACCTGTGTCCCCCCGGGAAGCATGGCCAACAGTGTGAGGAGAGGTGCCCATGCCAGAATGGAGGCGTCTGTCACCACATCACCGGGGAGTGCTCCTGCCCGCCAGGATGGATGGTAAAAACACCCCCTGAAACCCCCACAACCCCTCCAAAACTTCCATATTTGTACATCTCGACAGAGAAAAAAAAAAAAAAGAGTAGCAAATGAGGATAGCAAATGCAGTCTGCTTGTAGCAAGGAGTAATGAGAAACATATTTTAGCATAAGGGACTGAAATAAAATGCTTGCAAAACCGTCTGTTACTGAAAATGCTTCAGTTTTGCACTGCCTTTTTAACTGTATCAGATTCTGAGAAGCAAAAGACATGAGTTGTGCTGTGACAAGGCAATATCCTTTAGATCTTGCCTGGAAGTCATTGATTTCTCTGTGTAAGTTGATATTATTGGGATCTGACATCATTGTGTTTATTAATGGTGTTTGTGTCCATTTTTATATCTCCAGTGTGGATGGAAAAAAGTCCAGACCTTTGGATAGTGTGTTCAGTGTTGGGGAGGAGATGGGACATCAGATCTTTGACATTATCTTTAGGCATCCTTCCCTTTTATCAGAGGGCAGGGAAGGAAGGCTTGACCTTGGCGTTGCAAGTTGCCTTCCCTTGCTATCAGGTTGCCTGCTCTGAATTGGCAAATAATGCAGTTGGACCGTGATCAAGGCCCAAATAAATTCTTTTAATATGTTTGTTGATAATATTGATTTTTTACAATTACTGATCTTTTATAATTACTGATAATATGAGCATTTGATAATATTTCCCATTTAAATATTTATTTTGTGGGGAAAATTCAGATTTATTGATAATTTAATTACCTCGTAATTATATTATATTATATTATATTATATTATATTATATTATATTATATTATATTATTATACTGAGAATAACCTGTGGCTGTGGCCAGTTTTTTACCAACTAGAGAGCATGCTATAAAATACAATCTCTGTTTGTGAGTTTGAGTAGCACACCTAACTACCTAGCTTGGAATGTGGTCATTTTTACTTTTTATTGCATTTCATGCTAGAAGAGCAAAATTATTGGTCATGGAGTACAAATGTTTGCATAAATTCTTGATTCTCTTTATCTGCCTAAACACATCTACTAAAAATGAGATACAGCACATGAAGCAGTGAGGAAAATTTTATATTAGCATGTATGTTAACTAATACATGACTATTTAGAACTTTGACTGATTTTCCATTCCAAGTAATTATTTAAGTATAAGTTCTGAATTGTCAGTGTTACCTTTTTCTCCTTGCTTTTCCTGTAAGGGAAATTTAAGGCAGCCAGGTGCAAATTCTGCATATTAGTGTCGTATATTAGATGAAGTACGTGGATGTCTTTTATCTGATGAAATGCCTATAAATACCTTTTTCTTGAAATGGCTTCTTAAAAGTCTTACATGCTGATGTTTCCCTCAGCACCCAGGTATTTATTCCAAGGATGTAAAAGGCAGTGCAGAAATTCAAAACCCATTGAAAGGAGCAATCATGCTACTTAAGCTTTTAGGATGTCCTGCTTTAAGTGAAATTGCAAATAGTTTTTTCATTCATCAGAAAAAAAACCCCAACTTACCATAAATTAGAATAATTGGGACAATAGAGCAGCTGCTGATTCTTACACCTCTATTCACTGGAGGGCATCCCTGGGTATATTGATATATATTACTCCTGATAAATACGTTGGGAAGAGCTTGACATCAGTTAATCTTATATGTGTAAGCGTTTTCACAGGTGCTTAGAGGGAGGATTTTTCATGAGCTTTTACTTCCAACATGGAAATCCTAGAAGATTATTCCTCTAGTGCTGGAACATGCCCCATGTTCAAAGCTGGAGAAGGGTCTGACATTTCCGAGATCAGCACTGGGAGAGTAATACAGGATATTGGTGATCTTCCCTCGTTTCTTCTTTGTCCGTTTAAGCTGCAGTCCCAACTCCAAGATTTCTCTTCTGCACTCACAGGGCATGGTCTGTGGTCAGCCTTGTCCTGAGGGACGTTATGGGAAGAACTGCTCCCAGGAGTGCCAGTGCCACAACGGTGGGACCTGCGACTCAGCTACAGGTCACTGCCACTGCAGCCCAGGCTACACAGGGGAACGGTAAGGAGAACTCGTTCCTGCCAGGCTGCTGAGCCTGGAGGGCTCTGCTACAAGAAGGGAACTAAAGAAGCTGGGGAAAGAACAATGAAAGTATCTGAGATATGATCAAAAGTGCTGATTTTGATGATGAAATGTATGCTGTGTCACTCAGCTGATGCTGGGTTGCAGGTTGAAAGACCATGTTAAAGAACACTTCCTGTAAAGGAACTCCTGACTTTCACTGTTTTCCTGCTGTGCTCTGACACTTCTTGTGAGTCTTCCTCACTTGGAGTATCTTGCAGAATGGTGCAGCCTGGGCTGTGGTGGAGGGGTGAAGAGGGTGGCTTGTGGGTTTGTGCAGATGTCTGGCATTTACAACAGCAAGGGAAACTCGTTCAATCCCTCTTCAAAGGCTGCAGGCTGGAGAGTTGGCTCTTGAAAATGCTCCACTCAAATGAAATGAAACATTTAATTTTCTGATGGCTGTAAGTTGGCTCTGGAAGATTGAAAAGATAGGAGAATGAGACATAATTTTTGAAGGCAGTGGAAAGAATGTTTTCCTGCATGTATTTTAAGCAGCCTCCCTCTTTTCCTGCAAAAGCAGCTGTATTTTCAATTCTTTCATTTTTTGAGATGGTTTCAAGGGCAGGAGGGAGTCAGTGGCAAGGTTGTAGACTTGATCCTTATTTCATGTCAGAGAACTCTATGGGCACTGTCTGAGGTAGGCCAAACACACCACCTTCCAAAGAGATGTTTTTTACAAGTTAAATTAAAAAACAAACAACAACAACAACAACAAATCAAGGTTAACTTTTTGTCTAGTTTAGCTGGGATTCCTGGTTGCCATTTGAAGAAAATTCTTTCACAGCTTTATTTGTAAAACTTCATCAGGAAACATTGATACAGGGTAATTAGCTCTATTATTATAAGATTTATCAGTGACCTCAGTTAGGACAGTTACAAATACCTTGAAACTTCTGGATGTCAGCATGAGATTGAGAAAAAGACTGCAAAAGCATGAAATGAACATTTTACTTTAGTCATTAAAACTGCTAATTTCTTACATTTTGCAGTGCCTTATATCATGTGTCTTTGAAATTCATATGTAATGAACCAGCAGTCATACCTGAAAACAAACCAAAACGCCAAATTTATAAGAAAAAACAGAAATAAAAAGAAATAGAACTATTAATTATGTGTTATATTATAAAGTAGTATTTTTTTACAATCTGTAACATCACTGGCACTCAGAATTTAACAATTCCTTTGTAGCTGAAAACATCAAACTCATAAGACACAGCCAAATGAAACAGCTATCCAGAAAATCATCAGTTCATTAGCTGCAAATTTGAGAAGCAGGATACTGAAATTCTGTTTTCTAGTAGTCAGGCTAAAGATACAGACTGATCTTTAGGTAAAACAATGTGTTCCATCTATAAAATGTAATAAATCTGTTGGCTAAAGTGACTATCTTCTGAAAACTCGGTGAGTGAGAGAGAAGAAGTTTGGTGAAGAAGTCTCTTTCTTAAGATATATTTTCCTTAAGCAGCAACAAAAATCATTGCTACTTCCCCATGTGGGTTAAACGCAAATCTTTATTGATTTTCATTTTCATCTGTCAGAAAAATCAAATTAAAAGAAGGGGTTTGATCTCCTGAAGATTTTTCCAAGTTACACAGATTTTTGCTCTTATTTAAGTGGTGTTTTTGACCAGTGGAAGACATTCCTCATAAACCGTATTTCCTTTAAACCTCCAGATGATGTCATTCATGGCAAATATAACAATTTTTTGTTTGCTTATTGGAGTTTTTTTTTCTACCTCACAGGTGCCAGGATGAGTGTCCTGTGGGGAGCTATGGGCTGCGTTGTGCAGAGACCTGCAAGTGTGTAAATGGTGGGAAGTGCTACCACATCAGTGGTGCATGCCTCTGTGAGCCAGGGTACACTGGGCAGCACTGTGAAACCAGGCTCTGCCCCGAGGGAATTTATGGCCTCAGGTGTGATAAAAAGTGTCCCTGCCACATGCCCAACATCTGGAGGTAGGCTTTGCACCCTCTACCATGCTTTTTTTTCCTAAATAGAACACAGAAATCCAAATACAACCTGAAAAGGGGTATTTCCTGATTTTTCTAATACTTTCATGCAAACTGAAGCAACTACAGACTTGTAAGTATTTTGTATTTCCTGACCACAACGAGAATGAAATCACCAACCCAGAAGAGACTTTGAATTTTTACTTTTAAGCATATTTGATCATAACATTGACTGCAGTGTTTGGTCTTTGACCCATGAAATAAATATTAAGACAAAGCGTGACCTTTATTTATGTTTGCCACCTGAATAAATCATTATATTGTTCACTGCATAAAGTCAGTGCACATGAGCTGTCTGTCACATACTCTGGTTTACTGTTTATGAGAAATAACTGAATTGAAATCAGTGGATGTGTAGAGTCTGAGCCAGGCATGAGAAGCTTGGACATTTCTCTCCCTCAGAATCTATCTATATATAAGAATTGCTGTGGATGACTATTTTAGTACAAAATTTCAAAAGCTATTGTAAATCTAGGTTTAAAAAGTACTTTTTTTTCCTTTCATTTAAGTGCTTTTTTGAGTGAGCAAGTAAAATCCAATTCCTGGAAATCAAATGAAAATAGTTTTCCCATTAGCTTAGCTTTTACTCATCTCTCCTTGTTCAGGAAGTGATGAGCCTGATTTTTTGAATTTTTGTGGATTTTGACAGCATTTGAGCATATTGTTACGAAAATATAAAAACTAGTTATTTGGAGATGGAGTTTCAGCTGTGAGCGGGGGATGTTGGATGTCAGTTGAGGTGAGCCAGCATATTTATAGAACAATTGTGGACAGCTTTCTCTTGTTACTAAACAGTTCTTCTGATTAGATACTGTGGTCATTGTGCATTCAGAATTGCATTACTAATTACAATACCTTGGAGAAGGTTTTGCAAGCACAGTCTAAATTTTTGCTGTTGAAGCTAGCTGTTGGGAATTTACAGAAACTACTGAGTGTCACATAGAAGCTGCTGTACATTAAAATAAGATGCACGTTTTCTCATAGACAAAATAAAAGCCTTTAGTCAGAATTTAGCAGTGATGTTAAATCCATGCATGGAAATAGCTACTCTGTTAATTCTCTGTGAAAAGTTATTTTGTGGTTTGTCAGAGTTGTCCAACACACCTTTTGTTGACAAACTGTGTGACAAAAAACTGAATTATTTTCCCCTTCCAGTCATGTACTTTTACAGTTGCATACTTGTGCTTCCGCTCATCCCATTTGCCTTGAAAAAAATACAGAGTTGTTTTGATGTAAAATCAAGCAATTTATTATTTGGGCAGTGTGTTCAGGAATAAATGGCAGAACAATGCAGGGTCCTCCAGCTCTCAAATTAGGCTAGCATACCAAATACTATTGTGTTATGAATTATAGTCAGCTACTTCCCTAAAAATCTGTCTGCAGATGTTGCAGCAGCCTTGTTTGACAGGAATGCATTGCACTGTACACCATTTTTCTAATAGTACAGCGATTACTTCTGATTCATGTTCCACACAGCTGTTCCTTCATTTATATGACTGGAAGAGACAGCTTGTGGTCAAATCAGATCACAAATGTTCACAAGTAAACAACAGCATTTGGCTGGTCTTTTTTTTGGACATGTTCTCCCCTGAATGACAAATTCAAAGGCACTTAACAGCGCTGAAGGTGCTGGAGCATATTTGCCAGAGCATCATGATGTGTGAGAAAAACAAATATTTTCATTGCTTCGCATGTGTATTTTAAATTCCTTCCCCTTTGGTCAGGAAGTGACCAAGACCATAAATAACAAGCATCAGGGTAATGATGCAGAAAACAAAACACCTGTGAGCACTTGAGGCTTTTTAGAATCTTTTTAGAAGCCAATTGCGTCTGGTTGTCCTCACCTCTTGATGTCAATCAGCCACGAGGAAACTCTTCAATCATGTCAGGTAATACCCTCAACCGTCTCTTGCCTGCCACAAGCACTGCTTGGCCTGGCTGTAGCCTGAGGATCTTCATAGCACTAATCCATTTAGCAGCGAAATAATCCATGGCACAAAAAAAAGGGGTAGAATTCCTTCTGCAAATAAACTTTTTGTGTCTGGAGTTCTGTTTTGGGGGCCCTTGATACCATAAAAGCTTTTTTCATCTGGATCTGATCACTGGTTTAGATATAGTCAAAGAGGAGCTTTGGTAGGCTTAGAGCTGTAGGTTTTTGGTGTTAATACAGAAATTAACTAAAGGTTAATTTAAAAAAAATGCATAGCTCCAAAAATACTCAAAAGAAAGTGTATATAAGTTCCAGAATACAACTGTATTTTTAGTAGTTTCCTTCACATACTTCTCATACATAGTTGAAAAATACACATTCTTTGTTTTTTATTACTATTTTATGATTGACAAAATTTGGCATCAAAACAGCTCTGACAATAATTCATTATTTGCATTTTGGGTAGGCTGAGCTGTAGGAATTTTGCTGCTGCTGTTCGTTGATGTCAGCTCCTGGAGATGAAAGGCAAGCCTGTTCCTTGCTCTTTGTTAAATGCTTTGTAAAGCATAAAAATAGTTATACTTGAGAGATTTTAATCTGTTTGTGGGGCCTAGAGGACAGTAACAGGTAAAAACCTTCTTCTACCAACACCCTTGATGCAGTTCAGCCTGCAATTAAGATTTATTCATGACACGAGCACTAGTGGGTTATTTTCCTTGTCTCATGCCCTTTCTGATATACCTTTGTAGGATTGATTGCAATTTTATTGCTGGAATTCAGTAGAAACATGATTGGTTCATGAGGTTTGGCTCTGGTTTTAAAGTAAAGATTAGAGCCTTTTAATTTTCCATTTTTCTAATGGGCCTGAATGTACAGGTGCAAGAGCTTTTAATGTAAATGATGAATTTATTAATTTTTTTGTTTTTATTTATTTTTTAGGGTGCTACACAATTTGGTTGGATATTTTAAAAGCAAAACACGTAAATGAAGCATATAAAAATAATTTCTTTCATCTAAGTCCTTTAAATATATAATGTGAACTACCCTCAAGTAGGGTTTTTTTGTCTCTGTACAGAGTAGGGTTGCATTTCCATCAAATGTGAGCAGAAAACCAGGAATAAAAGAGGATATACTTGCCAGTATCTCTCAGCATGTCTTTATTTCCCTACCTTCATTTTTAAACGTTACTGGCAATTAAGATAACTGTGTGAAAACCCATCAAAAACCTCCAGAAGTGCTTTGGCTTCCTACATCTAATTACAAATCACGGAATACTAATTTCGGCGTCAATCAATACATGTGCAAAGATGCCTCAGTGACACTCACTGGGGGGCACAGAATATCAATGCCTCTGCCTCATATCCAGTGCTTCCTCATGCATGTAGGCTCCCCCTGTCCTGGAAGGGGAAAAATCCAAACCCCAACAACAGACCATACTTCCAATCAGGAATTTATAGGATTCCTAGGATTCCGTGAACACTGGGATTTATGTCTTAAAGTGCCAGTGCTACTGAATTTATGTTACGAATATATTCTGATTCTTATCTTAACAACTATCTAGTTGTGGATTGAATTTAGTTTTTTTTAATTTTCCCTGTCCTGTATTCTTCCACTAATGAGAACTTGGGGTCCTGCAGGAATTTAGGACAGGAGACAAACCTGATTGTCTTGCTGCATCATGTGTCTTCACAGTTTTGCCTGTGTTTTATATGAGAATAGTTCAATTTCATCTTGTTTCGTGGCAAGTCTGCACATAACTAATGAATAACCAGGGCGGTTCAGTATGAATGCCATGAGTTTTGAACCATTTCTGCACAAAAAGGCCTTTCCTCTCACTTTATGTTAGCGCTGTCAAAGGTATTTTAATATCCTGAAGACCCCTACATGTTTATGGTGGCATAGGGTGTGCATTAAGTGTGCAGAAAGCAGAATACCTAATGACGTTCCAACTTTCACATTCCATGCCTTCTCTGATTAGCAATGGTTGTTTTCAACAATTTTAAACTCTTACTTGGAGAAGAGCAGCTCTCAAGTCCAAGAGCAGTTGCAACTAAAGTTGTGTTCCCATATTACACTACAGCTCTTTCAAAGATTGTTATTGTAACGTTTCAGCACCTAAAAGTGCAGCAGTGTTTTTTCAGACTTTCAAATGGTCAGAAAAATACTCAAGTTTCCAATACACTCCCATACAAAGTCAGCAAGTCTTGCAAAACCAGGTTCTTGTCATGGGTCATTTAATTTGTGTGGGGGAAGGCTTTTTTTTTTCTTTTGTCCTTCCAGCACTCTTAAAGGAGCTTCACTTCTATCACTGGGAGGCAAATATCTCCAAACAGTCTTCCCATTGTAAATATATTGGATTTGGATACTAAGGCTTTCTTTTGGTGAGAATTAAGCAAATGCTTTGTCTGCCAGAGTGCTACAGAGCACCCCATTGTGTCCCCTCTCCCAGCCTATATATCTTTGCACAGCTGATGATGTCCATTTGTTACGAGGCAGCAGCAGCTGCCTGCATGGCCCTTCGATGAAACTGCTGTTCCAGGTATAGAAGCAGCTGCTCTGCCACCAGGTATGGCCAGCAGAGAGGGGAGATGCTCCCTTAAAGGTCACTGCTCTCATGCTATAGCTGGCTTCTGCCCAGTGCTGATGATTTTATACTATTCCCTGAAAGATTCCAGTTGTCCTCTTCCAAACTAATCTTATGAAAAGAATGTTCTTGCTTTGCTGATGGGGTGCTGTGTTGTTACTTCGTGTTGGATGACATGCTATTTTTCTTCATCATGTTTCTCAGACAATATGCTGCTGAGCTTCTGCAGTGTTACAGAAATGATCCTGTTAGGTTGGGGAGATGTAACCAAGGTGTGAGAACTTAATGGTTTCAAACTCCTAATATTTGTATCCGTGGATATTTGTCTTATGGTAAAAACTGTGTTTCAGCGAGGTTTTTGCTCAGAGACAGAAAAACAATACCTGTTCATTTCTTTCCATGTCCTCCCAAAATTGTGTTCTGGGAAGTAAAATCATCTCTTGCAAGGCCCTTCATGCAACCCATCTGCAACAGTTTTTTGTTTTGTGGTGTTTTTTTTGTTTTTTTTTTGTTTTGTTTTGTTTCGTTTCGTTTTGTTTTGTTTTTTGTTGGTTTTGTTTTGTTGTTTTGTTTTGTTTTCCCCTGTGGAAAGAAAATAATATTTATGCCATGTTAGGCCTGAATTACTGAGTTAACCTTTCATCCCCCACTTGTGGCAGCTGTCATCCCATGTCTGGGGAATGCTCCTGCAGGCCAGGCTGGTCTGGGCTGTACTGCAATGAGACGTGTTCCCTGGGCTTCTATGGGGAGTCGTGTCAGCAGATCTGCAGCTGCCAGAATGGGGCTGACTGCGACAGCGTCACTGGGAAGTGCACCTGTGCCCCTGGATTTAAGGTAAAAGAGGTCTCACTTTCACAGTTTTCAGCCCCAGTTGTGCAACAAATTCTTCAGGGTGCCACCTCGTCCTTTCTCGGTAAAAGAGATGTGGTGTTTGGGTAGCACTGCTTGTGGTGTTGGACTCTGAAAACACAACATTTCTGATAGGTTCTCAATGCTGAAATGAAGGCATTTTTAGAAGGAGAAGTTATTTGCTTTATAAGATGTTGGTAAGAATGAGGGCTTGCTGTTGAGGTGTAGTTAAAGGGAGGAATGATGGGTTTCAGTCATCAACTCTTCGTGCACCATCCATAGAAACTCCAGCCAGATTAATTTCTTTTTATACTTCAGGACAGATTATTCTACAACTTTTACACACATTTGCTGTTACATGTGCTTTGGATGCTAATCTAACATTTTACAATATGACTGTTCTTGTAAAAGTAATAACTGAAAACGTCAGCCAAATTAGCTTCAATATTTTACATACCCACATAATTTACCACTAATCTACTTTCTTTACTTGCTTTACAACTGTGTTTTGGTTTCATAAAGAGCTTCTTTATTACTTTCCATTGATCTAATCAGGACTATGTGACCTGAGCTCTCACAGCAAATCAAAAGCTAATACTTACTTAAAAATACTTTAAGATACTTCAAAAGCATGAAGGTGTCCCTCTCCCCTAAATCAAAGAAAATTTAGTGACTGCCTAGGACATGCATGAGCTGTATTTTTTCTGGCTTTTGTAGCACTTGAGCCAGTTGTATTGTCTGAGCCTCCTCAGATGTTTTTTAGACTTTACTATTATTTTGTTTTATAATTCAGGGTGCTTCTTGTGGTACCCCTTGTCTCCCTGGAACATATGGAGTGAACTGCTCCTCTGTGTGCAGCTGCAAAAATGGGGCCACCTGTTCACCTGTGGATGGCTCTTGTGCCTGCAAAGCAGGTAAGGGTCTCCTCAGATGGATTTTATTTCTCTGTAACCGTAAAATGAAACTGGGGTTTTGAAACAGAGAAGAGGAAACTTAATGAGAAGCAGAGACTTGATGCTTCTGCTGCTCTGGGAGGTGAAAACAAGGAAAACATGTTATCAGGGAAGAAAATATGTTTTCTGCTCTGTTAGGAGGTCTGTGGGGTGTACCCTTTATCTGGTGTCAGCATTCCTAAACAAAATTATATACAGAGTCCCAGAATGGTTTTGTTGGAAATTATGTAACTTTTCTAATTTTTTTAATTAATGGGTTTCATTAACTTTTAATAATTTGTTTTTAATTAATCATAACCAGTATGTTGACTATAAGTGTGTTAGTTTTGAATCACTTTTAGCCACAGTCTAACAAGTTTGTTGTAAGCAGATATTGTGGAAATACAACTTGGGAAAAGTTACTGAAACTTCAAGTTTTCCTTAGCTTACTTTGATACGCTTCAATGAACAAAGCCTGGGGGAGGGAGATACGAGAGAGATGTGGTGCTCAAAATGAATTCGAGAAGTGCAGAATTTATGGGCTACAAAGACATTTTGCAGAAACCAGATGAGGAAGACAAGAAGATAACACAGATTCTATATAGAGGTGTTGGAAACTCCCTACCTGGGGAAATGGTAATAAAAGGAGTGAAAACTACAGACTAAGTAGCCTGAGAAGTGAGGAATTAATTGCCAATAGAGGATAGAACGCTAAATAAGGAAACAGAATGATGTCATTTAGAATCAATAAATAATAATTTCTTTGTTTGCTAAAAATGTGTAAATAGGTTAAAAAGTTTTCTGTCTGCATCTGTGTAGAGACCAGAATTTTGTCAGCCACACACACAGACCCTGACCAGGAATAAACTAATGCCTGACTTGCTGACATAGGAAAGACAGTGTTAGAGGAGTTTATTTATACTAAGGATTTTGGAGGAATGGGAGGGGCCTTAAAGATAATTTTGTTCCACTCCCTGCCATGGCAGGGACACCTTCCATTATCTCAGGTTGCTCCAAGCCCTGTCCAGCCTGGCCTTGGACACTGCCAGAGATCCAGGCGCAGCCACAGCTTCTCTGGGCACCCCGTGCCAAGGCCTTCTCACCCTCCCAGGGAACAATTCCTTCCCAATATCCCATGTAAATAGAGTTTGCTAGACAAATAGCCACTATATTTTTCAGGGACTGACACTGTTAAATCAGTTGTGCAGCAAATATGGAACTTTTACTCCTTCTAGAGACAGTAGAGCTAATTTAACCCTGTTCAGGTAAATACTGCAAAGTAGCTAGGCCATGAGGAGAAAAATATTCCTTGGGCATTGCATAATCCTATCTTTCTGTACCCCATGCAGTTTTAATCATACTACAATGAAAAAGGACAGCAAAAAGTAAAATTAAACTGAAACTAGGTATTTGTCATGTAAACAAAAGAAGATTATAAATCCTGGGAAGACAGTTGAGTGAAAGTATCTCAATTTCCTAGGCAAATTACAAAAAATACTTTTTTTTCCCCTAAATTTGAACTTAGCAGTGAAGCACAAGGCAGCCTGATTTCTGTGCATGTGTTTTGCCTATTGATCAGTCTCACTGCAGAATTATTTTTCCTTCCACTCACTGTAAACAAGGTACAAAATTAGAAACTTTGCCTGTGTCACTGGTGGTGATGTGACTGACTGCCTCACACTGCTCTTCATGAATCTAATGGATGATCACATTTTAAAAAAATCTATTCACATCCCAATCTATCCACTCTGCAAACCATTGCTATCAGGCATGATCAGTGGTGAATGCTGCGTTTTAGAGCTATTTTCCATAACATTTCTTTTTTGTATTTGGAGAGAAGTACAGAAATCATCTGAAAGGTCTTCTGTGTTTCCTATGAGAATCCAATTTATGCAATGGACTGTCTGAGTTGAATGCTAGTGGAAAAATTATGAAAGCAGCAACTTGAGCCTAGGGAAAATATTCGTAATTATTTTATTTTCAGGCTACACCTTAACACTTTCAGTGTAGTTTAGAGCTTCTCAGTGAAATGTCAAAGTGTCTCTATTTCCATTTCAGATCTTCCAACAGTCTCTTTTGCTTATTGGCACCCATCTGCAGATGTGTGCTCAGCACAGATGTTTCAAGGTGCCCTTGAACACTTTTGTTCCAACCTGGACAAGCCCTCAGCTGATAAATCCTGCAGTGAATTTTACCCCAGAGTTGCCCATCTCAGAGACATGCCCCATGCAGGCAGAGGAAAGCATCCTCTGAGAGGAATGGGGGGAAACCTGATTAATTTCTGACTTTAATCCCTTTTTCTTTTTTTGGCAGGTTGGCATGGTGTGGATTGCTCCATAAATTGCCCCAGTGGCACATGGGGATTGGGCTGTAACTTGACCTGCCAGTGTCTCAACGGAGGGGCTTGTAATGCTTTGGATGGAACCTGTACATGTGCCCCAGGATGGAGGGGAGAGAAATGTGAACTCCCTTGCCAGGTAATTTAATAATTCCATTGAATTTCGAGTTTTTGTAGGAGAATATTAGGCAGGGAGGGGCATCAGTCATTCTTGGCTTCTGAGGGAAGGAATCCTTTGGAGCACACAGGATAGGGTGCAGGGTCAGGGATAGGCACTAACAATTCTTCTAGCATTTTTTCATCAAATGCTATCAAACTGCTACTGTTCAGCTACTTTTAAGTATAAATCATGAGAGAAAAATACACCCCAAATCAAGTAATGCCAGTTAATTGCTTTTTTTCTTATGTCTGTATTACAGTATGAATAAAGAATTTTCATACCTTCTCAGTCAAAAGTGAGAAGCTACTCTTACCACCCAGTTCCATGACAGATCTTTGCTTTTCTACTGAGGTTTTGACATCTACTCTCTCTCAGACTTTAGAAAATCAGCAATCATTGTGAGGACAATGGCATGCTCCTTATCTGTAATCTTGTAATCTGCAGCTTTGGGGAAATAAAATATGTTAATTCAAATACATAATTTCAGAAGTTTTTAAATTGTAAAATTCCAAGAGGATTTGTTTTAGTGCGTAACTGTTTGGTTTCAATTTTGTTTCATACACTAACAAGAAAATAAATATTTTATAAAAAATGTTTTTTTCTAGGGTCCACTGTTTTCAGTGATGAGCTTCAGTTTTCTGGGAAATTTTTTAAAAAACTAATTATTAAAATAAACTGCTCTCTGCTCTTCTTTTCCCTTCCCCTGTCAAGTGTTAACTTTTGCAGTATGTCTGCAGAGCAGATTGTTAGTTTGATATAACTGTAAAGGAATCGCCTGAAGTGAACACACATCCTGTAAATTCACCTCCCATATCACATTTAAGCTTCTTTCAGTTTGGACAAGCTGTACTGAGCAATGACATGACGGTAGCAGCTAAACTCAGCAGAAAACTGGAAATCACCTCATTTTAAGTGAAAATTTGTTCTGCTGTACTGCACTAGGAACACTCAGGAGTGATTTTTTTGGGGTTTGCTTTTGGTTTTAAGATGAAGCACTCCTGTAGTGAATAAAGTGGCAAAGAAAATTGACTGTTCTGGAATGGTGATGGCAGTACCACATGTACAGTGTTTCCAACAATGCGTTTCCATCAGAATGATTTTTCTGTTTCCTCAAGCAGCTTTGTTTGTCACTTAGTGCCTGATTCTGAAGGGTGATGAGATCTCCCAAGATGCAGTAGCTCTTCAAAACTGACATTTTAAAAAAATATGTATTGTTTCAGAGCAGTTGTATCCCTATCCCAAACTTAGTAAAATAAAGCTTAAAAATATTTCTGTATCAGTTTATTCAGCATGCCCAAGCTCATTGTCTTCCTCCCCATCTACATCAAGTAATGTCCATAAGCATTTACATATTTCAAATGCAAATTCTGCTTCAAAATTCCAGAGCAGGGGAATAAACAGAAATAGTTTATTCAAATAATAATAATCATTTAGAAAAAAATAATTCCAGTTGTCTGAAATGTTTTTCATGTCTGAGCAGAGACTTTATTTAAATAAATGTATTTCAGTTTGTTTCAGTAATTTCAGAATATTATTATCACTGTTCAGATTGTTGTTCAAGATTTGAACTACAGTTTGGACTTCAGTCTAAGTACATAACAGGCTAAAAATACTGCTTTTCACAGCATATTTAAGGATTTCCTTTCATTCCAAATCTGATTATGTGCAAAGGAAATGCTTAATCTTTTCTTTTTCTGTATGTAAAAATGTATTGTTGAGATGAGCGAAAAGCTTATTATTGAAGTAATGTAAGATTTCGTTCTACTTAAAGATTGGCAGTTGAATAGCTAAATCCTATGACACTTGGTTTGAATGTATGCATGAACATCAAAGAACAGCAGATTAATTTTCATGTAGGTTTTATTCAGATTTTTAATGTGACTGACACCAGTTTTTTGCCTTGAATATAAATGATTTGGGTTTAAACCTGACATCTTTTTTTTTCTTTTTTGCCTTTGCTGTGGGTAACCCTGAAGTATTACTGTAAATTATACTGGCCTTTTTTCCATGCCCTTTTTTAAAAAAATTGGTTCTGACAGTTCTTATTTGAGATCAATTAAATGTTATACTTTGCCTTGTTTGGAGATTGTAAAGAATCTGCACTTCTCAGTTTCTTGGGTTGATTATGTGTGAAATTATCCATGAATCTGTGTGCTATCTTCTATGGAAGAAGCAGGAAAAGCAAATTCAAATGTTTAGATGTTTTCCATGGAAAAAGAAATACACCAACAGGGTGATTCATCTTGTAATTTTAATCCCTTGTTGGTTCAAAAAAATGTTGCATAGGTAAAAAATAAAAGTTTTGTTCTTTGCACTGTCCCATAGCCACAGATTATCTCATTTTGATGGAGTATGTGCTGTAGTGCAGAGAGAAATATTTTTAATCAAAAGAGAAACGTTTCTAATTGAAAGTGAAAGTTTGCGTTATTTATGCAGTGAACCTCACACTGAAGGTATCTTGTGACTCAATGGTTTTCACTCGTTTTCTTAAAAATTATGCCTCTGTATGATAGCCATGTATGCTTATGGGTACCATACCCATAAGCAGAGATCTCAGGGTTTGATGCAGAAAGGAGACTTAATTGTTTAGTCTGGGATTTTTCAAGAGAGCATAATTCATTCTTTATCTTCCCCTCTTTAATGAAAGAATGAAAGTGTAGGATGCTGACATGTTCCAAAAACCACAAGTATTTTACATTAGTATCAGCCTAGAGATTTGGGAGAGATCTATGATTGCTTCGTGAGGCTAGGCCGACCATAGCTTGTCTCCCCTCTAACTCCCAGCTGCCAAATAATCTCTGGGTTCTGGTTTTTGTTGCCACAGGATGGTACCTACGGCCTGGACTGTGCTGAGCGCTGTGACTGCAGCCACGCAGATGGGTGCCACCCCACCACTGGCTACTGCCGCTGCCTCCCAGGATGGTCAGGTACAGGAGACACTCTTGGGAAAGACAACCAGAGTTTCCCCCACAGTGGGACTTGGATTTGTGGGCAGAGGAAGAGTTTGTGAGGTTGGAAAGGGAAATGGCCCCATTTTGTGGCTGCTGTGTTCTTCCTGTGACTCATGGGTGAGGAGGCTTTGTCCAGTGTGGGATCTGTAGAAAACTAGGAATGGAAAGGGAAATGTTAAAGCTTGGACACCTCCACTACACAATTCCTTACAAAAGTGGTGATCAGCTGTAAATACCCAGAGGGTTATTGTGGCAGCTTTGGGGTAAAGTGTTGTGTCCAGGAACTCAGGAAACTTCATTCAGGCTGCCAAGAAGAGGATGAACCATTGTCCTAACTTGTTGACTTCCTAACTTGTCTCAAACCAAGACAACCATGCAGAAATTGTGCTGCCATTTCAATGCTTTTTAAGTTTCTTGGCGCATGATTTGTCCTGTATGAAAATTTCCACCCTTTTTTTTTTTTTTTTTTAATGTTGTGATTTTAAGAGCTATGTCAGTCGAGTCATTCACCAAAATTTGGCACTGTTGTTGCACTCTCTTGCTGGTGGAGAGCAAGATCTTTTTTAAAATACGGTGGAACCATGCAGAAAGGCAGCTATCATGCTGCCTTTATCTCTAGGAGGGAGTTTTTACGTCTCACAAGGATTTCTAAGCTTTAATTTTGGAAGAGCTCTGTGATCTCCAGTAGGGTTTAATTAATGCTGTAAGTTTTCCTCTCTTGGAGTGATCCAGACTTGCTGCCTCACTGTGATGCTGCAATGTTGAAAGGATCAGGTCTCATATCACCTGTCTGTGGGCTCCTTCCATTTAATAATGAGAAGTCAGCATGAAAACCAAACCTTAAATGAGCAAAGCATGTTTGGGCTCTGAAAATCAGTGATTTCTGTTTTATTTGTGATTGCAGACATATTCCACTCTTCTATAAACTAATGTTTAGCCTAACTGAATTGTAGGTTCATGATAGAATTGTTTTCTTTGTTTCTATGGTGCTTTTAGACAAAGTAGGTGGAGATGAGCTCATAATTTCATTAGGAAGATAAAGTCTTACTATATTTTCCTCCCAAACCTTTATTTTTGTATGTTCTTTCTTACTAGCTCTGTGGATGGATTGCTAGCATCTTGTTTGAAGTACATAATACTCAGTGTCTACAATTCAGGTTGATTAACTGTAGCTGATTAGAGCTTACCTGCTGTTTTTTCTACTTTCTGTTCAGATGAACATGACTTTTATGATTATTGGGGGTAGGAAGTGTAAATCTCCAGGGGATACAGATACACAGAGAGAAAGAGCTCCTGCTCTGTTCTGGGAGCAAACCTCTCTATTATTCACTCATTTTTTTCTGTTTATTAGCTCTTTGAGAAGGCCTGTCTCACCATTCCCTCTCAGTGTGAGTGAGAGGAGCTTCAAAAGCCAGCACTCACCTAACCGAGGCAGGACTTTTTGGTTCAATTCTCTTCCCATAAGCTGCAGTGTGACTTGCCATTAGCCACTCAGATGCCTCAGGAGTTAAAAAAATAGTAGAAGCTACCTGAGTGAATTAGGAAAAAATACTGTTAGCCTTATGCCTATTGCAGTTTTTCCTGACACTACTTTGTATTTTTTTCATTATGACGTTAATGTCCTTAACTTCCATGTAGTTTTCAGGTAATTGTGTGTGTGTTTGGACATATTTCCACAAACTTATATTTGAATCTGCTCAAAATGTGATCTCATAAATTACTAAAAGTATTATTCAAAGAATACACATCATAAAAACATGTGAACAGTTGCTGATCTTAATAATGCAGGTAAGTATAGCTGTTCACAAGTCCAAAAGACACAACTTGATGTACATTCCGGTAATCTTCTAAAATTGAGACAGACATTCAGAGTAAAAAGATGTGTTAATGAATAGATACAGGTTAAATAGGCATTTTTGAAAGGTGAGATTAAAAATCTAGCAGTGTTTTTTATAACAGGTTATAAAAATTTCCTGGCCAGTGTGATATAACTAACCCAGAGGGTGACAGAGGCTTCAAGTGCAGCACAAACCTTGACTGCTCTTGGATTGAGGTATGGGAACAGATATCAATACATCAATAATATGCATAATATAATACATAATAAGACAAAGACATTATATAGTAATTTTGTAAAATCTACTATTTTTTTTGAAAAAGGTAGTAAAATCTTACTTCACCTTTGTTCTTAGAAGGGGAAAAGACTTCACAAAGAAAGAGACTTTATGCCTAATTACTGATAAAATGAAGCCCCCCAATCCCTGGACGATGTCACCAGAACAGCATGTGTATAACCAGTTTTGACATGTTGGTGATGTCAAGACACACTTTACAACATCACAGCTGTCTTGGTTTGGGAAGGCAGGTATCTGCCAGGGAAAGCTGGAGCTTCCATTGGAATGGAGAATGTAAACCACCACCACTACTACCCCCTTTTTTCTAATCACAATTTTCCAATTAAAAGCTTTTAGGCAAAAGATTTTGGAAATAGAAATAGCAGTTCTTTACTAGTATGTATAACAAAGCAAGCAAGCAAGCAAACAAAAAAACCCGAAACAAAAAAACAACTACAGCATTGATAACAAAAAACAGTACCAAGAACTTAGAGGACTTTGCTTCACAAAAACCCAGCGTAGTTTGGTCTCGGTGCCTTCGTAGGATTCTCAGAGCACCAAGCTGGAAACAGTGGAGAAGTCCTAGGCTGGTAGCTGGGATGGCAGATGTCCCAGCACGGCAGAGGGATGCAAGGTCACGCTCTAGGAAGACGAGCAGTGCCAACAAAACCGTGACGGCGGGGCAGGGCTGGCCCAGCTCTCGCAGGGTGGCAGAGAAGCTCAGAATTTCAGGGCGAGCAGATGATGGTAGATTTCCCAGGACTGGACTCCTCCAGAGACAGTGAACTCTTCTAGCAGGAGCACTAACCCAGCTGTGCTTTTTCGTCGAAAGCCCAAAACCAGAGTGCCAAGCTGCCCCCAGCTCTGTCCTTTACCTGTCCCAAAACTCGCGTTCTACCACCCCCCCACCCCCCGCCGCCACCCGAGCTTCGAGCTTCGACCACCCCTTTGTTTTGTTAAATAGTCTTAAGTACGACACTTAGTCTCCTTGGTAACTTATGGGGAAAAAAATTCTTTAGAGTAAAAAGGAACAAAACCTA
Organism: Sylvia borin; assembly: GCA_014839755.1. Taxonomy (NCBI): domain Eukaryota; kingdom Metazoa; phylum Chordata; class Aves; order Passeriformes; family Sylviidae; genus Sylvia; species Sylvia borin. Next base: position 4,827,026 of record CM025993.1, on the reverse strand, counting down.
ACCCCTAACAAAAGCATAGCTCACTTTATAACTCAGTGTCTGGAAAAATCCTCCTCCCACACTTGGCATGTTAGAGCAATACCCAACGAGGAATCCAGGCTTTGTGCAGATGCTTATATTTGGAATGATTAAAAAAAAAGGAGGAAATACTTCAGTAAAGGGCTCTCAAGTAGCTGCTGTAACAGTGCATTACAGGAATAGTAGTAGATTGTAGGATAAAAGAGGGAGGTTGTGCATAGACTTGTGTGGAGAACCAGGTGGAGGATGTCTGGAAAACACAGGAGCTTCTAAAACGGAAGAAATTTTTTTGTTGTGGTGGTGGTGTTGGTTTTTTTTTTTTTTTGGGGGGGGGGGAGGGTTGTTTTTTTTTTTTTTTTTTGCTTTGTTTTGTTGGTTTTTTTTTGTGTTGGATTTCTGAAAGTAACTGTCAGACATACTAGTTTTGGGTGAGTAGTATTACCTATCTAGTGGAAGAACAGAGAGGGAAAATGAGATTTTGAATCAGTTTAGTATTTATTTAATCCAAATAAAGGATTTAGTTGCTTAAAACCAGTGGGAAGGTAGTGTTAAAAATAAATACATTTTGAGGAAGCATATAAAATACTTTTTAAAATCTAAAATTTTAAATATGTTTAAAAATTTACACTTGTGAGTATTTTTTGGTTTTAAGCAAAAGTAAATCCACGATGCCAAGGTCAACTTCCCAAAATGTTTTGATGCCATCAGAATAACACAGACTTTGCAAGAAGGTACTTTAAACACAGCATTTTCTTCAGTCTAGTGAACCGAACAGTTATGTGCACTTCCTCCAGGGAATTTCATCAGAGGGAATAGTTTATGTAACTTTTCAGAAGCAAATGAAGGAGTGACACAGTTGTCCCACCAGGCTGGGGAGGAGGAAACGCTGCATGAGGAGGGTGGGTCAGTTACCTCGGAGTGTGAGGGAGCTCTGAGCCGCTGACGTGGGCATGAGGGCTTGGCCTCAACCTCCAGACAGAGCTGCAGCTACCCACTGGTTCAACAATGAGATGCTCTAAGGTTTAGTTTTCGTTAGTAGTTTTTAGGGGGGGGTTTAGCATGCCCAGGGTATTCTCTTTTCTTTCTTAGGTTCTGCTTAGGAGTAAAAGTTTAGTTTTTGTCTATTTTTTTAAAAAGACTCAAGAAATAGTTAAAACTTGTTTTCATTAGATCTCTGTTTTTATTTGGGGTTGCTGGTTTTCATTTGGGTTCTGTTTCATTCTAAACAAAAGTGACTTAGGTTTACAGGATCCCTTTTAGAAATCCTATGCTTTTTGTAGTTTGCATCATGCTTTCCCTCTGCAGCAGCTTAATTCTGTTTAGGGAAGGAAGAGTTAAGGGTGATGTTTTTTTCTGGCAGTCAGACCATTCTGTCACGTTCCAGGAGCCATATGACAGGATGGCAAAAATGAGAAACATCCACCCACAGAGAGGATGATGTCTGCCCCACTCTCATCCCTTGACATTTTCACTGTATCTTACAAATAACTTCTTTTTCATTTGGAGGGAAAATTCTGTCTCATTTCTCTGTAGCCAGAGAGTGGAAAAGAGTCGTAACTATTACAGTAAAAACCAGAAGAAACACACAGAAAATATACTCTCTTGATAAGTAATAATAATTCTCCAATCTCCAAGTTCCATTAAAAAGGTATATCTAACACTTCTCTCAGTAAGCACCATGATAGTTTCATCCCTTAATCTTATCTGTTCTACAGGCAGCTGTGAAACTAAATTTTTCCCATATTTCCTGAAAGATTAGGGAACTCATATTCTTGCAAACCGAGGTTTTGCATTAAAGCATTAATAAATTAAATTAATTAAAGCAATATGATTAATTAAAATGGCAAAAGCTTTTTTCCTCCAGATAGTTTATTAGTGTAATTGCAGTGATGTGGGTGTTCCTGATCACACATCATTGCTCTGCCTCCACTGGTGCAGCTCTGCCATACCTCTGTATTTGCAAGGAGATGTCATGTAAGGGTGGCATGACGTTTGTTACTCTCAAAATCAATTTAAAGGCTTTGTGATATCAGGGATTATGAAATATCAGTAGTCTGCTATCTCTACCCAAACAATGGCAGTAGTTTGTGGAAAAGACAGATGCAGTAATACCAACCCACATTTCACCAGTGGGCATAGCATTCACACACAGGCTGTAGCAGGAGAAGTGTCAGTGACTTTTTCTGTGCTGGACAGCTGCTGTTATTAGTCAGCTCACCCATCACCAGATGTGTTGTTTCTGTGTCCTTCCATGTGCCTCTGACAATATTTCTGAGAGGCCCATTTGTTGCTGGATTATAAAGGGGAGGTCTGCCATCTGACACCCACCCCGCTAGTGGAAACACCCAGATCCGCTGGGAGGCTGCATGAGCTCTGCCTTGACCCTCAGCTTTCCATGAGTGTGGATTTTTTCCCCTCCTATAAAGGCAGAAACCAGAATTGGAAGAGTTCTGTCATGGGCCTTGCTCATTTTTAGAGCAAAAATTAGTTGCTGCTGTAGCACCAGTGCACCCAAACCGAGATTCTCTTGTAAAAACATGGTTTTCCCTCACTGCCACCAGTTTCCCCATGCTCCCTGAAGGGCAAGGGCCCATTGGGAGGAATACTCAGTGAGCTCTAAAAATGAAATTATAACTGAGCACTCTCTCATGATAAATAACAAATTTGCTTTTCAAAGCTAGGGAGAGGAATTCTCTCCAAACAAGAGGTTTGGCTCCACCCTACATCTGTACTTCACTGTGTCTGTCTGTTTCTTCTCTGTGCACTGTGGTGGATCTTTGTGTGAAATAAATACCACCCCTTTAGGGAAAAAAAAAACCCCAAAACAACAAAAACAAACAAACAAACAAGAGCTTTAAATCAGTGATTCAGTGTATCTGTTTTCTGACTGTGAAGAAGTTAAGAAAGGGAGAAGTCTTATTTCCTGGTGGCTACCTAGAGATTGATAGATGAAAATAAGATCACCTCTGCAGTGGATAGCATTACGTAGCAAGAGTATGGCCTTCAGAAGGATATTAGAAATAGCTCAAAAGGGGTTCTGCCACTAAAATTTAAATAAGGATGTTTTAGAATTTAGAAAATTTAGATGGTTTAGATGTTTCGGAAAATTTAGAAGGATGTTTTCCTTCAAACTCAGATGTCCTCATTGACAGTCTTTTCTAGCTAACTTCCTACCAAAACTTGCAGCCACAGTCTCTCTTGCAGTGTAGCAGCTGAAATCTGAACTTCTACAGAAAAATCTCTGATCCTCTCATTAGCATCTCAATTTGGGACACTTCAGTTAATTCCTATGGCTACCTTCAGCAATGGAGCAAGGTGACAAAAGACAGTGAGGGTACTTAAATATAGTGCCTGTGACATTTTTACCACCTCCCTTTCTTTGTGTTGCCCATCCATTATTTGACTGAGAAATTAGGAAAGTAATTCTCACCATTGGAGGTTGCAGCTGCCTTCAACAGAAGTGTTAATTTTTCTCAAAAATGAAGGGCAAGTTGTTGGACCTTAATGGGAAAGCATTACCATGACGCTAAGATTCTTCCAGCTTTTGAACATCTTGTTCTCTCTTTAGTTTGGGCTGCTGTGTATCCAATTTTGCACTGGTACATGGGAAGTACACCAGTATATAAATAGGTTTTAATGCTGAGGGGTTATACTGGAAAGTTCCTCATGTGTTAACATAAATTGCACAGCAAATATATGTTCTTTAGGGAAAAAAAAGGAAAATGCTTCTTAAAGTTTGGATATCCTTTTATCAGGCTAATGGAAACATAATAAGCTGGAAAACAGCACTTATTCCAATAGTAAATTTGCCTGGGAAGATAGTAAGAAATAATTGGTAATTTTTTCCCCCTCTTTAAGTGCTAAAACAAATTAGTTGTTGTTGATCTGACGTGGGAGTCTCAACTTAAAAATACAGCATAGGGAGCGTGCAAATACTCTGCTAGCATGGGCAAAAGGAGTGGTATCCCTAAAGGATTCCTCACTTCATTCATGCAATTACAAATGCTAGGGGAATGCTGATTTGGATGTGAGGCCTCCAGCATAAAACACTGGGCATTAAATGCACGAGCATTTCTTTAGAGGAGCTTAGCTGAAGTTTAACATGACCATTCAGCTATTGCCTAGCAACTTGTGAAGGCCATCAAAGAGCTCTTTGTTCATAGCTCTGGCAAAAACATTTTCACGCAGATACCCTTATCAGTATCAGAACCAACATGAAAACTTAATAAAAACTTTTTTTTTTTTTGGTAAGAGATTAATACTTACATGAAACTGTGGCATTAATAAACCAGTTGTAAAAGCTGAGTCTGATCTTGTTTTGCAAGTAGTAGTAGAAATGCTTCTTTTTTCCTGGATAATTTCTGGCTTTTCTATCAAAGCACAGCTTTCTTTGCTGAAATTACCTAAAAAGAAAAGCATCACTCTGGAATTGATTTTTTAAATCTTTTGATCTCTTTATTAGTTCTAACCTGTTGTTTCTCAAAAAATACACATTTGGTTTTTACAACTATAAGATACAAAACTCAACTTGTTATTTTTAAGTGCCTTGTGAACCTACCAAAATAAATAGTGAGACTGAAAGCTGTTTTAATAAGCAGTGATGCAGTAAATAACTAAATGATTTCTGCCTTGCTGCATTCCTTCTTTACACTCAGAGGAGTAAAATTGATTTTCCTTATGATCAAGAGTGAATATAATAAAATTCCAGTGAAACAGAATTGTATTTAGCAGTCTTGTGGTTTGTTATGTTGTCATCATTGTTACTCAGTGACGTTTTGTGTACACTGTTTATTTGCTAAGTAGAGTGATGCCATTCTTCACCTTCTCATAAGGGGTGAAAGTGGGAAATAAAAGATAGGTTTTTCAGTTTCCCAAAGGGATGATTTTCCCTGATGTGTTCTGAACGAGCCTTTTCTTTCCCTTTTTTAATTTTAAGTGTTAGTTGCTGGCTGTTTTAAGCCCTGTGGCTCTGTGCAGCATGGGACCCATTGTCTTCCCCATCCAGTGTGCCCATATCACCCTTGGACACTCTGCTGTCATAAAGCATCCTCTGTGCACAGATCAAGGCAGTATAATTGAGCCTGGTGTTATTGTATGTCACTGGTCTACATAATGTGAGATAATGCACTTTGGTAACTCTTGGCAATCAGTGCCTTGTTAATAGTGACCATTATACACTGAGCACTGCTGTCACCCATTGAGGCTGTGAAAAATGTCTTTTCTGCAGCAGGGTGCACCAAGTGCAGCCATGTGTGATATGGCTGATAACCCTCTGAGGTGCTCTGCCTGTGTTTTCACAGACTTAGAGACCCAAATTCTCAAGTCTGGGAACACCACACAAAGCAGCAGCTGGAAAGAAGTGGTCATGTTTCTGGGGAAAAAAAAAGTGAATTAAAATGCAGTGATATCATACTGCTCTTGTGCACTAGCATGTCTCAAAATCAGACGTTTCTCTTTAATTTTCTTACCCATAAATGAGTTAATGACAAGTTTGAATTAGACTGCTGAGAAACAAGTCAGCGCTGCTTCTCAAATGTGGATGGAGACAGGAGAATGACATTGTCTAGGCAGGCAGAAAGTTAAAAAGGAGTGATGTAAGCAGCCTTTCATTTTCTGACAATAGATTTGTTTTAGGTCTAATGATCATTGTGCAATCAGGTCTTTGAGATGGCCTGTGTACTGTCTATCAGTATTGGATTTTTAAAATCAAGTGTTCTGTCTTGCTGGCACAAGTTGGTGCCATCTGTTGAAACATATATTTGATTCTTCAGTCTGTTGATTGTCCTGCAGAGAAAAACAGTTCATAAGTCTGGAGTTCCACCTTTCCTCTAAATAGAGTTGGTCTTTAGATATGGGCAGCTTTGCAAGGCACATGCTGGGGGTGTTGAGGAGTCATCTCTTAGTCTAATCTACCAGCGGCCATGTAATTATTTTTCAGGATTTTTACAAGCAGTAGGTTTTGGCGTTTGAAGATTTTTTTCCTTGTCACATGTAAAACTGTTTTGCTTTTTTTAGGACTCTGGAAGCCATTGAACTTGTGGCATATTTTGCTAGAAATACTTACAAAGCAAGACATGCTTGTGGTTGGATCCAGTCCACTTTTCCTGTAGTAGAAGGTTCATTCAGTAGAGGCATTACAATAAAAATTGTTTGTTAATTCAAAATGCTGCAGACACAATACAGTCTGGGTTCCACAGTGATGCCTGCTGGCATTTAACATGCACAGTGCTTCTTAAAAAGCAGGAAAATTATATTTAATGTTGCTGCATTGTGAAAAAAAATTGACAAGCAAGCAAACAAAAGAACCCAGTAAACAAACTGTGATTGGATGATTGTAATGGGTGGCTTGTATTGCAGTCTATGTGTAGAGATTCGGGTTGTGGCTATTTTACAATCAGTTTTATACCAAAGCAGGTTAAACTAAGCACTGGCTGACCAGCATCCTTAACACTGTGGCAGCTAAGCATTTTGGAATGCTCACATGGCGTGTTTGGAAACCCTTTGTATACACTACATTTTTCCATTCAGTACAAGACTGAGCAGTAATCAGCTCACCACTAATTAGAAATCATTCCATGTCCTTTGCCCCATTATTATACACAAATTATGTCAGACATGAAGAATTCTCAGAAGGAAAAGTTCCTGCAATACCTTGTGTCATGCATTTCCCAAACATAAAATCTGAAACCAAAAATCTTCTGTTTTGAAACAGCTATTATGGAGTAAGCAAAAGCCATTTATGTACCTCTCATCAAAACTGGAATATGAGGGAAATTCACTGTTCTAGGGAAGGCAACAACAGAGATGCAAAGTTATCTTGTACTTTCCTGATGTTAGTGATGTCTTGATAAATGGGTTGTGTGAGCTGTATTTTAAAGTTCAGCCCACTGAGAAGCAAAGGTTTAACCTAACTGTGCACAAGAGCTCTTCACAGATGTTTTGTTTGTTTGTGTTTGCAGGTATTCACTGTGACAGTGTCTGTGCTGAGGGTCAGTGGGGTCCAAATTGCTCCTTGCCTTGTTACTGCAAAAATGGAGCATCGTGCTCTCCAGATGATGGGATCTGTGAGTGTGCACCAGGATACAGAGGCACTACTTGCCAGAGAAGTACGGACAACATAAATGCTTTAAAAATCTCTATTTCTCCCTCAGCTGCTTGGAAAACATATCAATATCATAATGTTTTACTAATTGTAGTGTGAAAGAGTAGGGAACACTCCTTGATTGGACATTTAGTCAAAATACATGAATATTCAAAAAAAAAAAAGTTACTTGAAATGAACAAATGTTTCCATCTAATAGTGCTCTTCTTAATATGGTACAGCTTTCCTTTTATTCACTGTCTGTCCTGTGGCACTGTTATGAATGTGACTTTTCAAGAAATGTCATAGGAGAATCCATTCCAAATAATTTCCAAATGTGATTGATGAGTGTTAAGTTTGTAATACAGGTAAATAAAACATACTTGAGTTTAAGAAACTAAAAGCCTTCCTGTTGAGTCTGCTAGGAATAATTAGCTTACTTAATACTTGGGGTGTTAAGACTTGTTTTGTAAGAATAGTCAGTGGGATCAGGCCCCACCATAAGCAGAGGATGTCAAATATACCCTTGGTTCCTTTTGAAAAACTTGTCTGGGTAAAATAAAAATTGCATGGAGAGAGATAGAGATGAACTAAGATAAATCATGCCAGAATCAGGGAGATAAATAGTAAGTCTGCCCTCCCAAGATTTGTCACACTTTGCCAGTAGTCCAGCTTCAGTTTGAACCACTGAAGCTGTGAGGAAAAAGGTGTTCAGGAAAGAGAAATGTGAGTTGTCTGGAACTGGAGGGGAGCCCAGTTTCCAGAGTAGGTGTCCTAGAATTCAGAAGTAGATGGGTTGAGGACAACCAAAGAAGAGCCAGATGCTGCTGGCTCTTCGAAACTAAATTAAAAAGCAGGAGATTACCTGAAATGGTGACTGCCAGGGAGAAGGAAAACTAGAGGAAGGTGAAGTTCTATGAGTCCAGGAATGGCAAAATTTCAAGCTGAAGGCTGTGACATGACACTGCTAAATCCCACATCAGTGTGGCATTAGTATTCCTTCAGTATATCTTGACTGTGAGCAGTAATTATTCTCACTATCCAATCTCTAAGGGCCCTGCAGTCAATCAGTGCATCCAAAGTGTAACACTGCCATGTAAAAATGTTCCGTTGTGTTTTGGAACTGTGCCTATAACCTGGACAAGAGGCTCCCAGTCCAGTGCCCCTCTGAGGCATGGTCTGCAGGCTGAGAAGACAAAGGTCATATGAACAATTTGGATCCTGGTCAGAAACTGCCTTTTCAATAAACAGGAAGACCTTTTGGCACTGTTTCACTTGAAGAAGTTAATCTCTCTGGAGAGATCCTGGCCATATAACTTGTATCAAGCGTGTAATTAAAAGACTGAATCTTGAATGAAATGGAAATACTGAAAAGATTCCAAGGTAGTTTTGTTAGTGCTAAATGTTAGTTCAGGTATTTCTCTTGATCTCTTAGAAAATATTCTAATTTATCAGGAAATAAATGCCAAAAGGAATCAGATCAACAAAGAAGGAGAAGCAGCCTTTTTTCTCTCCCTTTTTTTCTTTTTCTTTTGAGAAACTCATACTTTTTAGCATCACAATTAAGTGGACAACTCTGTATTTCTGATCTCAGGCTCTCTGAAAGATAGAGTGACTGTATCATAAAAAAGAAAGGTTGATTGGAAAACATCTGTGCTTTTTATCCAGTAAAGTTAGGCTATTTGAATTCCAGGTTAAGAAACACATCAGGAATCAAGGTCTAAGATGACCTTACTCATCTAGAGATAAAACTATTCCCTCTGTTACTTCAGATGTGCTTCAAAAGATGTCCTTGTTTAGCCAAATAAAGTATATATGCATTTCAAACATTATCCAAGTTCAGGGTGACTTGACATGTAATGGAATGTCAACAAAGTCATGATGAACTGGAATACACCAAACTCTTGAGGAGGGAGCAGATCTTGTTTTGGGAGTGTAAATCACTGAGCTGCACAAATAACCACCACCACCAGGGCTGGAAAGCAGAGCCAGTTCCAAGCCAGGAGCAGGTGTCCTGCAAGGGTGGCTGATGGCAGGACAGCAGCAGTGACAGTCTGTCCTCTCTGGTTCCAGTCTGCTCACCAGGGTTCTACGGACACCGCTGCAGCCAGACCTGCCCCCAGTGCGTGCACAGTAGTGGCCCCTGCCACCACATCACTGGTCTGTGTGACTGCCTGCCTGGATTCACAGGAGCCCTCTGCAATGAAGGTACAGCTGGCCATAAAGACTCCATGGGATGCACTTGCCAAGTGCTGGAATGATTTCCATTGCATCACTTGGAAGCTGTGAAACTGAATATATTTTCTGTTGTGGAACATTCAATTTATAAATTGGGAATCTTAGGCTGTTTCATCCTTCAATATGAAACTCTCTGTACTCTTAATTGCTTTATTTGTGTAATGAATATGGATATTGTACTCACTATAATTTGTAATACCTCAGTTTACCTTTATACTAACCAATACCTCTCTCGGTTCAAATACTGGTTGTTTTTTCTCTGAAATGAAGAAAATAAAATCTTGTTCTAATCACTAAGGAGTTCTAATTCTGACAATGCCTTCTCAGTATGTCCCAGTGGCAGATTTGGGAAGAACTGCGCTGGAATATGCACCTGCACCAATAATGGGACTTGTAATCCTATTGATAGATCCTGTCAGTGCTACCCTGGATGGATTGGTAGTGACTGCTCTCAGCGTAAGTACCAGCTTTTTTTCTCCCCCTTTAATTTTAGAACAAATAATCAGGGTCCAGCTAGTTAAAATACCTTTCTTTTCTTTTCCTTTTTTTTTTTTGTAAAGAAACACTGTCTTAAATTCTTAAATCAGAAATTAGGACTTCATGGTAAATAATAGAGAGATCCTAAACTTCTCTGGTCAGGCCAAGAACAAAGCTGAAATTTTCTCAGACACAGGTTAGTGCTCTGGCTGCACAACCATCAATGTTCTCACTAACCATTTGAAAATTTTAAGAAATTTTTCACTATGCCTTTTTTTAAATGCTTATAAGTCTGTGATGGATTTTCCTCTTTCATAATTTTATAAGTTTTTTCACAGATATTTTTATTGTTCTGCCTCACTGAGTGAGTATTCTCTTGGTGTGCTGAACTCAGCAGACTCTCATTACTGACTTAAAAAGGGAAAGAGAAGGTCCTAATTTTATTATTTTTTGTAGAGTTACTTTGTTAAATAGTCACTCCCCATATGCCTGGGTGGCTCTATGCAATTTATTCATTAGAGGAAAGAATTGTTTTAAGGAAAACTCTCAAAAGAAGCGTATCCAATCCCATAAGGTGGTAAAATCCACACAGTCTGAAACATACATGTGCCAAAATTTCAGTCAACCCACTTGTGTGAATAAAAGCAGCTGCACCATACCCTGAAATATCAGACATTTGCGCTGGGGTTTCCAATGAAGTGCATTTTTTAATAACATGGCTCATTGGTTTATATCATTTATGGTTTGACTGGCCTAGGTTAACAGGTTCTGCGCAAGTGGAGGGTAACATGTGGTCCACTTGGGAAAAGAACCCAAAAAACAACTTTGCTGGCAGAATTCTGTGAAGTGATTAGCATGCACAGCCCAGTACGATACCAAATAAATCTTGGGCCCATTCCTGTGGAAGCCAGTGGCTATAAAGGTCCCTGTTTTTATGTTAAAAAAAGTAGGTAGTTGGGAGACTAGCAGAATAGGGATATTTAGGAAGAGGAGGGACTTACTCACTGAATCAATATCAAGAAGATGGTGCCAGCAATATGAATGGAAGTGTTTATTGAAGCTGTGCTCATGGACTATAAAAGAGGAAGTTTATTTGCTTTGTATAAAGGCCTTTCGTTCACATGGAAAATAATGATTTCATTAATTTCTTTTGGAACCAGTGACCTTCTTTAAACTTCTAATCTTTTCCTGTGTGTGATTTACATTCCTTATTAGCTGACCACTAATTTCAAACACAAGACAATAAAAAAAGATTTCAAAGCACAACTGAAATGAAAGTAACAACCAAAACCCCCTCAAACTTAGTGCTTTTTTTTCAATTCATCATAATATAATTTTTAATGAGCTGAAATTTGGGAAAAAAGGTAATATTTTGGAAAAGTACAGCCCACTTATACATGAATCATTATGCAAATGTCTAAAGGATTCAAGACTTTTATTTGTCTCAGGCAAATAGATCAGTACAAAACAATAATACCACCCTTTTAAATTTACATAAGAATAAAACCACGGCTTCAGTGACTGACCTGTTTCTTCTCTCTTATGAAATACTGACACTGTACTTCCATAAAACTATTTTTAAAGAATTATTTATTTTACTATTTGTTTTTAAAATACTAAGTACTACTTAAAGTACTGCTTTCTTTATTAAAGGGAAAAAAAACCCTCAACATGAGAATCCTACTCAACAGAAAGAGTCTATTCTTAGAGATATCCTCTTCACTTAGTGATATCTACCATGAAGAAAATTATCTTTTGCTGTCTCTGAATAGTAACTAGTATTTTGGAACTTCACAGTTCTAGTGGCAGCACATAGCATCTGATTCACCCATCATGACATTCCAAAGCAGCCAGTAAATTCTGTCTCATAATGAGTCGACATGATTGTAAGCGAAATAATCTCCATTCTGTGGATAATTACTTGGTGTTTAGAAATACTATATTGATTATTTGACCCATGGAAGCAACTGAGTTAGCCAGATTAAGGTACAGACCTGATTATCTTCACGTTTAGGCAAAACCCATAAAATTTAATAGTGGAAGCACAAGAAGCAGACTCGGTATTGGGTCTAAAGCTCTAGGCTATATAGGAGTTTCAGCTTTCTCTGTTTTCCTTCACTTTTTGAGATTTAAAAGCTGTATCACCTTGGCTGTTTGCAGAGTAAAAAATAAGTGAAGAAAGGAAGCCTCTTCTCTGTGAGAAAGCTGCTGTCATATTCAATAATGTCATATTTACTGAGTATTGAGTATGCATTTTCACACATTTAATATTTTTCAGCACTTTTTACCTGGAGTAAAATGATGCCTTACTGAAATGAATAAATCTGTGGCTGTTTGCTCAGAACAGAGCAGCCTAGAACATGAACTTGAGAGAAAAACAGCAAACACCAAACAAAGCAGTGCTCGTGTGTGAATGGAAGCAGCTCTATTCATGTACATCAAGGAACCTTTGTCATTCGAGGTTAATTAATTGCTCTGGGTTGTTGCAGCTTGCCCACCTTCCCACTGGGGACCAAACTGCATCCACACGTGCAGCTGCCACAATGGAGCTTTCTGCAGTGCCTATGATGGGGCATGCAAGTGCACCCCGGGCTGGACTGGTCTTTACTGCACACAGAGTAAGTGGATTTTGTGCTCAGTCTGAACATCAGTGACAGAATTATTCTTCAGAACAGCTTGAACCTGGAATTCAAGTACTGATACAGAAGCTGTTTTATTTACAGCCTTGAAAGATTATTTCACTAGACTGTAACGACATAATTTCTTTTGGATTTTTTTTCATTTAATAGTACATTAATACTGATTTCTTTTCCCCAAGAGCTTTTTGTTTAAGTAAAATAGCTGTGAGTGTAGGTATGTGGCATTCATTACATGCTGGCTGAGAGTTCATAGGAAGTTTGAGAAATAAACATTTGTTAGAAATAAATATGGATAAAATTGATTTACTGTCTCTTTCATATTACACGTTCAGTTTGGTTTACCTTCAATTCAGGTTGCCTCACTGACTGTAATCCTGGCCACAACCCCTGTATTTGACCCCAAGAAAAACAGGACTGCTGACTGTGTTTTGCATTCAGTGTGCAAAAATACATGTTTTACATAAAATCAGAATTTGCTGTTTCAAATGAGTAATGTCATAGTGGCAAGAAATAACAGATACACTACAGGACCATATGGATGCAGTTCTGGGAGACATTCACTATGCTGGTTCAGCTGTCAGCTATCAGGGTTTTTTTGCTTCCTGCTGGTGAATAATGATCGCTTTGCTGTGGTGTGTCTTCATACTGAAACGGTTTATTTGTGACTAGCTCAGGTACAATATGTTGTTGTTTTGACTTAATGCTTCAGCATAAACTATGAAGGAAGTATGTCCAGAAGTTCACTGACTGATGGGCAGGCTCCCAGAGTGCCCTCTTCTTCCTCCCTCAAATCTCTTTTGAAGCCCATTTCTTCAAGGGGCTGTCCCTGATGTCTTTTCAGAGCCTCTGCTGCCAGCATGATTTTCCAACCTCATTTTTGTCTGATGTGTGTTTTAAACCACTCCAGACAAGGCAGGTCTTGGTCCCTTGTGGTGACAGAGAACTCTCAGTTTCTGGAGCTGCAGAAGCAAGCCCTCAGTAACACACTGAACCAGGTTTGTCTTCCACTCCCAGAGCAGCTGTTTCAACCCTCTCCACCACCCCCCCCCCCCCCCCTCTGCTCGTGTTGCAGGGTGTCCCCTGGGGTTTTTTGGGAAGGACTGTGCCTTGATCTGCCAGTGCCAGAACGGAGCTGACTGCGACCACATCAGCGGGCAGTGCACATGCCGGACGGGCTTCATGGGACGGCATTGCGAGCACAGTGAGCACACCCCTCTCTCTGCCTTGGGAAAAAGCGTCTGGCCTCCAGGGGCAGTTCTGATGGGCTCAGAGCTGGCCACAGGCTTTTTCAAACAGTTTAAAACCCAACAGAATTAAGTTGTTACGATGTTGGTGTCTGTTTCTTTGCACTGCGTTTTAGTGACTTAGGGCGTAACGCTAAAGGAACACCCAATTACTCTGTCATGTAAAAGCAACTAAATGAATCCAAGGAATTGTCATTAGCATCCTGTGAATGCAACAAAATGTATCCATTAGCATAAACCACAGTGACAGCTAATAATCGGAAAACTGGAGATGAGAACTAAGGCATCAGTGCTCGTAGGTTAAGTTAATCTTCACAGTGTGGTTTAACACTGCAGCTGCATTATAAGAGTGTTGTAGGTGGCTTTTACACCTACTGTTTTGTTTTCATGTGTGTGGTTCTCTCCTCAGGAAGATCAGGGGTAAACACCACTGACATCACTGGTGCCGTAGTGTTGTACAACTTTAAAAGAATAGTCAGGTTTGTGACCACAAGACTGTTTGTCCAACCTTTGCTGATTTTATGAAGCTATGCTCCCAAATTTGTGCATTTTGATGACATCTGTGTTTCTCCCCAAAATGTCACTAATGTTCAAGAAAAATAATGTTTTAAGATAGTCTCTTGATGTCAAAACATAATTTTGAATAATTTGGCAAATCTAACTCTGTTATGGATTTTGTATTTTATCGTACAAGTTGATAATAATGATTTAACAACATTAAGCTATATATTTTGGTATTCATTCTAATTCATATCTTTAAATGCCAGAATATATTATGACATGATGGGTTTTGCCCACCCATTTACCTCAGTATTTATAATCCTATTTTACTGAGTGTAATCAAAAGAAGGAGGATGTACATAAACATGAAGTTTTTCACTTGAGTTGGAATTTGTCAAGACTGCAAGACAGTTCTCAGGCACCCATTGTGTCACTTTATTTTTTTAATTATTCCAAATTAGGAATGCACAAAAGATGAGTTAGATTCTTTTAAAAAGACTAAAAGAAGTAAATATGGTTACAGAGCTACTATAATGTGACAGGCCACACAGTACCAAGAGGTGGCAGTAAAAAAAGAAATAATTTTATCAATGTAGAGTAATTCTCTACCAGGATACTTACACGAGGTAAGAGACACTTTGATCAGTAATTAAGTATTGTATTGAGGTAACTCAGATAGTTAAGTACAACTTTCCCAGTTACCTTATTCCTCCATAATTCAGCATTTTCTCCTGGTGGTAGTTTCTCAGTGTATACGTAACAGTATCAGAGTATGCTATGGGCAGTAGTTTTATTTCTCTGTAAATGTGTGGTGCATTTCAGAGTCACTGTTAGGGTTCCTTCATTTTGCTTTGTTTTACATCAGCACATCTGTAATACCGTTCTGGTGTCTGGCTCCACCTGTATGATAATGAGATTTTTCAGGCACTGAGATCTGAGTCTTCTGGGTCTTTATTCACATATTGCCATTTCTTCACTGCTCTCTATCCTTTCTATATTTTTTGCCTTTTTTTTTTCCCCTGGACTCCTCGCTGCACTGCCTTACTGGCATTGCAAGTGAAGGATGAATACACATCTGAATACAATTTCTCTCCTGCACACTGAGGGGTCCTCTTAGGAGCATTTCCAGGAGCGATCCAATGCTGATGACACATTGCCACCTGCTGCTCATGGACGGGAACGTTTGGGGGTTGGACTCTGGTGCTGCAGACCTGTAACTCCAAAGCCTTTAATGAGTTTTTGCTTGCTTATGTTCTCTGCAGAGTGTCCCCAGGGCACATACGGGTATGGATGCCGTCAGATCTGTGACTGTGTGAACAACTCCACCTGTGACCACATCACAGGGACCTGCTACTGCAGCCCAGGCTGGAAGGGGGCCAGGTGTGATCAAGGTAAAGCCCAGATGAAATCAAATTTAATGTATCTTTTCACACAGAAACTGGATTCACCTCTTAAACAACTTTTCTGTGCCATTCATTAAGTAAATCTTATAGGTGTATTTAAGTAGCCCATTCTCTGCTAATTCATGTAAGTTTTGGAGGCTTTAAATTAGATGCCATAGTGATAATTAACTGGAGCATGAAATTATAGGGCTGTGCTGCTCAACAGTGCTGATGGAGCATGGGCTTTACCTGCCCCATGCTTTTCCCCAAAGAATGTTCTTACTTTTTTGAATTCATGAAAACATCTCTTTTCTGTGAAGATTGCAAGTGTTTTTCCTTTCTGTGAAGATTTTAAGTGGGTTTTTTTTCCAGAAATTTAGGATTGGTTTCTGACAGAGTTCTATTCTTGCATTATTAAATACAGTTAGATTTAGAAGTGAAATTTTGTCTCCTGCTCCTGACATGTGATCCCTCTGGATTTATACCATTGATTTTCATTTCTTCCTCTATTTCAGCTGGTGTAATTATAGTAGGAAACCTGAACAGCCTGAGCCAAACCAGCACTGCCCTCCCTGCTGACTCCTACCAGATAGGAGCCATAGCTGGCATCATTATTCTTGTCCTGGTTGTACTTTTCCTGCTGGTGCTGTTCATCATTTATAGGCAGAAGCAGAAAGGGAAGGAGACACACATGCCCACCGTGACCTACACCCCTGCTATGAGGGTCATCAGTGCAGATTACACCATTTCAGGTATGTGATGTTTAGAACACTCTTTTTTCCCTCCACCTCTTGACTTTGTGCTCAGATCTGCCTCTAAAAGGGCTTGAATTCATGTATTTCTGCTTTTTGATACCATAAAGGTGGCACACTCTTGCAAAATGTGTTAAAGAAAAGTGACCATGTACCTTGCTTTACTATGCAACATTTTGCACCCTCCAACTTTTTTTTCTGCATTAAACATGGACATTTCTATCTTCTGTGCCTGCTTTTATATACAGTTGGAGTGTGGTAAAATCTGGTTTCTACAAAGGTCTTTAAATTAAATGCCAACAGCTTGAATAGAGAAAGAAGGTAGAAAATCAGGATTTTGTGCTCTCTGTGCCAAGATTGTACAGAGAAACAGACAGCAAAATGTTTGAAACTAATTAAGGGAAGGAGCAATGAAGCAAACAGGAATTTTTGACCTATTAAAGTTCCTGTAAGTTGGGGTTCAATGGGTGCATGAAACTTTAGGCAATTTTGCCTTCTGCACACCACTGATAAAGGAAAGCAGCAGCTGAAGAAGCAGGAGGACTTGTCAGAGTTAAGAAAAAGCAAATCAGCAAAGGTCCTGGTGTTCTTGAAGCACCAGAAAATGTTGACGCAGACTTGATGGTACAAGTGACTTGTAATGATGACTAGAAAGGAATAACAGAGCAGTGACCACTGCAGAGAGAGGAGTTAAGTTAGCAGGTTACAGTTGTGAATGCTCCTTGCTAAAAGTGAGGACATGACTTGTCACTTCTTGTCCTGTATCTCTGATTTCTTTGAATGAATAAAAAGTTTTGTGTTTCTTGGGGTTTGTGTTTGAATAACTAAAAAAAATTGTGTTTGTTGGGTTTTTTTAAGAAACTCTAGATTAGATTTGGAAGCAGTGTAGCACTCTCAAAAATGTATCTTAAAGAAATTCCATGTTATTTTCAGTTTTTCATTTTCCTTTTTTTTCTTTTCAGAAACCATCCCTCATCCCAATGGTGGAAATGTCAACAGCCACTATTTCTCTAACCCCAGTTATCATACTCTGACACAGTGCTCCAACCCACCTCATGTCACCAACATGGAGAGACTGACCTTGGCAAAGGTAAAGCAGAAAAACATGGACACTTCTCTGACAGTCTTTATTTTATTTTATATTGTTCCCTACTCTCTCCTATTTGGCTGATTTTTGCTTTTCCTGATTATCACCAGGAAATTCAGCATCTTCCATGTAATTTCAAGTTTTATTGCCTCTCTTTTCTTGAAACAGGCAAAAACCAGTCAGCTGTTTGTGAACATGAAAAATAGAGAGCCTGGAAAACGAAGTGCTGTCATGGACAACACAGGAACACTGCCAGCAGACTGGAAACACGGTGGCTACCTCAATGAGCTTGGTAAAACAAAACCAAAAACAAATCCACAAGAAACCCCCACAAAAAAACTCCCAAAAAACCGAAACAAAAAAAAAACCTGAAAAAACAAAACCTGAAAAAACAAAACCCAAAAAAATGCCCCAAACAAAAAACCAAAGAAACAACCCCCCAAAAAAACCACCAAACCAACAGAGAATGGAATGTTATTCACTGTATGTGGGATACGTCCCTTAAGTCAGGAAGACACAAAGTGACCCCTTGTGAGGAATAGCAGAACAGTTTTTGATGCCCAGTGCATGATGTGTAAAATACCTCATTTGTATTAAAAGATTTGCTTACTGATTAGTTTCATAAAACAGTAGGGTTTTTACAGTAAGGTTCTGCTTGGACAAAACTACAAATTCCTATTAAATAAATGAAAGGTTGCATATATTCGTTTTAAATCACCACAAAATGCAATCAGTGGTTTAAAAAGTAGTTTTTCATTACATGAGCTACTTCAGGTGTAAACAGTAGATCTTCCGAGCTAAGCCTCCTGTTTGCTAAAAGACAGAGCACTATATGCTGTCTTTTCTATATGCTGTCTTTTCATCCTTTTCCACTCTCGTGCATTCCAAAAAGGCTGGATTGCAGTGATCAGTGAAAGCCTTAAAAAGGATGTTCAGTGGCAGTATAATTCAGAAAATTTAATTACCTTCATTTCTGGTACTTACGTGTACCAGACTCTGGGATTCAGAACAAACAGTATGCAGCACTAGTTTACTCCCTGCTCTTCCCCAGCCTCGGTCAAACCACAATTTAGGCTCAGATTTGTTCTGTTCGTTTTGGAGTTTGTTTGGTGGTTGTTTTTTTTTTTTTCCAGGAAAGGATTTCAGTCATAATGCTCAATATTTAGCTTTATATTTTCTTAGAGCATTTGAACTTGCACTAAATGCTCCTCAGAGACACTTGCTGTGATTAGCCGAAGGCAGGAGATCTTCAGCAATAGGGAGGTTCCAGAGGACTGGATAAATGCTGATGTTGTGTCCGTTTGCTAGAAAATCAAATAGGATTTCTTGGGTAACTTGAGGCTGGTGACCTAAGCATCAGACTTGTGAAAACAACAGGACAGCTGACATGAGATCTAACAAATAAAAATAGGGTAGGATTAAAATTAATTATGTTTAGGTCTCCTTAAATAGTATCACTTCCCTCTTGAAAACTACTAATTTTGTTTAGATAGTGCATAGATAAAATTATTTTAGGTTTTTATAATGCTTCTAGCATAGTACCACAATACAGCCTAATTTAAAAATTAGCTCTCCACAACATCAATCAAAGCTATTGGAATAAATCAGTAGCCAGGAAAGTGCCAGGTCTCTGAAACAGCTGTTGTGCACTTCTGTTTACATTTATTGAGAGAAATCTGTGAGTAAAAGGTAATTAGAGAGGTGTAGATTCAGGTGCAAGGTATTCAGGCCACTGGGGTGGAACAGGATAACCCTGATTGGGGAGTGATTAAATTTGGAAGCAGAGCATTGAGAATTGGAGTGAACTCTGCACACTGAGATTTTCACGCCAAGGTGGGATGCCTTTTTGGTAGGTAGGGTTTATTCAAACAAACAAAAAAAAAAAGCTTTAGTCCAAGAGCACTTATTAGGATTATTCAAGAGTGAGTAACTGGTGTTATGTGAGGTCAAACATGATAATTTAATGGTCCCTTATGACCCACCTTCCCTGTTCCTGTTGGAAAATGTGCAAGCAAATATACAAGTGCTTCTGTACCCCCATCCCGGGCAGTTCCACAGTCCTTATGAGAGAATTACTCAGCTAGGGTAGAAATTAGTCCCAAGGCAATTCTTAAGTAATTAGAAGCTTTTGTCTAATCACTTTTATTTTCTTTGATTTTAAAACTACTCTGGGTTATTGTATCATTTTTTCCTCAGGTGCCTTTGGACTTGATAGGGGATATATGGGGAAGTCCCTGAAAGGTGAGGTTGTTTTCTGACGTATTTAGATGAAACTATATAGACATGCCTTTTGCTCTTCTAAATTACCTTTGGTTTCTAAGTGAAGGGAATATAGAAATAATTCTGGACCAAATTTTTTCTAGACACTGAATCAGTGTGTGATCAATTTGTTTGCTGATGTGGGATTTTTATCTTTTTTTGAAGAGAGGTTGTTGGATTTTTTTTTTAATCAAAAAACGAAACAACAAACCAAGCCATTTTAAGTCCCTTATGTGTCGCATATATCAAATGTTTTCTCTCATGCTTGAGTCACAACACAGCTCAAGTCTAGACTGCAGAATACATGCTGCCTTTCCTGAAAGGCTTTAAAAGAGAGACAATTCCAACTGCAGCTGGCATGGTCTGCATGACGACAAACCTTCACCACATCCACTGCAGGCCCTTGGAAAGGATGTCAAAATACAGAGACAGACAGGAATGAAAAGCTTCTGAAATTCACAGCAGTGATCTGATATTTTGAGCTTCTGAATACAGTTTTCTCACAAGATTTTACATTGTACAACCGTGATGTGTTGGTGGTACCTGATTAGGAGTATGCCAAGGGTGCCTGGATACCCAAACAATGGAAAAGGTGTAGGGAAGTCCATCTGTATGATGAGCTGAACACATAGACAGAAAGCAGCTAGTTTGTCCCCTTGTGTATAACAGTGCACAGTTAAACAGAGTGATTTATTACTCCTGGTTTTTCCTGCCCTTTGGTCACAACAACCCCCTGCAGCTCCAGGCTAGGGGAAAAGTGGCTGGAAAGCTGGAAAAGGCCCTGGGGATGCTGGTGATAGCAGCTGGACACGAGTCCAGGGGTGCCCAGGTGGCCAGGAAGGCCAGTGGCCCCTGTGCTGTCCCAGCCGTGGTGTGGCAGCAGAGGCAGAGCAGTGACCATGCCTGTGCTGGCACTGCTGTGGCCACACCTCAAATCCTAGGGGCTGCTCTAGGCCTCTCAACAAGACAGGTATTGAGACACTGATATCAGGAGAAATTCCTTCCTGAAAGGGTTGTCAAGCATTGGAACAGACTGCCCAGGGAAGTGGTGGAGTCACCCTCCCCAGGAGGATTTAAAAGATGTGAAGATTTGGCACTTAAGAGCATGCCTAAGTGATAGATTTGGCAGTGTTACATAAATGGCTAGACTCAATGATCTGAAAGGTCTTTTTTAACTTAAACAATTCTGTGATTACAGAAAGCCCAGTTCAAATGAGTCATAAAATCTTGAGCACCCATCAACTGACAGGTCCAAGGTCAGTCTCATGTTGGATATGGAGTCAGGAATGAGCTAAGGAAGTCTCATGTTAAATAACATAATATATCACAAAGCAACACAGAGAATGAAGTAACCTAAGTGCCACAACACTGCTTCCCAGCATGAGCAAATACATCTCTGAAACCAGTTATTCATCCTACAATTAAATCCTGACATCACAAGCCACCTGATGTTTCCTTTCCAGTTCTCCTGCATGTGCCTTACAGAAACTTAGAAGAAGCTGGTTATTCTTTTAGTGTACTCAGACACTCAAACTTTGCACCACCCAAGCAATCCCTAGAAATAAATCATATTGCCATTTGCCCGGACATTGCTCTTGAGAACAGTTTCAGATCAGTTATTTTAAGTATCCTGAGTTCAGCATCTAGAGGGGCAGAAAGTGTTCTGAAGTGCTTGTTAAAAACAGATTTTACAGCTTATCTTTCTATAATGCTAGGTATTATTCTAACCAGATTTGAAGGTGCTTGGATTTTGCAATAGTAATTTGCTGGTGGCAAGATCAAAAAAGAGCATAGCAGTTAAGATGCTTTCATTGATAATAATTGTAAATTGATAATTGTAAATAATTTTGAAGTGTTATGACTGGTTTCCACTTAAATATTCACTTCTGAGTGACTTTTTAGAACTTAGCATTAAAGAAAACCTTTTTTTGGTAGCAATGTCCATAGCATGCAGCATGCTTGAGACAATAATGTTTTCATTTTTGTAGATCTGGTGAAGAACTCAGAATACAATTTAAGCAACTGCTCACTGAGCAGCTCTGAGAACCCCTATGCTACTATCAAAGACCCACCAGCTCTGGTGCCAAAGAGTCCAGAATGTGGCTATGTGGAAATGAAGTCCCCAGCACGTCGCGACTCCCCCTACACCGAGATTGCTGGCACTGCCACAGCCAACAAGAATGTGTATGAAGTTGGTAGGTACAAAATCTACCTCTGGATGGTGGGGGTTAGGAAGAAAGAGCACAGGGCTTCTTATTCTTTGATTCGGTTTAATCAAAAAATGTGAAAATCACTGGAAAAACAAAATTACATGTTCAGATTCTGCTCAAAAACTATAACAACAGCGTTACTACTCCTTTGGTATAATTCACACAAACAGGGTTTGAAGTGCCTTCAGCTCTGTTCTGTAACCTACAGGTACCTCTGAATTTCCCTGGTGTGAAAGCCTTCCTTTAAACAACAGCATAAGATAAGCTTAGCATTTTATTGCAATGTAGTTCACCTCTAGGTTAAACTGAATGCAGCTGGAGTATATATATGGGAGGGCTGAAATTCCATTTCCTTCTCTTGATCTGAATAAAATGGCATCTTCACCCACAGATGTAGTATTCCACTAATACAGTCCCCACCTAGTGACCATATTTCTTTAGTTACAGAAAACTTTGGGGTCCTGTGGAGTGGATCATCTCTGGGCTGTAATAAATTGTGTCCAGTCTCACAGGACATATTTTCCTTTTCTCCCTGCAATTAAAGATCACTGAAATCCATCAACATACCCATTCTGCTTTTAAGGACTGTTATAAAGTCTTGATTAAAACCCTCAAAATCAAATTCTTGATTAAAACCCTCAAATTGTTGGGTTTTTGTTTTTTTTTATTTGCTGAAATTAAAGACACATAAAGAAGAGATGCTGTTTTGTTTCTGTCAGTAAAGACAGTCATGGCAGGGCCCTGCTACAAGTGTGAAGCAAAAACACAAACCTATGTTTCTACAGCTACATTTCAGGACTCTGTATAATGAGGAATCTTCCTATTGAAGTAGAAACTGAAATGAAGTATCAATGTTTTCCCTAAAGTTGAGTGTATGCTCTCTCTCTTCACAGAGCCCACAGTGAGTGTTGTCCAGGGTGCGTTCAGCAGCGATGGCGGGCGCTTCAGCCAGGATCCCTATGATCTCCCAAAAAACAGCCACATTCCATGCCACTATGATCTGCTTCCTGTCCGAGGGAGCCCCACACCCTCCACAAAGGGGGTCAGCAGCAAATGACCCCGCAAGAAGCTGATGCCTACAACCCCGAGACTCTCAAGGGGCAGAATGGCATGGGTGTGCTCCTTCTTCTCTAGTGTACCATCTCTCTTGGCTCCTGATCTGTCCAGCAGATAACTGCTGTACTCTAAAAGCAGAATCTCAGCACGAGGTCTGTATTGCATATACAAGTGACAGATGGACAAATGCCACACTCTGGGGATCCCTATTATTTTTTTTTTTTTTTTTCATGACAGTAAATTTTATAGAAACCAGTATGCAGCACATTTATACTGTAATATGCTGGCTTAAAAAATGAGTAGTTTGCAGATTAGTGTTGATGACATCACGTTTTAGAGACTTCAAACATAGGCTTCATGTCTGTCATGTTCCAGAGTAGTAATACTCCCAGGACAGTGCAATTTACCAAATACCACTTTGTACAGGTCATCTGATTCAGCAGTTACTCACTAGTAGGAGGAAAACTGCCTTGCTAAATTTTAGCTTCCATTCTTATCTTTAGTCAAGATGTATTACAAGAAACAAGATCTGATCGGGATCAGGATGTTGCAGTTGTTTGGGGAATCCATCATCAGGCTTTGCTGTCCTTTGCAAAGGTGATGGATGTACTTGGCTTGAATAGTTCCAGAGATAAAATAATTGCATACATCAGTATTTACATGATGCTTCAAGATCTCTTAGTACTGCAGACCCAGCACCAGTCTTCAACAAGTATTTTGCTATAGTTCCTCTTCATACCTTCCAGTTCTGACCACTATTTCTGCCACACACAAACTAATAATCCACAGCATATCAGTTATTACTTCAAAAAATATGTAAATTGAATCTGTTTATTTTTGTCACCATGGACTGATTATGTAAGGAGTGGACAATGGTGATGACTTCTATAAATCTTAACTGCAAGGATGGGTTTACATTTTATAAAAAGGTAGTAATAATGACTGTAATATAGGATAAAAATAGTAAAGTCTTCTGACTTTTTTTCTTTGAAATAACTGAGCAAACTCTGTGCATACTTGCTAAAAAGGCACCTTTTCTTTTTTATAGTTGACGTAGGGAAACATGCTTAAGCTGGTCTTTTGCATTGCTAATAATGTGACATATGTATCCCCTCACCTTCGTTAACTTCTGTTTCCATTTTTATGCTGTGTATCTGTGTTTTTAGTTACCTAGCTTGTAACTGCAAAAATATTCTAATGTGTGTGTGTCCATTTCTTTTGCATTTTTGCCAACTGGCCTTTATTTTATCCGGTTCAAGGAGCCTCTGGGCAGAGCAAGAGGATCAAAGTAAGAATTCACAGTGATGTCTATCAGAGGTGATTAAAAAATAGGTAACAGTTCAGATTAATTCATTAATTCAGGGGAAGAAAATCAAGGGTTTTTTGTTAAGAATGACAACAAAAGAAAAGGAAAGGAAGAAAAGGAAAAACCACTTCCTTCTTGAAGTTTAACTTACTCTGTTGACCATATAATTGGAGACCATCTTCCCAGAACAGCCTCTTTTTGCCAAAACAGGCTTTCAGTCCTTCTAAAATAGTCTATTATGAACTGCATGATTTGGTGGAAATTAAATTCACCAAGGTATCCGTCCATTGGACAGAATTTTCCCCAAACACATCAACCTTAAAATAACATGGTTGCTACAGACTAGACGTTCTCTTTCAGTGAAAAGATACTTTCAGGAACCTAAGAGTGAGGCGCCAGCATTTAACATGACCTGGCAGTGCCTCTGTAGCACCTTGTCCTTGAGGGTTGGTGTGTCCCCGATAAAAGGGGAAAAGGATACTGGCTGTTTTGCAGTTCCCTGGACATTTTTGTTACATCCCTGGAATAAAGTATTCCATTATCTTTGGATTTGGAAAGTATAGGTACTAGCTAGAAGATTTCTAGGGCTGGTTGCCATTTAATCCGTGTCTAAGATAAAATGTAGAGCTACTGGTATATATATTTTTTTGTATTGTGTGAAACAGACTTTAAAATAAAACTTTTTTTTCTCTAAAGCCATTAATAGAAAATGCTGCATTTAACAATTGACTGTTCATAAAAACTTCCTGCTCTTTTTGAAGACCACTAGGTAAATTATCTTCATCATCTAAACAGTTCTTTTAACATGGAAAAATGAAGAGCTGAAAAAATGTTGGGAGGTTTTTAAAATTTCCAGTATGTCAAATATCCTCGAGTGATATATTCAGTCAAATATTCATGAAAGTAGATGAGTTTACTGTCATTTTGCTTATTGTGTGTGTATTCTAAATATACACATTCCTGAAGTCTGCCTTCCTGCATGTGAGTAAAACTCTTGCTATGTAGTCAGCAGCAGCAATGTCTGCATAAATCTGAGCTGGATCTGCAGCACATACAGGGCAAACAAATGGCTTGTGAATTTACTTCAGAGAATCATTCTTGGTGCTCAGAACACTGATTTCCTGGAGTACACTCTGCTCTCAGCTTCAGAGATCCAATCTTTGTGACTCTCAGACAGCTCTTCTTGTAGATCTCACTGTGGTCTTCACACAATTTAAAGACTTCTGAAGGTGAATTCTGTAGGGTAGAAGAGACTGAATGGCTCAGCTGATGCAGCAATTTTGGCAAGCACTCAGAGAACTGGCTTCACCACAGACAGGAATGGAAAAGGATGCCTTGCCTCTATGTAGTCACATTACAATAGTGACAAAATATAGCATTGAAAATGGAGGTAGCTCTCCCCTATAGCTGACTTTAAAGTAGTGAGTATAAACTTCAGGCTTTAAATACTGTAGGCGTTATTAATTCAGGCCACTTAGAAGTATAATGAAACTCACAGCTTTCTATTGTGTCCAAGATTTCAATCACAAAACATTGTTACACATAAAATCTTCCCTTATCTTGATCTACAGAGAACTTCCATTAACTTGAACTGGAGATGCACGTGCAGATAAATGGGAAAGAAGATTTCATTGTATTTACACTTTCTGCTGAGACAATCTGCAAGGTCATATTGAAGTAGAGTTAGTATAAAATCAAAAGCAGGGAATGTGTTACTCTAAATACATTGGATTTTATAGTACATCAATTTTTTTTTTAATCCAATATATGTCCACATAGTAATTCTTACACTGAAACTCTGAAGTCCAGACTTTTGACAAAAAATACTTTTAAGTTGTATATACATTATTTGAAATTACTGAAAACAAATAAGTGTATGCTTTTCAATTACTGTAAAGAAAAACCTTGTCATTTGATACAGTCATGCTAGTGCTAGAGCACTGAACATAACTTTTCAGTTTTTTAGCCCACAAGACTTCACTTTGATATGGCTGAACTGTGTTATATTTTTAAAGAAAACCTATCAAGTTTTTTTTTGTTTTTTTTGTTTTTTTTTTACTTATAACAGAGTGTTTTGTTGTGAAAACATATATTTTTTCCAAAGATGACTGATGTTCATCATTCTTCCTCTCTCTACCATATATTTCACTTCACTTCACATACATGTAGGTTGATGTAATAAAGTTTCTAATGAAAGATTAGAAGTACTTTGTGGGGTTTTTTTCCACTTGTTTTTCATTTGCCTACGGGGGGATCTTGAAATAGCACAGGAAATGTATGAGATGTCATTTTTGTTTTCATGGTTTAATCCCAGCTGGCAACTGAGTACCATGCCAGTAGTTACTAACTCCTCCAAGGAGGAGAAGAGAAAAACTCCGTGGATTGAAATAAGAACAGTTTAATAACTGGAGGAAAATAAAATATATTACTACTATTAATTGTAATACTAAAACAGAAAAATCCATCATAGAGGTCTAATGTTTCAGATTTAGAAAGCTACAATCCATATTGTAGGAGTATAGTTCTACTTTCCAAGGTTTTTTGTGCAAATGTGAGAAACTAAGTATTCCTTCAATGCTGTTAAAACAGGGAGTTTAGTCGTAAGTAATTGACTTGTTTTACATTCAAACAGCCATCTTATTATTAAAAAAGTAACAAAAGAGTGATCCTGATTAGCTACACATGGTAAATGATCATTATTATAAATTAAAATTCTCCATAAAGAGTCACGTTTCCACTTAAGAAAGGGCTTGAATATTTCACAGAATCACAGAATCAATCAGGTTGGGAAAGACCTTGGAGATCCAGTCCATCAGTGCACTAGTATCATCTTATCAACTAAATTATCCATATCCTAAATTGAAGGGGAGACGCAGAACTAGACACAGCACTCAAGGTGTGGCCTCACCAGTGGCCATGGTCCTGCTCACTGCGCCATTCCTGATTCAGGCTAGTGCTATTGGCCGCCTTGGTCACCAGGGCACACTGCTGGCTCATGTTGAGCCTACTGTTTAATGGTCCCTCGCATCCCCTTCTCTCTGGCTGCTGTCCGGAGCAGCCACTCTGCCCCAGTCGGGAGCTCTTCAGGGGTTGTTGTGGCCAAAGTGCACTGGTGGCACTTGGACTCATGAACATCTTACTGGATTTGGCCCATCTATCCAGCCTATCCAAGTCCCTCTGCAGAGCCCTCCTACCCTCCAATAGATGCACTTCCAACACTCACACCCAGCTTGGTGTCACCTGCAGATTTACTCATGGAAGATTCAACCCCTCATCCAGATCATCCATAAAGATACTAAATGGGACTGAGCCTGCCACTGATTCCTGGGGACACACTACTGTGGAAGTCGAGCTGCTTGAGGCTATCACCTTGAGAGCCATGGGAACCCATCTGTAGTTAACCTGATTCTCAACTTAAGGCAAGCATCTTTGACTCTTGGGAAATAATATGATACTAGCTCTGTAGAAATAAGATGGTGGTTCTAGAAGATTCTCTAGTTCTTCCTCCCTGATTGGTTGTCAGTTGTTGCAGAGTTTTACATATTCTGATTTACTGTTTCTAGTTGAACCCTTACTCTCAGCTCCACCTCCTCAATTGACCCTGTATTGTATCCTACCTACCGTATCCTGGGTATTTGGAATTAGTCCCATACTGTTATTTGGCTTCTCCTGTTAGTTGTTTTCATCATTAAACACTTCTACTTTCTGGACAATTTCATCGTACCCATCCTTTTATTTATTGCCACCTTAGTCCTGACGTCTCAGATCCTGAAGTGGTTCCAGGGTTGCCAAGCTGAAGCTGTGACACACCACTAGTGACTAGCTCCCAGCTGGATATGGTACCACTTCCCACCACTCTCTTGGCTTGACCCAGTGAAGAGTGCACCTTTCCAAGCCATGGGCTGCAGCTTTTCCAGGGAATGCTATGGCTCATGGTGTCAAAGGCCTTGCTGAAGTTCAGTCACACAACATCCACAGCCTTTTTCCCATGTCCACCAGGCAGGTTACCTGGTCATAAAAGGGGACCAGGTTTTTCAGACAAGATGTACCACTGGCTGGGTCTGATCCTCTGGCTGTCCTATATCACCTATCACATGGGTGCCATGTGATGGCACTCAAGGTGATCTGTTCCATAAGCCTGCCAGGCACCAAGGTCAGGCTGACAGGCCCAGAGTTCCTGAGAGCCTCCTTCCAGCCCTTCTTGAGGATGGGGTCACATTGTCACCTCCAGTCCTCTGGGACCTCCCCAGTGGGCCAGGACTAATGGTAAATGATGGAGAACAGCTTGGAGAGCCCATTCACCAGCTCCGTCATCCCCCTAGGATGGATCCCATCTGATCCCAGAGACACCTGTGAGCATCTAAGTGACTCAGCAGGTCTCTGACTGCTTCCTCCTGGATTACAGGTGGGTTGTTCTGCTCCCTATCCCCACCTACCAACCCTGAGCGTAACGTGTTGAAAACTGATGCAAAGAATGCGTTAAAGTACCTCTGCCTTTCCCCCTTTGGTTACCGTAATCCCAACCCCATCCAGTACAGAATGGGGGCTGTCCGTGCCCATCCTTTTCCCATGAATATATTTATAATTTTTTTTTTTTTTTTTTTTTTTTTATCCTTCACAGCAGCAGTCAGTAAGTTCTTACTGGGATTTTGCTTCTCTAATTTTTTTTCCTACACCTTAAAAATTTCTTGAGTTACTGCCCCTTTTTCCAAGAGTGATCCACCCTCCTTTTTTCCCCGAGTTCCTTCAAAAGCTCCTCGTTACATAGGCGGAGCCCATCTGGCTCTACAGGTCTGGTGCTGTACAAGCTGCCCTGTCATCAACCCAAAATTCTACTGATGGCACCAGCCCTTAAGTCATTTATTAATGATGTGGATAGTCCTGTTCATCACTCATCCCTCATACTGAACGAACTGAGCAGAACACCACCAGAGCTCCTGCCCCATCAACCAAGTGACCCAGAGCCTTGAAATCCTTTTTAACTACCCTGGTGCTCTTCTTTTCAGCCTCATCACTGCCAGCATACATTACCAGCAATGGGTAATAAATCAGAGGGCTGAAATCTGTTATAAACAAGGCTGCAGATCCAGAATTGGTAAAAAAAAAAGGCCAATCATTTATTGAAACAAAATGACTACTGCAACAACAAAAAAGCTGGGCTAGTCCTAAACTCTTTATGACAGGTCAGAGTACCAAGGTACGTATAATACTATATGGGCCCTGCCCCTTTTAGGAAACACTGTCCGTCAGGGAAAAGGCCTCTTACAGACCAACAGAAAAGGCCTGTCTCAGATCCTCAAACTGTCAGATGATCTTTCTATATCCTCCGTTCTTTCCTTGAATGGTGCATTTAGGATCCTTGATGTGATTGGCTCATTCTCTAGGGTTTTATTAAAACTTAGCGAGAGTTCTTCTGGACCAATCATTTCTTCCTGCCTTCGAATGACTGGTCAACTGTGTCCACTAATCATGACTTGGAGTGATGATCTGATATGGAGCCTTCTGTGGAGGAAGAAAAACCCCTCCTTTTCCCTTTCTTTCTCTCTCTGGTATTAGCATAAGAAAGAATTGTCAATACTCTAACCTTTTCACTCATACATTCATACACATTTTCTAACTATACAGAACTTGCAGTACAATCAGTACTAAGTTGCAAATGGAAATGGAACTTACAAGATACACACATATACTCCTATAACTAAAGAAGACCTAACTTCAAACATTTAATGACAGAATCATTAAAACCCCGAGTCTCCTGGTTATATCCCTTACCCAGGCCCCAGGTGTGGAGCCTCCTGAGACCACCACAGGAGCCTCCCATGGAGAGGGGGCAGGTTATAAGTAAGTGGAATGCCTCCTCAGGAGTCTCTCTGGGAAAGGTACCTTTTGCTCAAGGTGAGCAGAGTGTGTAAAAACCCCATGAGCACTTGCCTGTATGTTAATCCCTCAAGCCCCTATTTGTTAAGCCCTTACTTCCTGTTCTTTATGTCATCCCATTGGTTAATTTGGATAT
The DNA here is from genome assembly GCA_014839755.1 of Sylvia borin. NCBI lineage: Eukaryota > Metazoa > Chordata > Aves > Passeriformes > Sylviidae > Sylvia > Sylvia borin. The sequence continues at coordinate 4,796,763 of CM025993.1, read as the reverse complement.
TTCCCTGGATTGCTTCTTTCCCCAAATCCTTCCCCCACGGAAGGATTTGGGGAAGAATGAGTGGCAAACCCTGCCTCCCTCATTCCCCGTATAATCAGAGAGCCTTGATGTCTTTCAATCAATGGCTCTGGAGAATAAAGGAAGCTCTCCCTGGAGGACCAGAAGGATTCCTGTCTTCTGTCCCTGTGCTGCCTGAAGGAAGCTGCCTGGCCAAGCTGCCCTTGCAGACAAAGCCAGAGAGGTGATCACTGGTGCTGCTAAGTTCAGTTGCCTCAGCAACCACTCACAAGGAGCTGAAATCACACTGGACTGCCTGGTGCCCCTGGGACAAAGAGTTTTTTTAAAGACTGCTCACTAGGAAGGTCGTGGCACCCAGAAGACCACCTCCAGAGGTCTTAGCAGCTGGCGACAAGTGGCACCCAAGTGGGACAAACCTCGATTCCTCCAAGTGAGTTGTTACCACTCAGTTTTGGCCGTGGGAGGAAGAATGACCTTGGGTCAGCCGCTTCCTCAAAGGGACTCCCTTGCGTTCTAGCAGAAGATACCAGAGAGGCGCCAATCAGGACCTGTCAAAGACAGCAGATGACAGCCAGTTGGCTTAGGTGGCCACCCTCCAACATCCTCATTTGACCAATGCCATCGGGCAAAGAGCAGCAGTGAGTACATTCCACTTGGTCTCTTCATTTTCATTTGCATTTTACTGGTGGGGTGGGATTGGGACAAGATGGGGAACCAAAATGAGCCATGCATCGCTTGCCCCATCCAAACAGGAGTTCTACCTCCAAGTTAAAGAAATCCTTGTTGAGGTGAAGTTTAAGTTTAGTAAAAAGATTTGTACAGTGGGTTTTTAAGTATTTTCCAGACACTAAACTAAATTATGTTCATTTAGATGAGTTTTGGGATAAAGTTGGAAGAAAGCTGAACATCACAGAGTTTGAGGGAGATCTTTCAGTTGCTAAGTTTTTTCTTTATTGAAGTTAATAACAAAGGCTTTAGAGAAAATCAGTTCTGGGGATCGTTTGGGGAGTGTTGGGAAACCCCAGTTAAAAATTCCTTTCTCTATTCCCTCACCCTGTGTTCCTAATGCCTCTTCCCTACCTGATGGTGGGTTGGCAGGCATTTCCTGCAATTCCACACTAGGTTGCCACTGTCTCCTGGACGTCCCCCAATCCTATTTCTGCCGTTCCCAGGACAGTTCTGGCCACACTGCCTTGGACCTTCCTGTTAACCTCCTTCCCATGCCCACATACCAGTGCCCTCTCCACTGGTTTCTGAAAATGTTCAAAATGGCAGCAGCAACATGGCCAGCCCTGCCATTTTGCCTCCTGCCTGTCCAAGTTCTCCTGCCCTATGCCCACAAAATGGCCACATTTCTACTATGTCACTGCCCCTTCCCACGCACCCCATTGTGCAAGTGTCTTGTCCATTCCCTTGCTCCTCCCCTTGCGTTGAGTAGTGTAACCACAACGGGCCCCTCCTCTGACATTGGGAACGCCCCCACCAATAGCATCGTATATCCCATCCCCGGTTACACCCCTAGTGTGGGCTCCACCCCCAGCTACAACCCAAATGCGGGCCCCACCCCTGACACCTGTCCCTCCAAAGACAGCCTTGCCCCTGAGGGTCCTCTCACCTCCAGTACCTGTAACATCATGACCATAAATGAAGACAGTAGCCGCCAGAAGGAGACCGTATTAGTCTCCACTGCCACCTAGCATCAGGCATCTCCAGTCCCCTCTGAGAAGCCCCACACCTGTCTTGGGTGTTGTCTGCCGTCTTCAGAGGATGATAGCAGTGAGTCCTCACTATCTGATGAAGAATATGAGGAGATCACTGGGCCGTGATCCAGGGGAAAGCAGCTAAGGGGGGTGATTGGCAGTTGGCCAATAAAATCACAGTCTTCCCAATCATTGTCAAAACCACGAGGCGATGGGATCAAAGGGTCAACTGGGAGCCAATCCCCTATAATGAACTAAAGGAGCTTTGCTGCCCTGATTTTTCAGCCTTCTGATGTTTTTACATTCTGTACTGGAACAAAGACTAATATTTGATAAATAATATATTCCTTCCAGGGGGAAGGACAAATTGATGGACTTCTGGTTTGACCAGTGGGGTCAGAAAGGTGTTAACCTCGTCTCCCAATTGCTGGTCAAAGTCCAAACCCTATTTAAAACCCAAACCATAATAAACTTTCTTCTTTTTCTCGCTTCTCAACTTGACCACTGAGAGTTCTTGTCACATCCTCTGGTGACATCTAGTGTCCCACAAGTGGACTGCAAAAGAACATGGGAGAGGCTTGCACTGCTTCAAGAACTTATTAGAAGCTACCTCCACTGCACATACTTCGATTCCCCACAACATCAGTAAAATTATGGGATGTCTCCTCTCCCCAGCAGAGCTCATGCTGTGGGAGAGAAATTGTAAAAAGCAATTAGGAACATTGGCTGCAATGTACCAAAGTAATCAAAAAAAACCCCCAAATTTGATATTAGAACAAATTGCAGGCAAAGGTAACTACATCAAACCAAATGATCAGACAAACATCCCTGAAGCTGCCCTGCTTGACAACACCATAGCAGCAAAAACATCATTTCTCTTGACACCTGATGACAGAGTCTCCACACAAAGCTTCACAGACATCAACAAGGGGTGGATGAGTCTTTCATAAAATTTGTTGACTGCCTCAAGGTTGCATTAGAGAGGCAAACAGAAAGCAAGGAGGCCAGAAAGGAAGTGCTCATAAAAATAACTATGGCTAACACCAATCCAATGACAAAGACAGTACTTACATCTCTAACCCTTGACTCCAAGACTACAATTGACCAGAAAATTGAGGCTTGTGTGAAGCATAATTCCACCGAAAACAGTTGCCGAAGCAGTGGCTGCTTTCTTTTCCTGAGCAGCCACTCTAGTGCCACTTACCTGGAGACCTGACAGGCTGTGATTCTCAGAGATGTCAATTGAGAGTCTGCAGTGGCCGATAAGAAGAAAGACGGGCACACTCCAATGCAATCTGAAACAGAAATCGTTTAATTTGTGTTGTGGTTTGAAAACAAACCGAGTGAGAGGCTCTAAGTCAGAAATAAAATTTAATGAGAAGAAAAGGAAAATAAAATGAAATAAAATAAATGCAACGATACAAAAGGAAAAACCACTGATAGAGTCAGAATACAACCTGATCAGGGTGATGGAAGCAGTCCAGGTGAGGTGGTCTTCCTGAAGCAGTGATCTCGTAGAAAGGTCTGGTAGCTCCAGTCCTCTAGGAATCCAGTGGGTGAAGGCTGCTTCCACTGTCTCAAGTCCCACCTTATATCCAGGTGAGAATGCTAGGCTCCTCCCCGTGGGCAGAGCATCTCACAATGGGATGATGAGTCATGGAAGAGGGCCTTGATGGCCCATTAAAGAGAGATAACTCCTGGAGGGAGTTATCTATGAGTCATGCACAAGGCATTGATGGGCCATTAACTGAAGATGGTGATAGAATACATCCTAAACTGCAACCCAGGACAACTGGCAAACCAACAACCTGTGAAAGCCGACCACTAGATATGGGAATGCCTGAAATACATCAGCAGCAGTGGATGTGCCTGTGTCCCTGGGACATCTTTCTAAGCACATTTCTCCAGGAAGAGTTGCAGCGCTCTCACCTCCACTGCCTGCCATGACAGTGCTCAGCCCTCCTCCCACCAGTCCGTGTCTCTAACAGTGGCTGTCTGATGCAGCCCCCAACCCACTTGTGTCCTGGCTAGCTCCACAGGAGGCACACTGGCGCTGCACTAGATGTGGGGAACTGCCTCAGCACAGGATTTGCCTGGGGCAGAATCTTTAGAGCTACTTGCTCTGAGACGCAAGGCTGGGTGACATCTAGGATCAGAGTCTTCAAGGTTGGTGTCCTCTGTCCGTGTGGGAACTGGTCCTTCTTCTCATCTTCCAAGGCGCGAGCAGGACGACAGAACTGCAATGGCTAGGCATTTGCTGTCTTTGTGTGGTGCCAGTCCGCACTCTGGTGGGATTTTCCCAGCAGCCATCACTAGTTTGGGTTTTTGCGCAACCATTTCTGGTCTCAGTGATGATCCAGGATGACTTGTTTCTGAGGACATTTGCTCATGAAATGTCCATAGTTCCAAGAATTAAAACATCTCCAGTTCTCTTTTGCTGTCATGGCAAATGCTCCTGACACTCCCTGAGCAATCCCTCAGGTCTCCAGGGAAGTGGCACCTGAGTGGCTGCTCAGGAGAAAAAAGTGTGTCTCTGCCAGCTGCAGGGAGGCTGTGAGAAGGAATTTCAGCACTAATGAGAACGTGAGCAGCGATAAGTTTGGCTATGACAATGTCAATAGCAAAGAAAAGGTCAGCAGGCAGGAAAAGGGTGGCAGCAGAGAAAAGATCAGCAATGAGGAGCAGATCAGGGAGCTTAAGGAGAATGGCAAGCGAAGTGGTGGCAGACAGTGGTGGCAGCACTTTGGCTGTGCCCGCTCCATCACCAAAGGGCACATTCAGGATAAGGCTGGTGTGGGCTGTCAGCCCTGATCTAGTTGAGAATGGCCCTGCTCATTTGCTGTGGAGTCAGACTGGACGGCCTTTAAAGGTCACTCCCAAGCCCAGCTGTTCCGTGATTCTGAGATTCTGCAGCAGGGCCTAACCAGCACAAAGGTGCTGAAGCAGCAGGTGGAAGAGCTCCTTGGCACCTGCCGAATACTCTCCCAGAGGAGCTTCATGCCTGAGCTGCACCCAGCCACCGGGATGGACGCCAGCTCTGAAGCCTGCAGCCTGCTGGAGAAAAGCAGCACCTACCACCTGCTAGTCATCCTGCGGCCACCCCTGGGCCACTCCTTCATCCCAGAGAGCATGGAGCAGCCGCCAATCGGGCGCATCTGTGTGGTGCTGGAGTGCCTGTGCTCCAGGGAGCAGCTACCAGGGCAGACATGCTCCCTGCACACCTTTGGTGGCCAGCTGCCCATGTACCCTGCTGGACACCCTCTGCACAGGCTCATGCTTGGACAAGGACAAAGTCACCCGCTGGGTCTGGATGTTGGTGCCATTGGTCTGGTGGCAACTGCCCCACTCACACCACTGGTAGCTGACAGCTTTGCCCTCCAGCAAGTCCTGCAGCTTCCACCTCCAGCCTGCACGGCATCATTGAGACGGCTTTGGCCATGCAGCTAGATGGTTCAGGTGCCTATTTGAGCCTTGAGTAGACAGCAGCTAGCTCTGCCAGCAGCACCAATGTGGGCCAGAGAGCTGCTACCTCTCAGACTCACTGGTGAGGCGACAGCAAAAAGGAGTTGAGGAAGGTGAAGTCAACTGTTCCTCATGGGATATTTTTTTTTCTGTTCTGATTCTTTGAATCCTTTTTTATGAACCCAGAATTTATGTAGCCTGACTGTAATAATTCTGAAACCTCCCAAGGCAGAGCTAGGAAGGTTATGATAATTTCACGTATGTTGAAGCTTTTGCTATGAAAAGTTATACATCTGTAGCAGGTTTTCTTACACACTTTATTGTTCTTTAAAAAAAAATTCAATTCTTTGACTAATCTTTGGTCTACCATCAAGTCATTTCTGATAAGAATAGAGACACAAACATTAGCATAAGAAGTCACAAACTTCAGCAAATTGAATTGTCAATACAAGAAATTTTGACAGCAACTAAAACATTTGCTGGCTCTCCCACAGCTCCATCTCATCTGTAGGCAGGTTCCTGCCAGAGATGAAATAACATCTCGCTTCAGCCCAAAAAAGCTTTTGGAGTAACAGCAGGAAAATTGTTAATTCTGTTTCCTATTTGTTTTTATCTATGTTTTAGATGTATTTTGTTTCATCTTTTCATTGCCTGATAAGAGAGCAAATGCTCTGAGTTTAGAGGCAGCAGCTGAGCAGGAAAGAAATGATAACAGCGGGACTGGTCCCTGTGAAATGGCAGGCCCTTGTGCTGGGGCTGGTTTCAGTGAGACGCTAAAATCTTGCAACGGGACAGACCAGCTGTCACAGAGAACGTGAATTACAGTGTTAACACAGTTAAAGAACCATGTTCAAAATTTCCCATTCCCCCTTCAAATACCAAAGTCATAATACCGAAATACCCTCCAAAAGTTTATTCACCTCAAGGGTTAATAAAAATAGTTCCCCCTTTCCCTTGTGAGAGTTGCCTGTGCAGGGGAGCTCCAAGGGGACTAGAATTTGTCTATGTACCTCCTATTAGTACAGAGGTAAGAGAACTTAAAAGGCAGATGAGTATCATACTAGAGCACCGCAAGGGGCTGGAAGAGCAATTGAATCCATTTTTAGGCTCAAACATCTACACTTGGGAAGAAATGCAATCTGTTCGGGGAACTTGATTTGGCTCAGAGTAAAGAAAAATTATACAAATTGCAGGAGTAACAGTTTAGGAAAGAGAAAACGCACCCCATGTTCAAGGTGGTGGTAACCCCTGGGAAAGAAGAATTCCCACTACTGAGACCTACCTGGGATCAGAATACAATTGAGGGGAGGAATACCGCGTCAGACTCTAGAAGGTTAGATTAAGGGAATTCTGCACCCAAGGGGCAGAAGCTGGAAAAGGCCTTTGAAAATAAACAGCAAGGGGATGAGCTGCCTACTCTCTGGTTAGAGGCTCAGAAAGAATATGCAGCAGTACTCAGGAACATGAGTTGTTGAAAGTGATGCAGGTTGAGCACTGTCAGAAGCAAGTTGTACTGCCAAAGCACAGCCACACATAAAGCAGAAATTAGACAAAACAGAGGATTAGAGTGGTAAACACTTGAGTGAATTACTGATAAAAGCTCAGAAGGGTTGTGTTATGAGAGATAATGAGAAAAAATGGAACAGTAAGACTAAACTGGTGGTGGCCAGTGCAGATGAAGTAATAAAGCGGCAACCTGGAAATGGGCTTGGGAGAGAAAGAGGAGTAGCACAGAGAAGCCTTCAGCCTCATGTTAGGAGACCCCAGGGACAAGGATGGGGGATGACTACTTGATGGACAGGTCCCAGCGAGTGCTTCTACTGTGGAACACTGTGGGGAGCTTCAAAAGAGAAAGCCCGCCATTGTAGGGGCAGGTTAAAACCTTCCAGTGCCGATGCTGCGCTGCCTGTATTGCTTTCCCCAGCTTTTCAGGGAGGTCTCCTCCAATTAATTTCATGTTTGGCACAGGCAGTGAAGCTGCTTGTAAAACTTTGGCTAAGCGCTATAGCCTATGAGTAAGGGAGGGCTTTAGCCACTTGAGCTGAGTTTCTTCTAGGGTTTTTAGAAAGCTGCTTCTCCTGCACCTAGATCAATGAATTCACCTGAGAAGCCTTGCAGATCATGGGGTTTTTTCTGTTTGCTCTGGTGATTTTAATACTCTGCCATCCAGCTAGCCTCTCAGCGTGATCCTGCATGGCTGTGAAATGGATTCATTTTTTTTTTCCCCCACAAGTCCTGGTAATATTTTGCTGTTCCTTTGAGTTTGTTTACAAAGTAAGGAACAGTTGATACACTTCCTTTACTAGTAGAAATGTCATGGATTTCGACCACATTTCTTTCTCTTCAACTTGGAGCAACCTAATAAATGTAACAAGTTCTGATGGTTCTTGGTTTGCTTTCTTCCCACCATGGTTTCCCACTCTAAACCTTTTGCAATCCTGTTGTGTTGCCTTTATAGCTCTACAAGAAACTTCCCTTAATGATGGGATGCCCAATGCCAAAGATTGCCCGACAGTCCAGTGCAGTATTTCGGACTGCTGCCAGGCAGAGCTCTTGCATGGATTGCTGACACCTCTGCTGGCTGTGAAAACGTCATGGAGAAGTTATGTGTGCAGAGCTAGAATTGTTTTTACAACATGTACATTCCTTCTCATGTTCCAAAAATGAAATTTATCCACTCTCTAGGCTCTCTGGGAAACAAGTCCTGCAACATTTAGAACTAATAATTAGTATGATCTCAATAACTAAGATTAGGCTAATTGCAAACAAATTTGGCAACAGCAGTGAACATCCTCTTTGTTTTCCTTTGAAACTAAAAACATTTCTGGACCCCAAATTAAGCTCCAGTTAAAACTCATGTATTTGTCAATGCATTTGATGACAAATTTAGATGTCAGCAGTGGCTTGTCCCTTGAATTTCACATGAATGTCCTATTTTCTATTGTGTCCAAGAAGCACTTGTTGTGACTCTTGTTCCTTATGTCTGTTATGAATGCCAAGGAAATGCCATCTTTGCTCTTCTGACACAGCTTGCTCTCTTCATGATGTGGGATGGCATGAGTGCTGATGTGCAGGAGTCCCTGCTGATGGGAGGGACAGGGATGAGGATGCAACAGGCACAGTGCCAAGCTGACAGAAGGATGATCTCTGACAGCGGCACTGAAGGAGAAGTTTCCAGGCAGGACAGAATACGGCTCTCTGTATTACCTCTGTCAGTGCTACTAAGAATTTAGCTGGCAGCAAGCTGCAAACACCAGAGCATGGAGCCCTTTCCTGGGCTGTGTCAGCTGAAGGGGTAGAGGGAGCCCAGCAAAGATCAGACACAAACCAGCAGTGGACTGAGCCCCTGAGGTGGCAGTGACCAGCTCTGGGCTCTGGTCACTGCTCGTGGCATTTGCTATTGAACCATCCCAGACAACTGCTCTTGTGCTCTGTATTCCTAAGTGTCTGCCCTCTTGCTTGGTTGTCTCCTGCACCTTGATTTCTCCAAATTTTCCTACCCTGTCAGCACCAGCCCCTGTCCAGAGCTGGTTATGAGCAAAGCAACTGGAAACAGCAACGCATGGCATCCTACAGTTCAGGTGCTCGCAGAGCAGAGCCCTGACTGTGCCTTATCAGCACCTCCTTTTCTGTGCACAAAATAGTGGCAGATTTTTTTTTTTTTTTTTTTTGCTTAAGAGCTCTTGAGAACCAAATGCTCTTGCTGTGATTCTTATCAGTCCATTCATTACATCCATTCCTGGGAAACATAAAGTAAAGCCAGGGTAGCAGATCACCTAGAAGATAATCACTCCTTGTAGAGAGCCTGTGTATAATGCAGGAGGCACCGTATTCCTGAATGAGCAAGAAAGGGTAGATGCACTCGAGTTGCAGCAGGCGAGGTTTAGGTTCACCTAGAGAGAAGTCTGGGGTGGTCAGCACTGCGAGGTCCAGCTACATTCCCCATGTTCCTCTCAGTTGGCTTTATGGCATCTGCAGCCCAGATCCAGAGCACACTGTGGGGGCACCTGGAGTTATAAAGTAGGTATTTAGCTTACTCAGCTGCTGGGCGCATGGGGGATTTCGCCTCCAAAGGCATGTACAGTTGCTTGGTCTCTTAGGTTCCCTTTTATCCTCTAAAATAGTGCATATGCCTCTGTTTTGGTTCAGGATCTTTGTTATGTTCCCCTCTTCTGTAAACCCTGTAGGAAAAAAAGGGCCGGGAGACCTTCTGCTCCCTTTTTAAGCCTTTATTAGAGAGGGGCCTAGAGGTTGGGGCTCAGGGTGCGCACTGCCACCGCTGCTCCCAGCGGTTGACATCCAGGAAAAGGATCACGCAAGCCTGTTGTCACCGGCAGGACTGGAGCCTCTATCCTCCCAGGGATCATTCAGGGACCTGATGTCAGCTCAGTAGTCCAGAGGGGTCCTCTTGCTTGGGTGCTATTCAGGTTATGGTGACTCACTTGTTGGGCTGAAGCCGGCATATTTAGCTTCTCTAGGTCCTTGCTGTCTCATGGTGTGGGGTTTTTTTGTGTCATTTTGGAGTGGCTCATTGTCTAGGGCTGTCTTATTTCTGGGTGGCAGTATGATTTTAATATGCATGCATGCACACGTCTTTATGGGAAATGCCGAAGTCTGTCCTGGGGAGCAGTGGCTGGATTACCCGATGAGTTAAGAGGGGACAAAGGGGTACAACGACTAAAGGGAGGGGAATAAAACAGAGAAAACAGGTGAGAACTTTTTAACAATGAACTCTTGGAGCTGAAAAGGGTTAAGTACATCAACTAGGGGCTTGAACTGGGGGTTGGAACAAGAACAGGTAAGTGCATAAATAAAAAGGGGGTAAATCCACATGCAGTTTGAACATCAATTTTTATCCATAACAACCCCTCCTCCTATTATATTGCAATTTGTCAGCATCCCAATGGTTTACTCCAACTCCCCCCATAGCTGGTTCAGACCTCATTCTCCTCTCCTTCACCTACTTGTCACTCTGCCTTTATCCCTGCCTTCTGTCCCTACCCACTAGCTGTCAATCCTTCCCTAACCCTGCCCTTAAGCCTAGAACTTCCGTGTTCCTCAATGTACCATTGGTTGGGTTAAAGTCGTACCCTCCCTTGGTCTCCCCTGATTAGTTCGGACTTTGTCACCCCACCTTATTTTCCACCCGGTATACTCTGTTTATATACTCTGTTATTAGTCCCTGTCAGAGTCTGACCAAGGATGTGACATGCCTAATGACCATCTCCAATGATTGAGGACTGAGACCCCAGACTATGAAAGGAGCCCAGGCCTGGCTGAGGCAGAACATTTGCCAAGTCTCAGAGGACTGATATGCATCTCCATGAGAATGGAGTGCAAGAACAATGGAACTGGTCACAGTAGACTGAGCCAAGGCTACTTGCCCAAACTGGTTTGCTCGTACCAGAGTACGGCACGTACGGTGTGCAGTTTGTCCCTGAGCACCCAACCTCGACGCAGGTGGCTCTGGCTTTGGCTCTGTAACTCTCCTTTGTCCCAACCTTGACGCAAGTGGCTCCGGTTTTGTCCCAACCTTGACGCAGGTGGTTCCTGCTTTGGCTCTGGGCCCCTCGCTTTGCCTCCACACAGGTGGCTCCTGCTTTGGCCTTGTGCCACTCGCTTTGGTCCCCGCCTTGACCAACCTATAACACCCTGGAGACCCCTGCTCACCCTTCGTGTACACCCCACTGGAGAAGATCGCGTCTATAGGCATCTTGGCCTCGAGGACTCGTCCCTCCACGTTGGTAGCTATAATCCCCTTTCCCCTCTTTTCTAGTTTTCTTACTATTCTCTATTTTCTCTCCCACTATCGCATTTTGGTGGCACTAAATAAAGGTGCATTTTTTGTTGTATAAACTGAGTTGTCCTCCGCTGTGTCTTTTGCGCTCTGAGATCCTAAAACAAATCATCAGGTTCCCCACATATGTTTGCGGACCCTGACAGTCCCTAACCCCAGAACTCCTCCCTCACTCCCTTCCCCTCAAAAACCATGACACTGCTCCTATTCAGGGTCCTCACCCCTGCACAGCATTCGGGTTATGTTAAAGAGATTCCTGGACTTGCAAGTCAGGCCAACTCTTCTCCTCTTTTTGCACTGGTCCTGGGCAACTGCTCAGGACTCTCAGAACTTCAAGGGCTGTGTCGTACTGCCACCAGGAACTAACACCATCTGAACTCCAAAGGTGTACTGTTTCACCATCAAGAGGCAGGCACACCCCATGACATGCATCAAGTTTTGCAATACAGGTATGCATATTTATTCCCTGGCTGCACCCTCCCTCACTTCTAACACTTATTGTCTTATCAGCTTGCACACTTGTCTGTGGTGGTCTTCCTGGGGGTTGCAGGTGATTAAGTAAGTAGTCTTCATTGGAGCTGAACTTTTCACCCCATCTCCTTGCACACGCTCACTGGTCATTAGGTCAGAGTCCAAACCATAAGGCTAATTTCACCCAGTTTCAGGAGCCCAAGGAGCCTCGTTGTCTCAGTATCCTTGGGAGTTTAGCATACTTGTGTCCTGTTGTGGTGAACATCTTTCTCCCTATCACCCTTCATTGCATTCCTTCATGTTGTTTTCACACACACCCCCTGTATTTTCCTTCACAAGCAATGAATACAGAAAAAAAATGCAGCAGCAACTATTAAGCAATACACAGCATCTGAGTGTCTAATCAATACCCTCTAGTTTCTAACCCTGTGTGTCACTCCAAAGAAGCCGCTGAAAAAAACCTCCTGCAGAACTCTGTATGAAGGCTCCATCTCATCCTTCAGCGTCACCCTGAAGAGCTGATTTCACCAAAGAGCTTGAAATCACTCAACCGCAGTACATGTACCTGTGCCTTTGGTGTGCTCCTTCTAAGCACACTTCTTCAGGACGGTCATGGCATGCTCACCACCACTGCCCGCTGTGAGTGTGCTCAGCCCCCCTTCTCTCACCAGGCCACATCTCTAACAGTGGCTGTCATCCTGGCCCTTTTAGCCACCCACACTGGGCTGAAGATGGAAATGTTTGCACAGGCAGGGCAAGCAGGCCAAGTTGCAGCCACGCTCCTGGTGCTGCGACTTGTCCACCTTGCCTTGCTTTCCCTTGCCTTTCATACTGCCTTTCTCTTTTTTTTTTTTTTTCTTCTCTTCTCTTTCTCTTCTCTCTTCTCTTCTCTTCTCTTCTCTTCTCTTCTCGTCTCGTCTCGTCTCGTCTCGTCTCGTCTCGTCTCGTCTCGTCTCGTCTCTCCTCTCCTCTCCTCTCCTCTCCTCTCCTCTCCTCTCCTCTCCTCTCCTCTCCTCTCCTCTCCTCTCCTCCTCCCCTCCCCTCCCCCTCCCCCTCCCCATTCTTCCTCTTCCTTATTTTTTTCAGAGAACCACATGTGAAAAGCACAGCTATCCAAGCACCCCTCTGCAGGGAATGTCTGAGCCTGGTGACAGTATGAGACAACAGTGTCAGCTGGTGAACGATCTGCTCTGTCTGGTAGCAGAGCTTAAGTAAGAATCAGAAAAATGAAGGAGTATTAGGGAGAGTGAAGAGAAAGTAGATCGGTAGAGTTCCACCCTTTCATCCCCGAGAGAAGCCCATCAGCAGTCAGAGGAGCCCCATGCAGAACAAGATGTATTGAATGGGAAGGGGGGATGGAAATATGAAAAATATAATACAGAATTCCTCTCCATGTTGCAGTTGAGACAGACACTCCAAGGTTTGTGTCATGTTTAACGCTTGGTCCACGCCCAAGAGGACACAAAAATAATAATTGTGACTGGTCAGTGTTGCAACGTGGAAGGTTGGAGATTTTACAATTATTACCATCTGGCTATACTTCTCAGAGTTTGTAACAAAAAATCCTAACAGAACACAACAAATTGTCCCATGAGGAACAGTTGACCTCCCCTTCCTCAATTCCTTTTGGGTAAAATGTTACTTCAGCAGCAGTGGCACCTCGGCAGTGAGTCTGCGAGGGGGCAGCTCTCGGGCCCACACTGTGTATCACCTAGTTAGAACGAGAAAAATTTCACCCTGTGTTGGGAAAGATGGGACAGGAAGGGCTTATGGGTATGATTGTCTGGTAAGAAATACTGGAAGATCTAAAATCTGTGAGTGAAATAGAAATGAAGGCCAGCTTTGAGATGTAGGCATGGCAGGCAGGAAGACTGTGACTAACTGGAGATAGTTGAAGGACAGAAAACAAAAGGACCCAAGAATGCAGTCTGTCTCCACCCTGCCAAGACACCAAGAAAAAAGTAGACTTTAGAATACAGGATGATATGTAATCTAGTAATTCTCACAGGTTGCATGCAAAGTTCATAGGTTTTGTATCTTGCGCCGGTTGGTCAGTGTAAATTAGAATATTCAACACAAAAGGAAATATAATGTATTCCAACAAGGTCGTAGCTCACTTCTCTTCTCACTCTTCTTTCCTCTTGCCTCTTCGCCCCTTCTCTGGCCCACTCTCTCCCTCTGCTTCTTCTACCTCCCTCTCTCTTACTGCTCTGACCCCGGCTCTCTTCTTACCTCTCTAACCCCTCTTAGCTTTTTTACCTCCCTTACCTCATACCCCCTTCTCTCTCTCCCTCTCTCTTTAAGGGGTTCCCTTCAGCCGAGGCTGGTGGCTGAAAGCAGGCCCTCTTTACCCATGACCCTTGCAATAAAACCACATGTTTCTGGAGTACCTCATGTCTGCAGAGTTCCTTGTCTCTGCCGTCTATGGATGTCACTACAACCCTCAAATCTTCATGAGAGTTCTGTATGTAAATAGGACTAGAAAGTTCTGTTTTCTGTTCTATCCTTGGTTAATTTTTGCTCCAGTAACATGTGTATTTGTTATCGTGTTACTCTGTTGGACCCTATCCCTCAGACTCTTTCCAAACCCTACTTTATGCAAGAAGTTATTACCCCTGGCCCTCACCCCTTTTGGTGTACCCGTACACTGTGTTCAGACTGCTGTTTGTTGTTCTCCTTATTCAACAGTGTTCTTCTTTCAGCTTGCACTGAGGCACACCCGTCCTTCTTTATAATTATACCCAACTCTTTAGAGACTACAGACAGTGGTATCTGTGGTAAGTAGCGCAAAGAATTCTGGCAGTATTTTGATGTTTCTCTCGGAGTGTAGTGTATGTAGAGATTTATTTTCCATTGGGATATGGCTTCAAGGGTATATTACAAGCTTTGGATTCTCACATACTCTGTTTCCTAAGCAGGATTCAAAGTGGTATCAAAGTGGAGGACATTTTTTGTCACTGGAGGAATCAGTTTTGGGTAAGTTGGAGGTCACAGAAAACCTTCACCTTCTGTTCCTCCCTCACGTTTCATCTTAATTCTTGTTTATCTAACCTTAAATTTTACTGTGAAATTCAGCTATCACAAAGAAAGAGAACCTCCTCCTGAAAAAAACCAGGTTTTGAAATTCATCTACTTTGGAAGTACTTGGCTTTGCTACATTTTCCTTTTTGTTATACGTAAACCCAGTGGGAGTGTATTTGTCAGGCCTTCATTTTCAGGCTATAATTGAGATACACTCCACATTCCTGAATTAACTAGAATGAGTGCCTGGATAGGATGTCAAGGCTGCAAGATTTCACGTAAGTTTTTCCTCCCCTGTAGGGCAGGGAAGAACATCAGAGGGGCTGTTCATGTTGATGGCGCTGGTGGTGCTCACGAGGTAAGGAGGCTCCTGGGCTGTCCCAGTTAAAACGAATAAAACTAAAACTCCTGATTACATGTTAACGTTCAAAGCGTTGAAAGCTAATGATTGGGCCCTCTTAGTTGTTGTACATCAAATGCACCTATTATGAGTAAAAATTGTAAAATGTTCAGACTACACATGAATTTACCTCTTATGTACTTACCTCTTTCTGTTCCAACTGCGTTATCTGTTCTTGTTCCAACCCCAGTTGAAACTCCCAGTTAATGTACCTACCCTTTTCAATTCTAAGAGTTCACTGTTGAAAAGTTCTCATCTGTTTTATCTGTTTTATTACCCTACCTTTAGTCGTTTGTACCCCTCATCCCCTTGTAACTCGTTGGGTAATCCAGCCGCTGCTCCCCAGAATGGACTTCCGCATTTCCCATGAGGACTTGTGCACACATGCATATTAAAATCATATTGCCGCCTGAGAATAAAACAACCCTAGACGACGAGCCACCTTAAAAGGACACAAAAAACTCCACACTATGGACTGTGAAGAACTTAAGGAAGCTACACTGGTTTCAGCCCAACAAGTGAGTCACCACAACTTGAACAGCACCCAAGCACGGAGACCCCCTCGAACTTCTGAGGCGAAAAGGAGTCTCTGGATGATCCTTGCGAGGGTAGAGGCTCCAGTCCTGCCGGAAACAACAGGCCTACGTGGCCCTCCGCCTGGACGTCGACCATCGGGAGCAGTGGTGGCGGCGCGCACCCCGAACCCCCACCTCTAGGCCCCTCTCTAATAAAGGCTTAACAAAGGAGCAGAAGGTCTCCTGGCCCTTTCTTTTTCACACACCAATATCCCAAGTAATTTGTATGCCACTTGTACCCCAGACCCCAGTTTCTCACCTCTTGCGTTGTATGTTTGAATGCCCCATACCTTCCCTCGGGTTAAGCCTCTGCTACTCCTCCTGCTTGCTCTCCATCTGCTTCTCTTCCTACTTCCTGCTGGTGTCTGGCCTGCCCGTCAACTGCTGTCATCATGTTTATGAAAATCACTGAAACCCCCATGAAGCTTTGCCGCGAGCCAAGACCTAATTGACAACAGAAGTCCTTAGCCGGGACAAGCCGACATAGAATTCTGACCCACTAGAGACAGCATAAAATCGGCAATGCCCTAAGGTACCTACAGATAGTTTCCTGCATTTTGCTGCAGCTTAAGAATACCTGGGAAGAAGAACACCCCTAGACCAAACAAGCCTTAGCAAGTTCCTGGGAACCCCCCTGAAGGTGGACTCTTGGCTCTGCAGCGGCTTTCCAGCGGCAGGACCGACACACGCCTCCTCCTTGGTGGAGTAGCAGTGGTGTAGGCAATCACTTGTGCTTTCCCTTTTCAATAAAGGCATTTAAGGAGTTAATAATCATGTCCTGCCCTGGTTATTTATAACATCAGCCATGGTGTGGCAGCAGGAGCACGGCAGTAACCACGCCTGTGCTGGCTATTGCTAAGGGACCACCTTGATCGCTGTGTCCACTTCAGGGCGCCTCTCAACAGGGAACTGAGGGACCACAGTGTGTTCAGAGAAAGAAACACAGCTGAGCAGCTGAGGGAGCTAGTCACAGCCTGGATTCCCTAGCTTCATAGGCCTTTCCCAACCTAGTTCACTCTGTGAACACATATCACGTCAAGCAAGACATTGTTCAAATCCCTACAGAGATCTACACAGGGTGCCTGGCGGTTTGTTAAGGCTGCTGTCTTGAAGCTGAGATTTAAAGGTAGGCCGTAATTCAGGCCGACAGCCGCCCACACACACATCCAACGTGGCACTGTCGATTTCCCGCCCCTCCGCCGCCATTATATCCGTGCGGAGCGAACCAATCTGAAGGAGCAAGACAGGGCTGCAACACCCCTCCCCAGGGGCCGTTGGATCCGTCCGTGGGAGACGTGGCATGGCGCGGCGGCTGCGCCGCGGAGGATGCTGGGAGTTGTAGTCTGAGGCGGCGCCGGCCGCGGCCTCCTTTCCTGCATTCCTCGGACGGAAAAGGCCGGGAAGAGACAGCACGAGACCAGGGAATCGGGCTCGGTGAGGGCGGTTTTGTCAGCGGGAGGAGGCGTCGCGTTGTGACCCGTCATGCCCGGTAGCGGGGAGGAGTGGTCAGAGGGTTGGGCCGGGCGGTGCCGGGGCGGCTGCGGGAGGTGAGGCGCTCGCTCCTCGTGTTCTGACTTGGCGCGTCCTTGCAGGGCTGCAGCGGCTCCTGCGCTCCCAGTGCTGCCAGCGCCGCGCTCCCAGGCTCGCTGTGAGGTGAGGTCAGGGAGCAGCGCTACGCGGAATTCCCGGTGCGATTTATTCCGGTGTTTCGCTGCGTCGCCGTTACCGTCCTGCTCCTTCCTCCGGCTGGCTTTCCTCCTGCGTGCATTTGTCTTGGTGCCGGGTTGTTCGGATCCTCAGGCACCGAATTCCAGCCCTGCAGCGAGGAATGAGTGTGCTGGTCCTGGTAAAATGCCTGCGGTTTTATCCTCATTCTAGGCTTAACGTGATTTATTTGGTTTTATTATCGCATGAAAAAAATGAGATTACTTATTTTGGAGGAACATCTCTGAAAGTACTGGAGCTGTTGCATCACATCCTGAGATATCCATACCCCGGGCAAACGATGAGTGTAGCTTGTTGGAATGGGCTGGGTCGGGCTGTTTCTGGGTGGTATTACTTCGTGGCATTGCTGGTTGGTGTTACGCAGTTCAAGATCAGTAGTTGTCCCGCTGCGGCCATCATTGGTGTATGGCGTTTAGTGAGGGGTTTTGTGACGCTGAAATTATTTGATTGCAAAGGAGGGGGGGAGAATGTGTGGTGTGCTACAAATCCGGAGAGTTGGCAATGGCATGAAAATGTGTGAAATAAAATAATTGGAATTCTAACGATTCTGATAAAGTCAGGCAGCCTTTGGAAAAATGGGACTTGCTGGGTTCACAGCGCCTGTGGACTCTGCGCTAGTGACAAGGGAAGGCCAACAGCCCTTCCCGTCATGCGTGGTGTTTCCTGCTGCCCTGCTCTGTGTTAGTTCTTAGACACGTTGGTGAAAAGGCTTGTTTAGAGTTTTTCTTAAGATGAAAGGTTATGCAGGTGTTATGGTTAGCATAATACAAGTGATGAATATAGGATCACAGAAGGGTTTGGGTCGGAAGGGGCCTTAAAGATAATTTTGTTCCACCCTGTGCCGTGGACAGAGACACTTCCACTATCCCAAGTTGCTCCAAGCACTGTCCAACCTGGCCGTGGATGCTTCCAGGAATCCAGGGACAGCCGCAGCTTCTCTGGGCAGCTTGTGCCAGGGCCACCCCTTACAGTCAAGGATTTATTCCTATTATCTGACTTAAATCTACTCTGTTTTAATTTGAATATTTTTCACTGCTGATAATTCAATAAATCAGATTGTGCATTAAGCTATACTGCAAAACATGTACACTAGCACAGTCCACTTCATTTGTGGGTTTTCTAGCTCATGCCATATCTTAAGTGCCCATGTTAACTTGGAGGAAGCACAAGTTAAACAGAGCCTCAAAATAAGAAGAGCACAGTACTATTTACCTGGTGCAATCAGCTTCATTATGAATGGGAGGAAAGTTGACTTAGCTTCAGTTTCCTAGTCTAAAGCCTTCATCATTAAAAGTTACCTGCCACCTCAGTTTCAATCAAGGGATGACCTCACACCACAGGCATATTGTTGGAGGTTTGACATCAGTAAAGAGCCCAAAGTCTCAGAAAACAGGTGTAGTAGAGTTCTGGGGGGTTGGTTTTTGGGTTATTGCGTTGTATTTTTCGCTCTCCTGACTACCACTCTTGAAGTCTTTGGAATAAGTTATTCAACACCAGGTGATTAAACTGATGCTCTTGCTGTGCACTTTGTTTGGCTTCATTGAGGTTTCGTGTGTCCTTTGGGACCTGCCTGCATTTTCCAGACCAGAGGCTGAAGGAAGTTTTATCCCGTAGTGCACTACCTTTCTAAAGTGAAAAAAAAAAAACCCAAACCAAAACACAAGAGGATCTTTTCAGATGAAAGTTTTAAATATACTCAGGGTCCCCTTCTGATTTGGTTTCATTTTCTGAAGAGCTTTGTCATTTGTTTGGTGTTAGCTGCGCCCTTATTCTAGATGTTTGCCAGCCTGTGCTTAGCCACGAGCAGTGTCTGCAGCAAAACTTAATTAAAAGTTATGCCTACTGTGATTAAAGTCAAAAAGTTAGTGGCATTTCAATTAGGTGTTCCAGCTTAGTGGTTATGTTTCATTTTAGGCTCTATGTAGAGAGCAGTTTCCCCTCTTAGTGTGCTTAAATATATTATAGTTTCTTTTTGTGGGTTCTTGGGTTGGCGTTTTTTTTGTTTTTTGTTTTTTTGGTTTTTGCTTTTTTTATTAGCAGGAGCACCGGCTGAAATAGAAGGGATCAATTAAAGATGAAAATACACCTTATTGTAAACTCTGAAGTATAGCTGATTCTAGAGTGTTTTTATCCATATGAAGTTTGCTAATCTCCATTTGTAGGTAATCTTATTAACTGTGAATTTCTGTCTGTTAGAGTAATAAACTGAAGAATGCTTTGAAGTGTGGTTAAGTCATTGAGATTATTGCAAAATAGTAGCACAGATGTAAATACTTTCTATTAAACTAAACTGAAAAGGTGAATAATTTGCCAGGTAAGCTTTCTAGTCTCTAAATCAAATTATTTACTTCCTGCTATTAGCACAAGCCCTGTTAAAAATTTCAGTCAAAGTTTTAGCCTGGTTTTCCATTCAGTATACACAGCCTAATTCTCTGGTTTGGGAATTAGAGTAATGGCGAGATTTGGTGTTACATTAATGGATGAATTTCAGCTGGTGACAATCAGTAGAAATAGTTTTAGAGACAGACTTTGTGGGTGTACTGTATTTTTTTTTTTGTGTAGTATGAGGAATTTAGTATCATCCCTATGGTGTCTTCATTGTACTGAAAAGGGGTGGGTTTTTAACCAAATAATAGATCAAACAAAATTCATGCTTCTGCTTCCTAAAGGGTTTGATTTAAGGATGACTGATGACTGGAAATATGTTTGTTCTCAATTTCTCTTTTCCATATCCCTTCTTTTTTATTTCCATATGAAAACAAACCAGGATTTTCTTCTAGCAAGACATGGCATTATCAAATTTGCAGTTTCTGGTCACAAATCAGTAGATGGCAGTACTGATTTTGTTTTCACTTAATTCCATGTGCTTCACTTCCCTGTCTCTGGGTTTCTCTTTTGCCCCTTCAGTTTAGTAAATCGGAATGTTCTAGTTTGCAAGAAGGCACAAAAGTCACTTCTTTAAGGACTTGGGTTAGGTTTCCAGATGCTCCCTGTTGCAAATTATGTTTGTGGCTTGGATTATGAAGAGTTATTACTACAGCTTTTGCTTTTTTTTTTTTCTCAAATCACTGAAAAGACAGCCCAATTCTGCATTGTTCAGAATGCTGTTGTTCTGTTGTTCAGCCCAACAGTCATTAACCAATTGTAGGCTGATCCTACTGGAAAACTTTTTCCCTGCATATCCCCTGAGGGAAGCTGAGAACCCTCACTGGAATCTTTGTTGAGGACTGAGCACTGCTAATGGGTTTCTTGGGTCCTTTTTCCGTGGTTTTGTCCTTCCACCCATTCATTGCACACAACTGGTTTTGCATAGGCCAGGTATGTTCATAAATATCCTATAGGATCATTTTAATAATTTGTTATGCTGGATTTTTTTGACACTAGGAGTTATTAGCTCATTTAGTTAATGATTGTACTTTCTGCTTTCCTTTTGCCTATTCCCATGTCTGGTATTTACTCTTAATTTTTTTCTTTAAATTATTTATTTTTTTCATAATGAAGTACCTGCAAACCATAACTGGATCATGTTGAAAAATCCGTGTACAGACAGCTGTCGTTTGCAGGCTCCGTATTAGTCAAGACATCATTTAAGTCAGTTCCATATGGGATTTTTATCATATTTCAGCAACTGAGTCAATATTTTGCACATTTGGGATTACTGTTTCTGTTCTTAATCTTTCTTATTGCAAAGTTAATAGCAGGAAACAGCTTCAGAGTTATTTATCTTTCTACTAATCCCTGACTTTCCAGATGTGAGGTGGCTTTTTGGGGGCTTGCTCCTTCTCCCTCCCTCCAGCACCACCACTGTAATAGGTTTCTGAAACTTTGAAAAATCCTTGCAGAGGGTTTCTGGAAAGCTGCTCTGTGAAACTTTACCAGTCATTCTTCATGGCCATAGAATTTATGTTAAGTAGTAAGCACCTCTCAGCAGCTTTTAATCATGGCATTAGATGAAATCAAGCAGAGAATTGGAAGGGCGTTGAAAAAAATGTTTGTAGGGTTTTTGTCAGTAAATACTTTAATTGCATGATGGAAAATTCTTTCATGCTTTACTGTGTATAACTGGAAGAATAACTTAAGAAGTACCTCTGTGCAGAGGAATGTAAACTCCTGGAGATTGATTAAAAGACAAAAATCTGAAATTGCACATTCTTGCTCGTTGTAAAGTTCAATGGAAGACTCTGCATTTCTTTTTTATGAGATGATGAGATGTGCTTTATAAGGACAGTCAGACACTGACCCTTTCATCCCATCTGAAGAGAAGCCTTTAAGTGAACTAGAGATGCTCAGAACCCAAAATCCATTTGTCTAAGAATTTCTTGAAGAGTGCTTAACATAAGCCATGTTTACGTGCTTTCCATGGCTGGGCTGAAGCATTTTGTCCTGAATCACGTAATGCAAATCATACTGATGTCTCAGAGGCTCTGTGGCTTCACCTGTGTGATTTTGATGCTTCTATTTGTTTTTGAAACTCTTAGGGCACTTGTCAAGACTGACATCAATGTCCTGCTGTCTGGATTTTTCAGTTTGGTAGTGCTAGTAATTTTTCCTTTACATTAAACTAAGAGTTGTATATACTTTTGAAAAACTGTGAGAGAACAAGGAATTTTTACTTTTGTTTTTTAAACAGAGATGCCCCTGCATTTTTTGTAAGTGGGGCTCTTTTTTATATACATGCAAGTACTTTTATTCAACATATTATTGAAGCCTTTTCCTCTGTGGATTCTGAAAGGGAATAACCTGGCAGTCCTCAGTAGCTACTGATGTAATGGATATGGTGAAAAATGTTTTGATCGTATCTATTTTTATATATATAATTCCTTTCTACAAGACTTGTATTTCAGTAAAAGTTGCTTAAGGACTGCTACCTCAGGGGGTGGTACAGGTAGTTTACCAAACTTGTGAGGAAGTGGGACTTCTTTAAGCTGCTGCTACACTGAAGCATGAAAATCCCCTGGTGTTCATGAAAATCTTAATATTTCCACTTTTCTTCTTTTAAGACCTTTTATATAAATTGAATATCTTTAAATAAGCATATAGATTAATGTTTTTAGAAGCAGTGTATTTTTAAGGTTTATTCAAATATGTCAAAAGATTTTTCTGGCCTTCAAAATAAAAACCAAAGCCTTCAATTACTTCCACTTTTGTTAACATCACCAGAGAAGTGTGGTATATGGATTTCACAGGAATTGGCTATACTGGAAAACTTTGTGTAAATTAATGTCATCATAATTTTAATCCTGCTGGAAGTAACAGGTCCTGGTTTGCATTATTACAGCTCAACAATGCAACAGAATTGAACCCTGGGCTGTTTTTCTTGCAGTGGGATATGCATGGACTTTGTGATGTGTTATTACTCCTCTATTATTACTCTTCTGAGTACCACCACTAGGTATATTTTGGAAGCAATAGCTGGGAGGCACAGTAAGGTTTTTAGAAAAAGTCTTGGAGTTTGAGGTATGATCACAGTGCTAAAAATGAAGGGAAGGTACAGGAGAAGGGGGACACATGGCATAATTTTGCACAATGGTTTTCTTTTTTTTTTTTTTTCCCTAGATTTAGCATTTGAATTACCTGCTCTTTTCAGGGATATAAATAACAGGACTGTGGCCTTTGCATTCTAATTTGAAATCTTTTCCTTTTTTTCTCAAGATGCACTTCATATTTTTTTCCCTCAGAGCTTTTTGTAGCTGAAGGAAGATGATGGAAGAGAGTGGGATAGAGACGACTCCACCTGGCACCCCCCCTCCAAGCACAGCAGGGGAGGCTGCTGCTGCTGCTACACCTGTGACATTAGGTACAGAAACCTTTATTCACGTCTTTTGAAGCACTGCAAAACCAGTTGCAATCAGCATGATTGCAATTTTCTTCTCCAGGCTAATTGGAAGGATTAAAATTGTTTCTTAGTCGTGGAAGTGGGCTCCTTGTCTGTAATACATCTGATATCACACAGAATATTTTAAACATGTCTTTTATTCTTGAAACTATTTTAGGAAGGGATTTGGATGCACTTGTGTTTTTTGAAGGATGC
This sequence comes from Sylvia borin, assembly GCA_014839755.1. NCBI lineage: Eukaryota > Metazoa > Chordata > Aves > Passeriformes > Sylviidae > Sylvia > Sylvia borin. Next base: position 4,773,563 of record CM025993.1, on the reverse strand, counting down.
AGGGCCAGGGGAATAATACCTTCCACTACAGTCTATTGTTAGATGAGCAGCATAGAAGGAAGTTAAAACAGATTTACAGTCCTCTAGGGGATAGTGGTAAACCTGAATAATCACTTATGCTTTAGTACTGGTAGAATTCCAGAATGGTCTGGGTGGGAAAGGACCTTAAAGATCATTTTGTTCCACTCTTGCCATGGGCAGGGACACCTTCCACTATCCCAGACTGCTCCAAGCCCTGTTCAGCCTGGCCTTGGACACTGCCAGGGATCCTGGGGCAGCCACAGCTTCTCTGGGCATACTATGCCAGGGCCTCTCCACCCTCACAGGGAACAATTCTTCCTAATACCTGACCTAAATCTGCCCTCATCCGGTTTAAAGCCATGCCCCCTGTCCTGTCACTCCACTTCCTTGTAAAAAGTTCCCTCCAGTTCTCTTGTAGCCCCTTTAGTACTGCAAGGTGCTCTGTGGTCTCAGTTATGGGTGGTAATCTCAGCACTTTTTCTGATTTTTTTCAAGATTCTGGACACCGTATTTGAATACCAGATACTGAACTTATTGGCCTGTGTGGTATTGTTCAGTCAGACTTGTGCAGTCTCTCTTGTCAAATGCTAAAGGACGAATCTACTGAGAAGATCTGCCTGCAGCATAAAATGAGTTCTATAATAAAAGCAATTTTTAAAATTAAAACTGTGGAAATGTAACCTCTGATGCAGCGGTCGCTTTAACTAGGATAAAAATGGATTCTGGAGTAGGCTTGCAGAGATGTTACCACACATGAAATATACTCACTGCCTCATTCATACACAAGCAAAGAAACCAGAGCTAGAAGTGCATGAAGTGCTAGAGGATGGCATCAATAAAGTTAATTTTGTAAAAATGGTTTTTAAATAGTACATTTTTTGGCAGTATTTTCTACTTAGGGAGTGACTATGAAAGATTTCTTTTTTTTATATGGCACAGATGTCTGCTGGCCACCAGTGGCAAGGTCTGTAAAAGAGATGTTGAAATTAATGTGGACATGAACTTTATTTCCAACAAAAAGTCTCAGATTTGCTGATATTTTCTGTGGTGACACGAGGCTGTCAGCAGTGTAGTACCTAGCTGGTATTTTCAGAAAAATATGCACTCATAATTTGTCCCATCCAGGTAAAGGTGACATTTCAACAAGGAGTGATACAGGAAGTACTTTAGTAAGAAAGTCATGTTTTTGAGAAACTATTTCCAAAACTGGTATTTGGAAATGACTTCCACCATTATTCATTCCAGCAGCCAAAACCAATGCAAGTGTTGCATAAAAACTGTCAGATCTGTAGGCATCAGCTTGCAAAGAGAATTTACTGACCTGTGTATGCATCCTCCAGACAGTTTCCCTGGGATTTGAACATACTCGTTAAAAACAAAAATGCAGTTCATTCATCTTGCAGGGGCAATTGATAGACAACAGGGAAGATAAAGATTTGCCAGCTAAATTTCAAGGAAAGCTTTTTCATAGTTTATGGGTGGGAGTGGAAAATTAATAGTGTGGTATGGCAAGCACAGCCAAGGAGCCAAGGATCCTCCATGTGGATCTCTGTGAGGTGTTCTTTCCAGCCCCTTAAACCCAAGCATCAGAATAATCTGAATGTAGAACCAGACCTTAAAATTCCTGCATCATGGGATGTTAAACCAAGATGTAAAAATTACTGAGGTTTCTTCAGTTGCCCAACTCACCCTAAAAAGATATTATCAATGATTGTATTACGTAGTTTGTTAACCATTATTAATGAGCTATATTATTATATTGATAATGTATTATCAAAACAATTTCCAGTGGAAACAGAAAATATTTTGTACTTCTAAGAAACTTTTTCTTTTTTTAAAAAATTGTCTTTATCTCATAATTTTTGAATTTTTTAAATATACATAACATACTGGTACAGTGGTGCATTTAAACAATATATAAATAAATTTTACATGGGGAAATGGATGCTCAATTTTTCTTTTTTTTTACTGCTGGGTGTGTGTGACCAAGTTTGGGGACCATGGCATTAGTGTGATTTGCATATCATTTGATGATGGTGTTTAGGCTGAGGCCAGTGAGATGCTTAAGCTGCTTTAGCATGTTACTGCAATCAAAAATGGCGATTTCTGTTTTTCTCACTTAATTTCCTGGCTAAATTTAGTTATAGACAGGAAATTTGGCTTATCCAAGGATCAGCTGAGACAGGGAAAGCAGAGGGGTCACGAAGATGAGTGCCAGAGAAGAAAGGGCTGCCTTATGTTGAGTCCATTTTACAGTGCCACACCTCTGAAACAGCTCCCACCCTCCCTAGTAGTAGGAGTGTGTTTTATTCCTGAAGACACGCACTTCCTGCATCGTCAGCTGATGCAACAGTCACTCAGGAGTAAAAGGGCTAGGTAGAAATTTCTGAGGCAGGTTTCAGCTGCTGTAAACTCTGTAGTCAAATACTGACTTGTCTATTTAAGCTAATGACAAGTAGGGTGATGCAGGAAGAGATATATCTTAGAAGATACTGTTACCAAGGGCTAAGTGCCATTGGTGCTGAAAACTCAAGCAGAAGTTTCAAATTCACTTTGAACGAAAAAAACCTGACTGGTTCAAAAATTATTCATGAAATGTCTGAACAATTATATAACAGAATCTCAGATTAAGGCTTCTAAAATTCTTTTTTCTCTCTTTTTTTTTCTCCCTTATTTTTTTAGCTTTGTCCAGCCCCCTTGCCATGCCAAGCATGCCATCTTCTCCTGCCTGCTCACCACCCTTGCCAGCTGGAGCGTCCCCAGTTCCTCCTGCCATGACAACCTCGGCCTCTCTTCCACTTGTGCCTTCTGCAACTGTTTCTACAATTGCACCACCCCAAAGCCCTGTCACACCTCCTGTTGCCCCTGCAGCTTTCAGCACCCCTGTGTCCCAGTTCTCTGCTCCTCCTCCACTGAGCTCTGCTGCTGGCCCTGCTCTTCCTGCATCTTCCGCTGGTCCCCCCATTTCAGGGTTTTCCATGTCTTCTACCTACGATATTACCAGAGGTCATGCTGGCCGAGCACCTCAGAGCCCACTAATGCCTTCATTTTCTGCACCTCCAGTCACAGGTAGCTCTTTGTTTATTTGCTTTTCTGTTCATGGGATCAAGTGGGGGGATCTCCTGGGTGGCTGCTTTATTCTTCTAGACATACTTCATTATTTGTACTCAGAAGAAGGGATAAAAGCCTTTAAAATACACTCATGGTCCAGGACAGAGTCTACTTTAAGTTCTGGTGGCATTCAGGTTCACAGGAGAATCTTTGTTTCAGAATTCTTATTTTTGTTACCTTGCACAGCAAAGCCCAGCTGAACAGCTTTTCTTCAGCTCAGAGAGCCACCTTCAACCATTATATTTCCCCAGAATGACAATCACAGGCTGTGAACTCCTAATTTTCAGCATTTTGTTTGGGAAATCTGGTGTCACATGATGCCAGCTTCTGTTTTCTTGTTTGCAGCCAGTAAATTGCACTGGGATAGCTAAAAATACATACCTTCCATGCAGGCAGTTGCTGTGGTTGATGAACTATGTCATTTTCAGCTTGTGGAATGGAAACTTGGTTCTTCAGCTGCAGTTGTGCCAAGCTTTTATTGTTACTGGTGATATCTCTTTTAAGTAGTCTGTATTAGGAAAGTGTCTGAAGAGATCAGTTGTGCAATGTAAAATAAAAATAACTCTCCATTAAGGCTAGTGTTGGAAAATCTGTTAAAGTGAGCTTGACTAATGTGGCAAAGGGTCTGACTTTATTTTTCTAGTGTTTTAATTTCTTTTGTTTTTCTTTAAAATATGTAATGCTTCCTGCTTTTGTGCTGTTATTGATTTCCAGGATTTGAGCTTATAAAATTTACTTTTCCTATTGTGTGAGAACATTCCTATATCTTTGTTCAGAGACTAACACCTATCCCTCTGTTTACTGAGAGTTTATTACAAAAATTTGAATACAATAAAAGGAACGGCTTTTAAATTAGCATGATAAGAAAAATAATAATTGTTTAATTTTGTAGATAATGTGCAGGCAGTCTCAATTTTGTTAACAGATATGGTTGCATTCAATAGATTGACTAGACTTTAACAAGCAGAATTGTTTTTGGGCCTTCAAGAAGTGAGGTGAATTAGCCTGGAATTGTTTTATTCTTCCTGCTGTTTTCCTGTTAAGCAATTGCATGTTGTTTCTAGATAACAAATTAAACACTTGTGCTTTATCTTTCCTCTTACAGGTGTTTTGGCAGATCCCATTATTCAACAGGCAGCTTTCTTGTCATCTCTGTCTCCTGGGGCTGGTTCTGCAATCACTTTTCCTGAGGAGCATGAAGATCCCAGAGTATCTACTGCCCAGAGTGGAGCACCTGCTGGAGGACTCTGGGGGTTTATAAAGGTATGGGGTTTGTCTGTTACCTTCATGAGGAATTACTGATTTGTACTGACTATAGGAAGACGTGCTGCACTTTTTAAGTGTATGCTACTATAAATCGTGTATTTTTTCTCACGCGCAGTTTGGCTGTTTTTAATTGTGGTGTTTGCCGAAATTATGCTTTTACTTTTTCTCTGTAGAAGACAGGACACTGTACAAATGCAGGTGTTCTAGGTTAATTTTTATTCCTGTGATAGGAACTTGTAATAGAACCTGTTACATCTGGATATGTTCTTAAACCAGATGAAATTTTAGAGCACTTTCAGACCTGAAAGGTATTTTTACTTCACAAAGGCTGTATGCAGAAGAAGATAAGTCTGTTTTACCTTACCTGAATTCTTTGCATATCCCATTTGTAACTTCCTAATTAACTGAATCTGATTCCTGTGGGAATGCTTGTTCTGTAACAATCCTATTTTGTCTTTTTTTCAAGGGCAGACAAACTACATGTTCTTTCAATCACAAAGAAATATCTAAGGTACTTTGTAAGATTAGTCTGCTAAGAAGGCATGGAATGTATAGTGCAGAACACAGATACTCATTGTGATGTCATCTAATCAGACAGAGGAAATAAACAGCAACATCAACTAGTAGAATTTCGTTAGCCTGTAGTCTTTCTGTAAGAGATGCTGCATTTAAGTAGCATCATGAAGATTGTGGCAAAAAGATCTGAGGGCTGTACATCAACACTGAGCTGCCTTCAAGAGCACTGCCACATTCTGTCCCATCCCACACTGAATGTGAAGGAAGAATAAAGATTATTGTCCCAGTGCACTTGAAGAATTTTGGTTTTCAATCCCTTTGAAGCATGAAAACCTGGAGAAAACGTTCCTTGTGACTTGGCAGATTGACCCCTCCATTACTCCAGTGATACAGTATTAAAGAGGAAGATTAATTCTCCATCAGTACAGTGGGAGCAGGATGGTCATGGTGCCATTTTCAGGGAGAAGTGTCTTCTCATGATTATAAAAACGTATTTTCTTTCTTCCTTTAAGTAATAATGTTTTCCTTTCAGTTGTGATATTCTTCCTAATATTTGCAGTAGGTGGCAGTGTTCCAGTAGAGAACAGTTTACTTGTGACATGATTCTGTAGCCCTTTTTATCATACTGGAGCTCTCAATTGCAAATTGATTGAAAAGCCAAGCCCATCCACATTTTAGGGCTGTCACTAGGATCCAGAGGGTGTCCTGTTTCTGTTTATGGAGGAGGTCTGTATTACTGACTCCAGTGATAAAGATTTTGGTTGAAGTATCACGCATTCCACGTGCTCTGTGTATTCAGTAACCACTTCTTGAGAATTTCTTAAGTGAAAGAATGAGGAATTGTTAATTATACTGAAACAGTCAAGTTTGTGATGTTCATAAGCCCACATCAGTATCTCAGCTTTTTAAAGATGAGCCAGAATCTAGGGCATGCAGTGGTAATATTTACAGAAATGCATCCTCAAGTTCCTGTTGAAGAGCTCACAGAGTAGTTCCACAGTTATCTTTCTGTTGTTGAAGTAATTTGATACAAGCTCTTTCATCTGGTGGTGTTAAGAAATCATAGACTTTCTTTTCAGATTTCCTTCAGGCTCAGTAATATTGGAAACTACTACAATCTAAAGTTGATAAACTAATGGTCTGGAATCAAATAGGACTATTTCAGTTTCTTCAATCATTCAAACATGCCTGAGCAGTCTCTTTGCAGTTCCAATTGTGATTTCCACATAATTGTTGCAATAACTTCATATTTTGGATTGGTATAAAAATATGGATTATTTCACCCTGTTTGTGTTATGCAGATGAACATGTAAAGGCATCTTCCAAAGGCAGAAGCTGTCTTGGTGTTCAGAAACCATCTGTATAATGACTTTAAACTTAGGTTAGGCAGCCAGGATGCTAACCGGAGAAGCACTGCCTGGCTTTGCAAGATGATGGGGATGTTTCTGCATTAATGAGGAAAGTAATACTTAAACTTGAGGTTGTAACAGAAAAGCCATGCACTGATGGTCATATCCTGCAGTCTTTGTGCTGAGTAATGCACAGCAGATGTTACAGAGCAGCTTAATTTTGGTTGGTTTTTTTTTTAGCTGTTTTGAATTTCTTGAAGAGGGAAACATTTTGAATTTCTTGAGGAGGGAAAAAAAGAACATCCCATAAGATAACATGGAAATTTATTTGCTTGAATTTAGGGTGTAGCTGAGAATCCCATGGTGAAGTCTGTTCTTGATAAAACTAAGCATTCAGTGGAGACCATGATCACTACGCTGGATCCTGGCATGGTTCCATATATCAGTAAGTGTTCATGATAAACCATCCAGTATTGCTTGTAAATGCTAGAAAAGCTACTGTAATAGCACACTATTTTTACACTTGAAGTGTAAAAGCATTTCGGTTGTAGCTTGAAAATTAATAGGAAAGAAAAGCTTTGCGTTACTCAGCATTTTTTATTTTGCTGAAGGACACTGCTTGTCACGTGCAACTGGTCTGAGAGTGAAAGAAGGAAGCAAAAGGCACTATTTATCCAGGGTGTTGGTTTGAGTTTGGTTTGGCATGATTTTTTTTTCCCTAGCAGCCTGATAAGCAGCCCTCCCTCCTAGGTGTGCCAGTACCAAACCTGCTCGGCCTGTGAAAAGAGCTGGTCAGGAAACAGCTAAGACAGAGAAGAAACCATTAAAATTATTTTTTTATTATTTTGTTTTCCTGAGGTTTTTTTTTCAGCTGAACCTATTAGGTGGCCCAGCCAGCTACTGCTGCACGTTTGTTCCAGCGCAGAGGACAGGGGAACATCACCTAATTATTAATATAGTATTAGGAAAATTTCCCAGCAGCTGTCTAGTGAGGAGATAGTGGGAATAAAACCAGTGAGGCCAGTCAGCAGTGCCTTCTAAAGGTATTTGAGAAAAGTTGCAGGATGCAGTGCAAAGCTTCAGTAAATGTTGGTTATGCACAATTTGGCAAAGAGTATTTAAGGTTTCTGTTGCAGTCTATTGACTGTCCCTTTTTAGAAACAGGATCTGTTGGTATCCTGGATAGTTTGACTCAGTGTTTATAGACAGAACAACTGCATCTGGAGGAGGAAGTAATTCTAATAAAATGCTTTGTCTGTAGGATTTAAGTTAAGTAAACTAAGTCAATGGTTACCTCAAAGCTCTCTAAAGTCCTGTGTGAAAGGGAAGCATCTGTATATATCTTGGCCATTTATGTACTGCATTGGTTTTGTAGTTGCAGATTGTCAAAATGGGGCAGAGGTTTGTAAACTTAGCCTCGTACTTCCTTGTAGAAATGTATTCTACACAAGTCATGTCCTCAACAATAGTGCCACTTCTCTCTGCTCTCTCTCCATTACTGCAATGCCAAAGGAATTTCGTGTTCCTCATGCCAAAACCTAAAATTGCCAAAGCTTCTGGATGAGATGGTTGAAATATTTTTTTCCTCATCTGAGCAAATAGTATTTCTGTAATCTCTTTCTTGAAAAATGCTGAACTGTTTCCATTGACACATTGTGAAAATGTTATCCGAGCTGCACTCCTGGAACAGATGATTTCTCTCTAGACAGGAAATGGTCACCTCATAAACAACATAAGCGTAAACAACAGTACTTTTACAAAAGCAGACAACAGGGAATATTAAATTAAATATGGAACTGTTATTTTAGTTTATAATGCACAAGGTAAATGAAATTTCACATTCAGGTGTCAGAGCTTAATTTGATGTAACAGTTCTGCTTCTGAATTTCCCAGGGTACATTTAATTCTTTCATTTTAGGTTTCATTTTACTAGCTTTTTCCACAAATGGTTTCTTTTAACCCATGTAATGTCTTTGTTTCGGTTCTGTAGTATCTCTGATGAAAAAAGATATGCTTTTGATATCTGATGATCCATAATACAGAAGAATACATTCTGTATTCTGCAACCAAACATGAAGCACAGTTGCCATTTTTAAAATTGTTAGGCAGTAATTTACTAGGTATGTTACAGATTAGCTTTTAGTTTCACAAAAAGCATTTTAACAGTATTTCTCTTCCTAAGCAGTCAGGCAAGGCTAACTTCAATAAAAGCCTGCAGTCAAGTTTAAGCACCTGTTTAATTATGTTAAATTGGTTTATATCAAGAAGAAATCAATGAAAAAAAAATACTTTCAATTATTTTTTGTCCAGTAGTTGCACAGCTTAAAACAATTGCTCCAAGTTCAGTGATCTGTACACCTAATTCCATTCAGCAAAGCAATTAATAAATAAAATGATAAAAAATTACCCTAAACCCCCAAATTAGTAGATTTTACAACTATTCTAGCCTGTCTGGTGATTTTTCATAAAAATGATTTCTGTAAGTGAGGTCTGCTGAGTAATACGAGCCAAAACATTTGTTGTTTTTTTCATTAAAAGTTAAGTTTTGAGTTTGCCCTTATCAGTGGGGGAGCTTTTCTTGAATCAGGATAAATACTACAAACTCTGTAAGCTCATGTGGTTCATGCAGTTTACTTAGGCAGCTTTCTCTGATGTCATAATCCACATTTGAGACAAGATTCAGCTATTCTTGAGAAAGCTGCTCACAGCAGGGATAGGTTTTCTGATGTGTTTCTACACAACAAAAGTGATCCAGCTGTGATAGACAGATGGGAGGTATGATTGAATCGTCTTCAGTCATTTTAGATTTCCTTTAATTCATGAAATGTTTTGTTTCATTCTGAAAAAGTTCAGTGAAAGTTCCTGCTTCTTTATGGAGATACAACCTTATGGAAAATGTTTAGAACTGTGTGCAAGTTCCACAGATATTTAATATCTAAAAAGAACAATTTAATTATACTGAAGTTCACATTCCAAGGACAACTAAAAAGTAATGAGAGCCTTTCTTTTAAATCTTGTGTAATTTGGCAGCTGTTCACTGGATTTTATGACCTGCATCAGCATTCTGGATCCCATTCATAAGAGTTTGCAATATTTCTTGCAATGTTCACAGAACACCAGAACATTCTTGGAAATGGATATCTTGAGTTATTTTCCTAAATCTCTCTGAATTCTCATGTTGAATGAGTTGTATGATTGTTTTTTTCGGGCGCTGAACCTGAAAATAGGTGAGTTCCTGCTGCATGTCCTTCATCCTTGTGTCCCTTAGTTATTCATCTGAGTTTCAGTTCCTAAGTTAAATGACTTCTGCTTCATGGAAGAGCTGTTGTCCAGTGCATGAGAAAGAAAAAATCAGCTGGAGAAAGTGCAGAACTGTATTTGAACTATGCAGCAGTGGTAAGGAGGAATATTCCAAGCGTGCATGTATTTTTTACAGACCATTTTACAAAATTATTTTGCAGAAACTGGGGGAGAGCTGGACATAGTGGTTACTTCTAATAAAGAGGTGAAAGTTGCGGCAATTCGGGATGCCTTTCAGGAAGTCTTTGGGATGGCTGTTGTGACTGGAGAGGCTGCACAGTCCAACATTGCACCCCAGCCTGTGGGATATGCTGCAGGCTTAAAAGTAAGTTGATCTATAGTAGTAGCAAAGAGAAATTCATCCAGAACGATCTAATTTTCTGTAAAACCAAGGTCAGTTTCTGGGATAGGTAAACATTTTCTTGGGGTTTTTTGGTATTTGTTGTTGTTGTTGCTATTTGTTTGTGTGAGTGGAGTTTTTGTTTCATTTGTTGTTTTGTTTTTGTTTGTTGTTTGGTTTGATTTTTTTGCTTTGTTTTGTTACGTTTTTGGGGGGATTGTTTTTTCGGGGGTTTTGGGGTGGTGGGGTTTTTTTTGCTTGGTTTTGTTATTTTGGGGGGCTTATGGGGTTTGGGGTTTTTTGGAGGTTTTTTCTCAGTTTGGATCACTAGATCAGTTTAAAGCTCTCTGTTTGAAATATTTTTGAGGTTTTCTGCAAACACATTCACAGCAAGTGAAGAGTATTTATGACAGTGTATTATGCCATTTATGCCAATTTCCATGTACTGTCAATGATTGCCATCACATCTTGCATGCATCGTGCTAGTACTGTGGTTTTAACGTATATTAGGCATTTTTTGAATAGTCTATTACCATGTTGGAAATGTTAGAAATTAAAAGAGATTCTCTGAGAGTGATTTTTCTCCCTACTGATTCTGTAGATCAGAGACAGTTTGATCAACACTTGATCTTCTTGAACAGATCTGTGTTCTCTTTGAAAAATAAGAATTCACTGTGCAGCCTTGCAAACTGCTGTGCCACCCTAGAGGAAGGCTTAGCAAGGGTTGTTTCACCAGTTCTGGCCAATAACTGAAAATCCTGAAAACAGCTATTTCATATTCTGTTTACTAAATATAAGCAAAAATTCAGGAAAAAGGAAGCCTTTCCCCCTAACTGCTGTTTGCAGAGGAGTAAAGCCTGTCCTCATAGCAGTCTATTTATTATCTGATGCAATTTTATATTAAGATAAAGCAGAATAATGTGCATCTTCCTTTACTTATTTAGCTCCTGCACTGTGTTGTATATTTCTGTTACAGCTTCAGAGGAATAAGCATTTTCAGGGGACTAATTCATATGTGTTGGATATGTATCACAACAAATGGATTCTTTCCCTTGCTCTTACCAAGTTGGTCCAAAGCTCTTAAAGACTCTAAACCCAAGAAGCCTTAAGTTGTCAAAATGTCAAAGTAACAGAAATACACACTGATGCTTTAACTGATAATTAAAACTCTTCCAGGTTAGGAGTTCTTTGCATACTACCGTGGTGTTTTTCTTGGAATGTAAAAAACCTAAAAATACTTAATTAGCTGTATCATAGGTGTTGTTACTGTTTGGGATTCCTGGCAATTCACTAGTTAGGTTGTTGGTTTTTCCTGTTGAGTCGTTTTGAAAAGTGTGTTCAGGGTTCTTTTGGGATTCATCTGCAAGCATTGCACTAAGCTGTGGTTGAGAGTTTTGACTAACAGCTTGTGTTGCCGCTCAGGGAGCCCAAGAGAGGATAGATAGCCTGCGCCGGGCAGGAGTCATCCATGAGAAGCAGCCTGCTGTGTCAGTGGAAAACTTCATTGAGGAGCTGCTTCCTGACAAGTGAGAACCTTGAATTTATTCCAGGGGGGTGGGAACATGTTGGGAATAATCCTTGTTGACTCAAAGCCTTTGTAAGGTGCTGGACAGAGGAGAAGAGAATTAAACAGAGGAGAGGATTTATCTGAAGTATTTTGGCAGGCTTGGTTTTGGTGATGATGTTCAGCTTTCTGTCCAGGCATCTTGAGACTTTAATATCAAAAAATCCTTGTCAGGTTTTTGTAGATGCACAACGTAAAAACACAGTGAAGTGATGTGAACTGAAAAAATTTAGGAGCTGTAAAATTTGGAATTTGGCTAATAGTTTGTGGACTGTTGTGTGCATCCTGCCTTCTCTCTCTGAAATTGTACCAGAAGATATACTGGGAGATATTCTGGCCTTTAGAATTATATGGTTTTATCAAATAATGTATTTTCTGTTTTCCTTTCTCTGAGAATGTACTTACTGCATCCAGCTGGCACTGCCCAGACATAAAAATGGCATTTCTAAATGCGTTGCAACTTGATTTTGTAGCATGTTTGATGGCAGTTCTTGAAGCAGCTTTATAATTAAATTCCAAAACATTAGGGACGATGCTGTGTTTTTCTTAATGCAAACTGAAATAGCTTTCTTCTACTGGTTGCCGTGCTTGTGCATGTCCAAAGGAGAGGAGTTTCAAGGAATCATCCACCACTGCCAATAACATATGTCATAGTTACTCCTCTGTGAAAAGTAAGTAAAACATCTAAATGAGACTAGTGGAAATAAATACTAAACAAAAATCTAAACTCTTCCTACTTCCTATTTACTTTAGAAAATTCCTCATTCATATTGCACTGAAAACACTAAATACAAAAATAGAGCAAAATGAGAGTACCTGTCAAAAAAATAAATAAAACCTCATCACATACATAAAAATGCAAACATTAGAAGACAGGGAAATACTGGTAACTTCTTTATTGATTGGAAGCAAGTTATATTGAACCACCAGGCTTTCTCAGCAGTCTTTAATAGTTGCCAGTCAAAGCATTCCAATGCTGTATTCCCTGCTATAAAGATGATGGAAGTTCTTCTTCCTCTTTGGCTCCACTAAACTGTTACCATGAAGCTAATGTAGCCCAGACAGGCACAAGTGTTTCTCTGAGTAAATCATTTAAAGGATTGTTAGAGCATTAGACTTGCAAAAAGTCTTCTGAATGTAGAACGTGAATGATAAATAGAGGATTTTCTTAAAAATTGTTAGGGAAGGTTATTTGAATGAGAAATGTTCTTTGAAAGATTGAATGAAAACTGCAGCAGAATAACTGTGGCCAAGGGATTATGTCTGCCCACACATGTACCCCTCCAGCTTTTTTTCTTTGATTTGTAAGTTTCATGTAATTTGTATTTCTGTGTATTTTACATGCATACACATGCACTATCATGAGAGATAGGTGGATAGATGAAATAAAAAAAAATTGCACATCACTGCAGGTGGTTTGACATTGGATGTCTGATAATTGAGGATCCAATTCATGGAATTCACCTAGAAGCATTCACTCAAGCAACACCAGTGCCTTTACAGTATGTTCAGCAGGTGAGTTTCTGGTTTTCTTACCAATGAATAGCTGAGACATAAGACTGGAGTTTTAATTTTAGTTATGTCAGTTCTTACTGGAAGTTACTACACTTAAGTGTTTTCATTTATGAAATGAAGATACAAAATATTTTTGCATCATGTTTTTGACTTGATCTTTAGACATTCATAGTAAAGCTTTTCTTAGTCAAGAATCTCATTCTGCAATATCTGTCACTTTGGAGCACAAGTTTCACTCTCCTATTTAAGAAGAAGAAGAAATATTAACCAAGCAGACAGCATGCTGTCCTTTCTGAAAACTCATTCCTAAAAACAAAAGATTCCCATTTTTCATATTAATGCTTGGATTTGACTCCCCTGTAAACACACAGAGTCGCACCTAAAAGAAAAGGCTGATTTCGAATGTGCCTTTTTGACAAGGATGTAAAATTCTGAAATCAAAATATTTAAATCTTGGAAATACTGTGGCTCGTTTGATGGGAAATAATGGGACGAACTGCTCTCTGTGTAGTTCTGAAATACCACCAAAAGAACATTTCATGAGGTGGTTTGTTTTTCTTTGGGCACAGACTGGGAATTACTCCAGTCACTGCATGCTGCATGACAGCATCTATGAGTGTCTTGGAAGACAGGTATCTGCCAGGGAAAGCTGGAGCTTCCATTGGAATGGAGAATGTAAACCACCACCACTACTACCCCCTTTTTTCTAATCACAATTTTCCAATTAAAAGCTTTTAGGCAAAAGATTTTGGAAATAGAAATAGCAGTTCTTTACTAGTATGTATAACAAAGCAAGCAAGCAAGCAAACAAAAAAACCCAAAACAAAAAAACAACTACAGCATTGATAACAAAAAACAGTACCAAGAACTTAGAGGACTTTGCTTCACAAAAACCCAGCGTAGTTTGGTCTCGGTGCCTTCGTAGGATTCTCAGAGCACCAAGCTGGAAACAGTGGAGAAGTCCTAGGCTGGTAGCTGGGATGGCAGATGTCCCAGCACGGCAGAGGGATGCAAGGTCACGCTCTAGGAAGACGAGCAGTGCCAACAAAACCGTGACGGCGGGGCAGGGCTGGCCCAGCTCTCGCAGGGTGGCAGAGAAGCTCAGAATTTCAGGGCGAGCAGATGATGGTAGATTTCCCAGGACTGGACTCCTCCAGAGACAGTGAACTCTTCTAGCAGGAGCACTAACCCAGCTGTGCTTTTTCGTCGAAAGCCCAAAACCAGAGTGCCAAGCTGCCCCCAGCTCTGTGTTTTACCTGCCGCAAAGTTATTTCAACACCCCTGCTCCCCTCCCCCCGCCTCCGAGCTTCGACTACCCCTTTGTTTTGTTAAATAGTCTTAAGTACGACACTTAGTCTTCTTGGTAACTTATGGGGAAAGAAATCTTTAGAGTAAAAAGGAACAAAACCTAACCCCCAACAATGAGTCATGCTTTAGCTAACTCTAACCTGAAAATTCTTTTAAAATCAATGTTTCCATGAAGAATTTATAACCAAAACTGTTTGGGCTTTGATCCTCAGATGTTGTTTTGGATGAGCAAATAGTAACTTTGGGGCTTTTTTCAGCAGCACCAATTTCAATAAAGTGAACATTTGTGGGATTGAGTTTAGTTCTTATTTTCCTGAGTTCTTACACCTTTGAAAAGTTGATTAGTAGCAAAAAGAGAAATATGGCTTTATCTTGCTGGTTTTACAAAATGCATTCCAAAAATCATGGGGCAAGACAGAAAAAAATCCTTGAAGGCCTCTTGCAAACCTAAACTATTCTGCATATTTTAAAAAACTTATATATGCTGTTATTGTTGCAAGACACTAGTTTTAGGAAGGCTGGAACACACTGATGAACTTGATCTGCACTGGACACAGACTAACCCAAATTAAAATCTGTGTGAAGAAAGATGCCCAGGATGGGCGTCAGACTAGAGAAATGCCATGATACTTGCCCCTGTGTTCCCCTTCTGCTTTCAGTTGCAGACCAGGGGAAGACCTACAGATGTCATTTATCTGGACTTCTGTAAAGTCTTTGACATGCTCCTCCAGTCTGAATGGGTGATGGATTTGATGGGTGGACTATTTGGGGGATAAGGAATTGGTTGGATGGTCATGGTCAACAGCTCAGTGTCCTGATAGAAATCAGTGACCAGTGGGATCCCTCCGGGGAAACATATTTGGACCAGTGTGGTTTAACATCTTCATTAATGACACAGACAGAGGGATCAGGGCACCCTCAGCAGGTTTGCAGGTGGCACCAAACCAAGGGTGCAGTGACACATCCGCAGTGCAGTGCATCTCTGTGCAGTGACACAGAGATAAGTCCATCTGCAGGGACATGGACCAGATTGAGAAACGGATCCATGGGAATCTCATGAGGTTTAACAAGGCAAGTGCTGGTGCTGTCCCTTGATCAGAACAGCTGCAGGATCAGTCCAGACTGGGGATGAACGGGTTGTATCAATACATGTTTTTATTGATTCCATCTGTTGGCTGTTTTAGAAAACAAAACTATTCCGTGTTAATGGTAGTATGTCTTCACTCTCTTAAGTATCCTGTTTTAATTTATACTCTTCAGATGTTGCTTGCATCATGATACATAGAAATCTAAAAATTGGCTAGGCAAATTATGAGGCAGGCTGAAATTTGATTCTTACATCGTTGAATTTGCCATGTATGTCTGTTGATACAAGAATGATTCCTTGCACAAGTTGGTTAAAGCTGAAGATAAGCAAACCTACCAATTCCAAACTGCTTCAATAATCACTTCTCACATCTTTACACACAGGCCAAGAGCCTCACCCCTCAGGACTACAGCCTAAGGTGGTCAGGGCTGCTGGTGACGGTGGGCGAAGTGCTGGAGAAGAGCGTGCTGAACGTGAACAGGACAGACTGGCACGTGGTGTTCACGGGCATGTCCCGCCGGCAGATGATCTACAGTGCAGCCAAGGCCCTGGCAGGGATGTACAAACAGCAGCTGCCACCCAGGACCGTGTGACAGCGGTGACACCCTTACACCAGGAATGCTGGGTTTGATTCTAGGATTGAAGTAGCTGTGTGTTCCCATTCTCAGCAACACAGATTTATAATTTTAACTCTAAACCATTTCTACTTCTTGAGAAGTGAAGGTGATTCCCACGAGTGGAAATGAGCAATTGCAGTTTTTAGCTAACTTGTGATTTCCAGTATGATTTGTAAAACAAACATATATTTATGACTGGTACAGCAGTATTGCAGTTTTTTAACTGGAATGTACTGTGATGTGACACCATACCAGGCATTTGCTGAGGTAGATAGTATTCTTTCTAAAGGGGATATTTGTTTAGCTGTTCCAATTATATTAGTAATATAAACATGTTGACAGCACAACATTTATGTTATATATGCATTTCAATCCAGAGAGACTACCTTCTGTATTACATGTGGATTTTGGGGCATGTATTTAGGGGATACTTAACACCTCATTGTGTTGGTGTCTGTATATAGTTCTCAGGAGCAATGCCAAGTAGTCTCTACAGCATGTAACAGTGAGCTGATGAAGAAGAGCACAAATCCATGCCCTATTAGTTGAAGTCATTGTTAAATAATTCCAAATTCTCATTTTCTATGCTGCATCTTACTGCTTTTTATGTTACAGTAATTAAATTTGTTGCCAGCTGAAGAACCACAGACAAAATTTCAAGTCACTTCAGTGACTTTTAGATCAGGTACTGCACTCCCCATATGGAATCATCTCAGCAGTTTCAATAATGTAATTTACTCCAGTGCTTCCAGACTTCATCTGTTATATGTAATTATGTGATTTTTTTCTATGTAGTTAGAGTTGTCAGTAATTTGATTATGGAAAATGCTGATGTGTGTATCACTTGCTTTGCTATTTTGCCTGCCCCATAATTTTCTAAACATTTCAAAGTCTAAAAGTTTTCATGATGTCATGAGCTCACTGTTTCTCATATAAGTTTTCAGTAGTGTCTAATTTTTTTGTGGCTATAAATATCCTCCATCCATGCTTGCACAATCTTAAATCTTTAATTAGAAGTATGGAAGTAATTGTGAAGAAAATATTTTGGTAATAATACTTTTTTTAAGAAACAAAGGATAAATACTTTTTGTTTGCCTTAAAGAAGCAGTTTTCAGCTTATATGGCTTTACTTTTCTTAGATGCTTTCCAAGACCATTTTGTATACAGTATACTGTTGAGCCAGCTCATATTTGTACCCAGTGGAAGCCTATTTCCATGTAATATATTTGGCCTTAATTGGCTTACTCTGTAAAGCAGTTGAATAAATGTTTTCCCTGGAGAATTGCATCTATTTTAAAGGCTTGGTTTTTATTACAGATGGTGAACATCTTTATTGAAATTTTATTTGCATGGTCAGTTTGCAGATTTGTCACATACTAAACAAGCAAACAGAATCCATCTCTCAGTCTTGAGGTCCCTCATTGAGACTGCTCCTTTCTGTGTTAAATCAAAAGGGTCGTACAGGGGTTTTCTTTGTCATTATGCAGTATAGGCATCTGTGCATTTACTGTAATTTTAGTTTGCAGTGTATAGTAAGTTGAATGCTGCTCTTATATCCCCTGCTTGCCTCATGATGCAAAGGAAGACAGCATGAAGTAATCAGTAGGTTTCGGTGCCTGGCATGACTTAAAGTTAAAACTGAAAAGGAACAACCCTTTTCTTTCTCTCTTTCTTGGCCCTGGCCTTCACTTTTAAGAGGTGAGAGGAGTAGAGGAAGACGATGTTGTCAAGTGAAATGGTTTTTTTCTGGCTTAGTGAAAGTGTCATTATTTTTGGCAGCTCCCAGAAGAATTAAAATGGTGTTGCTTGTAACTACCAATTAGTTCTTTTCCTCTGAGGGGCATTATTTGCTTGTGTTTTGAAAAATAACATCATCACATGAACACCACAAACTCAGCTTCTTCCCTGAGAGGCCAAGGGAAGGAAAAATGTCTGGACTATGAACCGGGAGGCTAAAAAGTCAGAAAAGTCAGAAATTGCTTCCTAATGGAGGCGTACTTCCCTGCTTCACTCTCAGAACCAGTCTTAAAGGCACATATGCAGTATACAGCACACACAGAACAGAAGATAGGGGATACAAGCATCATAAAGTCACACTAGGACAGAGGTCTTGCTCAGGGTCTGAGTTACATGGATGAAATTTGAACCATGTTATGGAGACAGTTCAGCTTTTTGCCACCCTCAGGGTTGTGTTGTGGGCAGTAATAAGAGAGGAAGCTCAGCAAAGGTGTTAAATTTATATACAGATCAATTTAGAAAAGCAGAGACACTTTGGACATTAACTTTTGTTACAACTCTCAGTAGCCACATCACGGCAGGGGGTGACTTGGAGGTGCAGCTGCAGAAGCCATTTCTGCTGAGTTTGCCCCAATATGAGTGTCAGAAGTCAAGAAAGCTACTATGTGTATTACTACTATACTACCATTTTTTTTAATGTGTTTCACACAAAAAACAGCCAAGCTCTTTGAGTTTGCATTACATTAAGAAGATTTATGAGGTCCTTAAACTGAGATTCTTTAAAATGCTGGAAAAAGCTCTGCACTTGTTGCTGTTTTTGTTGAGAAGTTTCTGCTCTGTTCCTGGCTTCAATTTTTCATCACATCACTGCTCAGAACAGCATGGCTCTGTTAGAAAAAACATGGGTATAGAACTTCCCGCACACTTCTGTTGAAATTAGTCTGATATCTTTCACCCAGCTGCCCCTGTCAAGATTGGCCCTAAATATCTGTGAAGGGATGGGGTGTGTGGGATCTGATGGAACAGCAGTTACAGCTTGGTGGAACATCTTGGTCCAAAATCAGGGACAAAAGAGCCTCAGTAACTGCTCATACACTTTCCAGAGTGTTCTCCTTTAACAAAAGGTTTTTAGAAACAATACCAGTCACTTTTTTTAGACCCCTGCTCAGTTTGGGCAAGATAATGAGGAGTGGCAGAAGAGGACAAAGAAAAGAATAGATACAGAAACAAGTAGTAAATTAAACATTCTATATCCCATGGAAAGTTGTTAACAGCCTTAAAAGCAAGAGCAAAATAGCTTCAAACTTGGTTAGTTTTCTGATGTGGATTTTAACTTCAACACTTCTGTCTGTAACCTATCAAGAACTCATATTTTGACATCTTGAGTCTTGGAGCCATTTGACTTTGACTTTATGGCTTTGTTCCATGCACAGTTACATAATGTATAAATACATAAAAAACTATCCCTGTAAAACTAATGGTGAATGGATCTAGAGTTCCTAAAAGAAGAAGGGGCCAGTTGGTTTGATTTGTCATCTCATTGTGCAGAATTCTGTCAAAGCCTTGGATACTCCAGCCAGCTGATTCTGCAAAGTGGCTATACTATGGCTTGTCAATTAAATTGGGAATACACAACGCTGCTGAGGAATAACTGGTCCAAAACCATTCAACCGATGCTTCTGAGCTAACATGGGAAAATTTCACGTACTGGAATAAAAGGAGATGTAACTTTAAGCTTACAGGAAAAGAAGATTACTTCATGTTGAGAAAGTGGTTTCCAACTATAAGCATTCCACATGTGTGAGGAAAGGTACCTGTGGCCTCTGTAAAACAGGAAAGTGTCTCACAGAAGTAAAGGAGAAAGGAGGCAAGTTGGTTTTCCAAGATTATGTTGGCTGTCTTAATACAAAATTGCATGGAATTCTGTGTTATGCCTGGGAGTTTTGGTGTTGACCACAAAAACATGCTTTCTGTTAAAGGATGCTCCATGACACGAGTGAATGTGGTTTTTTTAAAATAAAAATTCTGGTATTGGAAATCACATATTAAAACTTTCAAAATTGTTTTTAATCTTTGTTGTCAAATCAGTGCAAACAGCCTGTATTTGATAAAGATGAAACTAAAAATTAGCTACTGCTGTAGTTTTGTTGTGAATAATGCATTGAACCACTCAGTCAAGTATCTTTCCTACTTGGTTTTGTATAGGACTTGTTAGAGTTTGGAAAGTTTCCACGTGCCTTAGCTTGAATATTTGTGTATTCATGCCTTGCAGTTGAGGTCACCACTGTGAGAAGGACTCTAATTTATTTTTACCTCAGGCATCCTCTGTTTACTCTGCTTTTACAATAAGACATTGAAAGCATGGTACCCAGGGGATTGTGTAATCCTTACATTTGCAGGAGCAACCATTGCAGAGTAAGTGCTGAATGTTCTGCAAGGTCTTGGAAAAGTGCAGTCCTGTTTAGGTGTTTTGACCAGTAGTGGGATTCTGAATAGCTGTGCCATCCAACAAGAGGTGACAAACAGTATGTGGCTTAGAAAGAATTCCCAGGCAAACAGCAGCAGAATTCCCTAGAAAACAGCAGCAGGCTTTAAAAAGAATTCCCAGGCAGACCAATTATATAATAGCAATAATACTATAATATATAATTTATAATTGTTACTAATAGTATTATTACTATTATTGATTATACTATTAATAGTGGTGGGCTTGAGATGCTGCTCTTGGACAACAGAGTTACACACACACAAGGCAGATACTGAAATCAGTTATTTTGATAAAATGCATTAAAACTACAAATCAACAAACCTGTGTCTGAAAAGGAAAGGGCAGGAGAATATTTTTAACAGTAGGAGTTGCTGTAATCAATAACTGCACTATTACCTGGTTCTTCTTGTTTGTGATTTTCAGAGTATTTGCAGAAGTGAACACAACAATATTTAGAAGGTTGTAATTGTGATAAAATAAGCATTGTAAGATTTATTCCAGTATCTGATGCGCATGAAGCAGTATTGGCAAAGTTCACATATTAATTGCATAAAGTCATGGGTTTGAATGCACGCTTTTAGACAAAGGAAGTGGAAGGAGTGCTGTCTTGTCTTAGATTCATTTCCAGTAGTGAAGCTATAGTGAATCTCCTGCTATAAAAGATGAAGTTTCATCAGTTTGCCCCAAAAGACCTCTGTTGTGTTTTTGAATTACCCATTTAATTTATTCTGCTAATCTCAGTTTCCTTTCAGTGCAGGCTGTTTATATTCTGTGTACACAATTTGCTTTCTGTTTTCTTCATAAGGAAGCACACCTCTCACTTTTTTGTTGAAGGAAACATTATGGTTTTAGTCAGTCTCAGTGCTTTGCTAGTTTAAATCAGTATTGTTTTATTAACGTAAATGAAAACAGCAACTTATCTGGGATGATAAGGTAGCTCCACATTTTCATGGTTTTGTTTCATTTAAAGACAGCAGGTCATGAGAGGATTTTTTTTTTTTTTGTCTGTCTAACAGCAAAGCATTTCTCCCATACAATTAATTGAATAGGGAAAAAACGTGTTTTCTTCAGAGTTTGTTTTGAGTCATGGCAAAACAAACTTGGTTTGAATCCACATCTAAGAAAAGCTTAATAAAGCCTGCAGAAACATAAGATTGCTCTTAGTTTTGAGAACTGAGAATTCAGATGCTGCCCAGAATTCCCCCAGAAATTAGTCTGTCTGTCTACTCATTGGCCATGATGAAACCCACCCTTCTTCTTAGTGCTGGATGAGCTCATCTGGAAGTGAAAGAACTGAATAAACCCTATTCTGTGAGAGCAGATCCTTCCAGTCAGTGTTAACACACGTTTTCAAGACAGACTTGAGCAGAATGTCCTGCCTCTGCCGCATCCTTCTAACTGTGGAGTAGCCTAATAACCTTTAAATTTAGTTTTTTGATGAAAGGCATGCTGTTGCTGAAGGTTCTTTAAAACCATTCAAAGTACTTACTCAGAAAAGTCCTGCTTGTATGGGGAAATTCTAGCAAATTTTAATAATCTGGCGCAAATAAAACATAAAATAATGATTTTCAGTGCATGTCTTTTTCAGAAGTTTCCTATAGTAGGAGGAACATGTTTCTTGGCAAAGGATGTAACTGTGTCTCCTACACATCTTCCTTCTGTATTTGCACTTAGCACTATTCATAATCAACTACAGTACTGTAATTCTGTATTATGTTGTGGGTTGCATATGCCATGTACTGGGCTGAAAGCATTTTGGCCTGCTGAATGTGTGTAATCTTTGCGTGTGTATTCTCTTCTGAATACTCCTCTGAAAGGAAGATGGAAAGGAAGATGAGCTACCCTGAAAGCCAGCCTGTAATTACCCACTTGAGGTATACTGAGGTCAAAAAACAAGAAAGGGAGATCACAAGAGGTGCCAGACTCTTGTGTAAGCTATGCAGATGGAACAGCTGGGTGTATCTGGTGTGTCTCTCTGCTGAGCACAAACACCTGCATAAATCTGCTGTGTCCTGCTTCAGCCAAAGCCAAGGGAAGTTCTTTTGCCATTGAACAAACAGAACTGTTGAAAATTTAAAAAAATAAAAACAAAAAACCCCCACAAAACAACAACAACAACAACAAAACACAAACAAACAAAAAAACCCCCCACAAGACGTGATACATGTAGCTATTAGGTGAACATAGTCTTGGTGACTTAAAACTTGTTTGCACTGAGGGTGGTGGATCCAAGACTCCCCCAGGAAGCCTGTTCCAATGCCCGAAAACCAGTGAAGACATTTTCCCTGAGATCCAAAACCTCCCTAATATCTATAGCTCTCCTGGCCCAGCCTGAGACCGTTCCCTCTCCTTCTGTCCCTGTTTCCTGGGAGCAGAGCCTGACCCCCCCCCCCCCGGCTGATACCTTCTGTCAGGGGGTTGTGCAGAGCCAGAAGGACCCTCCTGAGCATACTTTTCTCCAGGCTGAGCCCCTTTTCCAGCTCCCTCAGCTGCTCCTGGGGCTCCAGCCCTTTCCCCGACTCCATTCTCTTTGGACACACTCCGGCCCTTTGATTCCCTGTCATGAGGGGCCCAGAACAGGCCCCAGGATTCGAGGTGGTCCATCAGCAGTGCCAGGACAGGCACGGTCACTGCTCCTGCTGCCACACCATGGCTGGGACAGCCCAGGGGCTATTTGCCTTCTTGGCCACCTGGACACCCCTGGGCTCGTATCCAGCTGCTATCACCAGCACCGTCAGGGCCTTTTCCAGCTTTCCAGCCACTTTTCCCCAAGCCTGGAGCTGCAGGGTTTTGTTGTGACCCAAGAGCAGGACCCAGCTCCTCATGCTGTTGTATGTCACCCCACATGTGGCCTGTGCTTCAGTTTGGCCTCTTGTAGGTGGGTGTCACATTTGCCAACTTCCAGTCACCTGGGGCCTTCCTGGGTTGCCAGGACTGCCAATAAAGGGATGAAAGTGGCTCAGTGAGGCCTTCCACCAGCTCTTTCAGTATCCTAGGGTGGATCCCATCCAGCCCCGCAGATCTGTGGTTGTCACAAGTTAAATACAAGTTGCGTAGAAAATTACTGACCCCTTCTACTTGATTATGGGGATTTCATCCTTTATTCTACTTTATTCTATTATTTATGAAGTACCCCACCTCAGCCTTTTTCTACTCCTTTGTCACAGTGTTTCCTCCTGCATCTAACAGAGATTGTTCTTGTCCCTGCTTTGGATGCTGAGGTATTTGTAAAAATATTTTTGTTTGTTACAGCAGTAGCCAGATTAATTCCTGATTTTGGCCCTGGCCCCTCTGAATCATGAGGCAGAGCACAGGATGGCATAAATCAGTGACACCTCTCAGTATGCCGTGCTTGCACCTCTTGCTCAGTTCTGCTTGTTTACTGATTTAAGTGCTGCCCAGAGACTAGTTTACTGATGTTTCTTTAACGAAGCAGCCCCCTGGTTTATTCATCATGGACACAATACTGAGGACCTGGTAATAAATGGCCTGGTTTAAACTGGCACTTTTTAAACTGGCCCACCAAATGAAGAGGTTATAGTTGCCCTACCTATAGAAGCTTAGGCAAAACAGGGCAGGAATTGTACTCTCATCAAGAAGCCTGGCTATTTCTGTTACACACACATATATGACATTATGTATACATGATTATTAATTTTTTAATGTATTTCCTATAGTATATTTAAAAAGTGTATGTATAAAGAAGGCAAATCAGCCTTCTCATTTGAATGTTTTGCCTTTTTTCCCCCTCCTAAACTATAAGAGCTGTGTAGAAGAGACTGTGTTGCAAGAACAGTTCCAAGGTGTGACACACAACCAACCATTCATGGTGCCTTGGGCTTCAAGAAGGTAAGATTCTGCAAAAGGGAAGGAAGACTGGCTTTGCGGTGCTTTTCTTTTGCTAATCCAGATTAGTAAAAAGTTTTTTGGCACAGTAAGTCTTTAAAAGTGTCAGAGTGGTTTGAATAGGACTTATATGGGGTGATAACCTGTTTGCTCCAGACATGAGAGATGCTGTCAATGCTTCCATTTCTGAGGCTGAGTAAGACAAATGTAAAATTCCTGCTTCTCTGCTTGTTTCTGCGCATGTTTTGCATCATGGTTGTATGCATTTGGGGAAGCATTTCAGAATTTCATTTCAGATTTCATTTCTCCCAAGATACAAACCTGATCCTAATTCAGTGCCTGTTTAATTAAAAGAGTGTCTGCTGGAGTCACACAGCAAATTGTCACTTCCTGGGCTCTTAATGCTTGGTGAAACATGACCACTTGTTTTCTTTAGTTTATGTCTCCACATTGGATGTTTGGGCTGTGGCAGTGAGACAGACTACAGACTACATTTTGAATAAAGTTAATGTGCTGTTGCTCTCCTCAGTAATGGATTCTGATAAGGATCATGGACCTGCTTTAAAGAAACACTGATACCCTGCTTCTTTGAAGGTCATTTTGACCTCTCTAGAAAACTTGCTGTGTGAAAGCTAAATGTGTTTGTTCTCTGGCAGGAAACACATGGACCAAAAGGAGTCAGTACATTGCAGCACCTTACATTTGCTAAGAGGACACGCACCTGTCACACATATTCTTTTGTCCAGATGTAGAGTTTCTGACAATTTGGAAGTGAGCACAAACTGTTGTACTCCTTTATTTGTACTTGTTTGCATGGATTTGCTTTCAAGCTGCCACTCAGTCTGAAACCTACCAGGGTGGAGCTCCCATGTCAAGGGGGTCAAAATGTCTGGTGACCACAAGGACATTATCATCTCCTCCATATTCTATCTCAAGGTTAAGTATTTTATGGGTTTTTGTGTATGTGTGCATATGAATATGTGTGTGTCTGTGTGTGTGTGCATCTCCGTGTGTGTACGTATATTTGTATATTAATGAAAGATAAAACTGATTTCTTATTTTCCTCTCAAGGAAGGAATCTGTTGCTTTGTCCTTGAGGAAAGACAGTGAAAATTTTAGTATTTTCTAAATGGATGGTGGATGATGCGTTCACACCATTTTAGAATATTAGAGCAAAAGAGATTCTGTCTGTGTTTTAGAAAAGGTTCTTTTATTTTAACACAAGGAGAAGTCATGGCAGCTAGCAGTACGGATCTGAGGCATTAAGGAAGTTCTTAATAGCCAAGGAAATTTTAATTGCCAAACAAGGTATTAATGTGGGTTTTTTTCCCCAAAAAATTGGTTTCATTATTGCAAATACAAAATTTTAAATGAATGTAGTTGTTGGTCCCCAGAAAAAGCTCCTTGCAGGAATCCAGAGAGTAACAATTTGTCTCCACATGATGGCACTGGATGTCAGAGGAATAGAGTCCAGCCTTGTGAGGAAAAAATAACTTCAATTAGCCAGCAGTAGGGAGATAATCTGCCTGCATGTGACACATAAATGCTAGGCATAGTCTGAAAATCTGAGCTCTCCTGGTCAATCATGAATCTGAATGGAAGAACTCAGTAATTGTAATAAAGAAGTACATTTAGCTACTTTCAGCGTTAGCAGTGCAGTAACTTCTTTCTGCCTAAAATATTTTGGTGTTTTCCAAAAATTCTTTCCCACTGGAAGCATTGCCCTTACGACAACATCTCAGAGATAACTCAGGTGTCTGCTTCCCGTACCTTGGTCGACTGCTTGTAAAAAGTACTCTTGCAGTTTGATGGGGCTGGAGTAAAATCCTAGCGTATGTTTCTCTTAAATTGATAGGAACTGTTCAAAAAGTAAGTCTTGGACAAAAGAGACATGAAAATGCTGAAAGTATTTGGACGGATAATTTTAATCTGACTATGGAGGTATCATAAATAAAATTGGCTTAGTCAATTTTGCTTTATAACCAAACAAACCAAAAACCTCTAATAAAAACTCAAAAGTATCATTGCTCTGAGATGATGCACCTTCTCATCTGCAGAAAATCTCTCAATCTCTTATTTTCCCTCCTGTTTCTGAAGACAGTTCTATAATGGAATCATTAATTTCTTTTCAAGGCCTCAGAAATATCTTGCTCCTTTTCATTTTTTTTCTTCTTGGATTTTTTTCTTCTTGGATGGATTTTTTAGCACATAGTTCCAAAGAAAGGAAATCTCACTAGATCAACTGTGATAGAAAAGTATTTTTAAAATGAGGAAATTAATTGAAACCAAAGTCTTCTGTATTTCACATTTAACCCACTCCTTGGAGATCCTTAGATAGTTTAAATGCATATAACAATTGGGGAAGCCTAATTAATTCCAGCAGTATTTAGCCAGTTGTTTCAGACTTCTGGAGAAAATGCTGGAAATAATGCTCGTTTAATAAAAAGTCTTCAATAAAAGCTGTGGCAGATAAAATTTTTGCCCATAACTTCCATCAGCCACATTTGTCACTATCATCTCTCTCTGTTCCAACTGTGACTCCGAACTATGTCAATGTCAGCCTTCTTGCATTAATAGTGCTTCTTCTTCTGTAAGTTAAATAATTTGAAGAACTCTTCTCCCTCTAATACAGCAGAGACCTCCTTTTCTTGGATTTTCAGCTAGATGGAAAATAAAATATGTAGCACTTCGTGGGAACAGTGAACATTGTGCCCAAGTAGGTACAGCCGCCAGCAAGGAAACAGACAAAACAAGTCTCTCTGTTGTGTTGAGCACGAGAGTCCATTTTATTTCTCCCCTCGAGCTGGGGAAGAAGGAGAAGGCGAAGGAGAAGCTGCAGGTGCAGGGTGATGGGGTTTTATTGGGTATTGCAGGGGAGAAGTCTCGGGGTTTGAGTCAAGGGAGGAGATAACACGAGAGTAAGATCAAATTTCAACTCCTCAAAACGGGAGAATTCCACAAAAATACAGTTTTCCAGCATTTTTAGAAAGAAATATACATGAGAAAAGACCAGCCTGTTAAGGATCTCAGTGTTGTGGATGTTTGCAAAGACATTAATATAACAGTGTGCATTTGGCCTGAATGTTTCACTTGATTAGATGTAGGTGGTGATGTTTTTCAGAGCTCAGTCGTCACCCCTGGCTAGTTATCTCTCTGCTAATGAAAAGGCAAACATAAGGTTTCTTTTTGTCCTTATTAACCCCACCCCTATTCCTGTTCAGGAATCCATCTAGATACAAAACCTGCGCTTCCTCCAGACTGCACAGGAACTCTTGAAAAAAACCCCAAAACCAAAACAAAATAACCCAAAAACCCACCCTAACCAAGTCAAATAGAAAACAACAAGAAAAAATTTTCGAAGTGTCATTTACTCCCATCATGTTGTTGCTGTGGGTATACAAGTTGTGGTTCACAAACAGCCACAGTGCAGCCACTGAAACAAGAGGAAGCACTTGAATCCCAGCACAGCTAGCAAGGAAATGTGTGCCTCATGTCCG
This sequence comes from Sylvia borin, assembly GCA_014839755.1. Classification (NCBI taxonomy): domain Eukaryota; kingdom Metazoa; phylum Chordata; class Aves; order Passeriformes; family Sylviidae; genus Sylvia; species Sylvia borin. The sequence goes on along the minus strand of CM025993.1, from coordinate 4,746,001 downwards.
TCCACTCCAATGAATGCTGAGAGGCTGCCTGACCTCAGGGTGAGGAAGCCCTGTTCCTACCACCATCTCATTGGCAAAACGTCAGTGATCACCCATTTGGGAACAAATTTCCCCAGAGGGAGCACCCATATCCTATACCCACCAATCCAGCATGTTCATGGTGCCAAATTTTCATCTTTCCTTCAGTGACTGCTGTAAGGAGTTATAAAATTAGAGCGATGCACTATACTGCATCCTAAATTTTATGTTGTCTTATTTTTTACATATTACTATCAAACTATGAATTTCAACCAATTTCATAGGTAAAAGCTGGGAAAATCAGACTAGTTTATTAAGCAGAGGCACCTAGGGATAGACTGTGGGAACTAGAGAGGATGGTTCTCTTCTAATGCTAAAGTTGTGCTTGCCACACTTTATTAAATTAGAGCCACGTAGAACCATGTTTACACTCAGTCATCTTGTGTTTTCCCAGGGATGCATGGACACTCTGTGGAAGTAGCAAATAATAAAATATGAGTGTAGCATCTGACAAGACTTAGTAGTGCACAGTGTTTTCTGGTTGCTTTTTTAATATCTTTTTTTCCCACAGAAATGAGTAAGGATTTACTTGGTTAATGTTATTGTTCACATAGATATCTGACTTATCTTTTGTTTCTGGGCCCATCCGTTACCAACAGGGGCTTACAAGACTCAGAGTTTCCTCTGTGAATCCATCTCTAAAGGAAGAGTTTCCTCTCTTACTTTAGAGTTTGATAACAATATGACGGTACATCTAATTAATCTAATTTATGTGCTCCAAGTCATTATCTGGAGTACTTATGCTCATCTCCTGGTCAGATGCATACTTCCATTCACTTTTTAGTCAATTCTCATCTTGAAACAGAAGTTTTCCATTTGACCTTGTGTGCATAGCAGGTGTCTCTATTCTAAAATTAAATCAAGTTTCAGTTATTTTTGTCCTCAAGTTTACTCACTTCTTATATGACAAGGTGTTCTCTCTTCACAAATATCTTTGTGCTTTACCTCTCGTATTTTATTTTGTAAGTGTATTAAGACTTCTGTATCTTCACTATTTCTCTTCTATATACAGAATGAAGAAAAAAAGTATTAGCATGCTCAAGTTATTCCTAGGGATAATGTCCAAATTTATTTTTTATTAAATCATATGACACCAGGCTCTGTACTTGCACTTTTCTTTAGTAAGGGCATAAACTGAAAACAGAAAATCACTTCAGATTTTTTCTGGGTTCTTCCTCCAGATCTCTCAGTTAAGTTTAAGAGACTTAAGGACTCAGGTAGTCCATCCATTGAGAAGGTAAAGCTTACCACCAGATATCTTATTCTGTTGTGCTGCTTCTGCTCTTTTGCCTCCAGGGAGAAAATTCCTTCCCTTGGAGATAATCTTTTGTCAGTCCTCCGCAACACACTTAGACTTGGCACATTCTTCTGTAGCGCTAGGGCTTTCAAGTCCATTTTTGTTAAAAGGCCATTTTGTGTTGTGGTCCCTCTTAAACCTTTTCCTCCTCAGTTCCTCTTTCCTTGAGTCCTAATCTCAATTTTGTTAAAATCATAGGATCGTAGACTGGAAGGGTCATGGAATGGTTTGGGTTGGGAGGAACCTTAAAGCTCATCTCATTTCACCTCCTGCCATGAGCAGGGACACCTTCCACTTCCCAGGCAGCTCCAAGCCCCATCCAACCTTGGATACTGCCAGGGATCCAGGGGCAGCCACAGCTTCTCTGGGCACCCTGTACCAAGGCCTCCCCACCCTCTCAGGGAACAATTCTTTCCCAATATCCCATCTAACCCTGACCTCTAGCACAAGGAAGCACTTCGCCCTTGTGGTGTTACTACAGCTCCTTATAAAAAAAGTCCCTCTACAGCTGTCCTGGAGTCCTTTTAGACTCTGGAAGGGGCTCTGAGGTCTCCCTGGAGCCTTCTCATCTCCAAGTGAACACCAACAGCTCTTGAGCCTGGCTCCAGCCCTCAGAGCATCTCTGTAGCATCCTCTAGACCCACTCCAGCAGCTCCACATCTTCCTTGCACTGACAACCCCAAACTTGGATGCAGTTGAGTTTCATAATTTTCTCCATCACACTGTCAAGCACATATCTCATTTGCTGCTGTCTTCAGTTGTGTTTGCTGTCACACCTGAGCCTCTGATAGTATTTTAGCTTATTCAATATGCTTATGTGGAAAATCAGTTTTATCAGGTACCTGATGAAGGTTGACATATATCCTGCTGGATCTGCATCTAATTAACCTCGTTGTCTTGTCCTGCCCAGTCCTTACAGGGGTTTTTTGCCCAAATTCCCAAGAACCTATGGCATTTTCTTTAAGGATAATACATTTTCAACATCACAGTTATTTTCTTTTATAATTGTTACTTTTATTCATAAGGACACTGAGAGAACAGACAACCTATCCACAAATGTCTGGCGGATATTTTTAGCAGGGAAAACACAGCCTTTTTCATCACAGCATTACAACTGCACCTTCAAGTCAGTCAGCCAGTCACAGATGTAGTGATTTGTGGTCAGTTGTGTGCAGTTCTTGTTTAAACATTTCTGTGAATCTTTTATTTGTCCTATGAGGGACATTTGATGTGGAGTTCAAAGCATTTCCAAACAAACCTGTGTCAGAAGAAGGGATGTAAGAAAGTCGCACAACATGGCGCCTGTTTTTCTGGGTGGCTAAGGACAGAAATGACAGTGATTTATGACACTGCTGTTCTGAAAACCAGTTAAGACCCTGCCAAATTAGAATAATGTGCGCAGAGAAACTCTCAAAACAATGTCATGTGTTTTCCCTGTATGTGAGTCAGAGCTGCACTTGAGAGCCTCCAGCTACTCAAAAACTTGCCTGCTTTTCTCTCTCAGCAAGTTCAGGCGGTGCTGCCAGCTCCAGAAATTCAATCATGGCTGTTTGATGTTTTACTTAAAAGCCAGTTCCTGCTGGCTTGTGACCACGTGAGAACTTCAGCTTCCATTTAGAGAAAAATGAAGGTTCTGGCAATCAAAAGGCAGGATTTAAGGGCAAGTAGGACCTAAACATACACAACCATCTCACAAAATGAAGGAGGAGGAGAACCATTCTTTGTTGGATGTCAGACAAACATCTACCAGAGTAATTCTGCTGTAATTGGTTTTGTCCTGGGAAAAACTTATGTCAACTTCAAATAATGCACTGAAAAAACATTGATTTCAAGTTTTGTTTGTAATGACAAGAATAGGCTGTGAATGAGACAATGAGATTTTCATCCCTGTTTTCGTTTTAAAGAAGACATCACTTTGGTATTTATGAAATTGGTAATTATGAAACTTTTTGAGAATTCTCAGAGAAATGCCTTTTGTTGGAAAATGCAGTATCTGCAGGATCAAAATCCTCTGCAGGGGACCACATTTTTTCTGAAATGAAAGCAAACTCAGATAATTTTTTTATACAATTAAAGCTTATTATAAATATCTATGAAAAGAGAGTGTCCTTTCTTGGTGAAGAAGCCATCTATACTTAACATTTTGGTAAAACGTTGTGCAGAAAAATGAAATTGTTCAAGTCTACCAGCACAGCAGGTTCTTCTGAACTGGAACAGGAAAAACATCGAAGAGGGTGTGATAATATGCTCCCTCAATTGTGATAAAGAACCAGGTGAATGCTGAAAAAGGTAAATTTAAGCTGAAATATTCATGTGACCATTTAGAATTCTCTGAAATTAAATAAGCAAGTGACAGAGCAGGATGAGCAGGATAAATAGCTGATTTTGCAGCTATTCCTAATATTATTGCAGCAGTGACAAAGCTAGGCTATGTCTTGCGATGTAAGGACATTGCCTCACTGAAAAAAACAGCACCTTTGCATTCCAGGCAACCTCAGTGCCTCACAGATGTGGATGCAGCACTGATGAGGAGGGACTGATCAATTGTTTCTAGGTTGGCTGCTCTGTATTAAGCCAGGGTGAATTGAAGAAGTGACTCAAGTGGAGCTCTTTGACACAAGTCCTTAGTAGATGCCCAGATAACAGGATGCTGAGATGTCTCTGCTGACAGCAGCTGTACTTTCAAGTGGTGAAAGCCTGCAGAGGATGACAGCTTCTGACAGGACCTGTGCCAGGTGGGGCTTCTGAGATTGCAGAGGAGGTGGGGCAGCAGGGTGAGACAGGAAGGGCTGTACATCCAGATTTTCAGAATGGCTGGGCATGGAGAGGAAGTAGAGAGCAAGGTTAATACGTGTGTTTTTTGAATGAGCAATTGTCAGATCCTTGGAGGGCTGATCACAGAGCAGGTTGACTGAGGAGGGGGGAAGCTCTGTCCCTTCATGTGCTGCGAGCAAAGGAGATGAGGATGTGACACATCACCACGCACTGCTAGGCTGTGAGATTTTATTGCTCACCCCTTCAAAAGGGAGTATTTCAAATAATGTCTGTCAATAGGAAAAAGGTAAACTGGATTTGTTAAATAAACCCTCTGACCAGTGCTAGCAGCAGTATTGGCTTGCTGTGTGTTGTTCTGCAGTATATATCCCGATTAATATTTTATTTTAAATTAAAATACCTGAGGTCTCTAACTGAAGTCAAATGAGGATTTTGAACAATATCTCTTTTGTCTTACGGTTGACTGGCAATAAAGGAGTGAATTAGAGTTAATGAATGAATATTAGCTCCCACCAAAACAGGGCAAAGTTACCTAGGCAAGCAAAAGAGAAAAGATTTGTCATACCACTGAAAAGTCCAAGAAACAAAAATGAGGAATCTCCAGTTCTGATAAGCCATCTTCTCTCTTAAATTTCACAAGTGTTTCAATGTTATTTTATATCTTATTTTACATGCATTTCATCTGAAATGTGGTTTCATAATGTGGAAATCTTAAGGGCTACTAAGATCTAACATCATCAGAAAGGTTTATTGATAAATAACCTTATGCTCGTGAAAGCAATCACATCCTCATTTGGTAACATTTTCAGTGTTCATTGCTGCAACCTTTAGTTAGAAATCACTCCAGTATATTTCTTGAACCTGCCTTCAATAAGACTGAATGTCAGGATACTGGGAGGAGGTTTGAAAACCAGCGGTGAGATTAATCAGAACAATTTAGAGTAATGAAAGCATTTTTTCATCTTTATGATGTTTAACAAGATCTCCCAGAACAATGATTATTGTTTCTCTTTTTTACTCCTCTTTTTAAATTTTGACAGATTGGATATATCAAATGAGTCACAGAATCACAGGTTAAACCAGGTTGGAAATTCCCTTTTGTGGGAAAGCAGCATCAAGGAGATTATCCAGCATCTTGTCCAATCCTATCTTAGAAATCCCCAGAGATGGAGACCTCACCCTATCTGCATGGAGTTTGTTCCAGTGTTTGATTGTTCTTTGCGTGAGAAAATTATGTCTTATTTCAAGATTAAATGGTTGCCATTTATTATTAAAATAACTTAAGAAGGATAGAGAACACAAGGAAGACCTTTAGATATTCCTTTTTATTTTCTTTAAGTGGTTAAACAATTAAAGTGGCTAACCATTTAAAGCTTTAGCTTTATCACATTGAATTTAAAAACACTACAAGCACCCTCTTCAACATGCATGTTGGATGTGATAGATAAACAATCCCTCAGAATTTGGGCCCTGGAGTTTTCTCCTTGTTTTGTCTCATGGTCTCACAGTGAGAATATAAGAAAGATGTCTGCTGGTGGTGTCAGGGAGTGTACAAAGAGTGTAGAGAAATATGGGTATGGATGGCTGAGACTCTTGCATTTTGCCATTAATAATTTGCTCCTTTACCAGATATGCCTTTGTTTTATGGCATGATTACAAACTTAGGACCTTAATATGTGTCTCCAAGTGTGCACACTTTGAGCCGGTGTGTTCTTGTGGTTTCTTCCCAGTTGTTTTGATATGCGGAAAACTTCTGCCCCTTCCTTTCAGCATTTACACTTATCTCTTGCTCTCATGTGCATTTAAACGAAACCATGGTTTTGCAATTCTCTGTCCCCCAAGTCTTCACTGCCTTCAGCCTTTTTTCCTACAGCTTCTCCCTCTCCCCACCCACATCTGCTTTTCCCCTCTCTCCACACTCACAGACTGCTGAAATCACTGCATCCATCTGCTCCCTTTTACCCTGGGTCTGCTCCCATCCTGCTGCAGGTCTGGTACCCACACTCTGCCACACCCATGTCACCCATGTCCTTTCCTCTGTTCTAACCTCTTTGTTTCTAAGAAGAGGTGACTGCACGGTCATTTTCCTCCCCAGCTCTGCACCAAGGCTTAGGATGCACTTTAAATCTGCAACCTAAAGCCAATTTAATCATTAGCTGCTGCTGGAAGAGACAGCCCTGCTCCTCTGTATTCAGTTTCCCCTCTCTGTGCCCATGTCTCGAGATGCTAACTGGTCTGATGATAATGTCTTTGTTTTGCTTCATTTCTAATTCCTCAGGTGAATTTTCCACACCTGATTTATGCTGCAGTTGCACAACAGCTGTGTCTGATGCAAAGAGAGTGGTGGCAGCCTTTGGGACTGGAAGGGGGGGTAGGGGTGAGTTTGCCCTTTTTTGTCACACACACTGACTCTGCTAGACTGTGAAAAACCTCTCTCAAAGCAAGAAGCAGAGAGATGAATGTCTGGCTGCAGATTTTTCTAGCAGAAAAGGTCCTCAGTTCCTTGGTGAAGTACCAAAATATGGACAACCTATGGAGGAGGTTGGAGAAGGGAATGGAAATGGAGTGGAACTTCTCACTGCTGCCAATCCAAAAGCATTCTACAGTAGCTTAGGTTCTGTTTATTGGTTTGGTGATTTTTCAGTAATGCTTCAAAGCAAGAGAAAAAGGCAGAAAAAATAGTGTAATTTGAGATCATTGCTGATTTTTGAAATATCAGCCTAAAAAATGTGAGGGCTGTATAACCAATTGCTTTTCAAAATAGGAATGTACATGGTCTTTATTGTCCTATTAGCAGTTCTAATATGATTATAGTTATACATTTTTAGTGTATTTCTACTAGTAAATAAAAGATTTTTATCATGAAAAAATGTTGTAGTATGCAGTGAAGCTTTGCTTCTTTTCAAATATCTTTTTCAATGTTCCATACTTTTCCTTTCTTTGTTACAAGACCATGCTCCCTTTAGTACAGAATCCTTCTGATTTATTTTAATTAATGTGTTATGGGCCTATCAGAGAAAAGCCATTACATTATTACTGCCTTTTAAAATAGAATTAAGGCAGTTGTCCTAGTCATGGAAAATGTGAGCTTATCTTGAATGTAAATTAACTGCAGTAGTAAATAGCTCTGTCTTTGTGTGTTTCCTTATGTGGGCTCACATGCTTTTAGCTTTAATTCAGGACACTAATTTTAGTTTTGGAGAATTACAAATTTCATGAGTCAGGACATTAAGTGGTTACCATTAAGATATGCTAGTTACTATTCTATTTGGAAAAGAGAATTACGTAACTGATCTTTTGCCACGTGAAATCTTTATGCTCCCAGCTGAATTGTTTGCAGCCTTTGTTCAGGTAGTATTCTTTACACTGAATAACTGCTTTTATGACAATTTTCCTAAATTACCTTGTATTATATTCAGTTATTTCCTGCTCTGAATGCAGTGTGTGACATTAGATCACACATTAGATATAACTGTGGGAGGAAAAGTCCCAATTTGGTTATGTCAGTGTGAACTATTGCATTGCTGGGTGTGCAAAACATTCAGCACACAATTTCCATGGGTTTCGCTGAGAAAGCACTGCCAGCTTTGGCATCTCTGGATTAGCCAGCAGGATAACTTTCATTTCCTTAAGGCCCTAATTTAGCCAAAACAGTGGATAAGAATCACTTGGGCATTACCAGCTTCCTCGTCTGAGATTCTGCAGCACATTGTACTGAAATCTTAGCTGTGTGGGTTTATTTCAGGGAGCTACCACTTCCTTTCATGACACACTCTGAAAGGATGACATCATTGTGAGAAGGGGCACTTTTTTGTAAAGGAAGGAGGATTCTTGAAATGGAAAAACATACCCACCATTCCAAATTGCTCCGAAGGTCAGCGATTGTGTCACTGCAACAGCCAACCTTACTGCTGAGACAATCCTCTCTCACTTCTCAGCAGCAGCTCTCAGCTCTGCAAAGTTACTGAAAATCAGGGCAAAATCAAACTGCAGGAAAGCCAGAAGCCTGCTCATTAAGCTTTCACATGTCTCTTAATCTTCGTTATTCCCAAAGGCCTTTATGTTATTTCGAGATTACTTTTAAGGCAAGCTAACTAATGTTGGTTGGGTAGTTATTATAGTTTCTTACCAGAATCTATTCAGTGATGTAATTCTAGCGTTATTTTAATGAGAGTTGGACATAAAATGTGTCTTGGCAGACATTACTGAACTGAATGACACCAAATCACAATTTCTATATAATGCCTTTTGGAAGTCATCCCTCTTCAATCTTTAGAATTATAGCAATAAAATTGCACATTGCTTGTTTAATTACCAGTAAGCCTATGGATTAAAGATAGATCTATCTGCACATTCTTATTCTGCTTTGTCCATGCAAAGTGTAAGTTTAAATCAGCAGTTTTTTGGAGCTGCCAGCCACCAGATATCTAGTAATCTCTTGCTTGCACACACTTCCCAAATTTTACCCAGCTGCCTGCATAAACCAGCTAAAGGAAGAGAAGAGGAATCTTTTACAAACCTTTATATATTTGGCAGCAGAATTCCTGTCATGTTATGCTGGGTTTCACATCTAGGCTCTATTGAGGCAAAATTCAGAAGTAGAGAAAAATACGGAAAAAGTAAATTCATTTTGAAATTTTGACTTTTATGATGAGATATGTAAATGATGTTAAGGATGTTTTTGGTATTGTTGCAGTGCACACTAAAGAGTACAAATGAAGGAAAGATAAATTTGTATGAGTGCAAGATAATTTGCAAACACTGCTTCTGCATCCAATGCGACATCTGGGTGAAGATGATTTAAAGATTCCTGCCTCATACTGATGGTTTAGATCCCTCCAGAGAAGATGTTGTCACCCCACAACTTAGCCTTTTTTTTTCTCCTTTCCTTCTGCAGACAGACAAAACACCCTTCTCTGCTCCAACATTTGCTGTTTTCACCTTGTTTTTAGCCAGATTTTAGGAGTCACCTTAGGTTGGGATCATATAAACACATGTCAGTGTTGACCATCAGATTTTGAATTATATTTACACTGAGTGCAAAACAAAATCTCTCACATCTTTCTCTGGCCAAGCCAGGATTCCAGGCTCTCTGCTTTGTGCTCAGACTGAGGCAAAGTTACAGCAGTGGATGTGAAAGTGAGATAATCACTTATGTTAGGACAGGAGAGAAGGGAAGCCACAGCCTCCAAAGTAAACCATATTTATGGCATGACTGTTCCTTCAGAAGAGTCTGAACATTTCTAACCTCCCCAATATTTTACCCTTCTCACTTTGCCCTGGCAGAGGTATATATTTCATGTCCAGGATGAGCCATCCTTTAGAAACGCTCCATTATTTTACTATTTTCAGTTTTACATTAAAAAAAAAAAAAATCTGGCAAACTGAACATATATGGATATATGGGAGAGCTCAAGCAATTGTTGTGGAAAATGCTGGCTAATACCTGGATCACAGGGATGAAATTCCAGTGTGGAAGTTTGCTGAATAGACAAGGCAGGGAAACAGGTTATGCTATGTCAGGGTTGTCTTCTGTGGTTACCACAGGTGTTCTCCAGATAGTTCTACAAATGAGAAGTTAGGAGTATTACTGCTTACTTAATACCCTCAGATAATGTTTAAATTACATTTTGAATGGTTTATGTTAAAGGAGATATTTCATGCACCTTCACACACCTACCAAAGGAAACATTCTCCAAATAGGAAAAGTATCAGTGAGAAGAACCTCTGCAGGAAAAATCAGGTTTGCATGGTTTTTTCTCCTCTGAGTGAGGGGGGTGGCAGAAAACCTGCAAGACAGACATCTGGTACAGAGTGTGTGGCACACTGCTGCAATGTTCTGCTTGTGGGGAGCAGCAATTCAGGGCCCCCACCTCCAGCACCCAATGTAAGTAACAGATTCTGTGGGCAGACAAAAATAGAAGAACACTAACAAGCTGGCAGAAGTGTCTCTTGAGTCGCAGTGAATGTCTCAGTATTGCAGGTGTGGCTTTTAATCAAAATTAATTGGTTTTGTTTTTGTGGGTTTTTTTCCCTGAAAGGCTACCTTTATTTATACTGTTTGAAATACATGTAGAGTTTGGAAGCACATCTAAATATTAAACATAATTAACTTCAAGTCTCCGTTCTCAAAAAGTGTAAGGCACAGCTTTATAGCAAAGTAAGTCAAGGCTATGGAAAATATTTTAATGACATTGGCTCAGAAAAAAAAGCTTTCTTTGAAGCGCACTAAAGGAACTTTTCTGTTAAATACCTGGAGATGCAAATTCACCCCATGATCAGTGCTACAGGAAATTACCTGGAATACCAATGTTTTATGGTATTTATTGAAGAATTTTACAGTATTTTTATTCAAAGCCATCTGTGGAGCTTATTACTTTCAAATCAAATAAGTCTTGGAGTTTGCCATCTTGGGGGATGGAAGCCAGGATATGATGCACTCAGTGCAAACCCTACTAGAACTGACTGTAGAGCATCTGTGAAACTCAAAAGTCACACTCTAAAAACTTCAGATGCCCAAAGCAATGTTAAGGGGACTATGTGAACATAATTCTGAAATCCTAAACCCTCTCTGGCTAATGACTGCTGGAATTCATAAGACTTTTTCCTGACTTCTCTCTCCGACAGAGAGGCACCTCAAGGTTTTTTCCTTCTTATTTTCTGGCTCCTGCTTTAACCTTACTGGACCAGACCTTAGCAATGGACCCTGGGATTATTTCTGGTTGTTGTTGTTGTGTTTTTTTTTTTTTTTTTTTTTTTTTAATCCAATGGTTACTTAATATAAAATGCATATTAAAGTGATAGAAACAAACCTCCCCTTCCTTGGAACTTTCTTAATTTGTAGGATTTATGGATTTATAGATTCTCACTGTTATGATAGTTTTTCCTTTAAGAGATTAATTATTCCTTCTTTTTTTGCAGACTTACTGGGTTTCTTAGAGCTGAGTGGATAACAATTTTTTTCACAAGGAGGATTGTTTAAAGGGAAGTATGTGATGACGAGTTTCTTCCTGACAAAAAGGTAATCCCAGGAAGAACTCTCAGCTTGCCTGGATCATAGAGCAGCAGTGCTGCAGAAATGTGTCTGTAATACCTTGTGTGATCTGAAAGTACTTAAAGGCAAAATACAAAGCTACAATATTATGAAACCTCTATGCCAGAAATCTGGGAATGCAGTTCAGCATCTTTTGTCAAGTCTTGTCATGGATATTCTAGACAGGAAAGGGCTTCTAAACCTTGTGAATTATCCTTCCAGAAGCTGCTTCCTGTAGCAAAGGGGCCCTGGGACATCCTTTTCGAAGTTTATCTAGAAAAATAGATCCTGAGGAAGGAGAACAAGAAGCTGAAAAATCCTTCCTGAAACATTTTCCTGCAGAGGCAGAGGCATACCATGACATGAGATTAATGCAATCATAGAGCAGCCAGCCTTGTGATTTCACTAAGATGTGTTCTGTAAATGCTCTGCAAAGAGACATGCAGGGAGCTGAAATAATTCACATTCACTCAGAGACTGTGCCAGGCCTATGTCCCTGGATAACTCTGGCTACCTGCAAAGGACAAGGTTCTGAGGGAAGTGTGGATGGAGGTTTTTATGTGACTGCAGGAGGAGGTGCTTTCCTCCTTGTTTATATTTGGGTGTGATGCCTTGGAGTGGCTACCTGAAACAGAGGTAGACAGAGTTAAGAGAATAAAGTGAGTATTTATTAAAGGACTTCAAGAGGTACATCTTAGGCAGTGCAAAAGCCTCACAGAGGCTACACCCAAGATGATGACAGTCATGAGTTTTTCAGATAGATAAAAGTTTGGTCTGTTTGCATATCGGGGTTAATTCTCCAATTACAACTGCAGGTAATGAAGTCACATTCCCTCTGTTTTCTCCTCTCTGATTCACTTTTACTGATACTTTTCAGGGCTTGAAGCCATGGAGTATCCTTGGTTCTCAGGCCTAGAAGGATTGTTTTGTCTGACCAAAATGTGAAGACAGTTACTAACACTCTATATGGAGTTCAGAGTTATGCACTAATGCAGTACAGGATTTGAAAAATATAAAAGCTAAAAGCTTAAGGCATCGTGTAAAGCATGAGAAGCCATGGTTAATGGTCACAAGCCAGACCACCCACAGGGTGCACACGGGTGTCCACAGAATGACCATTGCTGCACTGTGGTGACCTGGGTGGCAGCTCTGCATCATCTCTGCAAGCACAGTTTGTCCTGCTACGTGCACAAAACTGCAGTCCCACGCTCCACGAGGTTGACCCTGACAACCACAATGCAGCTGACAGACTTAATGTTTAAAAATAAAAGATGCCTCCATGGGAAAATCCTCATGGGTCAGAAAAACAAAGATAGTTCTGGTGAGCTTCAAATCTATTGTCCATAGGAGAAATCTGGAAGAAATATGAGAGAAGAGTAATATCCCATATTCTTTCTCTGGTCCATGAAAATACGAAATATCTGAAAACGGAACTTCCCTGTAAGAGGACAAAACAAGTGACCAGCCTAAAATGGTTTGGGGTCTCCATGTAAGAATATACATATTCATCTGCTTTTAAGTAGAAACTCTGAGGAGGGAAAAGAAAAAAAAAAAAACCAAAAAAACACCAAACCAAAAACCCCAAAACAAAACAAAACAAAAAAGCCTTACATTTTTTAATCAGTCTATCTGACATTCTAAAACTGATTTAATTTTTGTCATAGGAAAGGAAAACTGGGACTTTTTTGCTTTAGTCAGGTATTTTCCCATCAAAATAAAAAGCAGCTGAATTAAGGGCAGCTTTAGGACATGGAAACAAGTCAAGCTCCCAGGGCAAATCACCTAGAGAGAAGTCCAGAAGTTAAGCAGTCAGTCTAAGTGACTATACCTCTCCCATTGCAAGTTCAGATTATTTTCTAAATAAAGTACACCATAGGCATCCATATCATTCACTATATTTTAAGGTAAGGGACTGAGGAATTTGTCTGAAGATGATAAATTGTCATCAGTATTCAGAATTGTGTTAATTGCAGTTAAAAAGAGAGATTACTGGCAATGATCAATAGAGAAGAAGAGATACGCAGATTTTTTTCTCTTGATTTTGCAGAGATATGAGAACACCCTGTGGGTTTTTTCATCTTTTTTTGTTGGTGGGTTTTAGGGGCTTTTTTGGTACACCTAATTGAATGTTAATATTCTGCTGAAGAATGTTTCAGACAGTCTGCAGGGTAGCTGCTGTACTCAGCCAGGCAGGATCCACTGCAAAGCTGCAGGACTGAAATGATAGCCTTGTTTTTAGAAAATGACAGCACTGTAAGCTAATTGCTTCTTAGACGCAAAATAGGATTTTCAGCTGAGTTAGTGGGTATTTTTTTGTGGAAAGTTCTAAGCCTTGAAAGCACAGCTTTTTAACTTGTGTATTCACCATTCCTTTGACAATCCTTGATCCTTTAGATTTAGAAATATAAGTGCAGAAGAATGGAAACTAGAGATTATTGTAACTGCCTCTAGCTGCTGTGGGAAGTAGTTCAAATTCTTTCAAAACTAGATGAAGGTATCTGTTTCACAAAAGTTTTCTAATATTCTTCATTAATTTATTAAAATTATTATTATTCTAATATGTCCTATATAGCAGGGCATATAGGCATCAGGCATACTGACATCAGGCTTAAAAATAGTGATAAATTAATGTGTACTGATTATCTTGTTGTGTATTCCCTGTTTATTGTATAGAAAGTATATTACAGTTCATCTTTCAAAAAGCATAGTATAAAACCCATTTATTGAAATTTTCAGTTGAAAATATTATTTAGGTCTGGATTTATGTCTGATAAGATAACAAATTTTCAACTTGCCGATTCATCTAGGTATCAGCCATGTGCCTCTAAAAGATTTAGCATTTTTGGTTATGTTATTACAAGTACACATTTAAGGTATTTGCTGTGAAGAAGGTTTGCAGTGCTGGTGTCTGTTGTATCTGCACACCCTGTTTTGAAGAGTGTACACAGAGGAAGAAAACCAGCCTATGGGATGCACCTTTCAAACTATTGTACAGATTCCATTGGTGCAAAAATATTGAATTTTCACAGATTCTCATATCCAGAGCTTTGCAGGAGGTATCTCAGAAAGCTGGAAATCTCTTTAGCAAATGTGGTGAGTAATTCAGGCTTTTAGGATAACTTCAACTCTTTTTATATATCTTCACACACCTTATGTAGATGAATTCAAAATATTTTGTGTGCGCATTTACACATTAAACATTACACACATTTTAAGCATTCCACAGTGCATTAAGTAAAATGGCATTGGGGAGGATCTACAGAAAAAAAAGAACAGATCCATTTCTAGTACTGTTTTATTGTTGAAATGAAACTCATCAACTTTCTTTAACAGTGCCAACAGCTGAATGGTATACCAGGAGGCTTTTTTTACACACAGAGATTTGTCTTTAAAAGGTGTTCAAAGAAAGAGAATATGTGCCTACAAGAGGAGGGCAATTTCAGCCTGATTTTCAAGAAGAAAAGGATGAAGCATAGATGAAAAGGGCAGTGCTGGTGTACCCATTTAGACTGTGCAGCAAACTACAGTATAGGATACATTATGGAGGGATGTAATTTAATTTGTTAGCCTGGTGTTTTCTGTAATCAAGTTTTGTTTGGTTAAGGTAGGTTTAAAATGTCAGTCACAGCAGCTGAGGTGTGAGTGAATGGAAACATCTTCACCAAAATAGTCTGTGTATACAGATGTTTGAGCCAGAAGAAACTTGCCATGTGTTTTTGTAGCTAAGGAAGTGAGTAATCAGTGAAACTAGTATGGGTGGTATAGGAAAATCACGCACATGGTCTTGGCACAGCTGTATGCTTGCTTCATTCCATGAGATATTTCATAATGGAAAACCAAGTGCCCTTTTAATATAGGATACCTGCATATCAAGATTGTGTTGTGGAGCACCTAGTGATATCATGGGACTGGACAGATCCATCCAGTCTGTCTCAGGTGAAAGAGAAGGGCAAAAGAAGCCCTTAGGTGTTAACTCAAAAGAGAGAGAACATCGTCTTGGATGTGTTTATTGCTTAATTATAATTTTTATCCACCAAAATCTGAAAGGTCAAAAAGTGTAAGTGGTTGTTAAATCAGCAGAACTATATAAATACTTGCAGTTGTAGGATATTTGAGTCTACTTAGGAAGACTGCAGGCCCCTGTGCCTCAAACTGTTTTCTGTTGATCACGTTCCTCCTTTGAACTTGCTTGTTTCAGAGGCTTTTCTATTTTTTGCATATAATTTGCACAGAACATTGTGCAGTAAAGAAATTCCCTGTCAAGAAATAGCAATAAATAAGTGTTGCCACTCCACTGTTAATGTTTATTGTTAAAATATTTGCTTTGAATTCATCCACACATACCCTGTGTGTGTCACATTTCAGCCTGGATGCCTTCAATAGTCTCTTGAGTTACCAGTATCTCACCACTGCTAATCTCTGTGTACCTCTGATTATATTGGGGCAACTTATGGCAGCTGAGGGTCAGCTCTAAAGCTTCAGTGTCTCAGAGAAATATGTGGTGTATTGCAGCAACATGGGTGGAGTGATAAACAAGTATGAATAGGTATTATATCCCTCAGGTGTTTAGCCTGATCCCGGAAGGAAAATAATGGACTACATGTGTTTATCACTGAGTCACTAAGTACGTTTATCTTTTTAAAAATCACTTTTCTTCAAAACTGAACAAAACTTTGTCTATTCTAAGTTTTGCCATTTAAAATGAGTGTATCAAAAGCCGATCTTTCCTAGCACTCACAGATTCTCAATGTGCTGCACTTTTCTCCCGTGGTTATTAACTGCATTCACATAATGCCGAGAAAAAATGCCAGGAAAACCTTTTCTGAAATGGCTAGGTCTGTGAAAGCAAGCAGAGTTACTGTCTTGTGTGATTGCAGCTTTAGGAAAGACTTTTGACCGTGTATGATGTGTGTATAATGCTTAAATAACATTAAAGGCTGTTACATAACACGTGGGCTGAAAAGCTTCCTGCACCCAGAACACCAGAGGCATTTTAGAATTGGGCACCACCACCTTTGGCCACAGTGGCACACTATCTCAGTTTATGTCTTTCTTCTTTTTTAATAATGATTTTATTTATCACCAGAATTCTGTTTTTTCTTTCACGAGGTGAACAACTCCTAAAAAGAAAAAAAAGAAAAAGAAAAAAAAAAAAAAAAAAAAAAAAAAAAAAAAAAAAAAAAAAGACCTTAATTACACTGGTTATTCCTAAAGTTTTATCTCCTTCTATTAGTCAGTCCTCTGCAATTTTATCAGTTGGTGGCTGAGACATTATTGATACTGACATTTATAAATATTTACTGACCCTAGTCCCATGAAAGAGTGATTGTAATCCTGTGAATGTTTCACCTGTCCATGCTTCATGCTGCTTTGTGTTCTATTTCTTTTCCTTCGTCCTACCACTAACACGATGTTCAGCTGACACAGTGCTGTTCTTTGACCACTTTTGAGGTATTTCTTTTCTTGGGAATATTTTGCAGGTAATTTCAGAGATGCCAATGACCAGGCCTAGACTGTCTGTGTCATCCATCAGTGCCTCCTTCCCACTGGAAGGAAGATCCAATGTGCAAGGGAGGAGAAAGTAAATGTGGGCAGACACCCAGACAGACATTTTAGGGAGCAGACATGCCAGGCAGGCAGTATCACAGCATATGCTCTGCTGTCTAGAAACAGCCAACTTGAATCCCAAATCCTGGCAATTCTCTTGATGTGGCAGATCTGGTGATATAAAAAATATTTTCTTGCTAACTGTGTCTGTAAGCCTGACTCTGGTTTTAAATAAGAAGAAGAAACATTTGACCTTGAACTAAACTACTACTTGACTTTTTTCAGGCTTCCTTCCAAAATATTTTTCCCATTTCAAATTATTTATGCCTCTGGATGAATGCTGCAGTGCTACAGGCACTGAGTGGCTGCTGCCTTCCATCGTGTGGGGCACATGAATTTTGTCAACCTGCAGCAGATCCTGGTCCATCCCACATTCAAACATTTTTGATCATTGTGTATGTCACTACAACTACATTTGCTTTTCAAGCCTCTCTCCCCCAGCTTAGAGGAGGATCAGCTGCAGTTCATCCATCCTCCAGCAATGCTCTTGCTTAAAGACTAGAATTATGGAGGTTTGTTTAGCACTCTGATAAAGAAATATCCCAGGATATTGTTTCTGTTTCACAATTTTCCAAATATTGCAGCAGTTGCAATGTACAAATACACACAAAATTATTTTAATTAAATGCAAAAGCAAATGAATTTCTTAAAAGTAGATTAATGAATATTCTCACTGTGAAAAACATAAAAATTTTTGTTAGCAGAACTCTTCAGAATGCATTGGAACAATATGTACTGTATGAGATCTCTTACAAAAAGCTGAGACACTATAGCACATAATCTCTTCCACAGCCTTTTTTCACTAACAAGACTCTGTAGAGAAAGGTGTAATTTAGCTTTTCAAGCTATACAAGGCTCTTTTTACTTTATATCCAAATACAAGTCAGGAAGTGTCCCATTCCATAAGATAGAAAGATATAGAAGACTTCCAGAAAAAAATCCTGTTTTCCCACATATTCAACAAGATGCTCTTTCTTAGCATTAAGCAGTGATTAATATTAGCAGATCACTGCAGTCTTTGTTGCAAATAAGATATGTAATTATTTTGGCCTATCTCTGTCACTTTCTGCTCAAACTATTTCTACTAAGATAGATTATTTTGCTTTGTTCTTGCAACAGCATATGCAAATAAATTGCAGTCCTGCATGTGTTTCAAACCCTGTGTTTTGAGCATTCATTCAGTCTGTTTATTTGGTTTATATGGTTGAAACACTGGTGCTAAGAATCCACAAATAACCACCACACACTTTTATCTATAAATATCTTTGAAAACATCTGTACAAGGAAGATCCATTCCTGGAAGTCAATGTAAAGAAAAACCTGTCTGCAGGACTGATCAGGGAAAGAAAAGTTTTAAAGATTACTTAAAATTTAGTGGATCTACTTGCAGTCCAAGTGGGTATTTGCAAGCATTGTTGAGCAGCACTGGAACACTGTAGCAGTAACAGCATCTGTTGTCCTGACAGGAGGGAGAAGACAGGCTCCTGCATACAGGAGTCTTGAAACAAGTTCCCAGTGATGCCAGGCTTCTTGAACATCGTGGGGTGGGGAGGGAAGGCACATGCTGCCTGTTTCAGGCAGAGTTTTGGATGTAGCCTTTTTGCTCCTGCTCTAATATTGCCAAGCAGATGGGAGGCTTTCCTTTGTGCTTTGGCAGGCCGTCTGCAAGGGAAGGAAAAAAGCCAGCCCTGTAGCTGGTATAGCTGGGGCTGTGCTGACTCATCTGAGCTGAGGCTCTGGCTCTAGCTGTGACGCTTGGAGTTATTTATTTCCCTTTGCTTGCATGTCCCGTCCATCGGGTAAAGGTTGCTGCTATTTGCAGCAGAGGCAGTGAAAGGAGGGGTGGCTCTGAACGATGGCTATCACAGTTCCCAGCAGGGCAACCACAGCTCCAAACACAGCTCCCTGATGAGCTCACGTAAAGGAGTTGGGCTGTGACTTGTCACCACTGAAATTCGAGCACAGCTCGCTGCTATGGTGCTAACCTTTGGCAGAAGGTAACCTGGGCAGGAGGGGGCAAGAACACGGCCACCTTCTCCAGGAGCCATGAGGTACTGACACTGGCTGCATATCTATCGGTGCCAGGGCACCTAGATCATAGCAAACTAAAGTTTTCAGATAATTTCCCAAAGCTAGTGACAGTGTGGTGTATCAGAAATGTTCCTGTTGGTGCACTAAATGCAGCCTAAAACTGTGTGTTGACAATGTTTATGAAAGAGCAGTAATAGCATTTCTTCCACTCATCTGGGATTTCTCTCCTCTGTCAGGTTCTGTTTATTTGAGGACTCTATATATCTTATTTTCTTCTGAAAGAGAAAGACATTACCTTATAATCACACCCCAAAGGAGGAGATGATGACTCTGATCAAAGAAATGTGGAACAGTGTTCAAGTGAAGCAATTTGATTCTCTTGAGGAGTTTGGAAGTTGCTAACTGAGGACTGTTTTGGAGAACTTAGCTGGCCGGCATCTCTGGTATGTTTGGAAGCGTCCTAAGGAGATATTTTTGTAAACCACTGGATAGGGCAGTCTGTTAAAGGTAATTTAATACTGCTAGGCAGTCACTTCAAGTCAGCATATCTGCGGATATTGCTAAATTGACTGTAGCAAAGATAGGAAATTCTCACCAGCTCCCCCACTGCAGCAGAGAATTTTTCCATCACAGTCCCAAAGTCTAGTAGAAGCTTTTTGAAAACATGATGGTGATTCAGTCTTGAGACACCTCACTTACTCTTTTCTCCTCTTGAGAAACCAGACTAGACTTTGAATGGAGAGATTGTTCTTCCAGCCTTCAGAGGAGTCTCTGGCACACCACTGTGTTTCACAAGGATATGTATTTGCTTTGGAAAGACTAATGAGATTGGAATTATTAATGAGATTGGAAAGGGAGGGCTTAGGTGCTAATGCAGCTGTGCTCAGACAGCACTGCATCACTTTGCTTTGGGCTTTTGTTTGTTCTATCAGTTTCTGTAGAAAATCTTGTACAACCTTTAAAAATTCTTTTTGGAACAAAAATTCCTCGATGTAATTAAAGTAAATTTACTGTACACATTGTAGAACAGGAGGGAATATGTGTAATTTTTTTTCAATTTTTTTTTTTTTTTTAATACCACATTTATTTTAGTTTCTTCTGTGACAGTACAAGGAGTTTAAGTTAAAGGGTTACTCTCACACTGGAGAGATAAGACCAAATAAGGACAGGCAAAGACTCTTTATTGGAAAACACCAGAGAGCAAAGCTCTTTTACTCCAGTGAAGATTTCAAGAGTTTTATATCTCATCCATGACCTTTAAATGAAAGTGCTAGACTAGAAGCAGGGAGCTGAGACAGGATTCTGTTCTCAGTGATGTCTGGGAGGTGTGTGAGAGAACAGCCCTAATGCTGCTTCTGTACTGCAGTCAGTGTTGTCCCAAATATGGGTTGTACCCAGGGTGCAAGAAGATAAGTAGATAGGTAGGTAGATAGATAGATAGATAGATAGACAGACAGACAGACAGACAGACAGATTATACATAGATAAAGAAGAAATATTTGTTTACTCCCTGCACAGAGATGGTTGCTGGGATAAATCCACAGAGCAGCATCCTCTCTGCATGCCAGCTCTCTACTTTTACACCCTTCAAACAATGACAGATCAACATCTCCCCTGCAAAAAACAATATTAAACTACATCAATTGGCTAAATATTTTCTCACATTTGTTTAAATACAACTGATTTTATCCATTATGCTCTGTGGGGTTTCGCAGCTGCCTGTGTCGCCCGGCTCGGCCAGCCTGTGGCACCACGACAACACTGGTGGTTCTTGACTGACCAAAAGCAGGGACACGGTGAAGGCAGGAGATAAAAGGCGGGACTCTTCGGAGACAGGGCTACAGAGTTTATTGGATCAGGGGGATCCTCACCCCAGGGCTCTGTGTCAGAAGAGACCCTGAGAATGTGAGGGGAGCAACTTATAAAGGGTGGTGGGTCTCAGGGATGGGGAACAGCGACAAACCAATAACAGAAAAGCAAGGAGTGACTCTTAACATAACATACAGGTGCAACATCAAATCATAACCAATTGGTGGAGGACCCCCTTGGTTCTGCCCAATCAGTGCCTCTCTTGAAATTTTCTGGACACAGGGAGAGACCCTAGAGTGACTGACAGGACCAGAGGGTTATGTAACTAATGATTGACACTTAATGAATATCTGACAAACAACTTGGGGATAAACCAAGGGAAAGGAACAGGAGTGGGGTACAAAGAACAAACCATTTTACATTAAACTTTCTGGAAATAACTCATGTAACAGAACAAGCAAAGTAAAATCCAAAACCTGCACCACCACAGTGGGGAGTGGGATTATGTGACTAAAGAGCATCTACCGCCAATGGGTGTGAACTTTGCTGTGCCAATGGCTACAGGTTAGCACAAAAATTCAATCCAAATTCTTGCTTTGCCTTATCAACTGCTTGTTCTTGCTTTATCTCCTTGTTTGGTGGATTTATGATGCCATCCTCCTACGCTTCTCACTTTTCTGGCAGATTCATGGCATTGTCTTGTTCTCAAGTCTCCTCACTAGGACCTTGACCTGTGGTTCCATATTTCTCTCCTGCAGAGAGAGCAATTTGATTCTTCTCTGTCATACACATACAATGAGAGGTTTGGGTGCAACTTGTGTGGGCATGAGCTGACCCTAAAGCAGCTCATGTGTCAGGAATGATACACAGAAATTCACAACTCTGCCAGAACCACACAGGGATTATTGATGGGTATGTGTTGAACCTTCAGGGAAATGCACCCACCCTTGCCACACAACTGGCAGGATGTGAGCTCTCTTTCAAATGAAGGATCCATCATTAACAGCTGTCTGGGTGAGAAAAATTAACCTGTCAGTTGACTGATGCAGCTGTCAGCAGGGCAAACTTCTTTTCCAGACACCAGAGATAGGGTTTGTGAGGTACTGAATGGACTTTAAATAGTGTTTCCAAAAAGAGGATTTCGTGTAAATTAAAGAAAGTATAAATAAAAAATTTGTCTTATTTGTATTTTTTTTTTCAATCTACTGTGAACTCTGAGACAATGTGTAATGCTTAATTTCAACAAAGTGTTCCACGAAGCATAAATTAATGATCTTTTACCACATACAGCCCCCAGAGGAGGTCTGGTGTGTGGCTGATGGGTGGCTGCCTGGCCTGTGAGACTCTTGTGTACCTATCCACAAGGATTTTGCTGATTTAGAGCCCTACACAGAGGTATTATACCTACCCACATGAGTTTTGATCTCATGGGATAATTTCAAGGAGTCTAAATGAGGAGTTGTAATTTCTTCTCTGATCTGGAGACTGTTTGGTAGGAATTTATATTAAATTTGAATCAAAAATTAACAAACTTGCCCATGTCAATACCCACAGAGAAGCAGCCCACAGACGCTCACAAACTGCATGGAAGAAGATGAAAACATTTGATCTACAGCAAGACTGGGATTGTGGCAGTGACCTGAATTCTCTTCAACACAGAATCTAATTTTTCCCCCAGCCTTGTTAATTTAAACATGCTTAGTCATATGCCTGTGCTTAGAGCAAATGTTCTATTCACTCTGATGTCATGTACATTAAAATAAAGCTATTGGTTTCCCACCTTGCACATCCTGTTTTTAATGCTTCTGGAGTTCTTCTGCAGAGTTTTAGATTCTTTTAAAAGATAGATTTGGTGAAATTTTTGCAGCATTAGCATGTGAAACTGCCATGGCTCTTCTTTTGCTGCAATCACTCTAAAAGCAGCTGACACAAAAATGAAGTTCCCATCATCCCCTTAAACATTTGCATCATCATCTTCATGGAGCAGCAAGGAGTGAAAGGTCTTTCTCAAGGCAATTGCTTATAATCAGTTCTAAAGCAGAATGTGTGAAATGTTGTCCAAATTGAAGTGATCTTGTGCTAGTTTACCCTAGAAAATGCATCCTCCACTTGTAATAAAATTATGAAACACAGTGAGTCCTATCCCACTTCCTTCTGTTTTGTGTGAGTTTTGGTTTTACTGTGGGAGAACCAGTGGTGCCGCCACCTTTATGTCCAGCCTCTCATCCACCAACACCCACAAGCCCTTCTCCTCAGGGCTGCTCTCCATCCCATCTCCACCCAGCGTGTGTTTGTTACCCCAATCCATGTGCAGGACCCAGCACTTGGCCTTGTGGAACTTCATGAAGTTTGAATAGTCCCACTGATGCTTAATATATGGTGGTGTTTGTTTTGGTTTTTTTTTTTTTTTTTTTTTTTTTTTTTGGTGTGAGTTTTTTTGGTTTTGTTTTTGTTTTTTTAAATTTTATTTTGAGAAACATCACTGGTTGTTAAGCTCTAACAGTTCCTATAAATGCCACACTGTTGCCATGGTGTCAGTATGCTTTCACAAGCTTTCAGATATAGCAGAACATGTCTTTATTCATTATATTTGGCTGCTACTTTAGTCTCATCAAGGAGGCATTAAATTTGCCATTGATAGCACCACTTCTGTATTCTATCCCTATTTTTGGTTAGGCTTTCCAACAGAATGAACTGTTTCAGGTTTTTGCATTGCTTTTTTATCTATGGGGATAGGCTTGGGATAGGTTTTTTTTTACAACTTGAAAATTGTCCTTTTTTCTAAAGAATCTTGGTTTGAGGTTTTCAGAACATTTTTATTGATGCCTTCTAATCAACTTGGACAGATTAAAACAAAATCTCACTTGTTTTAAAAAAAAAAAATCTTGCTAGTATTTTCTGCGTTTTGTCTTTTACAGTGAACAGCAAAGTTGGACTACCAGAAAAGAGTGACTGCAAAACATTACTATGCATGGGTCAGTTGTGTAAAAATGAGATGCCTCTTACTATCTGGATTTCCTGGTGCCTGAAGCCTGCACTGCACATTGCTTCTTTTCTTTCTTAAATATGATTGGCACAAGGCAATTTTTTTCTCCTCCTACCTTGTTGTTCAGAGTGTTATGATTTAGGTAGAGTTTTATGCCTTAAGACTTCTTTTTTTCCATGTAGTTTTTTCCTTCTGTTCAGGATTCCAAGTTCTATCTGCCTGTTGCCAAAGATTTTCCTCTCCCAGGAAGGGTGATTGTCAGACATAATCAAGCAAGAAGGCGTGCTTGGTAACATGTGGTAACCAGTGGCCCAGGTAACAGAATATAAAATCAGAGTTTTAAATCTGTTGAGAAGTTGTGATTTTCATTTCATCTTTCCTTTCCTCAATATCAGTTTACAGGCTACCTGGTCAAGATTATTATTTTTAATCATTGTAGTTCTTACTGTAAACACGGACCAATCGCTTCTTTTAATGTGAAATCACATCTGTTAACCCACCCTGAGTGGGTTGTGCACAAAAATGCAGCTTATTTCCCTGAGGTACTCTGGTATGGTGGCCCTACGTATCTCACTACCAATTATTTTAATGCAGTGTGAATTTACAATATGATGCAATAATCTCAGCTTCTCTGAGCTTCTCTATGGACCATATAGAAAATGGGTGTTATCAAAGTAGCGTAATGCTTGTGTGCAGTTTAATTAAAATGAAAGGTTTGAGATGAACATTTTATAAAATTCTATGGAATTTCATTGATCAGTGTGTGTGTTGCTGGTTACACAGCAGCAGGTACACAAATAATAAACCAAACCACAATTTGCTAAATATATCGTTAAGATTGACACAAACAGAAAAACTTCTTGCCTGAAAGAAATGGATAATTCAGAAATGCCATATACAGCAGTATATCAAGGCTAGGAAGTCTCCAATGTGTTTAGAAAATAATTATTTACAACTAAAATGTGGAGTAGCAAGATTTCTAGTAGCCCAGGTACAGCAGGTTTTTTCTCAGCACTGAACACTGATTCAGCAGTCCTTGCTAGGCTCCTCGTCAGGCACATGGTTCTGATATCCAGGATACAGAGTTCACAGTTAAATTGCATAAACAGCACAAAAATCCCCACATAGCACTCTCCAGGGCCCATGTAACTCTTAGAGTAAAAAATCCTTGTTTTAATTCTCTTGGGAGTTGTCTGGGAAGTGTGGGTTATGTTAGCATTAAAAGGGTGCATCAACATTAGAGGTGAATAAAGGAATTTGTTTGTTTGTTTGTTTTGTCTGCATAATAATATCAGCATTAGTAGAGGTTGTTGATAAACACATTGAGTCACAGACTCAGCTCACCAGACTTGCTCTCCCCAGTGCCGGAAAGAGAACTCTCAGTGCTCTAGACCTGCCAGAGAACCCAGGATGTGCTTGGCTGCCTTCACCACAAGGGCACACTGCTGGCTTTATGTTGCTTTATTCACAGCAACAGTGTTCAGTCATTCCAAGTGCATTTTACTGCAATCACACTGGAAGAAGATCAGCTGCCTGAAGTCTGCTCTTGGAGATTAATTTCTGAGGGAGTTTCTTTCACACAGGCCAATTTAAATAATACAGGGATTTTTATTTTAAAATTTTCACCTGCAAGTTTTCAAATCAAAAATCCAGAGAGCTGATTGCAGGTGATCTAATTTTTGTCTTTTTCTCTTTCTGGAAAAGTATAAGAAGAATGATTATGTAGCAACTCATGGCAGAACTGACTTTTCCATAGCAGAACATGACAGTATCCCATGTCATGGTTTAATGAGTGTTGCCGACACACCTTTTCATTTCGGGAGACAGCTTTTGAGAGCAAGGATTAATGACAAATCATTATGGCTGCTGAAATGCAAACCCACTCAGAAGTAATCATGAAGCTGTTTTCCTCACCCTGTCTGACGTCTATTTCAAGTACTGAGTATATTAGAGACTTTTGGACAGGTTTCCTGGTTTTATTTATCTAGGTATAGGGTTCCAGCACCTCCACTCTGGTTAGATTGTATGGATGCAGGGAAAGTGCCCTTCTGTTTTTTGTGAAGAGTTACAGCTACCATCCAGAGTTTGAATAACAGCTTTTCTAAAAAGAAAGATCTGTATTGGTTAAGGCTAGGTCTGCATACCTCAGTTTTAAGAAAACTTCTTTTTTTCTTTTTCCTCTACAGTTCCTCATTTCCTCTTTGTTTTGTTTGTTTGTTTGTTTTTTTCCCCAGAGAAGCAAGAATATACAGAAATATTTTTTTGAAAAGCTGTAATTTTTGCTAGTTTTCTTTCAGAAATTTGGAATAGGATGGGAAGAGAAAGAGGTGCTTATTTCTCAAATCCTTCCCAAATTTGAGAATAGGGTCGATGGAATTTGTCTCCGTTAGGAATCACCTTCTGCCTCAACACTTGTGAAAATTAATTATTTCTCTGGGAAAGTTATTTTGAGATCTATAAGCCCTCCACAGAAAAGAAAATCTCATCTCAGTAGAACCATGATATAGGAAAACCAATAGCCAAACAAATACACTGAGAAGCAGAAGTTACTAAGAGGGAGTGGTCTGTTCATGACCTATATACCTTGAACTGATGTAATTCAATTAAGTTAATTTTGTTAATTGCTTTTTATTGATCCAGAACACTTTCATAGCTTTCAAGTTTCAAAATCAAGACAAGCGTGTAGGATCTGTATTTTGACTTTGCTTCTTCCAGACCCACATCTGATTTTCACCGATATATTATGTGTAGAGGAAGTTCACCTAAGGTCAGTTCTGTGCAGCTGAGTCTGAGTGTCCTCAGCTTTAGGCTCTATCACATTGAATGCAAAATATATTTTTAGAGATTGCAATCCCATTGGAGGTGGGGAATGTGGAGGTGAGAGCACGTTAGGGACTTACCACAGGGTGGTTAGCAGACAAAATGCACCTCCTGCCACTTGAAACCCTGCTTGCATAGATCCAGGATCAAGCTGGATATGCTGGGCATTACAAACCCAAAAGTCATAGTATGTACAAAGCCTAAGAGGCAACCTATGAAAGCATCACTTTTCTTTCAGATAGCATTGCCTGCCTTCTCAGAAATGGTCAAGAGTTCCTCTTTGTAGTTGCAAAATATTTATCATGGAGGGCTTTTGTATGGTGGGGCTACCAGTGTGTTTTCTATCAGGGTTATCATAGAGGTACAATCACTGACACTCTGTTCTTCTCGTCCACACATCTGTTCCTCTGAACTGTGCACAATAAAACAAAATTGGACTCTGTGCCCAATGATAGAATCCGAGGACACTACAAGCTGATTACTTACAACTTGATAATTAAAGCTATGGCTTTGTGTAACTTGGAAGCAGTTGAGCACTGTTGTTAGGACAAAAAATCCTTTCTCCAGCTTTCAATACAAGATCAAGCAAACTCCTTTACACCTTGATAAATGTAAAGAATCAATTACTCGATTGTTTGTTTTTACTAGCTGTATATAAATAAACTGCAGACATATTCATAGATCTTCCAGAGAGTGACACAGTACAAACGGCCATCTTAAGGGAGAATGTATCAGAAGCAGCATGAATCAAAAAGAAAATTACTTTGGGAAAGAAACAAAAAGCCTCATCTGACATATGCATGCACAAACGATAGAAACAGAGGCTGAGGCAAATACTGACTCCCTGTGCTCTGCGCACAGTGGACATTACAGAGGTGTGAAGGGGCAGGGAGCAACTGCAGACATTCAGTGTGAGACACTAACCTGGAAAAAGTAAACCATTTTGCTCTTAGCTGACCTAAGCCTCCAGGAACATAAAGCTGCCTTTGATGCTTCATTGCAATGCTAAATTTAATGGAATATAAAAAATATATAATTTTAAAAGGCAGCTTTTTAAAATTTTATCTTTGATTAGTAGACTTATTATACTTATAGAGTCCATTTCAGGCTATTCATCTGTCATTTCAGTATGCCAGTAAAAATCATACAGAGAAAAAACCTCATCATTTGTGGTAATTATTCCTGTTCTTGTCTAACATACCAAGAGCTATTCAGTTTGGAGTACTACTTGTTTTTCCTCTGACCCTCTTCTTTATTTATTGTATCACTCTTATTTATTGTATCTGGTTCAGCTGTGCTGAAGCACAGTATAAAATTAACTCCAAGCTAAACGATTTCTACTGTAATAATTCTGCCTGGAAAGTGTTTAGGGCAGATGAAAAGGGTTCTGTTGGATCAGCCATAATGAGGCACTTCAGGTGGCTCAGATGGGATGGTCTTGGCTTGAACGTGAAGTGTTCATTTATCCCTGGGGTTTGTGCTGATGGATGGACTGACCCGGCAGCAGGAGAGTCTCAGCTCCTTCACCACTAGATGACTCTGATGATACAGTTTTCAGAAGACTTTATTAAAGACTATCGATATAGTGTGAAAAAAGTCCATATTTTTCATCATTCCTCCAGGGCATCCTTCTCTCTCAAACTGGCTTTTACCAGTTTGGCTTTATTTTTATGACGGATCTTTTATAATGTTCCAAAAGCTAGTACCTCCACAATGTAAGCAAGAGAATAACTGTGACATTTTGTGAGTACTTGTCTGAACACGAATTTGATTTCTGCATGTGAGGTTTTGAAAACTGAAATAAAGTACTTTGTTAGTGCTTTTTCTCCTCCCATTCCCCTAAAAATAGAATTAAATTTGTATATTACAAGTAATCTGCAGACGTACTGCATACTATAATTTCCCTTTGAGTATTAAACTTTTGATAACCTCATTATTAATAATATTCAGGCAGCTACTTTGACTTATTCTGTATACCCAGTAACTTGCTTTTCCTACTTTTAAAAAGTTATAAATAAAACAGATCTTTTCACATTCATGATAACCTGGAAAACAAATTGTAAAAATTTCCAGTGTATCTGATCCATTTATCTACTTCATCTGGTGCTGCCATTTAATTCATGTGTTTCTCCTCCATGTTATAATGACAATAATTCACATCTGCAACATGTAAGTGTGCTAGATATACTCAGAATAACCATATAATGTAAAATTGAAACCAAAATTAGCAAATTTGCCCAGTGAGGGCAGTTTTGTGTAATTAATGCCTATCTTTAGAGTATCGTGTAAAGATTTAAAAATATAAGTACAAGCCTATATGTTTGGTAAGTTGCCCAACTTTCAGGTGTCACAATGCTAGATTTAAAAACTGGGTATTGCTTGCAAATTATATATATTCTGACTTTAGGGCCTTGTTTGGGATTGGGGCAGGTTTTGATAAAACTAAATTCACAGTCCTAACATGTGTGAGGCTGCTTCAACTGTTTCCCAGCTGATTCCTGTGGAAGTGCTCACCTCACTTGGTGTAAATATCAAAGGCTGCTCTGAGACCTTGTTATGACACAGCTGACTGCCATTCTTCTTTACCACAATATTTTAACAACTCGAGATTTATCCTCTGGAACCAGAAGTATTTTAAGGTATATAATTGGATCAGTGCTGGCTTCTCTTAGCTTTTCTGCCACAATATCTGGCTAAGAAGTTCCTAAGCCTGCTTTGTAGTGCTCACCAGAGTTTGAACTGGACCTGAGGTGGATAACATCAGTTATTTAAGTCTTGTTTTGAATCTCCCTAATAGCGTGACCAGTAGGTGTCTCCTTTGGGGCACAAGAGTGCAGCTAGACTGACTCAAGTTCTCCACAACTCTTTACAGCCCCAAGGAACAATTTCGTCTGTCAGTAGCTGACACAGCCTATGCAATTCTGTATCAGCTGTGCCTCATTGCCAGGCACACACCTTCCTCTCGAGGCTATGAGGAAAGTGGTGAGAGCTTGTATGCTTGATTTAATCCTCCTGAGCCTCAGAAATGCCATGAATCAAATGTGTTAGGCCTGGACCAGGCCCAAGCGGCTCACAGTTGTTATTAGAGTCATGGTCCCCAGTGCCCATTGCTGGTGAAAGGATGAGCTTGAAAACATGGCCCAGAGAGTAGGAGGGAAGACCTGCAGGGACTGGTCAGGATTACTCAGGTGGGGACTGAGCAAAGGTTGACCAAGTGATGTTCAACAAGGGAAGGTGCTGGATTCTGCACCTAGGATGATGCAACCCTGGATGTATGGGCAGACTGGGGAATGAGAGGCTGGAAAGCAGTGCCAGGGAAAGGGACTGAGGGTCCTGGTCAGTGGCAGTGCCCTGGAGCCAGGAGGGACATCCCTGTCCTGGGGGCACCAGGCCCAGCATGGCCAGCCGGGCCAGGGAGGGACTGTGCTGCTCTGGGCTGGGACAACCTCATCTGGAATATTGTGTGCAGTTCTGGGCACCACAACATAAAAAAGATGTTAAACTACTTGAGAGTGTGCAAAGGAGAGCCATGGAGATGGTGAAGGGCCTTGAGGGGAAGCTGTGTGAGGAGCAGCTGGAGGCACTTGGTCTGTTCAGCTGGAGAAGAGGAGAACGAGGGGAGACTTCACCACAGTTCTGCAGCTTCCTGGGGAGGGGAAGAGGAGCAGCAGGCACTGATCTCTGCTCTGTGGTGACCAGGGCCAGGGCCCATGGAACTGCCTGAAGTTGTGTCAGAGAGGTTTAAATTGGTTATTAGGAAAAGGGCTCTTCCCCCACAGGGTGGCTAGGTACTGGAAAAAGCTCCCCAGGGAAATGGCCCTCGCACCAGACTGACAGAGTTTGAGAAGAATATGGACAGTGTTTTTGGGCATATGGTGTGATTCTTGAGGATACAGGGTCAGGTGTTGGACTCGAGGATCCTTGTCTCCTCCAACACAGCATATTATGTGATTCTGTGACAGGAGACCAGAGCAGCCTGGAGGACAATGCAGGGGTGTCACTCCTGCCACTGACCTCTGGAGGGAGGAGAACTGTGCCATGGGAAAAAAAAATATTTCATCACTTTCTCTGAACTTTCATTTCCTGTAATCTGAATTCATGCTGGGGATTCTATTGTCTTTTTAAGCTTTATTGAGTATGAGATAAAATTCTTGAAGAGGATCTTTGGACTTCATGCCTTAAGTTTTAGCTTTCATGTTTTTCAGATTCTGTGCTGCCTAGGTGTGCAGTTCTGAGCCTCATATTAAGTGTTAGTAAGCTCTCTTCACAGAGTAGGTAGACAAAACAAATTCTTTCCCAGCTTGAGACCAAGGACAGCCATTACAAGTTTCAGGCCCAAAAGCATAAACAACAGTGGACTGAAGAGAGAAAACAAGGAAGATGGGACTTCATAATCTGAAGCTGTAATTGGACAATTAAACCAAATATGTGAAGAGACCAAAACTTATAAAAGTGTAAGACCTCATGACCAGTTGTCCGTTTTGTGACTATTTTGGGTCCATCTTGTGTGTAGCCCTGGCCAGGTTCTTGTACTGCCCAAGATGTAGCCTTAAAGGCCTTTTAATAAATACCTACTTTATTCTCTGTCCGGTCTCTGTTCCAGGCCAGCCTTCTCAAAGCATCAGCCTCACAGACAAAGTGTGCAGGCATCTGCTGCCATAGGTGAGTACATTGTCCAGGGTGGTAGCATTGTATATGTGCTATTACTGGGAGATTTCTCCTCATGATCTTGGTTTTCAGCCTCTCTTTACACAGTGTAAAAGAAGTCATGGCACATCTGGACTACAAGCATGGGCTATTTAATTCTCCCATTTAGACAGAATTTCTTTGCCAGCTTTCAACATTTACGAGACTAACTAAATTTAAATCTTTCCTGAGCAGAAAATTCTGTATTTGAGCCCTAATGATTACATCAGAAGTGCAGCAATTTCAGTAAACCAAATAAATCTGGCTTTATTTGCAATTCAGTTAAAGGTTTTGATAATGAAGTAGACCAAAAAAAAACCTCAAAAAAGCCAGACTAAACTCATGCAGTTGCTTAGTAGTGTAACTGACCTAAATTACTCTTGGCAGTAGGCTAAACATGGCAGTGATGTAGAAAAAGTCTTTGGCAGATGCAGATTGGTTTGATCACCCTTCCTGGCAGTTCTAATCATGTACTGATGATAAAAGTGTCTTCATTCATCATTAATGAGTGAATTAAAATATGATGATAATCATGTCAGTTACGCTTCAGAAATGTACATTTCTGCTAAAGAATGAAAAGCTGACCATTTGGGCTATGGAACAATTTAATGACAGTGTGCAAAGCTACTTTGTGTTTGGTGGCAGCAGGCTTCTTGATTTGAAACCATACATTTTACTGGGCACAAAATTTAAGGATCATTACATGATTGTCACAGGTCTCTTTCCTGACTGGGTGGACTGTACTGGATCTCTCTGGAGAGGCTCTCTGATCAAAGATGCTTTCAGGAGAATTCTCTGTCATGAGAAAAAAAATGCAACAGAAAGACAGGGTTGCATAGCCAGAATGAAAAAAAGGAGAAATAATCAATTTCACACATACTAACAGAAGCGTGCAACAGCACCAAACCTGACATGAACACACACACACAAAAAAAAGAGTGTGGAGTAACAGAGTGACCTTAACACAAAGAAACCACATGAAACATATGATCACACTGAGAGATCCCCTCCATCACTGCAAACAATTTATTTTTCATTACCAGAGACCTGCCACTGCCTAAGCGCAATTTTAAGCTCCACCCACTCTAATAAAATGGAAGCTCAGCATCAGTAGAGGTGCTGGTTATTTATGACTTTTTTGCTAAATACTGCAGGATGTTAAAGTGACAGAGGTCCTACACTCTCTTACGTAGAACTTACATTTATTCTAGAAAGAATAAAGGTCGCTTCCTATTTCTTTGGGTGTATCCTTTCAGAGGAGGAGAGATTGTTTCCTGTTCTTTTTGTTACAGAATAGTTTAAGCTAACCAGGCACTCTTTAGAGTGTATACCAATTTTAAAAACACAAGCCTGTGAGGCTATTAGATGTTTTTCAAACTACAGATTTTTTTTTTAATTGGTGGTGTGAGGGTTTTCTGAGGCAGTTTCTGGCACGCCCTGTCAGCAGTGATGATAGTTGAGAATATATAAGGTGCACAACGCTACCTGTGCTCTGATATCTGCTAAGAAGTTTAGTAAAAAAGGATGTTAAGCCTCTTACTTTAAAGGTTTATCTTAAGGAAATGTTCCTGCTTGTAGTTCTAGCAAATGCCATCCAACAACTTTATGATATTAGTAAGGGTGTTTTCTTCTCTGAAAACCTTTTATCTGATGTGGCACATCTTATCATTACAGATTCATGGAATTTTCAAGATTGGAAAAGACCATTAAATCAGCACTACCATTTTCACCACTGAACTATATCCAAAAGTGTCCCATCCACGTGTTTTGAACATTTCCAGTGTAAGAATAGGATTCCACCACTTCCCCAGGCAGCCTGTTCCAATGCCTCACCACACTATCAGCAAAGAATTTTTTCTTAATATCCAACCTAAACCTCCCCTGGCCCAGCCCAAGGCGGTTCCCTCTCCTCCTATCCCTGTTTCCTGGGAGCAGAGCCCAACGTCCCTGGCTGCCCCCTCCTGTCAGGGAGTTGTGCAGAGCCAGAAGATCCCCCTGAGCCTCCTATTTTCCACCTTCCTCTGGTGCTCCCAGGGTCCAGACCCTTCCCCAGCTCCGTTCCCTTCTCATGACACACTTCAGCCCCTCAATTCCCTTTTGTGAGGGGCCCAGAGCAGCCCCCAGGATTTAAGGTGGTCCATCAGCAGTGCCAGCAGAGGCACAGTCTGCTCTGCTCCTGCTGCCACACCATGGCTAGGACACCCCAGGGGCCACTGGCCTTTTTGGCCACCTGGGCACCCCTGGGCTCATGTCCAGCTGCTACCACCAGCACCGTCAGGGACTTTTCCAGCTACTTTTCCCCCAGCTGGAGCTGCAGGGGGCTGTTGTGATACAAGGGCAGGACTCAGCACTTCCCCTGATTGTACCACATCCCATGGATCCAGCCGGTCCAGACCCCTCTGCAGAGCCATCCTGCACTCCAGCAGATCCACACTTGCACCCAGCCTGCTGCTGTCAGGAACTGACTGAGGGGGCCCTTGGTCCCCTTATCCTGGTCCTCAATGAAAAATTAAACACACCTGGCCCCAGTACAGATCCCTGAGAAGCCCCAGGAGTACCCAGTCCCAGTTGGATGTCACTCCACTCTCCAGCCCAGCCATCCACATAGTTCTTTATTCAGAGAACATTTGACCTTTCCAGGTCCTGAGTAGCCAATATCTCCATAAGAATCCTGTGGGAAAGGGTGTCAAAGATTTTAGTAAAGGCTCCAGAGCCTTTCTCTCACCCTCTAGATGGATCACCTTGTCATAGGAGGAGATCAGGCCAGTTGAGCAGGACCCACCTTACCTAAATCAAAGCTGTCTGGGCCTCATTCCCTGGTTATCCTGCACGTGTTAGCACTCAAGCTGATTTTAGCAGCTGCTAGTCAGAAAATGTTAAAAGACATGCCCAGCTGAACCAAAGAGTTTCTAATAAAAAAAACCATGTTCAAATAAAGGGTAAGATACACCATTATCTGAGTGGGAGTAAGGAATGAAAGGGAGATGTGCAGGTGGCAGGGAAACACTGACTGACTGAGTGCACATGAGGTTCCCTAGAGCTGGAAGAGTTTCTGTGCAATCCTGAGGGCTCATTACAAAATCTGAGAGAAGGGTGTAAGAAGGAAATATCCTCTCGTAAACTAGAGGATATGAGCGCTCACCACTGCTGCAACAGGCTCTGGCTGACCAAAGTCTCTGACTCGTAGCCTTGTTGTTTCTAAGCTGGGACAATGTCACATGTCTCTGATTCTTAGCAGAACATCTTTAGTCCTGGAAGGACAGAGGGAAACATGGGTGACATGGGCAGATACCTGCATGTAAACTCAAATTTCAGGTGTTCTGGTTCTTTGTTCATGGGACTGCCCACTCATAGGCAGTTGAGGAGAAAAATAGTTGTTTTGGGATGCTTCTAAGAGGGGATCTTCTTAAGAAATGCAGGAGAAGTTTACAGTTGCTTGTTGGTTATTTTTCTCATAACATCATCAGAAGAGGCAGACTCTAGGAGAAATTACAGTTTCGAATTTGCTGTAGCCTAAGGGTGATGAAGGTCACAGAAAGTGGTGCCTTGTTGTAGAGACTGGTCAAGGTCCAGCTCTTGGAAGAAAAAAGCTGGGGGTCTTGAAATCTGATGGAGTTTGCATGATGTTAGGACATTGAGTGTATGAAGACAGACATCAAACTGAATATAGAGATCCTGTGGGATATGTTACACTAAACAGAACCACGCTTTGCCTGGCTGGAGATGAAACGTGGTGCCCCCTACCTCACCAAAAGATCTGCTGTGCTCTACCTACAGCCAGAGCTGCTAGAACTGATCTGCTGACTGCCTCATTGAGACCTGAGTTTGGCTGTTCTTTTGCCTAATCATTTAAGGTTTGTTTGCATCCTACTTTTGTGTGCTTCACACTTAATTTAAAAGTGGCTAAAAGCCAGCTCCTGTGAGAACTTAGTCCTCTTGCAAACGTTCTCAGTTATTTAATGCCTTTCTTCAACAGTGAGTCTATTGTTCTTCTGTGGTCTGAAATGAACCCTTGTCTCCTCTGTGTGAGGAGGAGCATTCTCTGTTATACAAGGATACTTTTTTTTTTTGTGTTGTTGTTGTTGTTGTTTTGTTTTGTTTTTTTGGGGAGGGGGGTTGTGGTGGTTTTTTTTGTTTTTGCTTTTGTTTTGTTTTTTGCAATAGCTGGTTCTCAAATTACCAAAAAACCTGACAGTTTTTGTAGGTGATGATTTAAAGACATCTTATTTGGAGCATATAACTATGACACAGTGGGCAGAATAATAACCTTTACAGGAAAGAATGTACATGGGGGAAAGGAGTGACTGATGCTCCACTAAGCTGCAAAGACTTGCTAACTAGATCATTAATAGAAAATGAATATAGTGGTATACAGATCCCAGTTTTAGGAACAGAAATGATGATTCTATTTTCTTCTGCTTTAACCTATATGCAGTATCTGTTTTCAGTGTGACTAGATGTCTACCTTTTCTAATTCCTTTCATTAATATTTTTTCTTCTCTTGTCTTGAAAATGTTGAGTTTCATTCAGCACAAGGCCATTTTGCCCATGCCTACTAGCAGGCAAGTTTGTTATTGGTCACATATGGTACTTCAGCTGTGATTTTTTCTCAGAATTGTCTATTGAGGTTTTTCTTGATTGTGTTCAGCATTGATTTCTACACTGTGTTCCAGTTAAATGTAAAACATACCTCAGCTGTTGTGTTACATTTCATCCTTCTCTTTAAATAGTTCTTTTAGTCTTATCAATCTCATTAAATCTGGTCTCGTTGCTTGTCTTCAGGTAACTTCCTTCAGCTGTTTTTTAGCTTTTATTCCAATTTCTATAAAATGTCTTCTTTGTGATTAAAATATTTATGGAAATTTTCTACTCTGTTCACACTGAGTCATTATCTAACCAAACCATCCTTCCTTCTATCTTTCTCAGATTAAAAACTGAGGGAGAAAAAGCTCAACAGGACATTTGTTTTTTCGCAAAAGTTAAAAAAAAGAATCTACTGGACAATGTTGAAAGTCATCCTAAGAGAGCTTTAGGCAAGAAATAGTGATACAGATGGCAGAAGGTACAAGAAGGATGATGAATGAGCACAAAAATAGTATTTTAGGTCAAAAGTTATCTCTCCCTCTCCATTCTAAATTTTATTTAGTGAACTACTAGTAGATGTCAAACCATTTTTAGCAGGGAACAACCTATTTGTTGAATTCTGAGTGTTGTCCAAGGGAATATGCTCTATTTTTGAGTCTCTTGCTCGGTATGCCTTCTGTCTTAAAATCTCTAAAAATAATTATGAGGCGATCCTTTTTCTGCAGCTATTACTAAGTAAAGTGAGTCTTACATAGAAGGGGAAAATTATTTTGTCCACAGTCATCAAAACCAGGAAGAATTCTTGGACATATATATACACATATACTTAATAATAGGGTTTGGGGAGGAGAGGGGGAAGTGTGGGATGGTTCTTGCAGCTTTTGAAACCATTAAAGTTATCCAAGAAGCAAACTTGGTTCGGTCTTAGTGTGGCTAAGATTCAAATTCTCCATCTTAGCATTCCCAGTTTGCTTATTTTGCCATTTAGAGGGATGAAACTGGTAAATTTGAGTGAGTGTGTGTGTGTTTAGTAACCTTTGACCTTCCTCTGTGCCAAAGCATAAAATTAAAATGAAGAGTCAAAGCATCATGGAGTAAGGAACCAATTGTAAATCATATTAGGATTCTTCTTTAAGAGTTTGACTATTTATTTCTCAAGGTTAGGATAAGGATGGACAAACCCTTAAAAATCTCTGCTCTGTTTGCAAACAACAGATGACAATTTTTAATTACAGAATTCCTACGTGTACAAGCTGGTGTAACAGAGCACATAACGTTCTAAATTTTTCAAATTTATTTTTACTTTCTAAAAGCAGCCATGCCTGATTGCAATATAATTCCTTCTGGGACTCTGCCTGTTGAAATTAGCAACAATTTTTGGTGATTTCTTTTAACCTTCAAGGAAGGTGGTTCTCTCACTGCTGATAATGTATTGGTGCTTTGCAAAGGTGCATTTACAATTTTCATAAATACAGTTGTTAGTGAAATGGAAGAGCAATGACTGTCTAAAGCTGTGTCCAAATAGAATTCTATTCATAGAAAAAACCTTGCCCACTGGTGAAATTACTGTGTCAAAAATCTTTTCAAAGGTTGAAAAGGCAGTATGTATGGTATTTTCTTGCCCACAGCAAATAGACTGTGAACTTGCTGTGGTAGACTCAGTGTGTTTTGCTGCTGTAAACTGTTAGTTTTTAGCTGCTGAAGACCTCATGGTGAAAAGTTCATAACATGATGACATAAAAAAAGAGGAAGGAGGTGAGTGTTGCTTTGTCCTAAGTAAATGAATCAGCAAATTTCTTCTTCTGCACCACTAGATTTTAGCTGTTTTATGGCTTTATTTCTTTCTAGTAATTTAAGAAACTTGGCTACAAAAGCAATGAATCAAAAAGCTGTGATTCCCCCCCCCCCCCCCCCTATAATCTGGGTAAAAGATTGATCCTTTAAATCAGACTGTAGATTTACTTCAACTGAGCCTTTTTAACTCAGACTGTGGATTTGCTTCAACTGCAGTAAAAAGAAGCCTGCATGCAAGAAACCTTGAGATCCCCGTGTTTTAGATGGTCAGAGTGGCAAGCTGACCAAAAGAACTTCTGATTCAGACACTAGCTCCTCAGAAAATTATATAAATTACCGAGGTTTCTTGCATCTTCTGTTATATAAATCTCTGTTTGGAAAATGATCTTCAGCCTGGAAGTCTTGAAGCTTAATTAGCAAGAACAATATGGTAGAGTTTACGATGTAGACGTCAATGAGGTATTAATTCATTGAAATCCAAACAAAACCCTATAAAGTCAACCAAAAAGACGTGGAAACAGGTGGGAAAGGGTGATAAACAAGGCAATGATTTATTATTTTTGCTATAAAGACATGGAAAAATACCATGCCCACTACACTCACTCAGCAGAAATCTATCTTTAGATAGAGACACAGGGGAAAAAAATGTTGTCTGTTGAGCTAATACATTGCTTAATCAAGATTTCATTAGCAGAATTCCTCCTTGCCACTTGGAGAGTGATTAGATTTTGGCTGGACACATCTGACTATTGTAGAACTCTAAGCTAAGAAACTAAGCTTTTGCAATTATGTGATGTGTCTCCCTCAGTTATTAAGACATCTTAAACTTTCCATGGATTTCTAAATGGGGCCAAGAATCTTGCAGATAAGTTTCCATAGAGACAGAAGGTAGAAGAAAGAGAGGGTGCTAATTACAGTGTCCCATTTAACATCGCATCAGTCTGAGTTTTTTCCTAGGTAGCTATCAGCAAGATTTAATGACAGATATGTTGATCAGAGAAAGATGTAGATAATTTAGATTAATGCTCCCTTGCTGTCTTTTCAACTGGGAAGGGAACTCTGAAGCAAAAAAATAAAAGTATCAAAAAAGGGGTTACAAGTCAGAATTCCTGGGGTGCAAGTAAAAAGGGGAAGTAATGATGGCTCACTTAGTTTTGCTGTCTCAAAGACACATGTATTAAAGTCAGTTCTGTGGTAAAAAACAAATTATAGATGCCTTTTCAGGTTTTAAACTGCTAAAAAAACTTTAAACCTGATTTTTGAGACACTTTCGCCCTATTTGATCTCATTAAATTATGAACCACAGCCCATGTGTTCTCAGCTGGAACCTCCAAACCCCTCAGTGAAAACAGGTACCGCTAGGAAGATCAATCTTAGAAAATAGTGAGTTTCCCTCATGACAAAAATCCTAGCAATTGTCCCTTACTTTCTAGGTTCACAGAGAAAACTTGCACTCTCTCTCTGAATGATGTGGGAGGGGGAGCACCTTAAAAGCACTCAGTTTCTCAATGCTAACATCATAAGTAGCAACTAAAATGAGTTAGAAACTTCTTTAGTCCTTGTTCATATATCACCTATAATGACATGACCTGAGTTTACATAAATGCCTGGATTAATTAATTAGAGAAATTGAATGCATTTATCAGAAAAACCAACTAAGGGTGTATAGCCCTGTGCAACATATGACAAGCAAAATTTGGCAGATACAAAATGGATAAATATAGCCATAATTTTTGAGAATAAGAGTCTGAGATGTAATTACTTCTTTAATATTCTGGACTTAAAACTGCAGAGAGTCAGAGATTCCTTAGCAGGTTAACTGTTTTCTAATATTTAAAAGTACAGCTTCCAGTAAGGTCAGTGAAACTCTTTAATTTCTTCAGTCATATATATACTCTTCAAACATTTTTTTGATTTTCCTGCATCATTTTTGATTTGGGAGGTCGAGATAAATTTTGCATATATATTGATTTATGTTGTCAAGTATAATTTACATGTGTAAGCAAAATCTGAAAGTTTCTATTCTCTCTCAGCCATCTATGAAATACTCTGTGTTTAGTCAGAGCAAGCTAAATAATCCTGATCTACAGTACTGCTGTACTTTTGTAGCAGTGTTCATTGTACTGATTCAAACACTGCAAGGTTTGAAATAAAAGTGTTTGTAAGTTAATATATTTGTAAGTAAACATGTTTGTAATGTAATAGGGCTAATAACTTCAGAGATGCTAGAGACTTGATGGATGATGCTTCTAGGGTCTAAATACCATTTAGAATGCCAGTCTTGAGCTTACAGCTGACCTGCTTGTCTCATGTGATCCACAGATAGTGCCAGCATGTCACAGATAACCATCTTGTGTCAGAGATGAGATCATTATTGGCTCTTGTCAGGTGGTTTTCATCCCAGTGTCCCTGACAAGTGAACAAGCTTATCAGTGTGCTGCTCTAATAGCATTCTCTTGATAGAAATTGATAAAAACACTGTGAATAGTGGATGCTGCTTTGGGCATTTGGGACCTATTTTGGAGTAGCATGATGATCAGCTTGGTGACAGACCAC
Source organism: Sylvia borin (assembly GCA_014839755.1). Taxonomy (NCBI): domain Eukaryota; kingdom Metazoa; phylum Chordata; class Aves; order Passeriformes; family Sylviidae; genus Sylvia; species Sylvia borin. Next base: position 4,705,945 of record CM025993.1, on the reverse strand, counting down.
TAAAATGTTTGTGAGACTACATTACTGAAGCAAAATTTCACTTCCGTTCTGTGGAAGTAGAGCTATAACTGTACCAGAAGACTCCTTGATATGACAGTAAAGATACACCAGAATCCTCCAGACAAACTTGGAACAAGCATAAAAAGTGCCAGAGAAAACAAGGATTTATAAATATTGAAAGCCCTGAATCTGCAGCTCATTTTGTCCCATGAAAACAAGGCTAATCTCTTCACCAGAGAAGCCACAAAAACTGGATTTCCAGCATGTCGAATTGATGGGACGTTTCATCACTGTGTTCAGTGGGAAGAACAAGTATTATTGCTGAGGGCTTGCAGTCTGTTAGAGTCCCTCTGTTTCTGTCCAAATGTGGAGTTCAGGTGATATATGCAGGCATGAGGAATATTCCAAGGGGCATATGGGCTTGTAACCTCAAGTGGAAAAGTTAAGACTTCATGGTCGCTGCCAGGATTTTGATAAGTGACTCACCCCAGGAGAGGTTGAGGGCATGGTAAAGTCCTCTGTTGTCAGTTTATAGTTACATCTTGTTGAACATCAAAAATATTAGACACTGATTTTGCCTAATCTATGAATTTTTAGTGATGCTACTGAATTAATAATAAATTAATAAATTCTCTTGAATTCTCTGTGGGTTTTGAATCCATTTTGTGCTGGTTTCATAGAATCCTTTTACAGAACAGAGGCTCTATACCCTCATACTGCTGTATGTTGTTTGATTTCAAGGCTATGAGTTTGTCAGCCTATTTGTTTATTAAATGTCAAAAAAGTGCCTCATCAAATAGTTTTTTAATATGCTGCCACTTCAGATTCCTGTCATAAATTATAAGACTGTGGGGGGAAAATCTATTATCTCACAATTCACCTTTGTTTGGCAATATCAGTATTGATCTGCCATAGAATATTTATTTTGAAACCCTGAGGTTTTTGAAAAGCCTAATCAAATTCAAAATGCTGCATACTCATCAGTTTTCTAGGTTGTGATATCTTACTAGATTTTTCAACAAACTGCACTAGCTACAACTTCTACCTATGACTTAGGAAATGTGAGGAAATACGAAAATCAGCTTGAATTTTTTGGAACTTGGAAGATTGGGGTACCTTTATGTAGAATTTTAAACCCAGTCGATTCAGAATTATAGATACTGATATGCCTTTGTAAGTGCAAATTTTGAATTTAGAGCCTGTGATCAAATCCAGTTGCACAGAGAGGCATTCCTTTGCAAATTTGGTTTCCACATAGGCATAGTTCTGCTGAAAGTGGGCCGTGAATCTCCATGCCCTATTCCTTCATTATCACACTAATTATGAGTTACTTCTTCTAGCACTCATCTGTGTCACATTTAACATAGGTGTGGCATCTAGGTCAGCAGAATTGCCTTGCCCTAGAAGATTACCCTCTTCCCAAGTCCCTGTGGCACCCAGTAATGTATTTTTTCCTCAAAAATACCTAATTCTCTCTCTTTTTAAAAAATTTTCTCCTTCTGTAGCCACACAATTTTAAAAAATATGTTCAGAAAATAAAGGTTTGAATTACTTATGAATGTTAAGGAACATTTTTTCAAAGCAGAAAATATTAAGAAAAAAATACCACCTTGTTGCCCAGTCCTACACTAAGTTAACACAGATATGTATTACTGGTTTGGAGGAGGTGATACAGCAGGGTTGAGATGAAAAAATTAAGGTTTAGGTAAACATATATTGTCTTTTCATTCTGATCTGCTTTGAGAATTCTTAGGCTGCACACCAGGGGCTGAAGCAAATGGAAAGACACATGCCTCTGATCAGCCCAAAGGAAGGCTGCACTCATTGAATATTCAATTCCAAGTAGGCTCTCCCTGAAAGCAAAATAATATATATACTGGGGCTGAATGTTTTCACCAGCTATGATTGAGTGTGGGCTGAATTATGACAGTTCTCCTCATTGTTATGAAAGCTCAAAACAGTACTAAAGAACTGTTTTCCATCAGGGAAATTGATGTTTGCTCACTGTCTTCTGTTGGCAAACCATCACTTATGGTGTATTCTTCCCATGGGTTAAATTTTAAATAAATCATGACATTTTGTTAGTTGTCATCAACCTCACTCTCAGGATGCCTGTTTGGAGCTGCATTTCTCACTTCTCATACCTTTTCTCCCATGTTTTTACCTGCAGGATATACTCCATAGAGACATGATACCTCTTGTTTCTGCTCATCTTTCTAATTTCCACCGCACAGAACAGAACTCATTTTTTGTTATCTGGCAAGAACAAAAATATCTTTTCAACTGGCCTAGCTGTTTTGATCTTGTCCTTAGAAATGCATGGGAGATGGAGACGAGCTGAGACATCTGTGAGGTTGAAAGTCACAGCCTGAACTGATTCCCTCCTGCTTGTGAACAGATAGGAGGTGGTTTCTGTTCAGGCTCATGGAACAACGATTCACACAAATTGCCTAATATTAGAGAGCTTCTTTTAAAAATCATAGTTATTTTAAAAGCATAATTCTCATAAAATCATTACTCTTTCAAAATCATAATCACATCTTCTTTTAAAATCATAATGACAACATAATTGCCCACAAATCCATTGTGGACAATTTGCAGTGAGTGTAAAAATTACAATATTTTGAGAGAAATAAAGCAGACTGTTCATTTTCAGGACCCACTTTGATTAGGAGAACCATCACTGAACATGGAAATAATATTTTAATTTTTTTTTGTGTAGGAAATACTGAGGCTATCAGAGCAGTGAAAAACAGTTTTCTTGCTAAATGTTTAATTGTTAAGAGGCAGAGCCTTGTTTTGGCTGCATCACAGTTGCTGTCTTTTCTTAGGGGCTGTCAAGAGATAAGGAACTGCCACAAGACTCTAAAATTATGTTGGAAGAAAAGGTGGGTTGTTAACCAGACAGGTCTGTCAGTAGCTGCATGTGATAGCCATGGGAGCTGCAGTTCCAGTGTGAGCAGGCTGTAGGTCACTGTGGCACCCATATCAAAAGGAAAGGAATTACAAAAGGGTTATTAAAAAGGGTTATAAAATGCTTAAATGGTGAAGTAATGATGCATCACTGTAGATGACTACATCCAGTCACTTGGAGAATGTGTTATTCCTAGCAAGGCATTGTGAATGAAAGATGTTGCTGATCATATTGCTAGATATGATTATTTTCTATAAATACAAATCTATATATTTACATTCACATTCATATTCAGTTATATATTAAAAATCTTTTATATATAAATATATATAGTTATAATATAAAAGGTCATAATTTTTACATGCTACAGAAGACCCAAGAGAGAAAGGATTATCCAAAACACCTCTGATGTGCAGATAATGTACTGTGCATAAAATCAGTCTGGGCTAAACAGTTGGGCTTTAATTCCATTGGATATTGTCATGTCATGAGGATTGGTCACCCATAAAATGATTTTTTCAAAACATCCAACTGTTTCATGTGATCTAAAATATCTTTCTACTAAATGAGATATTTTCAATGATTTTTTCACTTATGCTTGTGACAATGCAAAAACCCATTGATTTCATGTGATATCTTGGTTTTTTAGAAAGAGGGTATGAGATTGTCTAAATGCTTTAACTAAATCCATAACACTGGGTGTAATATTTGTAATTTACCTCACTGGTAGAAGGCTTCTAGGATTATAACTGTACTATTCTGGGACACAAAAGTTTTATTTTTAAATGTGTAGGAGAAAAACCCCCACTCTTTATAATTATCCCTTCAAAACCTGAAATTACATCTTTGTCAGTTTTCATTTTGCTTTTACAGAAGACACAAAAACCATCATTAAAACAATTTCTATGAGAAGTTTCTGGATTTCATAAGTGAATTTCAGGTGTGAAAGAAAATTACTTTCATGGTGACAGCAAAATATAGAAATAAAAACGAAAAAAATCTAAGTCCCTGGAATGTGGGTCAGCATATGCAGAATTATACCAATCTTACAATCCTTAATTTAGTAGATGCGGACATTTTATTTTAATTATTTTCCTGAGCTATTTGTGCCAGTGTAAAATCAAGAAATGAGAACTCAGTAGGAAGATAACTTTTGGATCAAGACTATTCATTTACATTAAAAATTTTATGAAAAACGGGAATGTAACCATTTCATACACAATTTTATTCCTATTACTTTTTCCTTTTTTGTTACTAATGTCCCCACAACTGACATTCAGCAGAATCTTTTTTGGACTGGGCGAATTAATTGCACAGTTATTACATAGCATGTTTTGTTTAGAAATATATTTGAAGAGGTAAATTCTTGATATCTCTAAGCTATAATTGCAGTTCATATGAACTTGTGCATTCAGAGATGAGAAAATGACATGGTGAGGAAGTTTAGAATGTCTGTATGATTTTCAATCTATGAAGCAAAATTAAATAAATAAATTTAAATTAAGTTTTCTCAGCCACCTCATTCATGCTTACACTGGGCACCACCAAGTGCAATATATATTTGAGTGCCTATAGTATTATCTTAGGGACAGTGTGGTTTTGGATCAATAAAACGTGTTTGAGTACAAAACCAATGGACTGTGGCTGTGTGTTTAGGCATAAATATACATGTATTCACACATATAAATTACACTTTGAAACACGTAGCTCAGATTTAGGCATAAATCTTGCCCTCTCTGAATGCAATGGAGATTTTTGTGTTGATTTCAAGAGAAGCAGAACTGAGTCTATCTAAGCTAATATATCTCTTTACAATGGAATATGTGGGAATCTGTAGGGGTTTAGGAAGACAGAAGGGTTAACCAATTTGTGATGGTAAACAGTATGATTTTAATTATCTGTTTGTTGAGGCTGTGGGTGGATATTTTGATCTTGCATTCTGCCTTTTATCTTCAGGCATTAGCTACATTTCAAAGAGGCTATTGTTTAAATTTATTCATTATGCAGTTGCTGACAAAAGGAGAGCTGTATTTCACTATTTCTATGCTTATTTACACTCTGTATAAGCATATTTTTGTCCTAGCTGTGGCATGCCAGGTCAGTTAAATAGGAATTTCGGGGTCTGCCTGGAGGTGGAAAGCATAATGACCAATCATCACTCCACTTGTTCTGGCAGCTCAATTGCCACACTTAGTTCTGTGCCATCACTGGCAACTGCAAAGAAAAAACCTCCCCCTCTCCCAGGCAATTCTAACTCCCCCGCCCCAAGTTGTTTAATTGTTTATTGTAATTAAAACCTTTATATGGGATTCCCAGTAAGGTCCAGGTTTTACCCAGTTTGCTTATACACCCTAATGCAGTGACCAAATACCAGGTACCTGTCTCTCTTGAAAAATCTCTTATTCCAGAGTGTAAACACAGGTGTAAATTTGTGCAAAAAATTATTTCCACGTTTGTAACTGGCTCTTTTATGAGCTTTTGTTGATGGGTTTTTATAGATGGCCATATTTCCAGGAAAGTGTCAGGTGATTTTCTTTAAGCTTGGTCTATAGAGCAAGACTCTCTAAAGTTCCGTAGCTCAGTCACAGGTTTACATCAAGTGCAATTCAGGCAGTCCAACTAAGTACAGTTTAAGTATATCTGTGTAGATTCTTGCAGCTTTTTAATGCATTGCATTTAGCATAATGGAACATTGTATAATTTCAGCTCTTTAACCTGAGGGCTGCTTGAAGGGAAGAGAATTATTTTCACTGCAACACCTGCCAAGTCTATTTGGGGAAAAGAACAGAGAGCTGTGTGATGGCTCTAGACAGACCTTGGTGTTTACAAGCAAAAAGAATCCTGCTTCTGTCTGTCCACCATCTCTGTGTGGAGAGACACCCATATAAAGGAACACAACATGCCTTCTAGTTCCATACTACTTCTGCAGTATTTTAAGAAAGCTTAGAAGTAATTTCCTTAGTACCTTCTTTTGTAGAAGGTTTGCCACAATACATGGAGAACATTTGTAAAAGAGAAAAATGTTTGCCATGCCCTGGTAATTACATTAAACATGAATTAAATGTGTGCAAAGTGTTGACAAGATGTCACTGCTATTCTTTTTGAGATGGAAAGCTGAGGCTAAATATGATCTGCTGTCTTTCTGCAAGATATGGATCAATCCAGCATTGAGAATTTATGTTTTAATTAGCACTAAGGACATTTTGGTTATTGTAGAAGAGATTTTGAAGACTAGGTTTTTAATTGGGCACAAGTCACTTCTTCCTTGTTTATTATTGTCTTCCATTCTTTTTCTGAAAATACGATTTGATTTGAAATTTTGTATTTTCTCCATATATAAAGCAAATGGATTAATAACTGTGAAATAGTCCACACCAGTTAATGTGCACAATATCATAAGGATATGGGTTTTAAGAAACAAAACCAAAGAAATACAAATTTAGGAGGGAGGGCAGTGTATTCTGCACTGATCATATGCAAAAAGTTAAACTGCTAGCTAAAAGTTATAAACTTATGTAGGGTAGCTGAAAGGAAACTGACTCATGCTGTAATGTGGAAGTGGAACATGAGGGAAAATCAATTTCTAGCGTGGAATATTTGCCAACTACCTGATCACCAATTAATTGCACCAATTCTACCTGAAAAGAGCTTGTTTCCTTCTAGGATTACTTTGATCAGGCTGTAAATTTAGAAAATGGCCTGAAATCAAGCAAGTTCCCATGTCATATCCAGTTTCCTTGACTCAGACCAGCAAAAATATTCGTTAGATGCTAGGGACTTACTCAGTATTCTCAGAGAAATATGGTGGCTTGAAAGGTACTTTTTACAAAGTGTGCCTCCAGCAAAAATGTCTCAATAATTTCAATTTTTGTTGAAGTTAAGAATAATTTAGGTTTAATCCTGCCAAGGAGCAGGCACGAAAAAAAAAAATCTCAAGCCCCTATTTCTACCTGTGATTCTGTTATTAAAATGTCCAAGTTTTCCTGGAATTCAATATGCATATTAAGATGCAAACAACCCACAGCCTAAATGATCACTTTACTGCTCAGACTTTGAGGTGTTATTTAGTCAGGTCTCAGAGGAAAACAGCATGATGTGCTAAATACACGTTCCAATACACGTTGTGCAGATTCAGGGTTAATAGAGAACTACATTGATTTATTTTAAGAAAATAGGAAAGAAAAAGTCACTTACATTTTCCTATGAGAGCATAATGAAAACTCAACAAAGCCATTTTTCCAGCTAGAGTATCATTATTCTAGTAATTATGTTGGGGGAAATAAATGCAAGGGATAATATATCAGAGGAAATATTCTGAGAAGGGTTGTGAAGTGTTCAACAAATTTGTTAATGTCTTGTATAAATTAGCAATACTGTAGAGTCGCTACTAAAATAATCCAAACAGAACTAAAAAGCTGAGTCCCAGGACTCTGCTGACTTTCTGAGAGCAGTGTCGTGTTTTTGCTTCCTTCTGAACTGATGCAGCATTTGTTTTTCTGCCACCAAATAAAACAAGCCAAATGAAAAGAACCCTAAGTTAAGTAACTCACAGGCAATCTGCAGCAGAGCATTTGCAAGATTACAGTCTTCAAAAGCTCTTAGTCAGAGAGTGCTTCATAAGGTTAGAATAAATTAACACAGACAGTATTTATGAAATTATTAGATTATGGATTGATAAAATTTTTGCTTGAAAGAGGAAGCAAGTCAAAGCATGCAAGTGGCTGCTGGAGCAGTCAATTTTTAGCAAACAGCCATGAGATGCACAATGTTCTGCTAAAGCCTTATGGCCTTGAGCCCCCAGAAGACCATGGGAAACAATATTTCACTGGCAGTCATGTCAGTGCCATTCTATTGACTTTAGATTTTCCCACAGACCATCAGTAGAGCAAAAATCCTTAAAAGTTTCAAGATTTTTCCCTTTTTCTTCCTCCCACTAGCCCACTGGAGCTATAAAAAGATGTCTAAGGAAGCCCTCTAAACCTAAGGGAGGAAAAAATCTTGGGAATAGCTCTGAAATATCCTTCCAAATGCACTGCCACTCTGAAAGCTTCTGCTTTTCTGATTCACTAGAAGCTTAGCAGCTGTACTCTGAGGGATAATTAGGCCATAGAAACAAACTGTGGAGGCCTCTGTGCTCTCTGACCCTTTGATTCATTTCAGACATCTCAAGTCTTTATCTAGGCCTGAAATTTTAGATTTGAGTGTTTCATTTACTTAGTCCTTTCAGAGTGATTAGTGCTTTATGCATAGGCAAGACAAGTTTAGCTCATGTTCATGAATATGAAATATCACCTCATCATGCCTTCACTCACCACCATTTAATTTGGCATATGACCTTTCTAATAATTTATAATTAGGAAATAGTATCCTAGATACCTGAAGCAATCAGGTATCTCAACAACTGAAAAAATTGCTTGAGACTCTTTCTTTGGGCTGCAAATGCTGCTTATCACATGACAACGAATGTCTATTTGATCGACCTCTCATTCGGTCTAAATTGAGTCAAGGCTGATACTAGCTTGGAAAATCATTTTGGAGAAGTGATGGAAAGATTCATACTAATCCACTGCTCATAACAATTGGGTTTTTCAGGGCTGAACAAATTGCTGAACAGGGCTGGTAGGATTGCTTCAGATTTTGAAAGTACATATTACATGAAGGTGAAATATTTTCATCCATTTCAAAAGGGCCAAAACTGAATTTTCCTCTTGAATAGTCAATGGGCTATTGCATGTAGGTATGAGGGGTAGTCTTACATTTTTATTCTGGAAGCTCATTTGCTAAATCAAGGTTAGCAATTACTATACATTGGCCGAGGTAATATTTTAAATTTTATAAAGTCACTGAAATTTCAGAAAACATGAATAAATTCTGATAGTCACTACAAATTTTCAGCAAAACTTGTTAAAAAACACCTAATTGGACTGGCATGTAGAACTGACTTAGCTTTAAAAAGACAGAGCTCATGTAATGGAGATTTGCTGCATTTTAGAGTCTTCTCTATTCACCTAGCTAAGAATGGAACTGGTATTCAGCCACTAAAGGAAAGTCCCCTCGTTTGAAGCCATGTGGTATTAGCAGGAAACCGTTGTCCTGAAGAGTCATCCTGCCCTTCTCCAACATGGATAACAAGTCCAGGCCAGTGATCCTGCTGCAGCAGTCAGTGTGAGGGAGACAAAAATAACAGGACATACGTTCAGTGTATGACATTTGAGACTTGAAAAAGTCACTTGTTGTACTTCACACTTCACAGCCTGTAACTTATTTAAGAACTGCCTTCCAGCACCTCTTCTCTGCTGTCTCATATTCTGAACATGAGCACTCCTTTTTGAGGGCAGTCGCTGCTTACATCCTGTGTATGCCTGGTTGAAATGCTGTACTGCCTGGTAAACAATCTGCAAAAATGAATTGTTCTCATGGGAAAAAGTCAAACTGGACAGCTCTGGGACATACTTCCGGAGGTTATGGGAAATCAAGCTTTTAATATTTTACTAAACAAATACTTGTCCCTTTGCTGCTGCAGAGCTAACATAGTTCTATTGACTCCTGGAGAACAGAACAGATTGACATAGCCTAAATTCCTACCTTTAGTTTTTGCTACACTGTAATCCCCTGCTTTAACCAGGTTTAAACCTGTGGTTTGTTTTTTAGGGCAGTGAAGGAATTTCTGTTTTGTTGTTTGCAATGCACACAGTCTGCATGTTTGGAAGACCAGAATTTTTCTGTTCCTACTCATCATGACCTCAGTTGCTCCTTGAGTGAAATTTACTTCTTACAGGGGGAGGAAAGAAAGCATAAAAAACCTGACTTTTATACAGGCAGTTCTTTGCCTCCTGCATTTAAACACTACACATATTCAAGTGTCAGACCTAGCTTGCCTGCATTGGGTGCTTTGTATAATCTAGACTGGGCTGCTGGGTTGATTGCATTTTATTGTCTTGTGGAGAGGCTGGTTTTCAAGGGCTTTGTTTGTTTCATGAGTAGAGATTCTATGCATCAGTTGTGCAACACCACTTATACAGCTTTTCTAGCCTTTATTCTGTTGAATTTTAAATTTTTCTTCACTCACTGTTGTTATTGTAACACTTAGGTTTGCTGTTTGGACCATAAAATTTACTTTGAAGCTTAAAACCAAGAAAATTGAGAAAGATTAAACTCCTGAGGGAAAATAACCTTCAGATAAATACTCCAGAAAGTTCAGAGATCAGTGAATATACAGTGAATATTTTATTCATGTACTTCAGGGTGGCAGTTCAAAGGTGAGCAAAAAGTGAACGCATATGAAAAATTATGGAGAGGAATCTAAATCCTTTGGCAGGAAGAGTTACTTGTTTAAAAGTGGTAACAGAAATACAACAAAGTGCCAGTTCACTGCCCTTCTTTTCCAGAACCTGGAGATATAAGCCCCAGTCACTACTCAGGATTAAAGTAGGCTGAGCTTTCTCTCAGGCCAACTGTCTCTCATCGAGGAAGCAGGAAGGACAGAAACTGGAAAAAAAATCAGAGTACCTGATTGTAAGCATCAATTGCTTTGATTTACATACACACACAAATACAGACACACACACTCTGTTTTTCCTTTTATAGTTTTTTCTCTGATATGTACTTCTCTGGAAATTGTGTATTTACTGTGCTCTGATATATTCAAGGATTTTTTTTACGTTACATTTTAAATTATGTCTTATTTCACACTATTCACTTACCTGAGGAATATTTTTGGGGATATTAGGTTCAAATGTAGCAGAATCTAGCATACAAAAATAAGATGCCAACAAATAATTTAATACTCCAAGTCAGGCTTTTATAGTACAACCCTGGATATATCAATATAATATAAACACTTGCTCCATAAATAACATTACAGTCAGAGAACAAATAAGCTAAATATTCTTTTCACCATAAAAATAATATCTTAGAGGAGATCTGATATTTGCTAAAATTAATTATGAAGCTCTGCTATGACTAATTATAAAAATGTCATTAACTGTATCATTTCGGGCAACAATAAAAAATGTGCTTTAGGAATGGAAGTCTAGTGATAGTCATATGAATACAATGGACATCTAGCAAAATCTAGGATATCCAAGTAAAATAGTTTAGTTCGTATCTTAAAAAGGAATTATGACACCAGTATAATAAAGTCCTCTTTAGTTTCAGACGGCAACCACAGTGAGGCAATAGAGAAAAAAAACACTGTCTAGGAGACACATTTGTCTCGGAGACCAACAAAAACCTGTGGACGATAAATAAACTATTTCGTTGAAGTTTATTGGTTTTGGGCAATAGCTGTTGGAAATTAATTTTCCTTGTCACTCAATCTCAATACTGATTTCTTTTCTATATAGTACTTGAAAACACAAAACTTTTTGTGGTTATTCTAAATTCTCTGAAAAAAAATTACTCAGTAACTCGTTGGCACAGTGTGATGGACACTGTAAAATAAATGCTTTTGCACTTAATACTCTTCAAGGCCATGTCCAGATTCCCAGAACTAAATCACTCTTCTGTCATGCTCAAATATATCACATGGTGGCAGAACTTTGAGGCTGCTGTGTCACTGTAGGTGCATCCTCCTGTCTGTTGTAGGTAGCAGTAAAGTAATTTCTTGTTTAAATCTGCCACAGAGCGGCCTGTTCCTAGTCACTGGTTCAGCTTGAATTTTGGTGAATTCAGCTAGTGGGGTTACAATAGGAGAGTGCAAAACCAGGCAAAATGGGAAATTAGTCCATCACTAAATCAATGGCTTTCAGCTGCTATATTTGTTCTATATACAAGAGTGTGCAGACAGATTTTTGAGTTTTGAAAGACATTTTCTTTGTTGCCATATATGGAAGAAATTAATTTTAAAAAAATATCAGTTGTGTCTCTTTGCAGATGACACAACTAAGTATTATAGATAAAGTCTGAAATCTCCTTAACTATGTTCTTCCAGTACTTCCAGATCAGGTCAAAATTCCTCCTTCAGAGTTCATACTACTTATCAAAAAATAATTCCATCATAAGATTTCCAAAAGTTACGAAAGAGTCATTAGTTTCCACAAAGTAGTGCTAATTTTATAGCTCACTGGGTTCTGTGAGGTGTGTCATAGATAACTGACACACAGCTATGGAAAAAATGTGCATTGGAACAATAAGTAAGTATAGACCTTCAATAGCTCAAACTACATTAGCTGCTCATTTGCACTTTGATTTACCAGGAACATTTTTTCAGAAGGTAAAGGCTCACTTTTTCAGTTCCAGCCAAACCTTTAATCATTTACATATATAATAGTGGGGGAAAAAGGGATTTAACAAAGATGTTTGCATCAGCAAAGCGTACAAAACTTTTGCTTTTCTCCTGCTTTGGATAGTTTTCTCTTAGACGCTTGAAAGAGGTGGATCTGCTCCAGAAATTAGATCCCTTCTCCCTTTGCTATACCAAAAGGCAAAGGCATGACAAAACATGTCTTTGTCATGTGCTCTTGAAAAATATTCCAGGTTCACTTTTGTGTGTGCTGACTGTTAGCAGTTGCCTGCATTTTGGTTATACAGTGAGACAAATGGGAGAGCAACAGATCAGGGAAAGAGAGCAGCAGCGATCAGTATGTCAGAAATGCTTCTCTGTCTTGACTCTGGCTGGCTGTGAGCATCTGAGTGACCTTTAGAAAAGAAAAGGCATGAGTAAGTAGACAGGGAACAGGTTCTGCTTGTCTGGAGGTAGGACAGTAGTTGGTAGCTGGCCACTATCCATCTGTAACTTTTTTTTCTTTCCACATTCTGCTATGAAAAATTTGTCAGTACAATAATATTTAGGATAACATATCTGGCCTATTATTTCATGCAGTCTAATATATCATTGGTGTTTGTCTAAATCAAATTTATCTGATAAAAACATAACAATTTATTATGTGTCTTTGAAAGTGCAGATTAGAAAAGAAAAAACAAAAGGCTGGTTGGTTGTGTGATTTTGAATGGAGATAGAGTAAAAATAGGCAAGTTGAGGTAAAAGCAAAAGGAAAACGTTACATAAAATACCTGTCAGGAAATGTAAATAGCCAGATGAGACGCTCCAGACTGTTAAAGGCAAGTTGGGAAAGTCAGGGAGAGAGCACAGTAAACTGAAGAAGTACACTGTGTGAAGATAGGAATTATCTTGGGATTTACAAGCCAATGAGCTTAGTTATCCAGAAATACCGTGGGAAGATATGAATCAGTGTATAAGGGTCTAGAGAATAATAAAAACATTTAAAATTATCAACATACTTGTATCAAAGTGAAAAATCATACCCAGTGCTTTTCTTAGGCAGCATATCTGCTAAAGAAGACAGGAGAAAAATTGCCTGGATTTCCATAAGACTTTTTAACAGTTCACTGTGAAATTTTCCCAATAAAGTAGGGAGATAATTTTTCTTGAAACTACAATAAGAGAGAACTGCCTCTCATTGTAAAGCAGCATTTAAGTCAATTTTCAATCATTTTCTGTCAGGTTAGGGTGCATCACAGGTTTTTGGAGGTATATGGAAGATTTCGGGACAGTCTGATCAGTTGGAAGACACCCTGGTCTTTTTCAGGTGTTGTTCACATTGTTGCTAAATGCTGTGAGGACAAAGGAATGCATTTATGATCTATGAGCAATTATGTGGAAAGTCAGAAATCAACAACAAATTGCTATAAAATCAGGCAGATGAAATTCATACAACACAAGTTGCGTCCATATACATAATAATAGTATGATGAGAAAGCAAAATTTAAATACTGCCCATGAGTTTTTAAAATTTTAAATTAAAAAAAAAATTAAAAATTTTAAATTAAAAAAAAAAGTGTAAAAAATGTTGGGTAAATGCAGAAAACCCTCCCCAAGTATTATGAGTGTTTCTACATGGAAGTATGAAGGGTTACAACACTTTGTTCTGGCAATACCTTGGGTAGGTGCAGTGTCCAGCTTAAAACATTAAATAAAGGGTTTGACATGGAGGAGATTTGGGCTTGGTAGTGTCAGAAGTGATTTGGAACATGTGCTTTTGAAGGAATTGAGTTTTCCTAGCCCAGACAAGAGAAAGCAGATTAAAAGAGTATGTTTCTCTGTGACTCTGATGACTAAGGAACTGAAAAGCCCACTGCAGAGACCATAATTACTTCTCCATTATCCAGGATAGGTAGGACGTGACAGGCACAGAACACCCAGACCTGATTGTCCAAGCACTGCCCTGTCATTTCAATGCAATTCCCAGACCTTATTTTATTAAATTGTAAATTAGAGCAGTGGGAAGCATAGAGAACAGATTCTCCAATTTTCCAGACTTCTAGCCTTTATTAATTAACTAGTATTGTAATTAATTGTAATTAGTATGATGGGAGAAGTTCGTTGTCTGAATTTCTTATTATCACAGGACCTTTCTAAAAAGTGAGCAGTACCCATATAAGCATGTTTGTACTACAATGCATTTCTGCTGAGGGCACAATGGATTCAGCATGATACCAAGTAGTTTATGTCCCTAGTCTCCAAATACAGAAATTTTCTATTTTACTGTATGAAAAGAACAGCTACATGAAAGAGTTTATCAACAAAAACAAATCTGGGTTATTGGTAAGAAATTTAGCAGCAGGACCAAGACAATTTATGTCTAAATCCTAATAGAACATTCTCAATAATAAATTGTTCACTAACAATAATGTTATATTAATATGATATGTTCCATTTTTATACTATACAGGACTTATTATATTATTAGAATGCTTTGTAATATTAGGTTGAATAGTTTCTCAAAGTTAAAGTATCAGTATCAAGAGGCTGAAGAATCTGCTGTCAGCATTTTTATCAGCCAAACTGTCAATATGTCAAATGAACTTGGATTTTTTTTTCCTCCTTTTTCTCTTCTTTGGCAGGGAAAACAGCCTCTAACTGCACTGTTGATGATATTTAATAAGGTAGACAATATACCAGTGTGTGGAAGCTTTTTTGGAGGCGAGGAACTTGGTGGGGAAAGAGTGAGAGGGACAAAAATGGAGAACTCCAGAGAAGTAGACTGAGGAATGATACAAAAGACTTCCACCATATTTGTTGAAAGTGTTACAGAGGTTAGTGAAGGACATTTGGGGATCCCACTTTTTGCTTGAAATGAGGCTTCTCACCCCCAGTGGAAGCCTTCTTTGTCACAATACAGCGATACAGACAAGACAGTTCTGCTTCTTTATTTCTGTTTCATTTCTGAATCTTTCTCTTCTTCTCTTCCCAGGTCATCATTTTTCCAAATATGTTGTGCCTTACAAATACATACCTTCAATTCCACACCCCCCTCCCGCCCCCCCCGCTTTTTTTATTTTCTTCATTTTCTCTAATCCAAGTCTCCTTCACCGTGTCCTACCAAACACAAGGAATCTCAGGCATTACAATTTTAGGCACACGTGAAAATGAATATTTGCCCTTTGACAACACTGGTGTGCATTTCTCCATACAGAGTTATCCCAAATCTGTGTAAAATATGACTAATAGGACAACAATGTTGGGACAATATTATATGCAACAACTCAATTTTAATCACTTGGATGCTTTGATTTTGTCTGTAATCCTGCAAAGACACTAAATTTAACCCACTCTGAACAAGATTTCTTTACAGAAACCTGGTGTGTCCTTCAAATGCAATCAAATTCTTCCACCTCAGTTGACTCTCAGATGACCAGAATTTCTTTGCTGCCAAAGTATCACTTCTTGTCTCCTTTGCCCAAATTGCAGATGTCAGTAGCATTCCCATTTCTACTGGACATAGTAGATTTGAAGACCAAGACTGAAAATCTGAAATTTTCCTTAGCAGAAATAGACACAAGCAGAGATAGGCACAAAACTGGACTCATTTCTTAAACGAGTCAGTTTACTTAAACTACTATTTGGTTGCCTGGTAGAGTTTTCCACTTAAAAGATTCCCTTCAAAAACTGGGAGTTAAATGACAAGGTCTTGATAGGATGCCTGCAATGTCTGAGGTCAATCAGCACTTCTGTGTGGTTTTGGCCTGAAACAGAACTTACTATTCTCACATCCAAATGGAAATGTCAGATTTCATACTGAGAAATAACTTTCTCCAAATTGCTCTACCTGAGGCCACTGAATAATCTGTAATTAGGCACTCTGATTTTCCTCTTATTATTACTTCTTTTCATTATTATTTTTCCCCCCCTGCTATGCAGATAGGTTTTCAAAGCAGAAACTGAAAAAGAAGTTCTGGGGGTTAAGAGTTACTTAGCAATTATCTAAAATAAGGTGGCATGTTCTTCACAGGCTGAATTTTCTTGCCTGTATTACAGGCCCTGTTCTACTCACTGCTCTATGAAACAGCATCAAGGAACATGAACTGCATAATGCTGAACTTGGAAAAAACTTAAATAAGGATGGATTTAAAATTTAATCAAGCTCTCTTAGTAATCACCTGTTGCTGACATATCTACAGTGAGTGAAAAGTCTGTTTTATCTTCCTGCTAATGCAGATTAGTCCTTTTAAAGCTCTTTCAAGCATTTTCATCAGCACCAAGCCCTAAGGCTTTCAGGCCATGCCTTATTTTGCCACTACAGATTTAAACATTGCTGCATGTGATTTTGCTCCAGATTAATATATTCAGGAAGTCTCCATATTTAATTTAATTTATTCTTTGTTCCAATCATGAATCATATCTATTAAATTGTAAGTACTATATTACTGACCTAAGTCTGGTCTAATTGACCTTGAGAATCATAAAAACTCTCTCTTTTTAGGATAAATGCTAAATTAAAATGATTTAAAAGACTGTTTTACTGTTACAGATTTTCAGCTGGCAACTCTGCTCAGCATTGAACTTATGTTAGGTCTTTTAGTTCAGATAACGTGTGGTTTGGTTAATGAACATATTTTCAGATACAGATTTGTTGATTTGCCAGTTCTGTTGTGTTCATTCTGCTCAGTACTGATGGAGAAGTATTTCCTATGTTTGCTGAATTTACCTTAAGGATGAGAGATCTGAAAAACTCAGGGTCGACCTGAATATCTCAAACATTGGATGTTTCTAACTGAGGGTCAGCATGCACGTATTTCTGGATAGTTGATGAATTGAACTTTGAAATGTTTATTCTTGCATTTTATCAAAATAGATGCTTCAAAACTGAGGAAATTTATCTACTTAAACTTGAAAATTTTGCTGTGAAAAAATAATTTTTTCAATTTTTCTTAGTTTGAAAGAAAATGAAGTTAATGAATACCTCCTATTGAACACCTCTCCTGTGGAAAAAAGGGTGAGAAAATTGCACTAATTCAGCCTAAAAAAGAGAAGGCTCTGGGGAAACCTTATTGTGGCCTTTTTATATATAAAGAGGGCTAAAGATGAAGGTAGAAACTTTTTACCAGGATCTAAGGTGACAGGACAAGGGGCAGTGGATTAAAATTGAATGACAGTACATTTAGATTGGACACAAGGAAGACACTTTTCATTATGAAACACTGGAAGAGGTTTTCCAGAGAAGTTGTGGATGAGCTGGAAAATGTTCAAAATCAGGTTGGATGAGGCTTTGAGTGATCTGACCTAGAGACAAATGCAGGAAGGGATTGGGAGTTGGAACAAATGATCTGAGTGTCCTTTCCAATAAAACACCTTCTATAACTTAATGAATCTGTGATCCTATCCTGAGTGAGCTATGAAATTATTCAGTTTATTTTATTCAGTTATTTTTAAAGAAATATTATTCAGTTATTTTTAAAGCATAACCTTTGCATTTGTACGGATTTAAGAAAATCAACAATTTCACAATGAAGTTAGTTGTAAAGCAGCAAAGAATTGAAAATTATTGTATGTGTTCCTAGAAGATCATTCTCTAATTAATAACTATTTCAAAAACTCATTTATTTTTTATACTCCTTAAGAAATATGAGTATGATATGATAATTATTTCCTAGAGAGTATTAATATACAGGTGGCATTTTTAAGATTTACAAAAAGCCCAAGTGTCTGAATCTTTAGTCCTATTGAAGAAAGAAACTTCAGAAAATGCATTTAGAGAACTGGCAGGGTTTTCTGGATATGCTGCTTTTGGGCATGTGAATCTCTCTGTCCATAAGAAATTTGCTGGATGCTTTACAGCAGCCTTTGACTGATAATGCTGACATTAGTTAACTTACTAATTAACTTAATGCTGGCATGAGATTATGAGTTTTAGACCATGAATGAATCTCATTTTGTTTGTTCTTAACCAGACTGTAGCAGCTGTGGTCAACAGCACTGCCTTTTAACCAGCTGTCAGCACAATTACCTAGCTTGTGGTGTTTTGAGCAGTGGAGTAACAGACATTGTGGACACCTGTAGTTCTGTGGAGGTGAAAAATCAGGTTTTAAAATGCTGTGACTGCAAACACATAAGTGACATAGCACTTCTTACCAAAACCCAGTATTTTCCTTATCTCCTATTTTTCTTCCTGTTTAGAAAGCAAGGCTTTCGGGGAAACAGCGTCTTCCTGAACTAATACTCATACTCTGTCTGCTCTGCAGAACGTAGCAGCACATGGAATATTAGGCAGAAGATGTTACATCTGTTTAACAGTTTAGAAATATTTGCCTCACTGATTAACACATAATCAAAACAGCCAAAGCCGCAGTTGATACCAAGTTTATGTGGTTTTGCCAAGAAAAGGAAATTATAGAAAACCTAAATCTACTAATTTGTGAGGGTCTGAAAAATTTCAGTGAAGGGTTTCTGACAAATATTTGGACCTCCATTTCTGAAAATTCTCCAGAACTGAAAGACTGTCTTGGTTATCAAAGTACAAAAATACTCAATCACTCAAAAATAATCAGATCTTTTAGAATGTTAGCTTCATAAAAAGGAAAGTAAAATACACTGTAGTATGCTATTCCTTTTTCTAAGGGAAGTCTGCCTTCTAAATTCTTCATGGTGCAGATACTCTGGCAGCTGTCTGCTCCCTCCCCCCTCTCCTAGTAAGGCTCCAGTTACAAAACGTGAGTATCAAATCCCAAGGCTCCATTATCTATCTTGCTGGATGGGAGAGGATCAAAGAACCTGTGTCTGACCCAGTGCTGTGGGCTGTCAAGTGTCCAGCTCTTCTTTCCTGGTTTCAGTACTGCAGGTTGAATCCCAAGGCTGCACTGGGATTGCACTGGTGTGCATTATTACTAGGGATACTTTTCTCCCTGATAGAATGGATAGTTTATCCAAATCTTTACTCACAATTTCAACAGTATAGTTTTCTACATGTTATTACCTATGCCTGCAACCAAGACAGAAAATAAAATTAAATATTTGATACATTTGTTTTTGAGCCTTTGAGTTACAGCTCTTAACCAAAGGCCGAGCAGTTTTTTCTGCATTTCCATCAGTCTGAAGCTTTTAGCATCAGGATTTCTTATTTGTTTCAGATCTCAGACCCATATTTATGCTGCAGCCCTGAGAAGCATGCTCAAGCATGACAGGACCACCTTAGGTTTTTCAGGAATCTTGAGGCCTTTACAGCAGTTTTATAGGCTATCCATATGTTAAAGCAAATGTGTGAATGTGATGGGGCATGACCTTTGAACTGCCCATCCAGATAAATTGCTTTAATTACCTCTAGTAATTGTAGCCTGAGAGACTTAAATCTCTGCCATGATTCCTGCTGGAGATTGAGGAATAAGCAAGGGCTGTGAATCATTCCAAAGGACGACTTTGCTTGCTGTCCCTGTGTTTTGTAGGCTAAAGGATTAAACAGTATGTAGAAACCTTCCCTTGTCAAATCCTGAAATAACAACTCTGGCCACATATAAGCTACTTGTAGAGATGCAGCATTAATGGGATGGCCAAGAAGCCAAAAATTTAGATAACAAGTACTTCTTGCAGTAAGAAACAGTAAGAAAAAAAATAGGTAATATTCAAGAGAAATCTGGCTTGGGTATAGTAGTTGCAACAAAAGAACAAACTGTTGGCATTTTCTAAGTCACTAGCAAATACATATAATTTGAGCTGAATAATTAATAACCTTGAATATGAATCGGTGCCAAAAAGGGTTTTTATGAAACAAGTATCACACTGTTACAAGAAGCTGCGGCCTTTTTTTTAAACAGCTCTTTGCAAGATTAAAAAGTCTAAGGTAGAAAAAAAAAGCAGAAGTGGAAGCTGCCATTCTGCTAGAATAAGGGAGACCATGGTCACCATATATTTATTGCAATAAAGTAAAAGATAGAAGATTTCTATCTGCACTTAAACATTCATCTCACAATAATTTTTAGCATTTCATTAGGACATAGTTCCTTTAACTACTGCAGAAATGGCATAACTGTTCATCAAGCAGAGTTACCTAAAGCACTTTACATTAAGAGATTTGTCTTTTCTAAAATGCAATTAATTTGCTTTTTTGTTTCCTTTTAAATCAATATTATAATTAGATTGTAATTATAAAGGCCAAATTTTATTTTATGAATTACAGTGTGTGGGTGTAGGTATACTATTTTATAATAGATGTATAATGTCTGTGTATCCTTTGTGTAAACTAGATTGCATATTATACAGAGTCATCTACTCAAAAAGATAAGGAAAAGGCCTTTCAGAACTTATTTTGCAAAGAAAAAGCAAATCACCACTGGGTGCCACTGTTCTTCCTTCTAGCCTGTTTCATCTATCACTGCAGAATGATTTTAGCATTGAAGGCCATGATCCAGAGCCCATTCAAACTGTGGTATTGCTCACACAGATTTCAGCAGGACATGATGAGGATCTAAAAGAACATGGCCCTTCGACAGAAATGTGCCGGTTGCATAAGGATAATAAAATATGGTAGCTGCTTGTGCAACAAAATCTCTGGAATTTTATTCCAGCATTGTGCATGGGTTTTTGACAGCAGCAGCTTCCAGGAGATGAGTTAGTGAGCTGCTCCTGAATTCTTGAGAAGGCAGGGATAAATCTTCTGCTCACTTCAGCAGAATCATGTGCAGGACTGTTCAGACATCCAGTTCTTCACATCCACAGAGGTGCTTACTTCAAAGCACTCATGAGGAGCTGCAATCCTGTTCTCCAACCCTCCTAAGCTGCATAATTTGCTGTTCAATAGCATTAACACCCCCCCTCAAAGAGGATGCACTTTGGCTGCAATTTAGGCATGCTGGCATTATCCTTCTCTTGGCTTCACTCTCCAGTGGTAATATTGTTGATTTATGAAAGATTCAGAGTACTTAAATAAGCTATTTTCTGGCTCTGTGCCTTCCCTTTCTCTGTTTCTATAGAGCCCCAAGTTATGAAAGAGAAAGGGAGAACACTGTCCTAAGCTTTTAAAGTCAGCTAAATGCTAAATGCCTTTGGCATTTGAGAGATCTTTTCTGAATCCATCCAGTGTTATCAAATGGTATAACAAAGCTAGAAAGACAGTGCTCAGAAGCACCTTAGGTAAGTAAGGAATGGAAGGCAGAGTTGTAAATATTTTTAGTTGCTTGATAATCAAACAGCAGGAATTTTTAATGCTCAAAGGTTAGCGGGGGGGTAGATACATCCAGAACTTCCTGGGAATTGGCAGATTCAGCATTGGGAGCTCCTGTGTTTAAAAGAATTACCTACCACAAGCTAGATACATAAATATCCATGACAAACACAGGAAGGAGTCTTCACTTCAGAATGGTATTCAGGAAAGCCTATATTCAGGAAACTGAGTGGAAGTGTACTTAAATTCATCTTTGGGAAATGCTGACAAAAGCTCTCAACCCCTAAATGTGCATGCTTCAACCTACCAAAGGATAATTTTTTATTCAAAGCAAGGTATTATTCTTACAGAACAAGTATTTTTATTTCTGGGCTACATTTCAGCACCTAACTGTATTTGCTCTGATTTGTATAAAAGGAATATCAGTTGAAAGAGAGACACTTTCTGTATCTTGTCCTGTCTCCTTGAAATCATAGAATTGTTAAGGTTGGAAAACACATCTAAGATCAATGAGAACAACCAGTACTGCAGCACTGCCACATTCACCCCTAACCCATGTCCTCAAATGCCACATCCATGGTTTTTGAACACTTTCAGGGATGGTGATTCCACCACTTCACCAGGTAGTTCCTTCCAATGTGTAGCCATTGTTGAACTGAAGAAATGTTTCCTGATATCAAATCTAATCCTCCCTGGCACAGCTTGAGGCCATTCCCTCCTCTCCTGTCCCTGTTCCCTGAGAGCTGAGCAAGAATCTGGCTGCCCACACCTGTCAGGAAATTGTGCAGAGCCATAAGGACCCTCCTGAGCCTCCTTTTCTCCAGGCTGAGCCCCTTTCCTCTGGCTCTCAGGAATTCTCCATCCCCTTCCCAGCTCTGTTCCCTTCTCTGGACACACCCCAGCCCCTCAATGTCCCTCTTATCAGGATGTCCCCTCCTGCTTACTGAGGTTTAGAGCAACAGTCTGGTGGCATTTGGTGTTTGGGGAAGTTTTGTACATTCCAGGCAGAGACACAAGGACACAAGATTTAAAATGTGAGTGTAAGGGATTTCATAGTTTTCAGTAGCATTGAACTGCAGGACACAGATATTCCGTTCCATTCTTTTAAATACAAGATAGTTTTGAACCAAGCCTTTAGTATACAAAATATAGTTTAGGCTTTTGAGGATTAGATACACACAAAAAAAAAATTTTTATATATGTATCCTGTTAAAATGTGTCTCTGGGGAGCAATTGGAGTCTCTGTGTCTGATAAATTTTTGCCAATGGGAATGTACTTTGGCTTTTCTGAAAATATCTTCCAAATACTTGTTTCTGGGTTCCCCAAAGCAGGGTATATCCTCAGTACTGTCCAGATCAATGACAATTCAGAGTATTTCAATGTCTTCTTTCTCTCATTCTTAATTTGTCCAATCATGAAGCTAGGGAGCCAGGTTACTCCTTGCACTATAGAAGAAGCTGAAGGCTTAGTTGTATTTATTTCAAGCCTGATGTAATTAGCCTGATATAATTCATAAGAATCCTCATCTCTTTTCTTGAACACAATAGTAGATGCAGTTATGCAGAACTGATTCATATGAAATGTGGAGAGAAAGCAGCAATTGTAAGGCAAAAAGAAAAAAAATATTGTTCTTGGTTGATAGAGGGGGGAAAAGGATAAAACTATACATAGTAAGGCTAACATAAGGTTAAACATTGCATAGGCTGTTAATTTTGTATGACTGAATTATACCAGTGAGAAGGAGACAAAAACATGTCTTTCAAACAGCAGAATAAAATTCCATAAAATTTATAACTCTGAACTTAAAATTTGCAAGTGTCACAGGATCAAAGCAGACTATTAAAAAATTATCATAATAAATAATTTGCAACCCGAATTTTAGATATTCAGATCATTTGCCTAATTTTATGTTGATGTATTGTGCCTGGATTTTTCCTCATTTAGATGGGCAAACTTTTAGTTAGGCAGAGTTGTTTGGGTGGTTTTTATTTAAAAAAATAAACCTGTGAGTTATTTAATCTGAGGCATATTTGTTGAGCATTAATGTATTCAAATATACATTTGCAGTTGGAGTCAGATAGAACCGCCTGTCTTCGCCTTGCAATCCTTGGTGTCACTGGAACTGCTTATGTGACAACACTCTAATATGAGAGGAGACAATAGGCATTGTTGGACGCACATATTAATAAATAAGAGCCACAGTGTGTGCAAACAAAGGCTGCTTCCTGGAACACTGTGTCACATGATTCCCAGGGTCAATCCTGATGGCTTGGCTCCACAGAGATTAATGAGCTCCATTCTCCTGGCAT
Source organism: Sylvia borin (assembly GCA_014839755.1). NCBI lineage: Eukaryota > Metazoa > Chordata > Aves > Passeriformes > Sylviidae > Sylvia > Sylvia borin. The sequence goes on along the minus strand of CM025993.1, from coordinate 4,682,326 downwards.
TAATTTTACACCATTGCAAAGACATTGCTGGTGCATGGTCCCAAATTCTGACCTCAGCTCTGTTGGTGTCACTTAGATCAGAAGTGACCTACTGATCTGAGAGTTGTGTCCGGTGTTAGCCCTGGGTTCCCTGACCAGGCTCATGTGGGCAGGGAAAACAGACCCACTGGGCATCTTGGCAGAGCTGTAATTAGATAGTAAAATCCATATGAATGATCACAGAAGTGGTGAGAGAAGAAATATGGCGAGTTATTAGCAGGTGTTCTATTTTTCTACTGAGCTGGGAATTAATGAAAAGAATAAACACTGTGACTGTCTGTGGGGATTACCACCCTCACGCTTTTTCTCTAAATGTAGATTTAAGTCACACTGAATATGAGTGTTTTGGTTTTTTGATTGTGTGCTTTTGAGTGTTCTTATTCCTGAAAGGGCTCCATGGCTTTTTTGGATTGCCAAGTAATAGATGGTAAAATGCTATCATATAAAAAGAACACCAGAAATAGGACAGTTTTCTTAGAAACAACAGACAATCTCAGGTTTGCACTCTTAACTGATACTTGCCACTTTCTAAATATTTCTAATATTTATTTGCTAGACTGCTAATGAACACACATGAGCATTACTCCTCAAAAAAAAAAAAAAAAAAACCAACAAAAAAACCCCAAAAAACCACCAAAAAAAAAAAAAAACAAACCACCACCCAAAAAACACCGACAAAAAAAAAAACAAGAACAAAACCAAAAAAAGCCACAAACCAACAACAACAAAAGACAAACAAAACAAGTTAAAAGGAAGGTCTTTGATAGCATGCCTATTACATAGGAAAACCTGCTATAAAGTGGTGACCCAGATTTTGTTCTTTTAAGGGAGGTTGGAATAGATGGTCTTTTAGATGAACCTAAATCATTCTGAAAATGGGTGTGTGTTTTTAGGAGGAGGGTGAGCGTGTGTATAATTCTACAGCAGAACCAGGTTTTTAAACTTCTGGTATTATTCTCTTCTCTATTACTCATCCATATACCCTGTTTTAACACTATTCCACAACTTCCTCACATTATTTGCATATGTATCTAATACAGAGTATAGCAGTGCCAAGGAGACATTTTTCACTTAAAATCAGTTTGGTAAGAAAAGTAGTCAGAGCCCCTAATCTTGATGGACAACCTGAGGAGAAAAACAAAGGTAATATTTTACCAGGAGATTTTACTGGGAGATTTTACCAGGAAGGAGGAAGCCTGGAATAAACTAAATCCTCGTCCTGAAATCCCCCTGGGGTTCTGTATTCATATAACTGCCAAAATATATAATACAGGTTGCAACTAAAATACATCATGCTTTGTAGATGGCTGGTACTGACAAACCAGTATGCGTTAATTAATTGAGCTGCAGTCCGCTCAATATTAATTAACATTAAAGTTTATGAGAATGTCCAGACAATCTAAATAAAAGTAGCGGGGTTTATTTTGTTTTTTGGTTTTGTTTTTCTTTAAATACTTCACTAATAATTCAGTACTAGTTAGGGCAAGAAAATGAAAAAATAATAGGTATGAGTTTTTACCAAAATTGTTATCTTCTGAATATTAAAGAACATGGGTTTCCATCCTCTGCTTTGTCTCCAGCCCCAGTCTCTAATAAATCTGAGCAGACTGTTCAAGTTCCAAGAAATTCTGTTGCTTTTGAGAGTGTCAGAAAGTACATCCCAGAAGGTTTTTTTCTTTTTGGTCTCTGACCAGCGTCAAACAGACAAAATTAATGCTAGGAAGAGTTGCAACACAATCTTCCTTATCTCTGATTTTATCATGAATTTGGACCTGCCTGTGTGTCCATCAGGCTCCTGAAGACTCAAACAGGACTCTGGCACAGAGTAACAAATGCAAGTTGTAACATATATATATATATATATATATATGTAATTCATTATCAGTTATTGATATGGCCATGGACGTGTGTATTACCGAATGATAATCACAGTCCACATTTATCTAGTTCTGCTTGTCTATTGTGTCTTTTTCAATACAACACCATATCCTTGGAAAACTTTCGATGTACTGCTTGATACAAATGTATACAACCCCAAAGAAAATAAGAAAACTGAATGTTCACTAGCAACATGGCAACTGACTTATTTGTCAGTTGTCCAGTTGATTTTTCCTCTGAGTTATGTTGACTCCTCTCTCTGTGTCAGTACAAGCAACTATGAAGATCAAGGTCAACTCCACATTAATATTTGAGTAGAACCACTCTTCCCTCTTTTGCTCCTCTGAGTTCATGGCATAATTTATTTTTTAAGAAAATAAAGACAGCTCTAAGAAGTTTACTTCCACATTTCAGACAACTGTCTCTGCCAGACCTCCGTAAATGTAGCAAAACTTTTCAGGGGATTATGGAACCCATATAAACACAGACCAACCATATTTTTAATTAAATGCCGAAGGCCCAAGATATTGTGCCATAATCCTGTACTGCTGTACTGGCCCTGAGTAGGAAGATTACTGAGAATACCTTGGATACTTCATCAAGTTGAGTAATGGCTCCAGAATACTTGATATAAACAAAGATTAGTGCTTGGTTGTGTCAGTACCCTATTTAGGCCAGTGCCCATTTAGACTATTTTTCCTCTATTTCTTTGTGAGTTCAGGTCTACAAAAGCAAAAGTGTTTCAGCTGGTGCATTTCTAGGGGATCATTGTTTTTGATGGGTGGTTAAACATTATTCAATGCATCCAGTGCTTGCCTAAATATACAGTGCCTATTGTGTTTTAGTGTTTAAATAGAGCACTGTGAGGATAAGCTTGTTTGAAGTAAGGTAGTCTTAGCAGCAGTGTTTATATGTGAAAGTGCGTAAACACCATTATTTCTGTGGAGCCAGAAGTGGAATTCCTTCTCTAGAGCTGGTTCTGCCTGAACACACATTTAAGTTTTGTGTCATACACAGCTGATCACAGAATCATGAAATTATAATTATTAGTGACAGAGAAACTGATTAGGTAAGTCCCGTGGGGACCAGCAGCAGAACCACTGACAGTAATCTCTCATAATAAATGTAGTTATACAGCTAATGTAAGTAATTAGAACTTTCTATCTCTCAATCCAGTTAATTCTGCCTGAGTGCAGGCTTACATTTTGTATTATACCCAGATGATTAGAGAATCCCAAAATCAGAATTATTAGCGATATAATTATTAGTGATAGAAAAACTCATTACGTAAGTCTCCCAGGGAGCAGCATGGCATCATTGACACAGTAATCTCTCATGATAAATGCAGTTATACAGCTAATTTTAGCAATTGGGTCTTTCTTCAAACAAATTTGTTACTTCTGAGGCTGTTTGTATCTGATGTCACTACAAGAGAATTGTTCTGCAGCTCAACTTCAGCTTTGTTAGTGAGGAAGGAACACGAACACTGGTACAGCAGTGCTGCATTTGGAGCAGAATATCGGCTTAAAGAGAGTAGCAAAGATACAACAAATCAGCTTTTGTTCTTGTTTTTCCAGGCAGGATGTTTGCCTCTGCTAACTAATTACATAACCAATGGCTTTGCTTAGTCTTAACTGTCATGCTCTTGGTGGTCTGAATGGTGTACACAGCTACACTTGTTGCCTCCAGCACACAATATAGTTTGTGTTTCCTCTTTTCCTGTGGATTTTTAGGGTTGGGCAAATCGTTTGCATCATGTTCCATCTGAAACTTTCCAAGGAGATATGTAGGCTGTACCTCCACTGGGAAATAATCACAGGTGATATGACTGCCAGTCAGTGTGTGTGCAGAATTCCAAGCTGCAGCAAGATAGCCACACATAAATCATTTCCTGGGTGCCATGTACACACAGGCCTGTCCCTGGGTATGATCAGTACAGCAAGCAGCTTATCTTAGGATTTCTCAACCTGGAAATCATTGTCTCATTCCAAACATTTCTGCAGAAAATTATGGTCTAGCCACCCTGCCAAGTCAAGAGAACAAAGAAACAAATGCTCCAGAGCAGAATGACTCTGCTTCTGACAGCCAAAGGTGTCTGAACCTCTGATGTGGAGCTCCAGTTCCCCATGGCACAATTCAGTTCAGTCTGGAATCTGTGAGCAGCAGGATTTTGCCTCTCTCAGGATGGGAGCAGGTAGAAGCAGGAAGGCATTCTACCTGCCTAAACAGCATTTTCCTACTCCCCTAGCTGAAAGGTGAAGACAACAAAAAAAAAAAAAGGCCGAAGCTGACCCTCAGGTTGTACTTCGACTGAGTCGAGGCCCTGAAACTCTGGTGTGACCATGTTCTATTAAATGCTGACAGTAGAGTTCTGTTCTTTCCCAAACAACTGAAACCTGCCAAACTTCTAGGCTGCAATTATTTGATTGTGCCTCTGCTGTTAACAGGGTTGCATTTGTATTGTGGTTTTGGTACTGACTGTACAGCAGACCCCAGGGACACCTTTTGGAGGTGTCCTCACTGACCAGATTGCCAGAAAGGGGCAGACTTGCCTGGTGACCTCGATGTCTTATAGTTATCCTCGGCCTTTCCATCAGCTCTGTGCATTGCCAGCTGGTTTGCTTGATCCTGTTACCAGTTCCAGCTGCTCCAACTTAGGTCTGTGCAGCAGTTTCCCTGTTATTTTCTGTGTTGGAGATTAAAGCCTTTATATAAAGCCAGTGAGGAACCTAGATTTTGATGCAATCCTCTTTCAGGTGTGAAAAAACAGATTAATTTCTTTTTTTAATTGAGGCTGAAGGTGTATGATGGGTTTTATTTAATACCAGACAGAGGAATGTGAGTAGAGGAACTTACAACTTGGAGGAGCTTATGGAAGGAGTGGGAGTAAAATGAGGTGTCAGGTTTTGTGATTGTAGTGTCTGCACGTTTTCACTGTGGTTATCTTTTATTATCAGTGTTCAGAAATAGTAATTTGAGGTCTGTCCTAGACTTAAGGGCATAGTGATGAGGCTGACACACATTATTTTAAGATAAAAGGCTGTAGGAAAGGCAGAATATTAAAAACAGTAAATAGTAAAAATAGCAAAAATACCATCCTCATAACACGCAAGAATTAAATGTCACTTTGCTGTGGACAGTCATCAAATCTGTATGCAAACTACACAGTATCAACTGTTAATTGGATGATTTTAGTAGGTAAAATGAAGAGAGGAGACCAAGATTTACACACATGAATTTTACACACATGAATTTTAGGATGAAAAATGAGACCTTCAAGTATGCACAAATAATAATGACCTTGGGTTTCCTGTTGTTTGAAAAGACAACCTAAAGCATAAGATCTTAATATGTTGAATAAATGGCGAATTAACAATAATTTCAGAACAATAACACTTTTTTATTTTTGCTTATGCTGAACGACTTCCATTCTACACAAGTTCCTTCTACGGTTATTGCACCATAGAAGTCTTAACATATACACGCGTGGCCTATATATGGGCTAAAATGCAAGTCACAAACAGCCACCTGAACCACACAGATGAATTTTATCAAATCGGTTTAACTACTTTTAGTAATCTGAAAAAAAAATTAAAAAACAAAACCCGAACCAACCAAAGAGACAAAACAACAACAACAAAACCAAAACAACAACAACTCAACCAACCAACCAACCAAAAAAATCCCACAAAAATCAAGCTGATTATATAAAATAAGGTTTACAGATTTAAAGAAAATAGGAAATATAAGTACTTCTTCTAGCTTAAAAAAACTGCCTAGGTCACTGAGAAAATAATTAATACAGTGTCACACAGCTTTAGATATTAAAGTTAATTTTATCTATGAAGGCTCCATCCCCAGTGAGTTGAAGGATACAGAGGAGCCAAAGGTCTACACATCTAGTTCTGCTACTAGTGTCTAGGAACTATCCTTGTTTTTTACAAGCAGAGAAAAAATTTGATGATTGGCAATAACCATAGGCACAGATTGCATAACTGGGGTGATAGCAAAGAACAGACAATACAGATCAAGGACAAGAAGATCTAGTATTTTATGAGCTGCAAAACGAACGTATACAATATTTCAGGCAGATGATGCAGGTTCAAACAATGGCAATCTTAATGTTTTTAACCACTGTCATCTTTTGGCCTGGTGTAAATAAAGAATAGGATGTGTTTAGTGCCTGAGGTAAGAGATGGCCTCATTTCCACAAGGATGAATTAGTGCACTTCAGGTAAATCTAACACAGAGATAGAGTATGCTTGAGGATATAACACAGATTTGCCACATTCACCATTAAATATAGTTTGCCCAAAGTCTTTTTCATAATGAGAAGCCTTTAGATATTTCCATGCATAAAAGATTACTTTAAAACACAAAAAGACACAATCATGGTAGAAGAATATTTAGCAAAAAAGACAGGCCTGTGGGGTAAATAACATGAAAAGTTAGGATGGCAGTTAAGACCTTCCATTAATTACCACATAAATAACATATCCTGTAACGACAACAAAACCACTTTTATTTGAAAATAATACTGCTGGAGAAGTCATACAAAAGATCTTATCTTAACTACATTGGTTTCTAAATCCTGGCATTTTTGTTTCCTGGTGCAGAAAGTAATTGAAATTTTTATTATGCCCCTCAGAGGTGTAACTTTGTGGAAACAATTTCAGTAGCTACCAGCCTCTAAGATTTTCTGGCATGTTCAGGCCCAAATGCAGCCCTTATTCAGCTATTCAGTGGCACTAATGAAAGAGAGTGGAAGCACAGCAACTTTTGGTGGTACTTTTTCCTTTTTGACTTTGAAGAAGTGCAATGTAAAATCCCTAGGAAACTAAAAGCAGCTTGTTGAAGAAACAAAATGAGGAGGAAGACATGAGGGAGGAGGATCCTGGAAATACCTGTTCTATGAGGGCGTTCAGGGAGTATTTTAAAAATTCTTTTATTAGTTACATTGTCAGCCCTGCATAAGATTTGTGAACTCCTTATGGTTTAGCTGAGACTTGTATTTGTCTCAAAAGTCAGCCCCTCCCTCCCTGTGGTGTAACATCTCCCAGACTAGCCTGGAGCTTTATCTTGTATTGAAAACAGCGCAGACTGCATCTTTGTCAGCCAAAAAGTGAAGAAAATTATCAAAATTGGTTCATGAAATGGAAAGCAATATTGTACATGATTATTCTTTTTAGTTCCTTAATGATTTGGTCATGCTTTCTTCAGCACTGACATCTACAGATTCCTAGCACTGTGCACATCACAGGGTTTATAAATATTTAACAGTTTATCCCATCAAGCTGTAGTAACATCTCCAAAATTAAAGGAAAAATGAGAAAATATACCATCTGTCATTTCTGAGCAACTCTGTGTTTCACTAGCTAATTAATTTATCACTTTTCAGGTCAATTATTTTTATTATTCTCAAATCAAACACTTATTTGAACAGAAATTACATTAATAGATTTCTCCAATTATAGCGCTGGGATTTTTTTAAGCTTAAGGAAACATGGAAATTTAATCCAAAATATGGCTGAACTTTTGTAAATTAAAGCTCAGTGAGGCCAACACACTCTTTAACTCATAAACTCCATTAACTGTTGCTAAAATCCTCTTCCTATGTGGGGTAACTTTTTTCCTGCTTTAAAAGCACTAAAACAAGTTCTGCTTGGTACATCCCACTAACAGTCAAGTCAAAATTCCTGTAAATTGTCTTCTGAAGATTTTTTTTGCCCAGAAATGTTTTTTGGGACAAAAAATAAGAAAAGGAACAAAATTTAAAAGGTAAGTGGATTATCACAACTTGTAATTAGATTACACCAAATTTGGGACAATAGTCAGTGTATTCAAGGACAAGACTGCCAACTAGAGAGACCTAAACAAGTGGAAGAAATAAGCCAATAGGAACCTCACAAAACTGAAGAAAAACAAATGCACATTTCTGACCTGGCAATGAATAACCTGGTCAGATCATGCCTGTGAGCTGCACATTGGATCAGGGTCTTCTAAAGCTCCCTCTCAGTCTGAATTATCCTAATCTCTTATTGCTTGGCCCTAAGATTAATTTTATTCCTTAAAAACATTAACAGTCTTAAATAAACACGTTTAAGTTTAAGTACATATTTTTATTAAATTTCTTCCTTTTTTTGTTTAATATCTGACAATCCTTGTAGTAGAACATCCTAATTTTAAGTCACATGTCACCTTGTTTTTCTTGTTGATTATGCTCAGTCTCTTGGTTTCCTTATCTGGGGTAATATATGAAAGTATCTTGGCGCTGGCTGTGCAGACTGAGAAAGCCAAGGTCATGCTCTTGTTTAACCACCCATCTCTCCTCTGTTGTGAAGATTTTATTAACTGCCTGACCTGCTGCAGTTAGTTAATAGGTACCAAACCAATTTTCACTGCAATCTCCATATAAAAGGAATATCATGTCCATGGCAGCTTTCTCTGATTTGTTAGTCAAACCCAAGCCAGGGGACCTTCTCTGTCCCTGCTGTGTCCAGTGACACTGAGCTGCCATTAACCAAGCCAGGCTGTCAGGCCAAACTCAGAGAAAACTCATAAACCTCAGAGAAAACCACTCCTACAGCCTGACCACACGCCTTGTCAGGAAGCTGTTAACGGACTTTGTGAAGCTGTGATTAAACAGGTGAAGAATTTGGAGCAGATACAGAGTAGTTGTGCAGGCCATCACACCACCAGCAGTGACAGGAGCAGCATGGTAGTGGTGGCACCTCCCTCACTTCAGCATTGCTGCTGCTGTCCTCGTGCTGCCTTTCCCACAAGGGTTACCAGCTGGGAAGGGCCATCTCTGTTTTTTTCTGCTCAGTGTCACGATTTATTTTTTGGAACCTGCTGCATTCCTACCCAAGGATGCAGCTTGGCAGCAGAAGACGCCTCACGTTTGCCCTTCCCTTGCTGGGAAGGATGGAAGGCCCATGATGGAGCAGGAGGCCAAGTCCCTCACTGGGAAAAACCCCTGGAAAGTGGTTAACAGCTATTTTATTAAAAAGTTGTCCAAGTATTGAACACTGAATCCCTGAGAGGAGGAGGCATATCTCCAGAAGGCTGTCTGTGCAGCATGTTTCCATTTAAATAAAGAAGCCCATTTTTGGTAATTGTGTGGAACTGCCATTCCACAACAGTGGAAATTTGCATGAATACTCAATTTTGCAGAGTTTCAGACTTTCATGTAGGAAGAGGAGAAACAGCCTGCTGGTTCCCAACAGCAGCATCTCTAGGCCAAAATCTGTAGGAGGAGCATACAAAAATATAATTAACTGACACAATCCAAGCCTCAGGTTAGACGTTAAAAATAGCATATGAGAATCCTCAAAAAAGGGAGACTTAGCATGGGTGAAATTATACGTGTTTGTGGCTCTTTTGCTTAGTAATGAATCCACAGACAGCAGAGCACCAGAAACACATCCTTCTGCAGCTGCACCATTTCCCAGCCCTGTGGGTAAGCAGGGGGATCTGTACTTGTTCCTCATCTGACAAAGAACTTTGCAGGGTAGTGCAGAACTGCCTCTGCTGCCCACTAAATTTAAAAAAAAAAAAAAAAAAAAAAAAAAAAAAAAAAAAAAAAAAAAAATTGCTGCCATATTTAACTGCAAACAATGCCCAGTGACAGTCTCTGTGGGTGCAGGAAATTACCATGTTTTCTGCATAGTGTGAATCCTCCTGTCACCAATGGCTGTAAAACTGAATATGAAGGAAAGCTTACTTGGAAGCCAGGTTTTTATGGGATGCAGGGTAGAATTCATGAAGGGGGTCAGGAAGGGAAGACATCTCATATATTTAGCCCTTCAAATAAACCTTCATTTTTAATGATCTATGTGGGGAAAAATTATTGTTGTTAATCCTACTATCAGTTCTTTGTGCAGAACAGCCTCATTTCCATTTTGGATTACTGGGAAGTGATTTCAACAGATTTTAAAAGAAGATAAATATTGTGGATGAGGTTCCCAATATTTTTTCCTTGTAAAAATGTTTTACATAAAACTAAAATGTCAATTATAGTTTTAGCCTGCTAGCTCTAATCAGACAGATTTATAAGACGAAGTATCACAAAGAATATTTGGAAGTAGCTGTCATTAAAGGAGAATCTTTGAAACAGTAATATATTCCAGAAACCAGAAGTGTTCCAGAATAACAGAAAAGAACCAAGATCCCAGGTCTTAAAAGCCCCAACAACTCTAAGTCTCATCTATGGCAGCTACAGTAAAATAAAGAAATTTGTGCCTCACAATTTTGCCCGAGCTACATCTAGTCATTTAAGGACAGCATTGCAAAACCCAAATATTTGTCTTCCTTGAGACAAGTCATGTGATATTTCCTGCAGAACATTTGCACAAAGAATCTAAAGATCCAGTATGAGCAGGAGGAAAGTGTGACATTAATCCAACATATGCAGCTCTTTTTAACCCAGGAAAATTCTCTCGAAATGTTAAACATCTCATAGCTTCAGAAACAACTATTTAGCCAAGTTCCAAGGAAGACTAAATTTGACACTGAAAAGAAAAACAAACAGAAGAAATCATGTTTTTAAGCAGAGCTTACAACCTGGGAAAGATCAGCAGACAACATTTGAGAACAGATTAATTTATCCTTAGCTAATTACCCTGCAAGGTTCAGCTGAGCTGCCAGCACCACTAACAGTCAAGACATAGCACAATGGATTGTTCTGTCTGTTTGATAAACTCATTCACTGAACACATTGATTTCTGGCTGTGCATGTACAATAAAACCTAACATTCCACAAAGCTACTACTCATCTCATTCAGATCATTTTCGGCCTTTTTGTTATGGCTCATTATTTTCAACCCTGTTTTTGAATCATTTTTTCTAGTTTGGGGAGAATTCTGGCCGTCAAGACCAGTGTGCTCTAGTTCTTGCTATGCCACTCATTATCTCTGCAGTTTTAACAGCTCTGACTTCAACTGGCCTGTCTGCAAAACTTGAATAGCATTTAAAAGTCTCTGGGGGTCTTTTAAAGTGTAAAGTAATTGTCACTGTGAAACACACACACATTGCACAGGGAGAAAAAACGGTAACATTCCAGAGCATATTCATTTAGTTGTAATATCCCATGGCATGCACCACAGTTTGATTTTGACCTGATATACGTACAGAGAAAAAATGGGTAATTCAGCAAGAAGTCAGTGCCTTTTCTTGTCTTTTCAGTATATAGAGACATCAAAATAAATGAAAATTTCATGGAAAGAGTGTGAAGATCACACAAAAAAAGAGTGTGAAGATCCTTTTCTTTTAGTTACTTAATGTATGCATTAATGTGGGGGGAAACTGAAGTAGTTTAACCTACTGTGACTTTTTTCACTTACCAATGAATAAATTGCACTCTCACTAAAATGCAAATTTCTGCAAAATCAGACAGTGCTTTCACAATCAACCAGTCAATATGACTGACATTAACAAGAATCAAATCAGGCCCTTTATACTGAAAGCTTAACCGTTTGCTGAATCTTAGTTGAAATATGGTGACAACTTGCTTTAAATGAAGGTATACACTGAAACTTAATTTGGATATTATTTCTTAGAAAGCCAGTCCTTAGATTCAGAGCAGTGTTTTCATTTTAATTTCTGTTTTTGTTAAACACTTAGACCTTAAAGAAAAACTATTTCTTTAAACCCTGAGAAGAAATATATCTCGCTACCTGCAGAATAAGAACATACTGTCTTTTTATGAGTATAAGAAAACTAGAAAGTGAACATTCTTCTCAATGTAAGCAAAGAAAGAAGTATACTGTTCATTAGATTAAATCAAAAGGAAACTTCAAAAAATTTTTAGAATTCAGTGCGTTTTAGACTGTACTCTGACTGCTACTCTACAGCAGAAGAATAATAATCAGAATAAATAATCTGTAAAATCCCCAAACTCCACCACATGTTGATGTTGGGTATGTCAGCAACATCTCTGAGTTACTACTTGACTATTCCTGTTGCACCAAATTTCCTACTAATTTGAGACACAACAGAAATATTGATGCTTATTGATAGTCCCCCTGGTGTTGTGGTAACATCAGTTTTAAAAAGTACATAATTACTGGGATTTAAAGTCACTGGTTTGTCTCAAACTACAGTGTGAGTTTTTGGTGACATTTTAGGACACAATGTGCGAAGCTCCTGCCTTTACATTGCTGGAGGCTAATGTTGGCTGTTTTGATATATTCTTAAGAGAAGAATAGCATTGATTTGTGGCATTAAGGGACAATAACAGCCTTCAGCTGGCCTCTGGAACCATCACCCATTCTGTTGACATTATCTTTTGGCTGTCTGCATTGATTTAAAATCAAACAATGGTGTTACATAATGTGCACTTCATAAAATTACTGTCTCATTATTAAAGCTCTCAGCTGACCTTGCCTGTGTATGCAGCCATTTTGTACCTGGTCTAGAGAGAGCCCTCAGATGAAGTTTTCATCAAATTCCCAAGGGCTACATCTTCACTTCTGCATTAATTCAGCTGATCTGACACTGAGCTTGGACATTTGTGGTCTGACACATTGCAAAGCTCTAGGGAAGCTGCTGTGTCCTCAGTGGTACTGTCACCACTTCATTAGGACAAAAAAGTCTACATTCTAAGTTAACACAGGTTCTTCCAGCCCAGATGTCCTTGCATTAGTCAAACCTGGAGAAATCTGGGAAAATTATAACAGCGTATTGGAGTCCATAGTCATAATTCTCCAATATTTCCAAGCCAGCATCAAGAATCAGCTCAGGAGTCTTTCGTTCAGATGCACCATTAAAACGCGTTACATTTTCATTTAATAGTCCTTTGGAGCTATTTCCTGGCAATTTGTTTAATGTCTTTCAGACTAGGTTTTCGATGTTTTTTTGGAGGGGCAATGGGTTGATGCACAACATCCTGTGGCAATAAATTCTGCAGCTTGACTGCATTTTATGTGTAAAATCCACCTTCTTTTTCATTCCTTGCCTCATGAGTGCAATTAATGCATATTAATTCTTGAATTGGGCAAGACCAAGAGGATAAATAACCCACTAGGTTGTTTGGTTTGTTGTGGTTTGGGGCATTTGTTTGTTTGGTGGTTTTTTGTTTTGTTTTGTTTTTTTAATTCATGGCTTTATAATCCTTAATTGTGTCCCTCCTTAGCCATTTGTCTTCCTGGCTGAGATGTGTGTACAGGAAAACTATTCCATATCTTTGTCATGCTTTTGCCCATTTCTCCATAACCTTTGGTTCTAATACATGCTTTTAAGATGTGTAAGGCCTTAAAATCATAAGAAATACACACAATATTGAAATTCATACAATATTCAATATTATATGTAACAATACTGTGTTATATATGGTAAGACAGGGAGGGTTTTTTTTGTGTTCCTTTTCTGTCCTGTTCCATGTTTTCTTTTACTGTTAACGAGAGTGTAGATAATGTTTTCCCAGAAACAGATAAACTGTCATTAACTTAAAGTACCCACCCTGGTCGTTATTACTCAACTTGGAGTCACTGCACATGTACATTCAGGATAATTTTTTTTCTCCTGTGCCTTTATCTACACCGCATTTTCTCAGTTATTTTATTGACCACCCTTTTTCCTTCTCTGCTTCCTTATAGCTTGTTTTTACTGACCTGAATGACTTCAATTTCAAGAGAAAATTGCCACTCTGGTGTCACTGTTTTTCTCAAATAATTTATTAACGTGCTAAACAGCCTGTCCCATGTCATTAGGACATATTCTTTTTCTTCATAGGAGTGTGAACCACCTGTAACCACATTTTGAGCTCTCAGTGGGGGAAGGTCCTGAAATTCTCTCAGCACTGAGCGATTTACACTGCTACAACTATTTTTTAGTCTTTGCAAACTGAGCAGTTACCAAACCAGCTGAAGTTGTGCATGGTCCAAAACTGGTATTTTTTCTTCTTCTGAATGTAAAGGAAGGTTTACAATAGCTAAGGCCTTATCTAGCCACCACAATGTGTCATATTATCACTGTAAAGGCTCTGGGAATCAGTCTGCCCATAAAACACTGGCATAATTCAGTCTCAAGTGTTCAAATGTTTGATGCAAAACACACTTTGAAGTTTAACCATGATCATAAATACTTATTGCTTCCCCAACGGTGCACATGTTCAAAGATCCTATATTCTGTGTGCAGTCCAATGTGTGGCAAGACTGGGATAGGAGGGTTTCCTGAATTTTTTTCTCATCTATGTCCTGCAAAGATTTCCTGCTCTAACAGGTCATACGGATGTTTTTTTACTGTAGCACCCTTTAAAAAGTAGAATCCTGCTTTTTCATCTAGAAAGCTTAGTGGTACTAGAAACTAAAAGCTTAAAAGGTACTACAGTGCAGAGGGAGGGCACGAGAATCAGGGAGGAAGTGGTAATTTTACAATAATAAACACTTTGAAAAACTTTAAAACTTATAATAGTCCTATATAATGCATATAATTACATTGTAATTATCTTACCATTACACTGTGTATAATTATGTTGTAACTGCATAAATAAGAAATTCTGACCACTGAATAAGTATTTTAGAAGTTTGTTTTTTGAAATTATTTAAACACAACACAGGAACTGCAAAGAGTTGCCTTCTCTCATACATATGTTACAAACTAGGAGTCTTTAAAGATCGTGCATACAGTGGAATTGCATTTTCAACTGTAACTAAGTATTCAAATTATTTTTGATATTTTTTCATCTCTGGTGTGGTAACAAGCTGGTAACTAAAGCACATGAGCAGGAAAACCCACAAAATTTGTAATTTTTTAGGAAACCTTAAGAGTAGAAAATTATTTACCTATTCACACCACCATGTATTTGTTTTTCTTTACAAAGAGGAAACCTGGCTCAGGGCTCAGATATGTGAGATGGGCAGTCAGGATGCCATCAGACCAATTTGGAGCATATACAAAAATTGGGGAGGCTTATGTTTTACAAGAGAGTGTAGAATTATACATCTCTGTAGTTATCAAATTATCATAATTGTTATTGAGTCCTACTTACTGATTTTATTTTTTAATTAACAGAATCGCAAAATTTAATTATTTTTTGTGTTTGCAATCTACTGTTACTGTTGCTAAAATTTAATATGAAGCCTGAGGGCAATCTGACTATGTATTAGCTCAAAATAATGAATTTTTGTTATCATTAAATTCCCTTTCCTGAAGTTTCTTCTTCTGTAGAGCTACACACGCAGTCAACTCTTCAGTGTCATAAAGAATTTGATGAGATCACAAAACCCTTTAGAAATTTTAACCTAAATTTAATGTGTGCTAAGCCAAAGCCACAAAACAAGTTAGTACAATACGATAGTAGCAAACACTTTTAAAATTCTATCAAATAGAAACTCCTAAATGAAAAGCATCACAGTAGATGGCTGGGGTTTTTAATACAAATTATAAAGGTTGTCTCTGTTGTCCTCCTGAAAGGCATGTATTGCAAGGGGTATTAATGCAATACCCCTTTCAGCAGATAACTGAAAGTGTGCCATTCTGAGCTACAAAGGTGGGACTTTTCCACAGAAAACCTCACTTCAAAGGGAAAGAGATATTCTGGCTGAGAAGGATGACATTTTGATATATTTGTAGATTGTACCTGCATAGTCTTTCTTCACACATTCCTTCAAGGTCCTGAAGGCAAATTCCTTTTCTGTCGTACGAGCAAATGAACAAGCACATTTTTCACTGAGTGTTCAATAAAGAGAACTGTAACAGGATCCCTAGAGCTGTGAAGGTCTGGAGCACAAGTGACAAAGTTTTCACGAGAATGGCATCAAAACTGTCTTCTGAAAAATCCCCCAGTGTATTCTCTGAGTGACTTTTGTTCTCATGCTGCACTGCAGTGCATTTTTAGCTGAGCTATCCTTGTGTGAGGGAAGAGACAGGTCAGAAGCTTCACGATAAGAGAGAATAATACAAAAATACACAATTTGAACTACTTTCTGCCAGAAGAACCTTAGAAGCTCCTGCAGAGACACAATGATGTCAAACTGGAACAAAGCACCTTCATTTGAGCAAACTTCCATATTAACAAATATTACTTTTATCAGTGCCAGAAAGTTCTCAAACTCCACCATTTGCTGCTGTTTCATCATCTCTACCCTCTCAAGTGGAATGTTTAGACTACCAGAAACTACTTTTGGGGAAACAAGTCTTCTTTGCATCCAGAAGTCATTCTCACTTCTGTGAGATCTATAAAGCCTGGATAATGTTTCAATTGCCCATAAATAAAAACTCATTTGCATTGAATGTATTGCACTACATGCAATACATTATATTTAATTATATAAAATTATATTTAATTAATGCAATTAAACATATTAGCAATGCATGTGAAAATTTATGGTTAATGACATTCAGATTTCAGGCTCTTAGCAACCTGCTTTTCTCAACCCATCTTTTTTGAAGGTTGTCTCTGCAGCAATATTTTATATTTCTTGTGGATTTGTGGGACAGAAAACTTTTAGCCACTTTTAACTGCATTTTTAAGAAGCAGTATGTGAAACCACGGCCATTCATTTTAGTGTCAAAAGTGAAAAATTGCTGACAAATAGACCCTTTTGGTTTGGTTTGGTTTGGTTTTGTGCACAATTATGGACAATACGTTCTTTATTTCTTTCCATATGGTAATGTTTTGTATACATAATGTTTATGCCATGCCTTTGCTCTTTTTTACAGGGTGTGGCTGGTGCAAGTGATCCAATGCTGATTGTGTACCTTTGTGGAGTGGACAAAGTTATTTCCAAGCATTTTCCAAAGTCTGGAAGCCCCAGTGGACAGGATTACCCATCTCATTCATATTGAAAGGGCATGACCCAATATTTTGGGAAATATCCTGAAATTTTGGGCATTAATTTATAAACTGGATTCAGCTGCAGTCAAAGGAAATCAGCCCAGAACAAAGGGAAAATTTTGCATTGAATTACTTCAGAAAAAGGGGAATGTTGCTTTTGTCACAGAGGACCATTAAAACTGTGCCAATTAGAAGGCTGGCTTTTGCATTATTTTTTGTATTTTAGTGAGCAACATC
The DNA here is from genome assembly GCA_014839755.1 of Sylvia borin. Classification (NCBI taxonomy): domain Eukaryota; kingdom Metazoa; phylum Chordata; class Aves; order Passeriformes; family Sylviidae; genus Sylvia; species Sylvia borin. The sequence goes on along the minus strand of CM025993.1, from coordinate 4,665,396 downwards.
TTACAAGTTTGGAGGGGGCTGAATCCAGGGTCATATGAAAATAATGCAAATACAAGGTGTTTTTTTCCCCCTATAACAGCTATTTTAGGTTGGGCCAGACGCCCTGAAACAACTTTCTTGTCCATGGACACAACCTGTGAATTTTCTCTAATTTATGTGTGTGAGTGATTTTGGTTCTGCTTTTGTGTAGTTCCATAGTCATAGTCAAGGTTAAACGCTATGACTTTAACACAAGACTGAGACTAAATAGTAAGTCTAAAATCCTGTATGGGTATACAAACTGGGTCTTCAAGCTCCTTCAGCTATCAACCTGCTGTGATCAGGAACACTTAGAAGGCAGAAATCAGAGCTGTGTTGGACTCTGAAAACCACTCTTTTCTTTTGTGATTTCACTTTAGAGACATTTAAAACAAAAGGAAAGCAAACAAACTACTTCCAAAACACATAAAAGTAGGTAGTGAATGCATCCTACAATGGAGATTCTTGGGGATGAGCGGTATTCTTCCTTCTCATTATTTCCTATATTATTTTCTATATTGCTTAGACGGGAAAGGAAAATGGAAAGAAAAATATTGGTATATATCTTAGCAAAAGATCCAGATAATTATCTTCCTTACTGAAAAGCTCATCAATTTTTCTTAAATTGCTTTGGCCTGCTAATATTTTCAAAATTTACATTCTTCTAGAGAAAGGACGGTTTATGTATTGGATCAGCATGTTTTAGAACTAATTTTCTTCTGATGACACAATTTACATTAATTACTAAAATCCACTGGAATTTTTCTGGAGATGCAACATTGCCACTCTTACTTTGCTGTAACCAGACAATGTCAGCTTTAGGAAGAGAATGTCTGCACTAAATATTGAACTGGTCTGCCTACAAATTTGGCAGTTTTCCTGCCATAAGTCCCTCTTTGGGAGGAAAAAAACCTGAATTTTAGCTTGTGATAAACTTATTGGAGAAAAAAAATTATAGAATATAATCCAGTCCTAGAGTTTCTGGTTTTGGACTTTGGATGTGTACTTTCCTCATTTCTCACACACACTGTTTTTAGCCTAGAGCTTGAACTAAAAATTCTGTTTGCTTTCAGAATGTGGGACTGTACCCCATGGCTTGATAAATATAAAGAGCTGTGATGATGCAGCAATGACATTTCAATGAGCCTGGTCTGGCTGCCAGGGTGTTGCCATGCCACTTCTGTGTTGCTTTAAAGTGCCATTGTAAAACACTCATTTTACACACACTTCTAGCACTGCTGACATTGGGTTTAGAATGCTTGTGAAAGAGAGTCTGGTGGGGCTGAGTAGCACACGCAGCTTTCCCCCAGCCCATTATCATTTGACACAGAAGGTGTCCAAATGCAGCCTAATCACTGCAATAAATATTCACCTGTTCACCAGTGGATGTTGAGGGACTGCACAATGTGTGTTTGATTGCTTCTCCAAGCAGTTACTGCTTGGTTTTGTACAGCCATGAATTACAGAAAAGCCATCTGAGTTATCAGATTATATAATTTTCTCTAATGCACTGTACTACGTTATCTGCAATATGTGGTGCAGAGGTCCATCCTTTAGTAAGATGATTATTTTGTAATTATTTTGCAAGTACTGCTCAGAGAAATTTTTTTGTGTGTGTGCTGTTGAAGCAAGGGAAAACATGGGAAGGCATCGAAAATCTGCTGTTCTGAGCGATCTATCCTGTATCTTTACTGTAAATTTGGCTGAGTTAAAGCAGATTCTTGCTATGGTACTGTACAGCCAGTAAGACAAGTCAGCCCAGTTTGCTACGCCACTTCACCTGGATATGAGGCTTTTATTTGACAGTGCAATGACAAAATGGCAGAATCTCTGACAGTATCACTGGAATGAGAAAAGTATTCTCACAGTCTCTCCTTCTTCAGTCTCTCACAGATTACAACTGCTATATTTGATAACCTGAACCACAACTGAGCAAACAGTGAGCAAAGTGAACAGTAGGAAATCTTTATCAAGGAGCAGCTTTAACCATGTCTTGGTTCTGCCAATGTCAGGAAAGAAGGTGGTGGAAGAAAACAACTCACCAGCTATAGCTGCCACAGGTTTTGATCTAAAATTAATTGCTGTGCAGATACAGTGATGCTTAATCTAATTTCTTTGGGACTACATATGGGATATATATTGATTTATGTAAATGTGGGAACTTCACCTATGGCGGGGGCAAGCCCCATGTTACAACAAAAAGCTAGAATTAAGCTCTGTTTGTGGAGGGGACTGCAGGAGAGTATGGTAAGGTACTTGTGAGCTTTACAAAGTATAAGTGTGGCTAAAAACATTTTTATATGCAACACCAAACATAAAGAGATTCTGAGTTTTTGAATTTAACTTTGTGGTAATTATTCTAAACTACAGCAAGCCAAGTCAGATCTAACATGTCACATGAGCGAGTTAATATGGACAGGACATTATCCCAACTGCTTCTTTCATGGTGGCAAGAATGCTTTGATTCATCTCAGTCAGGTTCCTACAGTGTTGCTGCAATATCTGACACTTTTTGTCCCTAAGCACTGCTTTTTCTGTGAGGTTTCTCTTTGGTAGACACTGGCATTGACAGGATCCCTGAAACCCTTCAACAGCAACAAAATCATAGGAGTCAGCCTGAACTGATCATGTGGTGTAACAGCACATGTGGGGGATCAAAAAACAGACAAACAAAAAAAACCTGAAAAAACCAAAACTGTAAGATTTCAGGGAAAATCTTGATCCTCATCCATTTGAAATCATTAAGGCTGCTCTGCAGATGTCACAAGGATGTAATTTGCAATTAGGAAGAGATAATTAGAAGTTAAGATTTTTTAAAAGTTGTCCAACTACTGAACCATGCTGAACCTTTTATTCCCCCATTTTTTCCTTAGTCCTTGTTCTCTTAAGTCCTATTGTATGGTTATTTTATACTCAATTTTTGTCTATTGCCCTTTCTTCAGTAAAGATGACCATAACTTTGTAAATTATTTTCTTTAAAATTCTTGTTTTCTATTCCCAAAACACAATAATTCAATATGCTTTGAATACTTTGTACCACAGTTAAAAGTGTACAGGAACATGCATATGGTATTTTTAAATAGTGTTATGTCAATACTACTTGGATTGAAACCTTCTATCACAAGCAAAAATATATTTATTCAACTTACAGATATCTACTTATGGGTTGTTTATATTAAACACATCTATGGCTTTTCCCTGACTTTTGACTTTAGTGTATGTGGCATCTTTGCTATTTGAGACCATTAAAACTTCTGTCTCTTTGCCAGCATGACAACCAACCAATATCTTCTCTATTCCAGCTTGCATATTCATGTCATCTGAATGCTAGTTCCATCAAATCAAATTATTTACTTTCTTAAAGTGCTACACATGCTAAAGTGCTTTACTGGTTAGTGTTTTAATTACCTTTGATCTCTGCTAACTTAAAGGAAAAAGCAAAGAATCTATCTCCCATGCATTCCAGAAAAAATATCTGAAAAACTACCAGCACTCTTCCATTTGAACCTCTTTCTGTGTGCTACTGTTCCTTTTTAGGAACAGGAATTTCTTTAGTCTGAAAGAAATCGGGAATAAATCCAATGAAAGCCTTTTTTTTCTTGTGACATTAGACTAAAACCCTGCCACTCACAAATTATTACATGTCTTCATCAGTGCTTACTGTATGTAAAAGATCACATCCCAACTTTTGGCAGAAATCAGAAATCTGCAATAAAATTGTAAGGGAAATGAGTAAAATGTAGTTTCTCTACCATTATGCTCTATTCACCATGATTAAAGACAGACAGAGTAGTGCCTTTTTGGAAGGTTTGGGGAAGTTGTTCTACGCTAACATGGTTGAGGGGTTTGTTATATAACATTAATACAAATTTGTGGCTTCCTATTAACCAAAGAATATTCTAAGATGGTTCTTTGTCACAGCAGAACACTACAATCCTTCCACTACTCTATTTCACATGGTGCAATAGGACACATCACAACAAAACTAAGCCAAATAACATGGAAGTTCTTCATTAGCCACATTAATAGTAAAATCTAGGTGCCACAGAGAGGCTGCCTTAGGTGTGACTTATTTGTCAGTCTGATGAGGAACTAGACTTTGAATTCTCTAAGCCTTTAAAAAATCTTTAAAATGTCATGTAGATGGGAAAGGGTTACAGAGACAGTTGTTATCCAACCCTTCTGATCCTAAAAATTTAATCACTATGAAAGAATTAGGTGAGGCTCGAAGAACTTGTTTGGCTGCAAAGTGTCATCAACACAGCCTGAATTGTTACTTTTTGTGCTGGACCCAGACAAACAGAGGTAGATGAAATCCTTCATTAGAACAGGAATGCACATAATTGTGCAACAGCTTCTGTGAGTGACCTGACCTCTTCAGGTTGGTTTCTGCCTTCAGCTCAAAAGGTACTAGATGTTTTCAACCTATACATTAATGCAGTTGTACCATTTCATATTCATAGTGGGTCTTCATGCTGTTTGCCCTCTGGATAATTACTGTGGTGTCCTGGCAGTGGTCTGTGGGCATGGGCAGTTTGAGTGAAAAACAGAATAAAAAAATGATAGCTCTGGAGCTGGTCACAGTTTATTATAAACCAAAGAGACAAATTTATAGCCATTTCCTCTCCTTCCTACTAAAAAAACCAAACCAAACAAAAAAGAAAAAAAAAAACAAAAACAAAAACAACTAACCAATAACAACAACCCAACAAAAACCAAACCAACAAACAAAAACCCAATGAAAAACAAAACAAAGCAAACCAAACAAATAACCCAACCAAACCCAAAGCAAAGAAAAAAGCAACCAAACAAAACTCCCCAACCAAACAAACAAAGAAACACACAAATAGGTGAACTGTAACAATACTTATAATATATAATATATATATGGTATCGATTAAACCATATGGGAATTGGTTCTGGTTTCCTTTCCCCCAATTCATCATTTACTGAATTATTTAATAATTTTTTTTCAGCAAACAAATTCAATGCTTCTTTGTTGTCTAAGTAAAACAGATCCAGACTCAGATTTACAGGGATGGTACTACCTCTTTCCATCTCAAGAGTTCAATTTTTTTACACTACAGCCCCCCTAATCAGGTTTGAATTAACTTGAGCCGCATTCATATCCCTCAACCAGTACAAAAATTCTTCCCAAGAAATTATGATTCAACTGATAAAGGACTCAGTGTTTCTTGGGAAAAAACCCAACTCCCTCATCAGTGTAGGAAGCCTTAAAAGTGAAACTTGATGGTGATGTCACAGTAATGGCCTGGAAGGACTGATTTACGTGTTAAATGCTTTCAGGTAACACTCAAATATTTTGCTAAGGGAAAAGAATATACTTTGTTGCCCTGTAGGCTCTAAATCTATGTCATAGGAGAAAAGATGAGTCACCCTTCTTGCTAAAACTTTGGAGGCCTTGATTCTTGCTCACTACCTTTTGTGAGATACACTATTCCACACAAGAATTCAGTGGGAATTTCCATTTTTTTAAGGAGTTGTGGAAGTGACTCAACTGTATTATTGCAGCAGAGCAGACAAATTGTCAGAAGCAGAAGAAATATTCACTGTGCTAGTATTTGCAAAGATGCAGTGGGTATTTTCATATTGCATATTATCTAGTTTTTCACAGATCTTGCCATTAACTACATTCCTACCCAGTGTTACTCTTTGTTTTGGCAATTTCTGTCATTTACACTGTCATTTGATCAAGTAGTCTACTACATATGTTGCTGCTTAATGACTATTTTGCTAGTGCTTAATGCTTGCCCCAAATGGTATTGTTTCTTCAGTATAAAAACTCTAAAAGTGGTGCCAAGTTCAATGTACTACATGGTTCAACCTTTGTTTCATGTCCTCATTCTCCTCCCTTCGTACTCCTGTAAATAAAAACAGCTATCCAAAGAGATATTCCAGACATGTGAATTTATGCTCAGCAATTTGGTTAATAAATTGTCAATTTCAAGATCTAGCCATACAAAAAAGTTAAAGGGCAATGTGTATTTCTTATTACAATTTTAGTTCAAGTTACAACTCACAGTTCCTTTTTAGCAAGCTAATGAGGACTTTAATTGACATATTTTTTCGTTATTTTTCTTACAAGAAATGTGAGTCATCTTGCCATAGTGGCCCTGAAAGTATGCATCTTAGGTGCTGAGTTATATTTTTCAGACTATCACATGCTGTTCAGTTTTCATGCCACAAGGCTGCATTTGCTTGAGAAATACCACATTTTCCTTGCTTTTACTGAAAAGCTGGAATACCAACAATGTTTTATTGGGCTGAAAGAGGAACTGCATATTTGCTGAGGATCCTTTCACATATTTTCCCCAGCACAGAGGTCTTCTTCCAAGCTAAAGGTCTGAGCTTCCTGTTTGGGTGTGATGGTTGAAACAGGTTTCAAAGCACTTGACTAAATCAGGTCTTGTCTAAACTGTACATTCAGCTGTTCCCTGCTCCACTTAACAGCTGCTTGGACCTGAAATGCTGCTGCTTATTTTCTTAGTTTTTTCTTTCTACCTTTCTAGGTTATTAAATTACTCTTTTGGTCCTTCTGAAGCCTCCAAACTGAGTCTTCAACCCCTGTCACAGGAAGGTCTGGAAGCTGCCAGGTATTGACATTTTAAATATCAACTGCATTGTCCACAAAGCTATTTTGCTGTAATTACTGTCCTGAATGGTGGTTCCTCCAGCAAGTTTTGGAATCCTCACACAGGAAATTAAAATCATGACCATGTACTACTGCTGTGGAAGAGAATATTTAATAGACTCCTGTCAGAAATAGATTATGGTAAAGAATCTTTCAGAGTCTTTGTGTGCCGTAAAAACTGCACGTGACATGCATTTAAATAATTTCATTTTTCATGGTGTTCAAGGTGTGCCTGGGAGAGAGGAAAAGTTGTTTTCTTTTAGTGAGATTAACTTCTGCAGAGTGCACATGGAATTGCTGTTCTTTGTGCGTTTAACTGTTGGGCAGCCACCCGGCAAGCCAATGTTCCAGTGTGTTTATTTCCTTCATTGTTTTGTGCCAGTAAGGATCCTGGAGGGTAAATGACTCAGAAAGTGCCACAAACACGAAGTCATTGTCAGAATGACAGAACAGTCAAGGTTGGAAATGACCTCTAACATCACTACTAACCCAGTACCCACTTTTACCAGTAAGCCCTGTCCCCAAGTGCCGCATCCACAAATTTTTTTTTCATGATTTCCAGGGATGGTGATCCCAATGTTTCCCCAGGCAGCCTCTTCAATGTCTCACCATCATTTCAGTGAAGAAATTTCTCCTAGTGTCCAATATAAATCTCTCCTGGCGCAGGGTAAGGTCATTTCCTCTCATCCCTCCTTCTGATTCTACTCTCCTGTCAGGGAGTTGTAAAGAACCGAAAGTACCTCCTGAGCCCTCTTTTTTCCATATCAAATAATGAAGTGGGGAGGAAAGAAAAGGCTCAAGAGTTGTCAGGCATGATGCTGCCTTTTTGCTCTCTCCAGAACAGATTAAAAACACAATTTTCTTTGCCCTGATTATCAGAAGATCTTTTGCTTTTGTTACATAGACCTTCAGAAACGTCAGAAAATATTTTTCCCAAAGTGGAATGTTGACCTTGGAAAGAACCAGAGTGGGAGCATCCATTAAAAAGTCTTTGCAATTTAGAGATATATTTCTATTTCTAATTGTGCTAAATTCTTGGCTAATAAAATCATCATGAAAATACAGCATACTCAAACATACTCTTTAATTAAATTACATATATAAACACACATTCATTATTTCCGTGTTTATTCAGACAAATTCATCAGATAGCTTATGAAGAGAAGACAGATAGAAAGCAGAATATATGATGTAGACTTTACATTTTGTTTTCACCAAAAAATGTTTATAGAATTACTCCTGACTAAAATGATACTAAATATTTTTACCCTTTTTCATTTTAAATTAACAGCAAGCATCTTCAATTTAAATTCATTTGAAAAATTTAATTACTCTAAAGCTCTTAAAAACTAACAGCGAAAAAATTGAAGTAAAACAGCATCAAACCAGAAATTTAAATTGATGAAAATTTCCTGTACATGCAAGAAAATGTTTACTTCCTGCGTAAGACACAGATGACATCTCTAGCATGTATTGCAACACTCAGTGAAGAGGAAAACATTTACTAAAATAACTAAATGGTTTTTAATTTGACAGCTTTAACAGCTATGACTTTTCTGTTTACGTAATTTCTTTTTCATCAGACACATTTATATAAAGGCTATCTCACCTAAATAACCCACTAATTAATATCCTGTACTAATTAGATAGCAATTGAAATATGCATTCTGAGTAATTTTTACACTGTTAACAGCAATGGATTTTTTTTTATTTTTTTTCATAGAAAGTCCTTCAAGGTCAATATACAAGTCTAGGGTTTTTCTTTCTCCTGCCATCATCTTCCCAGTGCATCAGTAAACAACTCTGCTGACACAGAAGATACTGCAAAGAAGGTGGAAGAGCAAACGAGACTTAGTGAGGAAATTTCTTGAATGTGACAGGGACAAGTCCTGCTAAAGAATTCATAAGCCATTCTATAGCATTCATCCATTACAGCAAATCACATTGAATGTAAAAAGAGCGGGAGAAGCCAGGAAAACTTCTCCACTGGTAGAAGGACAAAATGACCTAATAGTGATTCTGTAGCTTGGAGAAAGGGCTCTCAGTTCTTTTTCATGTGCACACCCCCACCAAGACTTTTCTTATTAATCCTGATCTGACTTGATGCTGATTTACCACAGAAACTTCAGAAAGGATTTGATGCCTCAGTTTGCAGTAAATTTTATCTTCAGTTCATTAACAGTTCATATTTCATTGAAACCCTGTACAGCTGAAGAACATTCACATTTAAAATCGACCATAGGGCTTTAAAATAGACTTTATATATTTTATCTCCATTATTTTCAAAATAATGAACCAATCTCACTTAAAATTAGTAGTACCAATCTAACTTAAAAGTTTGTAGTACTTTAAATATTAGGAAAAGAGGAGAAGCCTCCTTATTATTTGCTGCTCATCAGGGTAAGGATCTAAGAATTTGGGTTTGGCCTCATTTTCTTGATTTTCATCCTTATACAGTGCTGGTCCTTTCTAACAAAAACAATTTGTCAGAAATTTGAATATCTTTGAATATATAAGTGTGTGTTAATTAATTTTGAGGTTTTGGTCTACATAGCCGATAACATTAAAAATACTTTTCTTAGCTGAGACCTCTTTTTTTTGACATGTGTAATAAGATGTATCAGGCCTTGATAGCTCAGTGGAAAAATGTCTTTAAAGTTAACAAGAAAAAAGAGTAAAAAAGGAAAATAACCTCTGTGTGTTTCTGTGAATGGAATTTAGGCTGGTATGGGAAAGGATTCTAAGGTAGTTGTGATGTTTGCTTTGGCCACCATCACAGAAAATATTTCAGTTCTGAAATCAAAGGTTAAATGCAACTGGCAGGAATAAAGGTGAATTGCATAAGATGTTTCTGAATAACAGGAGTTTACAAGTCCAACTCTTGCTTCTGTTCGGAGTGCTTGGAAGTGTTGTACAGTACTAGTAGTATATAAAACGCAAATTTTAGAGTTTAAGGTGATAAGATTTTTGGATTGAGATGGTATACATTTACAGGATTAAATTTCATTAATATTATAAATGTTGTATAACATACTTATGACAGGATTATAAATACCATATACAATATAATTGTAATGTACTATATAATTTTAATATAATATAAATGATGGCATTTAATCAGTTAGAACAGTTGAGTATCATATACTGCTTTTTTTTTGCTGGAGCTCCTGCCATTGAAGCAGTTTGGAAAGAAACTAATAGAACCTGTACATAACTATTACACTTGTTTGGAACAGTACAGTGACATGGCAAAAATGAATTTACTGGCACTGTCCTACCACACCGTCCTACCTCTGCAGTTTCCATGGTGAGCACAAAGCACTGCTGCTTCATTGTAGCTTTCTGCCCAAATCCTTCCAGAGTTCACCTGCCACTAATTTAACTCAATTTTTCAAATGTGAACAGTGCTTTGAAAACACCCTGAATCATTGCTTTTATTACGTATTGTGAGTATAGATAGAAGGCTTTTCTTCTAACATGGGCAGCCCATAGGTAGAGAAGCCACTGAGCTGAGACTTTTGATATTTAACGTGCATGGTTGTTAAGGTTTTCCAAACTGGGCGTATTCCATGTAGTTCTGTCAAGCACATGGAGGTGGTATTTCTGGAAGGGACCAAGTTGATGGAAGGATAAAAAGCCATGTCTTTGAGCCTATGAGAGGTGTATTAAGCTTGCATGACAAGATAATTTTAAAAATAAATGAGAACCAGGAGTCATACTGGTTAAAAGGAATGCCTTACAACATTATGAAATGCAAAATTACACGTGGTGAGGTGTGTGACAGATATTCAACACCTTATAGAGGAGTAAGGGAATATTTTCCCACTGAAATTGGTAGAGGGAATTCTATCAAGCCAATTCAGCTTATTTCCTATCCATCTGTAAACATAAATAAATAAATAAATAATCACCACATATGCCACTATAAAAGGCAAGAAAGTAGTTTTAACTCCAATAATTTTTAACATTTGGGTAATTCTGACTATCACAGACAGCTTTTCTCTGTCGTATTTAACACCTTTTCAATGTTAAGATTTTGCAGCTCTTCCAGCAAAAGAGTGAGTGAATCCTTCTTGGCATGACGGATCACACTGAAATTATACTGAGATTAATGAGGTATAACCATGCAGATATCACATTTCCTATGGCATTTTTCTTTCAAATACAAGGCCCACTGTGTTTTTTTTACCTTGCCCTGAGTCTAACAGGGATTTTGCAAATATTTGCCATCATTTTATAATGCAAAAGAACAGGAAAACTAAAAGAAAAAAATCCATGCAAAAGCAACTGTAAATAGCTATATCAAGAGTTCTCAAGACATAGTTGTGTCATAAATGCTGGTTCAAGTGTATAATAATTTTAAATATCCTTAAATATATAAATTGATCTATAGATAAATGAATTTCACATGGATTGAATGAAACTGAGATTCTTGTCAGTTCCAGTGAGGATATTAGCATAGCTGCACTGACTGAAATTCCAATTTCAATCAGGAAGTTCATGTTCCAGAAAGCACCTTTTATTTAGAAACAACATGTTGGACAGAATTGCATTTAGAATGCCACATATGTCTCATGATGTGATTATTGATTTATTTAGAAGTTCTTTCCCCTGAGGGTGCTGGAGCACTGACCAGGCTCCTCAGGGAATGGTCACGACCTTGAAGGCTCCAGAGGTCCAGGAACCTTTGGACACTGCTCTCAGGAATGCATAGGGTAGGATTTTGGGGTGTCTGTGCAGGGCCAGGAGATGGATTAATGATCTCTGTGAGTCCCATCCAGCTCAGGACATTTTGTGACTTCATGGTTCCAGAACTGCAGAAAGAATGCCCATAGCACCAGGCATTTTGCAATTAATATGGCACATAAAATGAAATCATTCCCAAGATTAAACAAATGGGCATTTTTTTCTCCACTAATTTTCATATTCTATATGTGCAAATCATTGAGATGAATTTGCTCAGCTTTGTTCAGAACTGGATTTGTCAACAGCCACTAGCTAGAAGAGCTGGTTAATAAGTATTTGCCACAAAGCACTTTGCTTACGTAGCAAAGTGTAGCATATGAAAATACAGTTTGACTAACCAAACAAAACTGGTATTTTTCACATCATGTATTTGGCATACAAATAATATCTTAAATGGTTTTATTGTCTATTATAATTATAAGGCGTTGCTCTTTGCTGGGTTTTATTCCGTTATTAACTGAAAACTGCCTTTTAGTTTTATATAAAATAATAGCTCATTTTATCATGTGAAGCTCTGAAAATGCACTTTTTTTTTCATTTAGCTCTAGAGGCATTGTCAGGGAGAATAGCTTTCAAGCTGTTCATTAAATAGTATCTGCTTATTACTACTTCTAATTTGGACCATAGCAACACAAGGAATCAATTTTAAGCAGCACATAGAAATGTAATGTTTAGAACCACTCACTAAATTCCCCTTATATTAGCAGGAAGAGTACTTTTTACTACTGTTAAGCATGGAGAAGTGGTAATCATGTTTATGCATTTCAATTCATACATCATCTGGGCATTCTACGAATGAGTCTCTTTGAATCCATGTGTAACATCTTCTCTGGGTCTGGGTTCCGTTTGTGTTTGTTGTTTGTATTTTTGGTAGGGGTTTTTTTTTTGATAAATTGATCCAATGTATTATAAATTCCAAACAGAATTACTTCTTCTGCAGACCTTTTCAGCTAAGGAATTATAATTTTTGAACTTAGATATTTTCCCTGCTTCTTTGAAGCCAGGCTGTTACAGAGCAGCTTTCTAATAAAGGCTTCCAAACTTGACACCATCAGGGATATTTTCATAGGAGCCCCACTATTTCTAGGAATGAAACTGCATCTCTTTTTCTTTAAAGTATTATCCAGCCATTCATAGGATGATCTGGGGAAGTTGTGAGAGATTTTGTTTCTCTGGATGTCTCTTCTATAAAATATCCTACCAAAAAATCCACAGGACTGGAGCTTGTTTTGAGGACTTGTAATAGATAAAGGATGATTGTGAATGATTCTGAAATTCAAAGGCTATGATTTAAATGGATGGAGGCAGCTGCATAAAAACCTTGGTGTTTGATAAGAGAAAGCAGAAATCATAATTCTCATAAGAGGTTCTGGCCTGCATGGAATTACTGCTTGCACTTTGCTTGCTGGCTATTGGTGGGCCTGTTTGCAGTGAAAAAGAAAAGGAATTGTCAACCATTCTGCTCTGGGGCCTGAACCACCCCAAGGATAACATAAAATAATTCAAGATAGAGAATGAGCCAGAGGATTCAGGGGCAGGATGTAAAAATACAGGCCTGCAATGAAATTATAGAAGAAAATTAGGTATACAAAGCATATATGTGACCGTAGGAAACAGAAGCCGAATTAAAAGTAATTTTAAAAGAAACTGAAGGAGGAAGACAGGAATTTGAAGCTGGTGAGCAAAACGAGACATGTCCAGTCCTTGACTGGAATTCAGAATTCCTTTCCAGGTGCAATGTTTTCTGTTGCTGCCCGAGGCTGTGTGACATGCAATTTATAAAACAGCTGGGAATCCTATCTTATCACCATAGTAAATTCAAATTTAGCTGACAGCTAAGAATCACCTGGTTGTTGTATTTCTGCCCTTTATTTAAATTTTGCTTGTTTAATTGTTCTTTTAGGGTTCTTATATATTATTTTTCTAAACTATATCCTATTGATAGCTGATACAGTTTTCTGCAGTGAAATTCACCTTTAATTCAGATCACTTCAATTAGGATTATGCATCTTCCAGCTATGGATTTAATGATTATCTGGTAATTCCAGATGCATAAGCAAAAGCATAAATTTGGAGGGTTGGGGGTGTTTTGGGGCGGGGGGGTGGGGAGGGAAGGGGGACATTGTGTCAGTCTACTTTTCCTGATTTAGATTGTAATTTTTTGGTGTCTATAAGGAAAATATTTAAGAATAGCATTGCTCATTGTCTTTTTAAGACATTTCATTGCCAGACCTTTCAATTATTCTAAATTTGTCAAAGACTTTCCTCACCTCTGAAGCTGTGTTGAATCTTACCAGGTGTACCTGTGTGCTTTTCTATCTTGTCACTTGTGTGTTCACTTTGTTTTGGGTGTGTGTGTGTTTATTTCTTTTTGTTTGGTTGGTTTTGTTTATTTGTTTTTTAGATAAATTGCAGTGTGCAAAAAACCTGAAAATATGGTATCACTGGTATTCCCTCCCAACTGAGCAGGGAACTGAGCAGGGAACTGAGCAGGGAACTGAGCAGGGAACTTACCTTGCCATCCTGCAGCCAAAGTTAAAGACTCTGTGATGGAGAGCAAACCCCTAGAGGTCACTGTAATCATAAACATTCACAGAGAGATCTAGATTTGAGTAATGAATGTCACGATTAAAATAAGCCATCTATAGAAAGAAGCTTACAGTCAGATTTCTGGCCTGTCCTGAAGCGACCCCTGCAAAGCCATGGTGAATGTCACTGGTGATGGTTTGGCAACACAATCCATCACTCTACATCAGGGCACAGCGTCAAATTGTGAAAAATTACCAGAGCAGAGCTGGAGTTCTGGGGGTTTCTCCTTGTGAGAGAAGGAGGGTGATGTGGAGGGGAAGGCAAGCTGGCTGTGGAGAAGGAAAATAGAAAATAAGTGAAAAAAAAGCTGTGCTTGTCACAGTGACTTGGACAAGATGGCAAAGTTTGCTAAACATAATGGACCAGCAATCCATATGAAATGAGTGAAGGCTTTATACAAGTGACAACTGCGGGGCAGACACTGTCTTTTGTCTGTGTACTGAAAACACTGATTCAAAAGAGGCTTTCTCATACACTAATAGGGAACAGATCACTTGGAAGCCCATTCTGAAAAAGTAGACCACAATGAAGTCTTAATGCTCATAATAAATGCTACAGCAAGGGTAAAATAAACGTTAGATGATCCGTCCCCCCCAAAAAAAAGCATTTCAAAGAACAAACTGAATTGTTCAGTGTCTTACTTTCATTTATAAACATTCCACATTACATATGGTTGGGAAGCAGTTTCTGGTGCTGCGTTCTGATCTTGAGCATGTTGATGGAAGCAAAATCCTGTTGATACTTGTATTCAGTGATTGCATTAAGACCCAGAGTAATTCACTACCAACCAATTCACTATGACATGAAACAAACAACTTTGCAAATGTCACAGGGGCTGTATCTGATTATGCAGCAGTTTATTTGGACTTCTGGCTTTTACCTGGTTCTCTGAAGTTCCACAACATAGTCGTATTTGTCCTCAGGGGAATGTGCTATAATTTGACAGCCAAGAGAAGAAGGTGTGTGGGATAAAGGTGCTGGGACTTCACTGTTTTCACACTTATACTTTGCAGATCATGTAAAATTCATATAGACCTTTTTCCAGTTTAATGAAGCATTTAAAATGTGTGTCCTTTATCAATAAAGTATAGAGCTGATTTTTTTTTCTGGTGATTACAAGTGATGGAATACACAGAGAGGTCTTGATTCAACTGGCTGAACAAAACTTTCCCATGTTTTTTTAGACACTGGAAAGTTTGCAGAATTCAGATATGATACTCCAAGAAAGCAAGGATTTCTGGATTTGCATATGAATGCCATGTGAGAAATCCCAAATGCTACCGGGTGCATGTGTTTGGGCAACTGAATCAGACTTTCACTGTTCATACATTGCCTTAACACTGATGCTCACTGGCAGCATACGAAATAATTATTTTTGTCCCTTTTATTGGTATGGACTAATCTCATTACCTCATTACAGTAGTTCTTTGTGTTAACTTCATTAAGTTTTCAACATGACTTCTGAAAACAATGAAAATTCCAAAACAAATTGTATAAGATCTTAGATAACAATAGCTTCAAAAGGAACCATTAATCATGACCTAGCCCCTGGTTCCTGAATAACATTCGAAAGGAAACAACAGTGTTTGTTTTGCTTTTTTTTTTCCCTCAGGTCTGAACTGTCCAAACTCAACTTAAGCCTGGGGCAAAATGAGCTGAAAGAAAAAAAAAAGTTGAAACTGAATTTTAAAACTTAAAAAAAAAAAAAAAAAAAAGAAGAAGGAAAGACAAAGAAAATATATGTAATATAATATCTCAGTCAAAAGGAGCAAGAAGGCCCCCATCAGATCTCATCTCACCTTTACAATGCTGCAATGACATTGACTTCTGCAGGATTGTGTTGATCCAATTGAGAGTATAAAAGGTCCAATACAAGACTCTGGAAAAGCCACTGAATTTATTTCAGAGATATTGTTTAAATACAAAATTTTAAAATAATCTAATGTCTGGTTTTGGAAATATAAAGAAACTTCTCATGTTTAGAAACTTCCTGTCCTCCTTCCCAATTTTTGTGATTCAAATAAGTAATATTCTCATTATGCCTTGACATTTGTTTCAAAAGCAACTCAATATGATTTCTATAAGAGAGGCTCAACATGTGAACCAAGGGAATACACAGCTAGAAAGAAGGCAGCAAAACTGATTAGACTGAAATATTACTTAGTATGGGTAGAGGACCCTTTCTCTATACAGACATTTGTGAAGGGAAACAGTGATTATTTTAGATCCTCTGGCTGGGCTGCCTGGTGAAATGGAATGAAAGACATTCATTAAAATCTTAATTCTTCACTCAGAATTTGAGTTATCAAAGAGTCCAAAGAATCTTTTTTAATACCTTCATGTCAACAGCTGTATGTAACAAGCTAATAAACTACAGAGTGCTTTCTGAGAATCATTATATACAAAATAAATATACATAATAATATTATGACAACATGATATATTTCAAAATAAACATATTTTTCACTGGCACTTATAAATCATGTGCAGAGCTCTCCCTCTATGAAAACCACCCTTTTTTTCTGAAAGCTAGCATTATCTTGACTCTACCTTGTTTTTCTTAATAATTATTACTGTATAGAACAATTTTTCTTTTTTTATATATATAATTGCCACATTCTAAAAGAAAAGGATTTAGAGTAAAGCATGCAAATAAAATGGCAACAAAAACTGATTCCAATGAGCTACAAACCAGTTTGCACATAGATCTACCAGGCAAAGGTAGAAGTCAACCTGGTCTTGATATGTTGACACAAAAATCTGTCCCAAGCAGCAGAGTTCATATTCTTATTATTTAGGTCCTGGCTTTTCCCAGGTGATTTCTTCTTTGCATGAAGTCTCTCTTTTTTGCAGATTTCTGCTTCCAACAATATCGAAATTTAGACAGAGAATTTTCTGAGTCTACTTAGATCATAATTTATCTCAAAATCTCCTAATTTATTTAATTTAAAAAATCCTTTTTTCTTTTTTTCTTTTTTTTCCATGCAATAAAGAAAATAACTTGTCTTGACTGTCTTTGGCAAGCCTGTAGGGTTTTAAAAATAATTTGCTTTGGCATTTATCAGGTACCAAAGGTAAACGTACATTATCATATTCAGATATGATCTGATTGCACAGATAGGGAGAAGAAGCACGCACAAAAAGTCCTCTGTCACATTTCTTCATGGGCAACATGCAAACTCACAGCTGAGACCCATTCCAGTTGTCTGCTTTCCCCTCTAGTATCAGAATGAAGTTTTTTTCCTTTTCCACACAGTTGCAGGAACACAATTTTTCATGTACATGATTCCTGCAGAAATCCCTTTCTCCTGTGTGCTTTGTCTCCCTGGTGTTTTGCCTTCATTATTTCACAGGGAGTTTCACCTTCAAGAATAGGATCTGACTGAAAAGAGATGCATGCAAAATGAGTTTACTGTTTGCCCCAGTGACAACCACAGTGCCTGGGAGAGTTGATTCCCAGGCAGGACATTGGGGACATTTCTTCTGTGTGCTTCATTCCCACAGCTCAGTGAGCTGATTCAGAGCTCATGGAATCACTGGGAATACTCCAGTTATCTCCTCTGTGCCTTAGGTTAAATGTCCCAAGCCTCCAAGGGGAAACCTTCATGGCTGGTGCAGGTTATTTTGCTAGAACGGGGAGATGGGTTTTATCGATTCACACAGCAGGATCTGGCCAACATGTGACAGTGGCAAAGCGCCAGGAGGATTTCAGAGGCACCTGCTGCTCCTGCCACTCCTCCTGAGCTTGTGACCTCAGCTGTGACAGGGAGACAGCTGAGTGCCTTCTGCTCTGTTTATCTGTGCCATTTCTTCCACCTTCATCCCAGCTTGCTCTTAGCTAAATAATGTAAAAATTGTGGAGTCTTCATCATAGAGAATCTGCATTCATAGTGGTTTTCCTGTAATTTTTGTTGTACTGTTCTAGCATCAGTATTTCATTCGCCAGATTGGGTAGGCTGATATTTTTTTCATATTTTTCTGTTTCTAAACCATAGAACACTGGCAAATCTGACAAGAACAGCATCAGCTATCCAAGGCACTTTTCTCCCTCATCTCAGCACAGACGGTTCTCCTTAGCCAGAAACAGCAGAATTTCAGGAGTTCCTTGCTAAGGATTTGTCATGTCCCTTTACTGCAGCCACAGAGTCATTGGGGAAAAAAAGTAACAAATCAAGACAGAATAACTTGCTGATTACTCTCAAACAGAGATGTGTTTGCATTGTCAGTTTGCACAAACCTCTTTCCACTTCTTTTGAGAGGAAAGATGGAGCTCTCCCTTGAGTACAAGTGAAACAATTGGTTCAAATAACATTTATTTAGTAGTACAACTATAGAGGCCCTGACATTGCAAAAATTATGAGGCAGCACAAAATTTGTGAGGTAGTATGTTCCATTAGACCAGCTAGTTAGTACATTCAGAAAAAGTGCTTCACAAACCTGTGAGCACACAAGGCTTTCCCCAAATTTGAAACTGCAGTCTTGACTTGAACTCTTTCCTGTATCCATGAATTGTGCTTTAGCTGAACCAGACCTTGAATTTTAGAATATCTGTGTCTACCTATTGTTTAACTTCCATTCAGTGAAGGGCTATATAGGTTTATGGTTATGAAGGGCTATATAGGTTTCCTCTTTGAATAGACTTTATTTTGTTATATATAGTCAAAATAAAGCGCAGAAGAAACATCATACCTACTTGAAGATGCTTAGTCCAGGTTTTGGTCTGGGATTTTTGTTCTTTGCTTTATTGGGAAGGTTTGGGTTTTGAGTTTTGTCAGTTTGAGGGGGGGCGCTTATTGTTCTTTGCCTTGCCTTGCATTGTCTTTTTTCTGATTTTTTCCTTGGGACTTCTACAGAGCTGAATGTTGTTATAAATGGCTTCCTCTTGCGTTCCGTGTTAACAGATTCAGGGATAAAAATCTCATCTCTTAATTATTTAGGATATTGTGTAGATCTTTAACAGGACAGAAAGTTCAGGCACATGGGAGGACTGACTGTTCAGCTCAGAGTGTTGGGGTACGTTTAGAGATTAATAACTTGGACAAGCACAATTCCCTCAGCCCCTGAACTGGACTGCTGGCTGGTGCTGTGGGTTTTTTTGCCCCCTCACAGTTTTCTTTTTGCTGAGGCAATCTGCTTATCTTATTTTTAAGGCAGAAGTTCTTCACACAGGCTTGAAATCCCTAAAATAATAAATATGCTCTTACAATGACTGCAATCAGCTGTTGAAATAGGAGAGAGAACAGGTAAGGGTGCATGAAATACAAGATTATTGAGTTTGCTAATCCTCCGATTCCCTCAGAGCAGAAGAAATGTTTACAGCCCTGGTAAACACTGGTTTTTTTCCCTCTCCACTTCTTGTCTTTCTTTTATTTTTTTAATGGAAGCTGAATTGCTTGTTCTTGTTTTTCCAGGTTTTTTTAGGAACTCTCCTAGAGGAAAAGCATGGGTTGTATAAAACCTCATCTGCCTCAGCTGTGATAACCTTCCTGCAGACACTCACAAGCACAGGACAAGAGCTGCAGAGTGGGACCTCGGGGAAGGCATTTAATATCCTGCCAATTTAGCCAGTTGCCTCCTACTCCTGAATTTAGCTGCAATCTTGTCAAACAAGGAGCTCGACAACATGGCAGTGCAGGAAACTGGGATGAATCGATGAATCTACCTTAGATTATTTGATTTGCACAGGACAGCAATTCTTTTTGATAATTTTATAAGGTTGCTTTCATTTAGGAGCAGAGGGACTAAAAAAACCAGTTTGAGTCATCTAGGCTAATCTTCCAAAACAGTAATTCTCAAGCACTGAAGAAAGGTAAAAGCACTGAGCTCCAAAGTTTAGGTCTCGGTTTCCACCAAATGTTGGGATGAGTAGGAGGGAAAAGCTCTTTCCTTCACCTGGAAAGACAGCAAATATTGAAGACAGAAGACACAAGTCTCCTCTTTCCCAAACATTATTTTCTTTGGGGAAAAACCCCAACAGACAAAACAACCAAACACAAAACTACAGAAGAAATCCACATTAGAAAACCCAAAAAAACCTCCAAAGGCAAACAACCCCAACCCATTCCATATTTACTACTGAAATAATGTTTCAAAAATTCAGAAAGCATCCAAGTGCCTATTACTGTAGAGTCTGTGGAATTAAAGTGGGGATTTAAATTATTTCTATTCAGAACTACAAAATTTTTATGAACATCTTTTGCTTCCTCTATTTTCTTGATGCTGAAAAGAAAGCATAATGTAGTTGCTTTACCTAAGTCTCAAGTCCTTAATTTAAGCAGGCAGGGCAGGGTTTGGAGTTTCAGTTGACAGATGCTCAAAAATCTGAGATCTGAGTTAAAAACTTGATAAAGACAGAAACTTGTTAAGATTTTCAGGGTTTTCTATCTTCATGTGAAGCAGGGAAGAAATTTTTTCATGTCTGTTCCTATTTTATCCAAAAATAATAGGTTATCTTCCTCTTCTTTGAGCTTTAAATTAATGCTCTGCCTTTTGAATTAAGCCTTCTTCAGGCTGGCTTTCATTTCAAAAGATCTGCTATTCCTTTTTTAATTCAATTGCAATCTTGAAAATATTCCAATCAATATGAATAGGTAGATCAGGCCAATGTCTGAAACTGTTCTCTTTCACAGAAGAAAAAGAAAGCAGCATGATAAAAATAATAATGCCTGTTTTTATTAGCTCTATAATATATTGAATATAATAAATTATTGCAAGGTAATGAAGCATTCCATTGGGAAGAAAGGAAATTAGATAATGTGCTTGCAACACTGGCACAAGTCCTCAGTTCTGTCTACCACCTAAATACATAATCACAGTTTTTCCTGTTCAGATGTTTCTGATCTAGAAGTCACAAGTGAAAATTGATTTTTTTTTCCTATTAATGGAAGAACTGTAGAGACTTTGACGTAATTTAGGTGTCTGGCTATCTTCCCACTTCGTTGAAGAAAGAATAGACTGTCAGGTGTAGTGTTTCTGAGGTAAATTAAGTTGTAACTGAAGTAGGTGAAATTGGACCACAACAATGTAGTTCTTGGCCTGTAGTAATCATAATAGATAATAAGGTTAAAGCTGATAGAATCATGTATATTTACCTCTGGTGCCTGATAAATGCCAAGAACAATTATTTTTAAAACCTGGTAAGATTGCTAGAGGTAGACACGACAATTTTTTTTTCTATTCCATAAAACAAAAAAAAGTGAAAAAAAGTTTTTGTAATAAAATAAAGTAGGAGATTTTGATCTAGAGTAGACTTAGGGGATTGCCTGTCTAAATCTCAATATCTCAGCACTAAAACAGACAAATAATTGTGATTTGCATGGTTTTCAATTTTGTAATAAAACAGACGTCTAAGTAAAGAGGTCTCAATTTTGTTTTGGTAGAGAAATGGGCTAAAAATAATCACAGCACCACTTGCATAAGCAGCATCAGTTTTGAACTTATATTTGAGGATGGTAATTGAACAATATGAACCCAGAAATCCTTTATTCCAGGTCCTGAACTCACTCTAGGATTCAGGAAATATCTAAATGGAGCTGAGAAGTGCAAGTACTAAAAGAGAGTGGTCATATTACCAATATATTAAATCTTCAGTTCATATATGGTAATCAGTATTTATTTTGAGCTGGCAAAACTGGTCCTGATTAGCTGAACCTGTCACCAGTTTTGAGACTTTGGCCATGGTGGGAAAGGATTAAAGGTGTTTTCCTTTGTGACAAAGACTGATGATGCCTCACCCAAGCCAAATTTAAAAGAGAGATAAGCAAAGAGGTGAGAAGGGGAAAGTTAGAGTGATTTGAGAAGGCCTGAGGCAAAGAAGCCTGGGAGCATTTAAGTCTGGCAAATATTAATTAGTTTTTGAACAAAGAAGAGCCCTAGGAAAGGGGCTTGACAGTGCTTAGAGTCACTGTGGGTGTGACTTCCGAAGATATGTCTCTATTTTCCACTTATTTTAGTGACATTTTAACAGTTACTTAAATGTTTTCTTTAATATTGGCAATTTCCTAAAGCAGAGACTTTGGTTCCTTTACTTTAGAAACATTTGGGGAAGAAGGTAGCAAGTTCATTTTTGACAGAAAACATTTGCCTCTGAGAAAGAAAAACATCCTGACATTGAGTAAAGAACTTAAATCACTATTTCATGAACATTTGCTCCAAGAGTCCTGGGTTGCATTTTTTTAAGACTGCCTTGGCCTTTAAAAGCCAAGTTCTTTGAAACTTGAGTTCTGAACACCTTGTCCCTAGAGGCACACAGTGGGAAAATCTATGCAGCAAGGAGGAGTCTGGGGTGAGCAGACGGCATGGAGATAGCTTTTGCATCAACATGCAAAAGACTTTTATCAAGAGAAACATTTTTCTGTTGAATTTTACATTTATTTAGTTGGTCAAAAATCACAGTCATGGAAGTGCTTGGGTGGGAAGGGACCTAAAATCCCATCATGTGAAACACCTTCCACCAGATCAGATTTCTCCAAGCCCTGGCCTTGAACCAGGCCAGGCAAGGCTTAAAAAAACCCTGAACATTGTAAAGAAATAATTCTTGCTGCTGTCAAAATGAAGAGTTGGAAAGTTGTCAGAAAATTCCTGTTGCTTGGACCTCCTGAGTGAACTTACGGGTACTGCAGATCCTTGAGGTATCCCGCTCAAGACTGAACTTGAGGAAAAATAACAGTCTCATCAAGCAAAAATATTTAAGGGTAAAAGTCTCAAAGCAGAAAAAATTAATGACTGTTTGCCCAAGCATTCTTGGGAACTGCTTTTTATTGGTGAATGAAAAAAATCAGATGGCAGCAGATGACAGTAAACAAACACAAATGCTCTCAAAACATCATAGGGATTATATTTTTCCCTATGATGATTGAAAGTGTCCAAACAGCACTACAGATGATGCTAAAAAAATGTCATTGAAAAGGGTGATTACTGTTGTTATTATTATTATTGTTGTTATTATTAATGTTGTTATTATTAATGTTGTTATTATTGTTATTATTAGTTTCAAATTACTACATGGCATTTATAATTAAATATTAGCTAAATATTTCTCTATAGTTTTCAGGAGAATGACAGAAAAAGATCTGCATTGGTTAAAAGAACAAATAAATTTGGATATCACAGGCAAATTCTCATACTGATTGCATGTGAGTTCAAGAAGAACTTAATTACAAAGGAAGACCATGATTGTAGAATTTTTTTACCTTCTGAATTGTGGAGGATGAAGGAGTAGGGTCCGCTGACAAATGATTTATTACTGAGATCATTAAATAACAAGTGGCTTCTTTTAGAGAGGAAGAGAAGACTGAAAAACAGAACCAAACGTTAGTAGCTAACATTAAACTAAAAATTTTAAGAGAAGGCTTTTTTTGTAGACATGAAAAACATTGTGTGTTCTGGTAGCTATTAACCAGTGATTTCTGATTCTGATTTTTCTTGTATTTGAATAAAAAGATGACTTTATTTTGAAAAATCATATCCTAAAGTCTTTATTCATTATTCCCCCAAAATAAATATGCATTGAAGCCACAGCATGCTAAAAGGGTAAAAAATTGGTGGAAGAAGAAGCGGAGAGATCTGACAAAAATAAACCCCAAAGCACTCAACAATTTATTTTCTACTTTTTCAAATGCTGTTCATGTTTCATTTGTTTACATTGACACGCTCTGCTGGACTCCGACCTTTACCAACTTGCCCCCTGAATTTATGGAATTTCATCCTCTCAAAACTCATCATCTTTGGCCCTGAGAGCTGAAAATGCTGTGCCAGGTGCGTGACACATGGCTGGGCTATCACACCACTCAGCATAACTTCTGTATACATGAAACTCCCTTATCTTAGAAACGAAGGGGTGATAAGATTAAATGTCCTTCACAGAGGTCTAGAAAAGGTGTCTTTTCTGAGTTTTCTGACCCCTTTTCCAGGATTTGGCCTTTTAAGGTATTCAGACAGTGAACCTTTCTCCTTGGTGTGTTGGATGCACAATTTCCAGACGATAATTGAACAAAACTATGCGGTTATTGTATTCTGTGGCAAGTTATGCAATGAACTGTCAAATTCAGAGTTTACAGGAAAGGTCTGAGGACATAATCACTACCACACAATGACATCAGAGACAAATTGGATTTTTTTTTTTTTTTTTGTCCCCTAAATCACAGCAGCACATGGGGTGTGTAGCATTTTGGCACAGAATTTTAGTGGAGTTACTTCAAGAGGTATTTTTTCAAAAAGTAGTGGCTGTAAGAGGAAAGGAGTGCCTTGTTTATGAGCAAAACTGTGCAACTGGGTTTTTTTTCAGATGTCTGGAGCATTGCGTGATATAGCTGCTCTTGCCAGAGGGATGGGCTGTCCATTCTCTGGACTACAGGCCTGTAGATTTGCATGTTAAAAGCAGTGAAAACTGTTTCTAAACAGAATTTTGTATCAGGAATAATATTGTTCACATCAGTTGAACTGTTTCATTGTGTGACTGTGATGGCAGGAGATCCTCTCAACGGCTAATTCTGATCCTGAATTTGCCAGCCACTGTATGGGTTATATGTATGTTTTATGTAAACATACAGAGGTAAATGTACCTAAACACATAAATATGTATATACATAAACACATATTTACAGAAAATGGGAACAGGCTGCCCAGGGGAGTCTTTGAGTCACCTTTCCTGGTAGTGCTCCAAAATTGTGCACATCTGCCATTTGTGGATGTAGTTTAGTGTCAATGTGATTTGATGAATCCAGAGGTCTTTCCCAGCCTAAATCATTCCATTCCTAAATCATTCCACAAGTGTACAATTAGTATATTGTATTTTGTATTTAAATAATATAGATATGTATATTTTAAAATTACACCCAGATACGGAAGGCCTAATCCAAATGTCTTCATTTAAATACAATCTGGTTTATTCTAAGTCAAAAAGGAACTTTTTCTGCAGCGAAGATAAAAAAATTTTTGAGTTTCATGGATGACAGATATTTATTAAGTATGAATGGGAAGAGCAAGATACAACATTTAGAGCACCCACAGTTGCAATATTCATGGTGTTTTCAAACCACTTAGATGCAGCAAATGCAGGACCACAAATACCAACTGGCAGGATGTATTTTTGAAAAGTGTCTATTTCAAAAATTCCTACACATGAAAAAGACTGGTATTTGACGTGGGTGAAGATGCAGTCAGTATGACTGTGCTGTCACAGAACCACCTGAGAAACTCTGACAAAAGTTTTAAGTGCTCTCACCTCCTCGTACCTCTTCAGCAGGAACTGAACCCACTCAATAGCTTCTATCAATCCCAAGAAATCTCTCTTAAAGAGTGAGAGTGGCTTAGCCAATTTAGTATTTCCCTGTTCCAGGTTCATACAGGCTGACTATGTTATTCACATTATTCTTTAAAAATAATGTATAATTCATAACAACGCATTCGAATCTGCTTTAATCTGCATTTATGAGATGAAGTATGTGCAGCTGTGAACACTTCCATTTAGTTTCAAAATAATCTGGCATTAAGCAATAGTTTGCAGGGGCTTATTAACAGAAGTTACAGATGATTTTGATCAATTTTTTTCCCATTTATTTCACAGTATTTTTTTACTCCTGTAATGTGTTATTTTCTTCTTTCTTTCTTCTGTGCCAGGTTCAGAATTAAATCAATAAAAATCTGCTTGCCTTCCTTCATTGTTGCCTTCTTCCCAAGTCAGCACTGCCTTATTTAAACAAGTTTGGTCTGGTTAAAGTCCTCCACTGTGAGCTTTGCAGCATGGACTGTCTGTAGAGCTTCTTCATGTCATGTTAGTGCAGTATGAGAGTAATTAATGGCTGAGGTCTCTTGGTGTAACTTTGCATCAGAATTCACAGGCCTTCTGCATGTTGTGGTTTTGAACAGCAGCGGGAAGACAACTAAACCGACATCTCAATTATTTATTACTTGGTTCTGAAGAAATCACAAAACATCTGAGCTCTGGGGAGAATTAGATTAGATTTTTATTTTGAAAGACACATCAATAGATGAAGAAGACAGCTAGTGATCAGTATGTTATGCTACAATCACAGGGTTTCATCAGGAGAGAGGAAATCCTTAAAAGACAAAAATCAACTACTAAGTTGATTCTCCACCCTACTGGACATTACATTATTTGATAACTTATTAAAATATTCTTTCCCCATGTCTAAGTGCCTCTAAGAAGTGATAGGGTTTAAGGCTTTATCCATGGATATCCATGGAAATAATTTTAACCATTGCTGATGTTCAGAAGACAGAACATGTATTCTGGGCAATTACTTTATATTCTCCCCTCTTCTCTTAAACCCTTGCTGAGGCTGAACCTCCTGTGTTATGTTTCTAGTAAAAATAACACTATAAGATTTTCCTAGCCAAAACCATGGAATAACACCCTTGTCTTCAGAACTGCAGCTTCATCTCTGTTGTGTCTTTGAAAAGTGACATTCTCATTTAATTGGACTGATATTCAGACGTACTATACTTTTTACCAGTAAAGTTCTTTCCTATTATGACTGGATGAAAATCTTCCACGAATTTTCTGCGGTTTCTCAGTGGAAAAATGACTTCTGATTTGTTTTTTAGAAAAACCCTGCTGCTCATGAAAACATTCCAATATCAAACTGCAAAAGTTCACGGAGGGAAACTCTTGGCAAGTGCCTGAGTTTTACCTTCAATAACCATCTTGATCTTCCTGCTAGCTGGGCGTCCCAAACCTGACTTCACTCTTTGTGACACATCCCAGACTTGAAACCACCAGAATATTTTCCCCAAGAAGAAAGACCAACGTGAAGGTTCACAGGTGAAACCCAAGTTGTCTTTAGGGAAAGAAGTGGGAAAGTTCAGCCTCTGAGCTAAAAATGCTGTGTAGAACACTGAAAAAGATTGCTTTGGAGTTTTCCAGCTCAAACTTGATATTTCACTGCAGAGAAAAAAGGAAGCAGAGGGGTACACCGTGTCCTGCTCCCACCAAACCATCTCACAGATAATATTGTCACATTTTATTTCCAGCAGCATTGCTAAACAGAGGCAGTTTGGGGAGAATGACTGAAATTTTCTTAATTTGGGTCCATCACCTCCAGAACAGTCTCATAAATCCTATGTATTCTGTAACCATCAGTATAGATGTTAGTCCCTTACCTTTGAGAAAATATGCCAATCCCTGTTTCATAGCCTACTTGAGAAGACGTATCTTTACCTGTCCTCTCAAGAGTGAAACAGGGGAAGATGGAGGGCACTGGAGAGGCAACTAACAAAGTTTTCATTCATAAACCAAGCCTGTGTGAGAGAGGTAAAAGAGAAATAATGCCGACAATAATCCCACACCCAGTTTTTTTGGAGACTTTTCAAGGCAGAACACCAGTAGTGAATGCCAACAACTCATATCCTATGCTTCTGTGACTAGGACTTAATCATGACATCATAGCAATGTTAAATCTTTAATCTGTGTACACAGATGTGTCTTGTTGGAACACCCACACATGGTTTCTGCACTTCTCACACCTCATAGGAGAAGAGACAGAAACTTTTGAGTTACGCTCCTCCAATCTCCCACTGTGGGACTAGGGGTCTCAAGAACTAGGGATCATTCGAGTTCTGAGTAAGAAATAACTATTGCTGGGCCATTCTTTGGCTGGGTAAAGAGAATTTTTGTCTGCTTTCCTCTGGCACAGGTCAGCAGAGCCGGTGAACTGGGCATGGACTGGCCCTGTGGCACTCGGGCATGACACAACCTGCAGTGAGATCCAAGCAGACAGCAGTTCTGGGAGATCTGGCTGCTTCAGATTTCTCATTCCTGATTAGTTTTGCTCTGCTCTGCTTTCCCCATCACACGGATTTGCAATTTACATCAGCTGACTCAAGCAACTTCACAGTTGTATTCCCCACACTCACACACCTGAGAAGACAGAGTGAAACAAAGTGAGGGAAGCTCAGTTACTAGTGCAGTTCTAGATTACATCTAGGCATTTGTGTTCGGAACATTATTGCCTTCTTCAGCATTTTAGAGAGTGTCATCATTGCTTCCTTCTGATGAACACGATATGGTTGATTTCCAAGGTACAGAGCAGTGATTCCCTTGGAATGTACCACAGCATGAAGAGGAATTAAAGAAGGGTTATATTTTTCAAATGTACATTTTGTTTTGGTTTTTTTCTTTGTATTTTCTTCTAGAAAGTTTTCTCCCATCTCACAGTCTGTGTACAACTGATTTTTATCTGATTTTCCAACCTTTGCTTCATGAGCAATAGTGAGTAAAGCATTGAATTTCTTTACTGCTCTGTCTGGACCACAGACAGCGATAATGATCTCTTCTGGAGAAGCTCTATCTTCAGGGCAGCTGCTCTACTTCACTGTGAAATCTGCCATGCATTCCTCCCCGGCTGCACTCCATGATTAATAACGTTTGGTGCCTGGCCATGGAACATGCATCTTGGATATATATTTCTCTCACCATCTCTTTCCTCTTTCACACTCTTTGGACAGCACTAGCAAAAATGTTTTCCAATCTCTCGTGTCATTTACCTTACACTCTTCCTTTCTCCTTCCTTGCTTTTAAAATAAAAATATTGTCTATGTGCTTCTTTTCTCTGTTTCTTTTTTCAATCACTCCTCTTCTGGATTTGAAGTCAGGAATTTGATTTGGAACTTTCTGCTATTCCCAGTCAGACCTTTATGTACATTAAATGATATTTTT
The DNA here is from genome assembly GCA_014839755.1 of Sylvia borin. NCBI lineage: Eukaryota > Metazoa > Chordata > Aves > Passeriformes > Sylviidae > Sylvia > Sylvia borin. The sequence continues at coordinate 4,636,714 of CM025993.1, read as the reverse complement.
ACATTTTTGTCATTGCATTATTTTACACCATTTTTGATGGCTGTCAGCCCAGATAGTTTTCCTTTTTGGTGACCTTTCTATCAACAAGATGAATACATGGTGGGAGCCTGGTACAGCCATTATCAAACAGCTTCTGAGGGATTATAACCTGTCTATTAACACTTTACATTCAGTGTTTTCACTACAGCCCCCATTCTCTGGGGCTAAATGCCAAATGTATATGTGAACTTTCATCTGCTGCATGTTCACAGTTAGGAAAGAGAAGCTTGGAACAGGAAGAGATGTAAAGACTTTACATTACTGTAGGAATGTAAAGACTATAACTTTTGTTAAAACTGTGGATTTGAGAGCTCTGTGTCTGAAGGCATCTGACAAAACCTTTGTCCTTGACAGAGGTTCCTGGAGGTCACTTGGCAACCCAAGCACAGGAAATGCTGTGACTGTTCCTGACATTGGTCCCTGGGGACATCAAAGAAAAATATATCAAGGTATGTAAATAAATCATAGCAGCCAAAGATTTAGATTTAAAAAACATTGTACACTATAATAAAGCCTTTCTCTTTTGAGTGACAAGGCCCTTTCGCATTTTATCCTCCTAAACTCCTAGTAAAAAGAGTAGCTGGGCCTCAGAAACATATCAGGTACTTTCTTCCCCTTCCTGTCTCTTGTTTTCCCTTGTTCTTTATTAGCAAAAATATTTAGATAAAAAGGGGTCCTTATTTCCTAACAGTTCATCTGCCTCTCCTGTTTATTCTCCACCTGGTGTCCTTTGAGCTTTGGCAGTGCAATATTTTCCATAGCAGTCCTGCTGGGGTGTCAAAAGCAGAGGATTAGGATTTCAGATTCTTAAAAAGAAAAAAAGAAAGATGAATACTCTAAGACCCCATCTCCAAGTAAATATCCTCAAGAGTGTACAATAAGGAAAGAAAAACTGGGGAAATATCTAATACCTACACAGAATTGTATGTGTAAAACAGTTTAGCTTTTTCAAACTTTTCCACAAACTCCTAGAGGGGCTTCAGGAATGCCATTGCCTTTTGTCTTCATTCTCGATTAGAAAATTGCCTCTGTATTTTTTGGGAGCAGAAAAAAGTGCTTGGCAAATTTTCAGACTGGACTGAATAAAATTTTAACGACCTTTTTTTGCACAGCTAAATGGCAGGATCCCACCTTAAGTAAAGAACAGGATTCCCAAAATAAATAGAGAAAATTCTTGGCAGATGGAGGCAGATAAGGTGGGTATGAGGTGGTCTGTGGAGAACCAGGCTGTGCTGCTGTTGGTCACATTGAGGGCTTGGGGCTGTGGAAAAAACATCAGATGTGGTTCTGAGGAGGCTCTCAGTGTTTTTTTTAGGGTTGTCACACCTGCATGGTGGATCACACCAAAACATATAGGTGGGTTAGACAAATTGGGTGGGTTAGACAAGTACACAAATAACTGAGCTTGTAAGATTTTAATTACAAGCATCTCAAGGCTACAAAGCAATTAGAATTTGAAACCATGAACACAAATCTCCAGGTGTAGCTCATCTACCTCAGAAGCAAGCTAAAATCATCACTAGGGGTTAGATTGTGCCATCAGGATTCCCATGAGGAAGTTGTTTATTCTCCAAGTAAATCTCTTTGAAACCCATCCTGTTTAGACAGCAAAATCTGTTGTAAAATAGCTACCAGCAAATGGCCATGTGGCAAAAAAGAATCCTCAAAAAAATTATGCATCCACATCTTAGTTGTCTAACAGAGTTATTAAAATAAGGCTTTAAGTGATGTGTATTTTTACTGTTACCAGAGTAACATTTCAATGATAGCTATCCAAATCACAGCATTCCATGTCTTCTCAGGATGGTACAATTACAGTCCTTGAAAAACCTTCATTTCTTTCTGAGAAGAAATCATACTGATAGAAACCACAAAATTTTGAGACCCTCAAAAAATAATGTGCTGTTTTCCATGGAACATGTTCCACTGCAATTTTGCAGATACTGCAGGCAGATAATTTTATGCTTTGGTTAAATAAGCAGCGCAGTTTTAAAAAGACTGGATTTTTTAATATTATGTTTTTGTTTTCCAACAATGATAATGTCTTAGGTTAAACACTTCTCTCCAAAGCACTGGATTGCTTACCTATCTGTCCCTGAGGAAGTCTTAAATTCCTGAAAATAAAGCCCAGAAATAAAAGGTGGCCTTTGAGTACACTAGACAGTCTGCTACCCTCTAGTTCCAGAAGGTTTTCAGGACTGCATTTGCATTTCATGTATGTGTTACATGGGCCAATTAGTAATACTCCGAAGGGTTTTCTTTTATGTGCCTGTAGCAAGACATTGCGTAATTTGTTCAAACTGTGGTTTCATTTGTACATGTAGTCATTACAGTTATATTTGCAAATGAAGCATGTATTCATGTACACACGTGGGATAACCACAGAAACTTCTTTCTTTTCCTATCTCAACATTTGCAGAAGTCTTTCTTTTGGATAGGAAAAATTGTAGTCTGCAAAGTACTTACCTACCCCGGAAAATGGTTTTGCTGGCATTTTTACAGCTCCATCTCTACACCAAGTTGTAGAATATTGTTATGTCAAAAAACTCTCTCCATTGCAAGTGCATTTCCTGATGGTTGGAGTGCAAAGCCCCCCACTGCTGAGCCATTCCCCCAGGCAGTTTACCTGTTGCAGCATTGTCCATACAACCACATATTTCCACAGTTTTTGGGGTAGATTTCTGGCTGATACTGAATTCTGCTGGTGTAGGTGGATTTGCAATGGGTTTTACTGAAATCTGAAAGCTGCCCCTTTTTCTCATACCCTATGCTAATCATTACATATGCAAAGACAGACAAGAAAATTAGGAAAAATGAGAATTTAATGCAGCTGGGGGCATTTAGAGATTTGGATGTGTTTCTTTGGGTGGGGTGTCTTCTGGGTTGTGGTTTGGGTTGTTGGTTTGACTTTTTTGGGTTTTTTTCACCTTCTCTTTTAGAATTATGAGAAATTAATTTCTTGCTGTGTCAAAGGCAAGAGGAGAAATGACAAGTGAGGTGAACAAGTAACCCCAAATCGTTTTCCCCTACTGTGCCAGAGTGGAATAATCTGTTACCTTAGATCAATTACATATTGGCAAGTGGTGGCAGGTTTCAACTGCAGGTACGAGGCCTTAAATTTTGTGCTAAAACACTCTGTGCAGGCACCCACTGTGGGTGAATTGTGTGTCACTTGTGTACTTTCAGGACTTTTAGGTGCATGACCACCACTTATGCCTGAACCAAAGTGTGCGGTGAAATCCCTGGTGTGAAAAAACTCCTTGGGATTGTTTCACTGGGAGAAATTTGGTAAAGAACTTGAGAGGTTTTTTTGTTCACAGTATCCAAATTCACGCAGCAGTAAACACTTCAAAGCCCCCAGCCCTTCCAGAATCAGTCTTGGGAAACAGGATATGGGACTTAGCATGCTGAGTAGTGAAAAAAAGCCACCACTTTCATGTAGACGACGTTAAAATAACAGGAAAGCAAACTTCTCATAGAGCCAAAGATCCCTAGCGATTTTAAACAGGAATTGTCTTTCTGCAGTAGCACATCTGCAGATGCAGATGGAAACATCTTTGAGTAGGAGTCATGGAGTAGATTTTTCTCAATTGTGGGTGATGGAAAAACATGTGTTTTCAAAGTCAGAGGAACTCCCATAGGATTTTAGGGTATTCCTGTTATAAACTGGATAACCTGCTACCACAAAATCCTCTTCAATTCAGGATTCATTTAATTGCTTGTTCCTGGAAGTCTGGGCTTCAAAATTACTGCTTATGTCTCTGTGAGACTTAGATACACAAAATCAGTTTAAGACCCTTTTGTAGGTGTGTAACGACCTGCAAAGATGCTAACAGGGATTGCAGCTGCTGCGAGGATAAAAGTGCCACACTTTTTTAAAATACATTTTGAAAAAATCTAGAAATTCTACAGCCTTGTAGTAGTAATATACACCCTAAACTGAACTTTGTCTGCAGCTTCAACTAAGGAAGCAGGTTGAGAAGTGTGCAGAGAGAGAGAGAGAGATTCAGAGAGCAGGTAAAATGGAGGCAAAATGGATTTGTTAGACAAAACAAAGTCTAACAGAAGTTCTCTATTTTCTGACTGAAGAGTTAATCCTTGGATGGCTAAAGGAGCTGGATTTAGGCTAGGCACTACAATAACATAATAACAGCATGTATCTGATGGCTCCTTTTGGAACAATTTTTTTTTTTTTTTTTTTTTTTTTTTTTTTTTAGTTAATAAGGTTTAGAGAGAGAAAAGACAAAACCAGGAATCTGGGAGAACAGAATTTATCTGGTGAGAGGGCAGTGATGCTGTGGTTTCTAACATTGTCATATTTTTTTTTATCTGGCAGCTCCTTCTGCTCTCTCATCTCCATGAAGTCATATATTGTGATTGCATTGGAAATACAGCACCCCTCTATAATGGTCGGGTGGCTTTCATGTCTTTTTCCTTGTTCATTATTCATTTTTTCTGCGAATTATTACCACAATTTTGTTCAAAGCATATCTAGGGCTGGAAAAAAAAAGTATTTGTGTCTAAAAATCAGAAGACTGTGGAGCTTTATGGTGTCGGGAAAAGGGACTTTTTTTGAGTTTGGATGAACGAAAGATGATCAGGGTTCTTACATTTTTAGGACTCGCTGAGGTCCTTTCATGGACCATAAGTTGATTTCTAGGACACACTACTATTATTTTATTTTCAAGCTTTTATCAAATGCATTGCAATTAATGAACCAATTTATTCTCTTTACCATAGGAAATGAATGACCCCTCATTTGCAACCTCAAACTGTCCTGAAAAAGTATTGCAGAAACTGTGGATCAACATAACACCATTCTAAACCATTTAATGGAATATTTCATGAAACAGATATATGTGAGATAAATACTTTTACAAAAATATTTTCTGGTATTTTCCTTAGTGCAGACAATAAAATGTTTCAGCACTGTGCTGAAGAAGAAGCATCATAAAACAAATTGAAATTTTCTGGTTTTATTTATCAAGATTAAAGAAAAATCAAATCACATTTTTATCAAATGATAGATATAGCTGTCCAGTTTGTCATGTATGTTTTCTTTTAAATTATCAATTGTAGAATTATATATATATATATATATATACACACACACACACACACACACAAAAGCCATATATTATAGCTTTTTAATGGCTTATAGGATGCATGTGGATTAAAAGCTCACATGCTGATCTCAGGGGTAATATTTAGTTTTGTAGGAACAAGATCTGTTGCTACTGAGGAGTGATACATTGTGAGTTTAGAGCTGGCTGGGAGTTCTGTCGGGTGCAGGTATTTCAGCTGATCGGAAATATCTGCAAATGATAGAAAGATACTAAAGATACTAGAAAATTTGTAATGTGGCATTTTCTTGGGTTTTTTTTAATTTGTGTGGTTGATAGGCCAAGTTGCTACTTTAATGTACTGTAATTCTTCAATTATTCCTCTGCATTATCATGCAATAAAATGAAATTATGAAATGTAGCCAATATTAAAAATCCTTTAAATATGAACAGCAACTCATAGCATACAACTTTCCCTTACACATGGAACATTAAAAAAATAAAATAAAAAAAAAACCCTCACGCATGTTCAACTTTTTTTTTCCTGTGAAAATTTTATATGGATCTATTTAGATTGAGGCCTTCTAAGGTATTGTAATTTTTTGCTTTCACAAGTAAACAAAATTAATGTATTAAGAATTAAATTTATGATTAGAACTTCAGTGAGTTACCCCTATATCCTAATACCATTCCATTAAAGATTTCACAGTGTGATCAGAACAAAAAATGTGATGCCTTTAGTAACAAAAGTAACAAAAAATTTTGCACTTTGGGAATGAATCATTTTTCAAAAGGAGCCAGCAAGAATACTAGACCACTAAATACTCATTTTTTAAAGGCAGTGTGTGTCAGTAATTTACTTCAGAGTTGCCTACAGCAATGAAAATTTTAGAGTGTTTATTAAATTTTAAATATATTTTTAAATTCATTTAATATATTAAACATTTTAAGTGTTTATTAAATCTGGTGTGGAGAGGGAAGTCATTAATTAAGCTAGAGGAGGTGCAAATGACCGCTGTGTGCCACCCAAGCTGTGCTGGGGGTCCAAACACTTGTTTAACACTTCTGGCAACCTAAATAAAACACCAGATGTTGCTTTATCATCAACAGCAGACATGCAAGAGTTTGTAACACACTGTTTTGCTTCCCAAACACTGCAAAGCTGTCCCAGAAAGAGAGTTCCTTCTATTGCCCTTTAATTTAAAGTCTAAGCTTTTCTTTTTCCTATGTTTGCACTATAATATCTCCACTGAAAAACTTCCTTTACCTTGCAACTCCCAAGTGGTCTAATAATGCAAATAACAATATAGTGAAGGAATATCTGGAGCAGTAATTCTCTAACTTGTCTCAAAAGAAGGGAAAAGGGATCAAAGGCTGTAAAATAGCTTTAGCGCACCAAACCACATAAGGAAGAAGAGGAAAGACTTTTTGCAAGGGCTGTAGTGATGGGACAAGGGGCACAATTTTAAGCTGAGAGATTTAGACTGGGTGTGAGGAATGCATTTTGTGTGATGATGGTGGTGAGACACTGGGATAAGATTCCAGGGAAGCTATGGATGCCTCAACATTGGGTGTGCTCAGTGTCAGGTTGGAGTGGCCTTTCATGATCTGGTGAAAGATATCTCTGCCCATGCTGGCTGGGATGAACCAGATGATGTCAAAAAGTTCCCTCTAAACTAAGTCATTCCACAGTTTCTTTTCCTATGATGGCTCTCTGATTCTCCATTCAAGACCCCAACCTGCTCCAGTGGTGATCCCATATTTGCTCCCCCATAACTTTGGGAAAATGACTTGACCTGGAAAGTCTCAGGTGGGTTAATGCTGCTGAGTAACAGGGTAGTTTGCCAGACCACACTACATGAAGGTGCACTCTTTATTGATTTTCCGAATCACGAGAAGGCTGAAACATTCAGGCGTTGAACAATAGGAGCATTGAGTACATTTCCAATGTAAAACACCACCTGAGGTTTCCTTGCCTTTTAACAAAACTTATCACAGATCTCAAAATAAAATAAAACATTTATTGACCTTTTATTTTGCCAAGCCCCAAAGAATGCTGAATTGCACCGGTGATATAAAACATGTTTGACTTTGAGATTGTACTGAAACATGATATTACTGCAACCTTCTTTTGCACTTGTTGCTAAGAGGGGAAATTGCACACAAAGAAGAAAGCTTCTAGAAGAGTTTATTGCTACGCAAATTTAATTCCATATAAACAGGAAATGCTTGCCACATAGGAACAGTGGTATGTTTATATATTTACTATAAAAGGATTTTATACACAGATTTGCAGCTAGAGGGGAAAGCCAGTTCCTTCTGGCAGGGCCTGGAGCTTTCTAGGTGGAGATTTTATCGTTTATTTATTTATTATTGTTTGTTGCCTTGTATCCTGCATGGTAAAAAGTCCAGCATTTCTTGTTCTAAAGCTCTGCTTCAACTTTTATGTTAGAAAGAAAATTTTGCATAGCCAGATAAATCGCTCAAACAAAGTGGGGTTTTATTGAGCTTCCAACTGAAGCCAATTTAAAGTGCAGACGTGGAGTTTTTTTCAGTTCGTATTAAAAAAAATCAAAGCATTAGTGAACCACATTGTCAAATGGTGAACTGAAGTCAACCATAATTGAATTATAGAAGTAATCGCTTATAGAAATATAAGAGTAAAATAACTGGTACACTGAGGGAAACTGTCCTTCTGTAGAGTATCCTTGAACGTATTGTCTCTTATTTCCATGTGACTATTGTAGTAGCCTGTGACTTCAAAAATGAGTAGTAATCTGGATTATATTTTCTTCTTGTTTTTGTGGGTTTTTTGGTTTTAAGCTCCCCCAAGCATTTGCATTTCTGCTGTAGGTGTGTGAAACCTGTGACTAGTTCAAATATATCAGCACTGTTGTGGATTATTCAGTCCTGTCCTGGCTAAAACAAACTCTGATCTCACATTGATGTGGCAGATTCACGGGACACTTCAATGTAGCACCAACTAGTTCCACTAGATTCACAGCATTCTTGTGCTCAGACATGAGGCTGCTCTGAAGAGCGTCTGAGTCAGAACTGATTTCTTCACTTTTTTTTCAGGCAGCAAACTTGTTTTAAAACAAGCAGGAAAATCAAAACTTTAGAAATCTCAAGCACCAACCAATAAAGGAACTCACAAAACCTGCTTTGATATGGGCCATTCTTCAAGGTCATTCAGATCAAGGTGGCAGCCAAAAAATTGTGTTACCTTCACTGGATTACATGTTTAATTTAAGTCCCTTTAACAAACTGGCTTCCACACACATGTATTGTATTTAGACATCAGAACACTGGCAGTGATTTTTTTACAACTTACATTTTGTTTCTTAAGATTTTTAGAATACATAATTTCTGTGAACCCTATGCTGACTGTATTTCATATGCTTTCCTTCCTGCTGGGCTTCCCCTTTTTGTTCCGTAACTTTCCTCTAGGAAAATAATATGACAAAAAGTTGGATACTGGATTTGAAGACCTTCACCTTTTTCATTGTTTAAGATGCTAATAAATCATCAAATATTCAACCTCACTTTATGGTAAACTTTAAAAGTTCAAGATCTGTTCCAAATTCTTTTCTCTCATTAATACCATAGTTGTAAGCTGTTTGCAGCATTGATAAAAATCTGTCTTCACACAACTAGTATCAAAATATATAGTGCTAAAAATTATGGATAAAAGATAATTAGAACATTTCAGACATAGTTGCTCTAAGTTTTAACTTAAGTTTTCCAGCAGGAACCCACACTTGTCAGCTTCGGTTGCAGCGCTTTAACCTGGGTTGGTTTTTTTAAACTTTTCTAGGAATATGAATAGTAAGGTGACCAGAGGAAAAGGAAATTTCTCACTTACGTCAAGTGAAATGGAACAGACCTTTTAAAAAAGTTTATTTTAAAGGAAAGCCTGCCAGAATAGGTCCATAGAGATCTCAGACTGCTCGGAGAAAGACATCAGGCTTTGTTTGCCTCTGCTGTCATTTACTCGGGTTGCACTGTAGCAGTAGAAGATAGAGCAAGTGGAACAAAGTTCAGAGCAAAGTGAAAAGGAGATGCAGGAGCTGGTAGCAGATTTAGAGTCCAAGGCTATTCTCCTTGCTAAAATCTCTTAGAAATCTCACTGAAACCTTTGGGAAATGGAGGTTTCTTAACTGAAAGTACCCAGTTTATAATGTGGCATCAAGCCAGATAAAGTCCACAGAGTTTTCAGAAGCAAAATACACAACAGTAATTGTATGCTGCATTCATCCATAAACAGAACTTCTTCTGCTTAATTGTATAATTTAGAAATAGAAAATGGGCAAATTTCAAAGCCAAATCAGGAATGATAAGCTTAGTCATACAATTAGCAAGGTATGAATAACCTTGGGTGAGGGAGCCACAGTATCGGTTAAACTGGAAGGAATTCAGCCACCAGCTCATTGGGAAAAGCACTGAAAAATAAACAGAAATTCTGGACTTCAAAGTTACTAAGCAACTGCACTTAAAGGAAGAAATATTAGACTATGCATTTCTCTTTGTTCATCCTACTTATTGAATTCACTGCAAAATTACTGGTAAGCAGTAAACTAAACTGGAAATTTTATTTTATATTATATTAATTTTATTCCAAATGCTTTTTATTTGCCTGGAATGCATTTCATTAACACTTTGTAAATGTTTATGTCACTAAAAAAGACAATCTAGGCAAACTGTGGTGTATTAATTCCAGTCAAGTGGGCAAATTCCCTAAGGATCTGAAAACTACAAAACAGCATGAGAAAGCACAAAATCCATATTTTCTCTCATGTCTGTAGCTAGCTAAAAAAAGAAAGTGGAAATACCAATTACTCTTCTACCTTACTCAGACAGTGTGGTGGGAATAATACTTGAGAGAGAGAAGATTTTTTAAAAGAAAAATTTCAATAAATCCAGAAACACGCTGTATTCTGACCCCTGTGCAGAATGCCACTGAGCTGACCAAGAACCTCACAAATGTGATGGATCAGTCAGAGTTGCTGTCTAAGCACTTTCGTTCTTTTCCTCAGATGATTAAATCCCACAGGATGGACAGAGGTATGATTCTGGATAGAGGTATGGTCCTGACCACAGCTCATCAGCAGCTCAAGGTGGATGAAAGGGGAGGGATGTTACTCCTTGCAAATTAAGGAGTTTTTTGTGGGCTCAGGGAAGATTTTTGATTCCTGTTTCTAGCATTGCATGGCTGAGTAAAAAACATGAAATCTCATTTATTCTCTGTAGTCTGTATGGACAACTTTTATCTTCAGGATATCTCCTTCCTCATGGCAACAGCAGTCTTTCTACTGTACAACTAATTTAGACTCTCCCACAGACTCTACTCTCCTAGAGACTGAGTTAGTGTCTCCCAGCTCTTACTTGTGATCATATTTAAATCGTTTTTATTGACCTACAAGTTCTTTAAGATCTATAACTTATTTAATTTAATCACATAGTTTGTGAGGGAAAATCTAGGTAGATTTTGTGTCATTTTAGGACACAGAAATTCAGTTGTGTGAAGAAGGACATTATGAGATAGTAAAACACTGAATGAATCCCAGTCAAGTGACAGTTTAATTTTGTCACATGCCATGAGATGATATATCCCATTGGCCCCCTCTCGACTTTATGAGGCTGCTGATACTGTATAGTATCAAATTGAAGGTTGGTAAAAAAATGATGTAATTGATTTTCCACTAGAGAAAGCTTCTGTGACATAAAATTCTTTGTTAAACAAACCATAGCCCTTTTGATCTTTTGAGTGTTTGTAAAAAAAAATATTGGAAAATGTTAAAAATCATCCAAAGGTCCATTTTTATATTTTAAACATATGTTTTATTGATAATTTCAAAATAACTATTTGCTTTTGGGTTTTCTTACAGTGTTTCAAAGGGATTTGCATTCCAAATAAAATATTTTGCATTTATTAAGGTAAAACTTATGTTGATCTAGTTTGGTCTTTCCAGACATGCGAAAGTATTCATGAGCTTGAAAATCAATTTTCTGACGAGGTATACTAAGATTATGATAGAAAATACTAATTCATATATATATAATAATTAACAAGATTAATAATCTCACATAAAGAGGTGAGTCACTTCAGTTAGTCAAAGAACAAAATACCCTGTAGTTATGTAAAAATTTAGTAAATTCACAGTAAAATAAGTTCAAAGCAAATTTACTGTTACAGGAAAGTAAAAGCTATTCATAGTCAGTCCTTCTGGAATGAAAAATCATCATTTTCAAAGCCTTTGCCATCAGGTTGTACTCAAATAGTCATAGTCACAAAAGACTGTAAACTACAACTTCATCTGATGGGTCTTGTATCGATTTCACCTTGAATCTGGAAAAACTAAGGCCCAAAGCAGGTGCAACGTACAGCACAAACAGACCTTTAGATTTCTATGTACTTTACAAAAGCAAGCAAGCATTAAGATTCGTGTTTGACAGACACAAGAAGTGGGACTCCAGTGAGGTGACACAGGCAGACAGGCAGTTGTGAAGCTGGGAAGCAGCTTTGGGAGGAGCTGCTCTGAAAACTCTGATGCTCCCATCAGAAATGAACCAGCTGTGGGACAGCTGAGGAACAGCTCAGAACAGCCTCTGTGGGTTTACAAAAATCTCAAAGCACAATATTTAAAATTTTTAGAATGGATTGTTGCTACTTATCACCTAGGCCCTGATGAAGCACAGAGCTTAGTTGCTAATCCCTTTGACTTGAATGAGCTTTGAGTCAGTTGCTTTTTTTGTATTCATACCCTTTATTGTAAGTGTTTTCTGATGCAAAGCAGAGTCTAAGTTGGTTGCATTGCCTACTTGCATACAAATGCTGTGGTTGTTTTACATGGTTAGTTACCAAATCCAGAAGCATGGAATCTGTCCAAAGATTCCAAAGCAGCATCATATCACACTCCTTATTGACCAGCATCCCTTGTACACAACATAATATTTGTGGAAATGTGATCCTGCAAGGAATTTGGTGCTCTAAAACATCCCTTATTCTTTGGAGCATCACTTTGAAATCTCTTTGGAGCAATTATATGAAAGAATGTCTCTGTTTAGAATAAAAAATTGTTGTGCTTATACCCAACTCTTAATAGTTTTCCCCTCTTTGTTCAGTGTGAAATGGGATCATCCCATACATACAGACATGCTAATGACTCATTTCAGCACTTGCAGGAAAAAAATCTCAAATGAAAGCATTACACAAAGAGAAAAGACTTTGGCAGTAGGTCTGAAACACAGCAATGCAGCTATGAACATAGCTTGGGGGAAAAAAACAACTTTTAATCAATATTTGGCTTATGATTAGAATGTTTTTCTCATTGATTTCTTTTCTACATGTTTATGAGTCAGTGAGGGCATAAGTGAGAATGACTGTGTTCTATCAGTAACCTTGGAAAATTAGACAACTTGTGAACTTGACAACTATTTCTTCCTACTTAAACATGATGGAAAAGTACCAATTCCTAAAGATGTAGTGAAATAAATGGTATGCAGAGGGAGTATATGGGCAAGGCAGTTGAGATACACAAGCAAGTACAAATGACTTTGAAAACTTAGAAAGTGCTGAGTTGAAAAATTAGTGTTGTCATTAATACTGAAGTCCTAAATAAGTTGCCAGATAGTGTGAGAGCCACACAGAAAGTAAATTATTAAGCTTTTCCTGAGCCTTGAATAAAAGAGCTGTTCATTTTTAAAGAATATGTCACTGAAAGGATACGTTTGACAAATACCTTTACATTTTGCTTTGTTTTGTTTCCCCTGAAGAAAGTATATGTCAGTTGTGAGAAAACAGAACAAAAGCAACAAAGGAAGGAAGAACAGACCCAAAAATTCTTTTAATGTGTGTAAAATTATCTGTTTGTATAAAAAAAGCAAGCAAGTCCAGAGGAGGACCACAAAAGGGATCAGAGGGCTGGGGCAGCTCTGCTCTGGGGACAGGTTGGGATAGCTGGGGGTGTTCATCCGGAGAGGAGAAGGCTCCAGGGAGAACTCAGAGGCCCTTCCAGGTCCTAAAGGGGCTCCAGAGGAGAGCTGGAGAGGGCCTTGGGACAAGGGATGGAGGGACAGGACACAGGGAATGGCTTCACACTGAAAGAGGGTAGATTTAGATGGGATATTAGGAGGAAATTGTTCCCTGTGAGGGTGCGGAGGTCTTGGCACAGGGTTCCCAGAGAAGCTGTGGCTGTCCCTGGATCCCTGGAAGTGCCCAAGGCCAGGCTGGACAGGAGCAATCTGGGATAGCAGAAGGTGTCCCTGCCCATGGCAGGGAGTGGAACCACATAAGCTTTAAGGCCTTTTCCAACTCAAACCATTACATGATCCTGTGAAAACACCAGATCCATATGGGTGAATTTCTGCTGATCACCAATGGTATTAACTATTTTTATATATTCCTTAGTCATATTTATGTTTTTAAATTAAAGATTTTGGGGCCTAATCTTAGAAATTTTGGAAATGATGCAAAGTTTTCCCTTTTTGTTTTGTATTCACTGGATGGGAAAAAAACCTTGATTATAGGCTCTCTCCCAGACCTTTTCCAACTTGTTTAAGTGTTTGCATGCTCTTCTGGAGGCAAGGGTTTGAAATAGCTTTCTGTAAGTGTAGTTTCCTCACTGTTGTGTGAACAAAAGTGCTTCTGTTGTAGAACTCACAATGGAAAAACCAATGCAGTGGCTTCAACTACCCATACTTTAGCCAGCTTTATTGCTATTTTTCTTCCAAGGCAATTATCACCTAATCATGTTGCAGTTTTGGTTTTAAGTCACTGAAATAACTCAAAATGTGGATAGAAATCTCAGTGTGGCTTTCAAAATCTGACATTTATCTTTAAATTAATTAAATGTGCAAGGGAGTTGCAAATTCTGTGTAGTTCTACAATTTTAGATAATTTTTACATACCTGTAAAAGCTCTAAATACCAGCACCTTGATAAATACCAGTGTTAGTTTTCAGGGACATTCTTCCAGGAAGTAATAATCTCTCCTTGTAGAACAAAATTAATTTCTTTCTGACATTTATCACACATGCTTACTAGTTTAAACAAATGGGTCATTTCAGGCTACAAAGTGAGGAAAACAAAGAAGTTTGTACGATCACTACCTCTTGCAGATTATGTAGAAAATAAAAACATATTTCAGAGGTGATTAAACATCTAAGCACTTAAGCCTTACTATCAAATTTAAGTTATTGAAATATGTATGCTGCCATTTGTTCAAATTAAAGCAATGGGGAAATGGAGAATGTACAGATTACGGGGGTTTTTTATCTCTTGCAAGAAGAAGGGCTCAGGCAGATGATTTTGTCCTGTGTAGGATGAAATATGAACTAAACAAACAGCTCTCATCAACTGAGAACTTTAGTTGTGCTTGCCATCTTTGTGGGTCTTGCAGCTCTCAGGACATCTCTCTCTCTCTCTCTCTCTCTCTCTCTCTCTCTCTCTGTAAACCTCTCCCCACATGAAGTCCAACGAGTTATAGGTTTTCTACTGATTGTGTTTTAAACGTGCAAGCTCCACAGCACCTGGGACAAGTGATCGTTTTCCACTTCACTTCCAACACCTGTGAAAATATTTTCATTTCAGTCAGTCAGTGGTGTCATACAGCTGTAAGTCAGTAAAGATACTTCACTCTTGTATTCCCTCTTGCCCACATGTATTTCAAGGCAATACGTCCCTCTCCCTTCTCTTCCTTCTCAGCCCAAGGCATGGGAATTTCCACACAGCTTCCATCCTCAAGGGACCACCCATCCCCAATTGCTGACAACATTTACTGATACTGTGCATTTCCCAAAGAGGAATGAAGCCACATTCTTTGACCTTTCATTTAGCTCTCACAGCAGCTTTGTTCCACTGACAATGCACAGTCCTGCCTACCTGGGTTCTGCAAGACTGGCTACAAAATCAGTTTTAAGGGTGGATGTTTACAAGTGGCATTGGTTGCTTGCTCATTACCTTCTCAAACAGCCAGAATCCAGGAACTGAGTATCACTATTATGAGTTTAAAAATAACCAACTGGGATTATTATCCTGGTCCCCCTCCTCTCCATCCCCTCTGCTTTCACCAAAAAGCATCATGATGCCACAATGTGAAGCCAGGAGCTGCCACATCCTGAATTCTGCCTGCTGCTCTGAGTGCTTCATATTGAAAAGCAGCAGGATGAGAAAAAACTCACATAGTCCAGATAATGGATAAGATCCATGAACAGGAGTGGCAGAGAAGTGGGAACATACATACTGAAGCTCCTCAGGCAGCATACCATAAAAGTCACAGGGAATATGCAGTTAGGCAATGATTTGATTACCTCTCCAAATACAAGAGTTAGGAAACATTTAGCAACATACCTAACAGAACTATAGCCTTGCCGGTTCAGCTAAAACAAAAAAGAAAATATGAAAATTGTCAAAAAATGACCATAAAAACTTAATGGAAGAACAGTCCAGCAAGAGCTGTTAAATACAGTGGAGAAGTCCTTGGAGTGGCAATTACTGGAGGTTGTGAGTTTTCTGGGAAAGTACTTGTACTCAGTTCTTATTTTAGGTATCCACTGTTGAGGGCCATTTCCTTTATTACTCCAGTTATTTTTGCAGATTCTGAAAATTCTGCAGATTTTGAAAAGACAACACAGACACTGTTTGTTGTTGTCATATCTTTTTTCTTTTTTTTAATTTCCACAAGGATCACTGCATTTACAATGGTGATTTCTGCCCTGTCAATGCAGACACACTAAATACCATACTCTTTCCCAAAAACAAGGGATGCTCAGCACTGCAGGTTTAATTCGCTCACCTCCTTTGTCCATAACCATCTTTATCCCTCAGAATAATTGGGAAGTCCCTATCTCTCACCTCCATTTTACTACACTGGTCATACTTTATATCTGAGTTCTTTATGTTTATCTGGCAAAATCAATGAAGCAAACATCACAGATAAGAAGTGTCAGTTATGGAACAGCTTCACTTCACAACAAATCATTTCATTTCTTCAGCATATTTATTCTTACACATTTTGGGGACTACTAAAGGCCCCATGCCAGTAGCCATTTCTTTGAACACCTTACACAATGTGTTTCCTACTGTTTGCAGGTAGAGTGTAGCCAGAACTCATCTCCTTGCTTCTTGGGCAACTTCCACTCTCCACAGCCTGGAGAAAAGCAGTTTGAGAGGCTACCATGGAATCCACTCCAATCAAGCTTTGTAATTATTGTGATCCTACTAATTTACAGTGCTAGGAAGGTCAAATGAGAGGCTTTACAAAGAGCTGTGTGACAGAGGTGCTGTCAGGAAAAAAAAAAAAAAGTCTGCCTGCTGGTGGTGGTGACTTCTGCTAAGTGGAACCTTAGATCCAATGGAAAGAGGAAAGCCTTGAGAGCTGGATTAAATAGAGTGGCAAAATAAGCAAATTAGGTGATAAAATAAGCAGGTTAAGTGTCTTACACAGCAGAGCCTCCAGCACTTCTTATACTCACACACCAGAAACTATTGACTACAAAGCCAGAAAGGAGACCTGCAGATTTTTTTCTGAGTTTCCCTGCAAAAAACTAAGGACAGACTTCTGGAACTGTGTCCAAGGCGAGTAGAGGGTGTCTGGTTATTTCAGCACAACACACACACCCTCTCTGTGCTAACCTGCGGTATGTGCAGTGTTGATGCCCAACTATAGATTGACCTGAAAGTTTTCTTGCCTGAAGAAAAGTACAGAAATAAATCCCACATTTAATGTTATGTAAACTCCTATTCAACTCCCCAGTAGCTGTTTTCCCTTTTTAAAATATTTTTTGCATCTCCTATGAAAGTGGTAATAAAAATTTTGCATTGTACTTGTGCTTTTTGCATTCCCTAAGGATCCAAGAAAAAATGCACCAGCTAACTGACTTAAAAGAGTGAGTTATTTGCTTTACCTGCCAGTGACAAAGACAGAAAAGCTTCCTCACACTTTTTTTAGCTTTGAAAGGGATCAGTTATTTATATTTTTCCCTAATCCTGTGAACTGAGAGTAGTGGTACTCCTATATTTAATGAAATGGGCACAAAGAAATATCCAAAAGTCAGATGAAAACAAGCTCCAGTTTTGACTTTGACTTGCTCAAACTAACAGGAAACACTGAAAAACCGTTTCACCAACCTTCTTTCCCTTTGATAAACCCTCATATACACAAATACGGAAAAATTTCACCATTGTCCATAGGTGCAGCTTTAAAACTCCAAAACCAGAGGCACCCAGATCCTGTGGGGCAGGCACATTCCCTGGAGGACTGAAATGAAATTCCCACGGAGTGATTACAAATTGACCCGTGTCTCAGAATTACCCCCTTCGCTGCAAAACTCTTTGCTTCAGCCTTGCTCCCTCGTTGAGACACTCAGTCATGGGAAACGGTGATTAAAGCCCTCCTCCTAACACACTGTGGGAAGAGTCCTTTCAGTTGCTGCCATGGCTACAAGATATAAGCCAAAGTCATTGTTTGTTATGATTGTAGCTGTGCTGGGCCTGTTTTTTGGGGGGTTTAGTGGGGCTTTTTGTGTGGGGGGAGGGGGGTGTTTTGAGGTTTTTTGGGTTTGTTTTTGATTTTTTTTTAATTGACAGCTGTTGGATATCATGGAAATTAAATCATGTTGGAGGCAGAAATAAAGTGTAAGAGTTTTCTAACTCAGGTGAATTATGCTGATATTTATGTCTTCTCTGGGCTGCAATGTCTGATCTCCAGTATCTCCATGCTTTAAACGCAGAATAACACACCTAATTGTGCTGCACCACAAAAGAATAAGTAACTTCACCTTAACAGTTTGAAACAAACTGGTAGTTACAGAAGTAGGTTAAGTCTGCATGCTTGCAAACTTTGAAATTTTACTAATGACATTGCTGGCAATCCATACTTGCGCTTTATTTAAGTCATATTATCCTCTGAATTAATCAGATTTATCAGATTTATTCCACGTGGATTTAGTATCAGTCACTGACAAGCAACTTCAAAAACAAGATCAACAAAGATACGTCTTGTAAAAAAAAAAGAATTCTTCTCTTTATAACTGCAAGGTTGATTTGGCTATTTTTGTGGATATTTCTATTTAAAGAAGTTACTTAGAAGTATAAGAAAAGCTGTCATGTACTTTAAATGAGACTTCTGTACATAAGATCACTTCCATGCATGGTGAAACCATACCACAGGATGCAAGGTCCAAAGCCCTCTTCTTGGGTTTTTCTCAGGCAAAAACAGAGGTAAAGTGGATTACTAATTAAAAGCAGATCCAGGGTAGCTTTTTTATGTATGAAGCAAAATTGCTTCCTCAAGTGACTAAATGCAGGTCAAAATTGCTGCAGCAGTGCAGCAGAGCTTTGATACAGAGCAGAAGCCAAAGCAGTAGACATGATATGGTGTGATTCTGGATATGAGACTAGTTCTTCTGGGTAGATTTTCTTTAGCAAAACAGAGAGAGCTAAAATACAATAGCCACAACAGGTAATGTTTTGCTTTTTATTTACTTTCTGTTTTTAAAAGCCTCTTTTCAAGTATAGCTCTGTAAAATGGATAACAATAGTTACTCAGGCATTTATCACAAAAGTGAAATATCACCAAGACCTGTATTTCCCTGCAGGAAACTTTCTGTCTTTTCCTTTCAAAAATGGTGTAAAACACAGTGCTTTGCATCTCTAGATGAAATATGAGCGGTCTCCAAATATCCACTTCCTTTCAAAAACGAAAATTATTTATATATAGACACAGAATCAAAACTGTGCTTATTTCTCATTTATGGGGGCAGTCATGTAATGAGTGCTCTTAAATGCATCCATGACCTCAGCTAAACCTTACAGAGCACGCTCTTATTTTCCATCATTTCCTCTCTAACAGAGCTGACACAAAGCCAAGGGAGCAGAGAGAATCTCTATCTTGATGTACAAAGTAATAATTAAGGGCATTACTTTTCCAGAGCCAAAGCATCCAGTTTCAGAAAACCGTATGGAATAAAACACTTCAGAAAGGTTCTCAGAGCTAATTATCTCTTTGCTTTGAAGCCTTAGCATATTGCAATATTTCTGAATGTAAATAGACTGAAGGTTTGTTAATAGGGAGAATACTGGATGACAAATTCTCGGGTAAAATTATATACAGGAAGATAGGAAATGAGTCAGGATTCTCAGGAAAAGATAGATATCTTACAGGCATCTGAAAAAATGTTCAAAGGGGGGTTTTTAGATGGAGAAAGGAAGGGGAAATGTATGAATAGGAGTTACAAATCATGAATTCCTAGCTTCCTTCTTAGCTGCATACCAACTTCATCTTACGTTCTGTCTTAAACTTCTAGTGCTAGGCACCAATGGGCAAAAGAGAGAGATTGTTTAGCTTTATTCTGAATATTAAGGAGTCCTTGATACAGGCACCAAATAGAACTTGAATAAGTAATTTGCTCTGCTTTGAAAATTCTTTGGAAATATCAATAGCACTACATAGAAAAGGTTTCTGAAAGCTGCTTCAGGAGCTTTTGATATGCAATGTAGAATGCATTTTCATATGCTAAGCAGAGTAACAGAATAATTATTATGTGGTGTCTATAGTTTTGCATGCTTAGAAGAATCCAAAATGTTCATGGAGAAAATAAGGAAGATATCAGAGCAAACAATCACTAAGTGACATTAGGAAAATAAGATTTCAATAGCATCATGCACTGTATTCTTTGGGCGTGACTTGCCATTTGCATGCAGCAGCACATAAGGTGGATGTCTTTCTGCATGCTCAACTTTCCTCCCTGTCTTGCTACTGAAAATACCGAAAAGTCTGTGAGATTTCTTTTTAGGATCAAATAAGCCAAGTTGCATTCTAGTCAGAAATTTAAGGTCGATGAATAGTGGGGAAATAATGTGGATGTTTTTTGTTTTGCTAAGTAATTGAGAAGAATCCTTTCTTGTAAAATGTCAGTTTGAAGGTTAAATGAGTGTGGATCTGCTGGAGGGCAGGAGGGCCCTGTAAAGGAGTCTGGACAGGCTGAATTTATGGGATGAGGCCAGTGGGGTAATGTAGGAAATGGATTTGTAGAGAATTCTCAAAGTCTGATAGAAGGCTCACATAGAAAACACCTCTATGCAAACAGATATAAGAAATGCTGACTTAGAAATGCCATGGAATAGGACAGACATTGTGGAGAGAGAAATAGAACCAGAAACAAGTTTCAAATGATGGCCTTGCAAATAAGACTAGATACTTTAGAAAAATACAACTATGAAAGATGCATTGTACTAAGACCCACGAAGGGTAATTTTAGATTAATAGCTCTAAAGCATATACAGCATTATGTGGTAAAAGCTGATAAGCCAAGAAACACTTACAATGTATTGTAATTAAGAAATAGCTATCTTCTGCTTGTAATGGTGTGAATTATAACACCTGCATTATATCACCCTTCGCAGGAGACTGAACATGGAATAAAAGTTTTTAAAACGCCTCTCAGTTGCCCCATCTCTGGGTCAGGAAAGAACATAATCCGACAGAGTGATGTACAACCAGGGGAAGTGCTACTCATGGTCACAACAAACCCCTGCAGCTCCAGGCTGGGGGAAAAGTGGCTGAAAAGCTGGAAAGGGCCCTGGGAGTGATGGTGACAGCAGCTGGACATGAGCCCAAGGGTGCCCAGGTGGCCAAGAAGACAAATGGCCCCTGGGCTGTGCCAGCCATGGTGTGGCAGCAGGAGCAGAGCAGTGACCATGCCCGTGCTGGCACTGCTGAGGGACCACCTCGAATCCTGGGGGCTGCTCTGGGCCCCTCATGGAAAGAAGGACATAGAGAGGCTGGAGCATGTCCAGAGAAGGCAACAAAGCTGGGGAAGGTTCTGGAGCCCCAGGAGGGGCTGTGGGAGCTGGGAAAGGGGCTCAGCCTGGAGAAAAGGATGCTCAGGAGGGACCTTCTGGCTCTGCACAACTCCCTGACAGGAGGGGGCAGCCAGGGGGAGGGTCGGGCTCTGCTCCCCAGAAGCATGGACAGGACAAGGATATGGCTTCAAGTTGCACTAGGGGAGGAAGGTTTAGACTGGGATTTAAGGAACTTCTCCTCAGCCAAAGAAATGGTTGTCACGTGTTGGAACAGGCTGCCCAGAGAAGTGGTTGAGTCAGCATCCATGAAGGGATTTGAAAAACGTGTAGATGTGGCACCTGGGGACATGGTTTAGCGCTGCCTTTGACAGGGCTGGGTCTATGATTGGACACAAAGTTTTTAAAGGTTTTTTCCAGCCTAACTGATTCTATGTTTCGATGAACATGAACCCAAGGAGAAAGGGCTTTTCTAGGTAGGCTAATTAAGTTTTAAAAACCCACATTGTTCAAACAAGCAAGTTTTACTGACATAGTGGCAAGTAAAGTTGTTACTGCCCTAAGAAAAGTGAGGATCCCTGCACAGGAGCTTCCATGCTGCACAGAGCAGCTGCTTCCAAGGCCTTTTCCCAGATTTGGAAGGCAGAAGCAGCAGCCAGTATTTTTCAACTAAACTGTTGTCATTTGCATTAAAATTTAACTCTTTAAGACTACTCAGATCCAGTTGACATTTTTATTTCCGGTTCAGAAGGTTGACTCCCTAACCTACAAAACCATTCACTTAAATCACTTGGAGAGCATGCGCTTATCTTAGCTCCAGGAAGGCCCCAACTTCCACAACTCAAAATCACTGCTCTCAAGCTCTTTGAAAAGGTGGTGATTTCCTGGAAAAATAAGTACATGTCAATCAAATCTCACTGACTGAGGCCTTTTTTGTATAGGACCCATAACTTAGTTTATTAAAATACTCAGGTACACATATCTCAGCATAACAAACCCAGGCCAAAAGGCTTTAAAGAACAATAAAATTCCATATACGAAGAAAAAGCATATGCAGATGATTAATAAAGTCTGATTGGCTTTTTGTTGTTGGTTAGTTTGTTGGTTGGGTTTGGGTTGGGTTTGGGTTTTTTTGTTGGCTAGTTGTTTTTTTTTAACCCAGGCTTGCTCAGGTTAAATTGTTATGATTATATTTCCTGGTGATCCTCAAAGTGCATGTTTTAAATTCAGGACTGCTCCTGCATAAAAATACCTCCAACTTTGATTGAGACAGACACACCTTTTATTGTGTGATGGTTATGATTTGGCAAAACAAGCAGAAAACTACATAATTGATTTTCTGCACTCTTCTTATGTTCTCAATCCAGGTTAGGCTGCTTCTTAACTTAGTTCAGCTTAAGTTGCTTCTTTCCAAAATTGTAGAAAAGCATTTAAGGTATGTAACCTATATTTTAGGTGGTCTGTATTCTTTTAGAAATATTATTAATTGAAAATAAATATTTCAAGTATTTTTATAGAGAACAGCTCTATGCCTTCTGCAGTTCTCAGAATGGATGATTAGCATCAAAAAAACTTTCAGCCAGTGATGTTAAGCAATAATTTGCATTATTTACAGTCCATCATTGATATTACATTGTACACACAGAAAGATTAATTTGCTTCTAGATTTTTATCTAGTAGTCTCATGATTTTAGGACTTCTAATAAGAGTTCAATATGATGTTAAATATGATTTCATCACTCTCCGAGGTCCTCTGTCTATTTGCTTTTGCAAGTTTTTAAAATTCAGTTTTGGGTACATACTACCTTATTTCAAAATTCTGAAAAATTTTTAAGATATATTGGTTTCTACATCTGGATGTAAATGCAGGTGTGTGGAGCCAAAGTCCTGGTCTCTGAAATATCTGTTTCAGGCAAATATTTCAAAAGTTTTCCTTCTTAAATTAATATCATGGATTATGCTCTTTCACGCTCTTTCAGCCATGTAGGCTAAAACAACAATGGGTCTCATTAATTAATTAATGAGAAGGATAAGAAAGAAACTAACCGGCTTATCACAAATATATTCAACAGTTTAGTCATGATAAGGTGCTCTTATCACGATGTGACCTTTCAGGATGCAGGACTGAGTAAAATAGGCACAGCTTTCTTTATAAAGGTCAGACGCTGTTGAAATTTCTCTTCAACACAGAACAGAATTTGTTTTACCCTCCAAGTTCTCACAAGGTGAAACTTGTCAACCGAATTCAGTTCAAAGATCTGATTCTAGGGTCTTGGTGTTCCAACATTTTTGCCTTTTTAGCTGAGAAAATCTACGAAGATTAGAATAAACTCTAAAGCTCCTCTGAAATGCGGTGATCTTCATCTACAACAATGTCTCAGCCCTAGTTTCTACAAGTGCAAGATTTCTCTTTTCACCTTTGAATCGAGAGCATGTTCTGTTCCACAAGTCTGATTTAAAGAGTAGAAACTTGTTTAACACTGTTGGTCATCCGAAAACCTGTCTACATCTTAAATATGGTGGTGAAGAGGGAGAACAGCTACATGGTAGTTTTATTGATATTAATAAAGTTTTTTTAATCATATTTCTTATACCAATGGGTTTTTTTTTTTTTTTCAGTATTATAGCAGCATTTTGAGACTTCAAGAAGTAGGATTGAGTTGTTATTTTGTTACTGCAAATACAGTAAAACCCAGTCTGACCTCTGGTCTAATCTGAGACAACAGGAAAACCATGAAGAGAACATGGAAAGTCACAGAAGAAATGTGATATCTAGTTGTTATATACCCACCTGTTGATGATCTTAATGTGTTTATATACTTCATATTAGCTTTCTTGTTATTTATTTTCCTTTATATATGGTTATATGTATTGTCCATCTATAATAACCATATCTGAGCATACTTTCCCAGTATAACAACCTGCACAGAACTGTCAAATAAACTAACCTGTTTTGCAGATTACTAATTTAAAGAATTAAAAATCCATATCCATGCTTGTTACTAAAAAAACCAAACCAAACCAAACCAAACCACAACTACAACAACAACTACAACAACAACAAAAAAGCCTGGGAACGTTGAGGGCAGATTTAAAACCTTATCTTCCTAATATTAGTACTGTATGATTTCTGTAATATCCATTATCAGTAAACTCTCACATTACTGCAACAGTTTGACTGAAGCATTACAATTTCATTTCTCATGAAAGATAAACCAGATGACCTGTGCAGCTCGCAAAAATTATAAAAATTAGAAGATGGAAAAACCCCTCAGGTTCATCTTGGCCTTCTGCCTCTTAAGGAGAAAGTGAGTCCAGCAACATAATTTTTCCACAAAATTAGGACAGCAAAATAAAGGAATATATGAATCATGAAAGTTGCAGCTTAATCTTTTATTATGCCAGTATTTTTCCTCAGGACTGCAAGGCATTGTGCTTCCAGAATTAGGATACTAGACTCAAAAAAGAAAATGAGATATTCTTCCTGACTTCCTGCTCAGGAAGTTACTAGAATGGTATTTATTTTCAGTGACTAAACCCTGGATTAACCATGGCCCAGATTAGTAAGGCAAATCATGTCTCCCAACAGAAATTGTTTTGCTTTACCCTGTAAATAACCAAGCACACTTTTCAACATGTAAGAACCTTGAATTGCAGTAGTTAATTCATGAGACATTGCAGTTGAAGAAAATGCATCCTGTTGATTAAATTCTTGGATGGGGATCAATGGCTTCATTGCTGGGAGGTATTAATTTTCTGAATATCACCACAATGTGTTCCATTGCAGGAAGCACAGTGGATTGCACATGGCTGAGTGAGAGGAACCCAACATCCAGCCACTTGGAACTAACACACACTGCTCCCTGAATCAAGGAGTACTGCAGAGAGGAAGAGGAGCGCACATGTAAAGGCCCTGATTCACAGCTGACACAGTCAGACCTCTCTTGCATGTAGCGCGAAATGGAGACAACAGCTGGGTGCTCCTCTGGTTGGAGAACTTGGGCTGCTGTGACAAATTGACAGGCAAGGTGATTCAACTCACAGGAGGAAATGGGGAGGTACAGTTTCAGTAGTTTGAGAGGAATTGGATGGTTTGACAAAAACTTTTTTCACTGACAAAAGGGAGATTCGTGAAAATTGACTGGAAATTAATTGTCCATTTCCAATTGTGCATTTTCTTTCTCTCTTTTCTTTCTCCTCTCTCATCCCACTACTCTCTTCCTCCCACTGAAGACAACACAGTATTTAGAACTTGTTTCTCCTGTTTCCATTTGAATCCTTTTCAAAGTGAGGGCAGATTGGCGAAAGACATAGATTACTTGTATTATTTTCCTTCAATTTTCATATTTTTATAGCTTGGGAGTGACCTACTCTGCCACACTGAGCTGGATATTCATATATATGTGCATATACAAATTATTTCAGTGGACTTATTTGGATATGAGTAGGAGTCTCTTGAGGGTCTTTGGTGATCATTTAGGAACATCTCATTCCCCATATTTTCCTTTCATGGTTCCAGATCTTCTAATCTTCAGATCTTCTAATGATATCGAGAATATCTTGAGTATGTGCACAGGCTGAGATGTACTTCTGTTATCATTCTTTGCTCTGATACACAATCTCAAAATTAAGAAGTCTGCTAGTACATATTATCACATATTTACTACTGATACATGTACCAAACATTAGTGTGCTAAAGTTAAAATAATATTCCAACATCTTCTCCCACTGCTGCATAGACTCCTTTTTAAAGAACTTGTTGGGCGACACCATCAATGTTGTTTTTAATTAGTTCCTTAATTTCGCTTTTTCCCCCTTTTTTAATCTAAAAATTGTCTCACGTTATGTTCCTGCTTTCAGTGATTTTCTTCTAAATTTTTGTTTTGTAAGGAGAAAAACCCCAAAACTTCTGAAACAAAGCTGAACTTGGTAGGTAGTTACCATTCAGGAAATACCCCTGGCTCACTGTACACATGTAGCACCTACTGCTGTCCCCATTTGTTATGACGTTGGTGACAGAAATGTTGTTTAGTTTGTTCTGGAAATGGCTCCAAATGACCAAGCAGAAGTCACCAGGCTCCTGAACTGCTCTCCAGAATGTGCTCCCTTGGTCAAAGTACAGATTTTCTTATCAGATCTTCTTCCACCCCATGGTGGATACAGCATGTGGCCTGACCCAGGTACTAGCACTTTCTTTAAAATGTGGGCATATTCTCCCCTGAGACAATCCACAGTGTACCTTTTTAAAGCTGTTATTGTGGCAAGATTAGAAGAGCAAAGGAAACATTATTTATTTCCTAGATGTTTTCTTCTATTTCCTCTCTAAAAAACTGCCATTTCTGTGACATTCCACACAGATTTCTACTTCTAGGGCCAGAAAAAAATTTTACTTGGCATTATTTGGTATTTTGAGTAGACACATGGTTAAAAATCTTTTTCCCTCTAACCGAGGACGAGCTCGAATCCTGATGTTCAGAATATGCCAGAGTGTTGAAAAGATACATACTCCTGCTCCATTAACATCTTAATGAACTTCCAGAAAAGCCCATTGGATGTCTTAATATCATGTTTGACACATGCTGAACAGTCTTATGGTTTTTTTACATTCCTTTGAAGTCCTTACACGCAGAAGACCATCATAGGATTTTTTTTAACCTCAAATACTAAGAGCAGTTGCAGATCTGACTCCAAGCACGGTGCTGACTGCTGATATATGGTGCGTCAGAGAGAAACAAAAGTGCCAGGCCTTTGTCATGAACACCACCTGCTTCAGGCACTGTCAGCCTTTCAAACTTTTGATTTTGCTGCAGAGATGGCAGTGAGAAGGAGGAAAGGGAGCTGGGGAAGGACAAAAAATTTCAAGCAAAAGCTCTAAAAACAAACTGCAGTTTCCTTCCACCCCAGGGAGTACACCAGAAACATCCCTGCCTGAAACAAAACAGAGGGAGGAAGGATGAGGTTGAATTTTGTGGTTTATAGTCTATCTCAATTCCACATGAGAATTTCTTATAAATCTGGCCTGGAACATAGTTATTTCTGCATCAGCACAGAACAGATCAACTTATTTTGGCATTTACTTCACAAAACAGTTCTGCAGTTTTACAGGTACACTCTGAGATGGACCATTTCCAACGTCCTTTAAATCTGTGAGACATATGACAGTTATGAAGGAACACAATTTTCAGTCTAAACCCTTTTGACGGTGATTTTCAAAATTCCTTAAAAGACTGAGTGGAAATTTAGTATTTAACTAAAGTTTTTAAAAAAATCTTCCACTGTAATTTCAGGAATTGAATTTTGTAACCCTATCAGACCCAGTGCTTAATAAAATGAGATGAAGGTATTTAATTTTTCCCAGTTCATGCAGGGAAATTATCTGTCAGGTGATGATACAGAAATTTCTCCTCTGTGATGTCAGCATACCACAGCCTAGAAGGCTAAAAACATTTTACAGAAACCTTATCTCCTAACAGAAAGTCATGGATTCTGGGACTTTTTTTTTAACATAACATCCCATGGATCAGTGTGGAAAGACATAAAGAATATTACTGACCAGGGCAGACTGAGAGCAGCAGGAAATGTTTTTCAGTGAGAACCTTCCACAGAGACACCAAGCGTGGAAGGGACCCCCTGGATTTCTAAACTCCTCAGAGTGAGGCTTTATCCAATCCCAACTCCAGACTCAGCCAACAATTTATGTCTGAACAATTGTACAGGTGTAACTGAATCTTTGGATTAAGGATGGTAAACCAGACATATTTGTATGAAAGTAAGTTATTTATTATATTTGCCAAAAGAAGAATTGTTTGCACCTGGTGGGTAAATACAATGCTTATTCTTCAACAATCACTGCCCCGTGGAATCACACAATGCTCATTTTGTAGGAAGAAGAAATGGAAAGCAACCAGCCGAGTTTTACCAGTTCATGGGGTGGTAGCTGTAACTTTGGGGTTGCCAACCAGAGACCACCAGGGACCACCACAGAGATCCCCAGGACAGAAGATGAGCAGAGGAGAGAGAAGACCTCCATGCCAATGATTTCAAGGAAATTATTATTGTTTGTATGTTTTTCCTGGGAAAACCTATGAATATGTATGTAAAATATAGTGTATAAACAGGGACTTTTATTGTACTCAGCAGGCTCAATATTTCAGAGGAGATTTCATGCATCCTGCTGAATAAAGAATGCCTTCTCAATTCTGGATTAGTATTAAGGAGTTTTTATTTTTACCTATTTTTGGCAATATTATGATAATGATTGGACTACAACATCGTAATCAGAATTCCTCACTACACAGTACAGTTAGCTATAACTACTGTATAGCATAGGGCACTATTTTTGAAGCAATATCGAAGCAATTGTATTAAAACCAGTTTTTAAGTAGAGATTGGTATTGTTCATCCACCCCAAGATGGGGGTAAATCTCTTCAACCTCGAGAGATAACCTGGAGGGAGGTCCCCTCTCCAGGGAGGAATCTCCATACACACTCCAGGAAGGAGTGTGTGAGAATATCCTCCCTTTAAAAAGTGGACCTGAGCTTTTATTGTCTCAGGTAATGGACTGTCAGTCAGATGTCCCCAGGCCAGCTCTCAGCTCAGCAGCCTCAGATAAGTTATCAGTAGTATCACTTGTCGATTCCTTTATCGGGTACTTAACTTGCCACATCCTCACCTCACTCTCAGGATGTTTGACTTTTACCAGTGATGAGCCCTACTGGTCTCAGCATTATTCAACACTAAACACTCGAAGATACCCCCATTTCCACTCACCTCTGATAGGGCATTGCTGTAGTTGTTTTACCCCTACTCCAGGCAGTGCATCCGGCTACAATTACTCCTCACACTCTTTTTTCCTCTAGAGAACCTTAAATGCTGGATGTGAGTTGGAATGCTTCTCAGATGGTTTTTCCCCTCTCATTCTGATCATATGGATGGAGAAGCATTTACAGAAGAGTTCTTTTTTTGTTTTTGTTTGGTTTTTGTTTTGTTCTGTTCGTGGGGGGTTTTTTTTTGTTTGTTTTTTTTTTGTTTGTTTGTTTTTTTTTTTGTTTTTTTTTTTTTTAATGGTCCTTATGAGCTGAGAGCAACATTTCCACCTTCAGAAAGCTCAACCAAGTGGAGTGCTTGGATTCTGGGGCAGGAAATAGTACTGATTTAATTACTTACAATGCTGTTGTCAATGTGCAAACAAGCCTTCTAACTGAAGACCGTCATACCAGGAAGCTGCTTGGCAGAATAAGAAATGCTATCTTAAGGACACTTGTGCTGCTTAAGGTAAAGCAAATGTAAGGCACAATAGAGACTTGAAAAGCAGCGGTGGCTTGTTGTGATTATAATTCATATTTATGTCACTTCAGTTGTCACAGACTCAGAAAAGCCTTACAAACTTGAGTCATCCTGGATGACATCCAAACTGCCCACACACAAAAAAACTCTGTTTTTTATAAATACGTATCTTAAATATCCTACCAATTTTCTGGAGTGACTGATATTCTATTGCCTTTGTGTCATAAGAGCCTTATGCATGGCAAACAATATATAATTTCTTACTGTTTTCCTAGTAAGACCTTAAAATCCCTGAAACTGGTAGGAGTAAGTTCCTAATAACATACACATTACTGAGAAAACTAAGAAATTATTAGGAAGTCACTGCTATTCTGCTACATGGTGCATTACTCAGACATTACTGTAGACTGAAACTTAACTTTTTATACAAGCAGTGAGTGAATATGAATGAAATATTCTCAAAGTACCTAAAACATCCTAGATCCCTCATCAAGCACTGGACCTCTTGGGCAATTTACCATCAGTGACTACACATGAAAGGTGGGAACTAGAAGCAAATCGAACTCCGAGTACCCTAAGAGCACTCAGCATTGACATTTTAACAGCTGTAGCAGATGTTGAACAATACTAAAAAGGCAGAATTTAGTTTTTGGATTAAAGCTGGAGGAATCTATGTTTGCAATGTCTTTACCATTCTTGGGAACACTGCTTTACTAGATGTTTTTTGTAAAATCAGAAATAAATGCTTTTTGTGATTCCCTGCTGTGTACCATGGACAATAAACTTGTCACTTAAAGTCCTTTGAGATCTGACCTAGACAGGACC
This sequence comes from Sylvia borin, assembly GCA_014839755.1. Taxonomy (NCBI): domain Eukaryota; kingdom Metazoa; phylum Chordata; class Aves; order Passeriformes; family Sylviidae; genus Sylvia; species Sylvia borin. Next base: position 4,606,699 of record CM025993.1, on the reverse strand, counting down.
CAACAGGGTGAGTTTTATACCGTTTTCTGCTCCCTCATCAGGTACCACTGACTGCCAGCCCAGCTTGCCACTAAAGGAATTTGGGTTGTTTAAACATCCTAAAGTTTGTGTTTGTTTTGTTGACATTCAGAAAGTGTTGTGTTGAAACGAAATATGGGACCTTGGTAAAACTCTAACATCCAACTTTATCAATGGTACCAATTTTCTCACGTTGTTTCTGGATCTTCAAACTCTGAATACAATGTCCCTTTACAGCATCTAACACACAACTGATCCTCACAGCAGCTTATGAACAGCTGGATTCTTCTAAAAATTATGCCGGCAAAAATTTAAGGGGAGTATGTGTCCTTTTTAGAAACTTATTTGTTGACCTACTACATTGTCATAATCTCCCTTATAATTGCTGTGTATTTATTGGATTCTGACAAAGAGTTGCAAAACATGCCTCTGATGATTGCCTACATTCAAACACATTTAGATAGCACTTGCCTAAAGCAATCGGTACTGTGAAAGCAATCCTTATGTAAAAGAGATGAAAAAGCCCTGTAAACTGAAGAGGAGAGTCATCTGCAGAAACATACAGTCAGTCAAACAATAACACCAACCATGCTAAAACAGTGGAAAAACCCCAAGCATTGTACGTCAGCATTCCAGTATCTTTCACAAATGGTTCTTGCAGCTTTATGACAAGAAGACACAAGACATCAATCTTCTCTCTATCTGCAACAATAAAATCATATGCCACTTGGGACATGTAATTTATTTTTTCTGTCTCACATGCAGGAAATGTTTTCTCATGCACTAAAATGCTCTGAAATACATGTGTTACAGTGCTGTGCCAGTGAAAAAACTCATTGGTACTGTATCATAATAGTGATAAGTGAGGAGTGCCAGAGTAGATTTCTCTGCTGTATTTAGACACCTGGAAAAATGATTTGCACAAAGTTGACTGGGTTGCCTTAATGGGTCGATCATCATTCTTTTCTTTCTATGAGAAGGTCACCAGCATTCACAGATCACCCTGATGTAACCATTACTATTGGGACCTGGTTTCACAGACAGCAGAAGGCATGAAGGAGACACCAGTTACGCCAAGAGGGAAAGCAATGAGGGGAAGGAGTGCAACACAAATTATAACTCAGGGAAAAGGCAGCAGAAGTCACTAATGTGATTAAACCAAAGAATTCCTCAACAAAAGAATGTTCATGGACCTGTTTCCATCACAAGTATTTGTTAGAACACTGGTGCGTCTCAAAAACTGATCACTTCCAGTGCACGGTGGGTTCTGCCTGAAAAAAACCCATTAAATAACAATATTAGAAAGTGTGTGACTGGCTGCCCAGCAATTTGATTATGTGTCCTCCTCTTTGCAAGCCTGCACTGCCCCTTGCTTGAATTTAGTAATGAAGAAGATTAAAGCTGTCAGTTACATATAAGGGTTAAAAATGCCAAAAGGATTTATGATCTCTGTGCAGTCTCCAGGGAGAATAAGCAGACTGCTCTGTGCCAAAACACTCCTAGGCTTCCCTGCAGTGAGGAGCATTACAGGAAAAGTACCAGTTAGACAGGGGGAAGGGGGAAGAGCTAAGGAATAGGGAAATGCAGCTGTCAGCATCTTACCTGCTGTGTGTGTTCCCCATTCTTACTTCACTCTACTCCTCTTTTCTGTCAAGAAATGGATTTGAATTGACTCAAATTAAATGCAAAGTTTAATTAAACCAAGTTTTGGAGTACTAGTAAATCATCTGAGATTACAATATTTTAGTATCTGAAAATCTGGAAATATAATTTGTTTTCAGCTCCTCTCCTCTAGGTATTAAAAACAAAACCTTCTGGAATTACCACAGGCCACTCTCTTGTCAAAACATAATCATACCATCTGCCCCTGCCTTTTGCACATATCTACCAGTCAGCAGAGGTCTTTCAATCACTAATTTCTTGAAGTCATCATGAAGAGGTCTTTGAGAGGACAGAAACCGCAGATGAGGAAAAAAATGTGTGATTTGACTGCAGATTTGCAGCTGAGGCCAACTGCTTATGAGCTGCAGCTGTGTGAAACCTCCAGCCAGAAGAACATGCATCTCTGTAAATATCAAAACCGCCCCTCAACCGAAGTTCACCTTGCTGAGCAGTCCATATTTCCACAGCTGCATCACACTATGGCAAAGGTGATGATAAAGGTTTACAACAGCTTAAGCTCACCCACATGCTTAATCATACAATTTGCATAATTTGGGTTGGCATTTTTAAAAACTGCCCAGTCGGCACCAGATCTGCTGCAGGGGAGCATGGTCAGTCAGGGTCAACCCAACATCGAACTGGGGGGAGGGAGGGTTGTTTTTCATCACTCTCTACAACTTCCTGAAGGGTGGCTGTAGCCAGCTGGGGATTGGTCTCTTTTTCCAGGCAGCAACTGACAGAATGAGAGGACACAGTCTCAGGCTGCATCAAGGGAAATATAGCCTGGATATTAGGAAGAAGTTTTTCACTGAAAGAGTGATTAAATACTGGAATAGTCTGTTCAGGGAGGTGATGGAGTCACAATCCCTGGACGCGCTTAAAAAAAGGCTAGATGGGCACTCGGGTGCCATGATCCAGTTGAGGTGTTAGGGCTGGGTTGGACTTGATGATCTTGAAGGTCTCTTCCAACCTACACACCTTCTGTGATTCTGTGATATATTGCACATCTTCTCCCCATTAGTGATGAAGAACCAGAGTTTTGTCAGCCTAAAAGAGAGGAAAACAAGCCAAAGGGAGAGTTTCAGTCTCTGGCACAGGGAAGGGCTATGACGACTGCAGCTGAGTAGCCTTTTCAAGCACAGCATTGCATGTCCTCACTTGTCTAGCAATTTATATCTTGTTTGCATAAGGTGTGTGAATGAGATGCATCTTTCCTGTGAAATGGGAGCATTTCTGAACAGTTATGTAATAAAGGTATTAGCATGCCTGTCTGCATGCATAATGCCAAAGGAAAGGGAGAATAGTGGCTGAAACGGGAAGAAAAATTAAAAGGCTTGAAGCTTCTCTATAACTCCAAATCAAATTTCTGTACATCTTTTCGTCATCTTTTGGATCTTTCCAAATCACAAAACACTGGCAATAGGGAATGCAGTGGGCTGCAAATTGTGCACAACCTAACTGTGGGTCTGAGCCCCAAGTACTGTCAAAACTGGGTAAGGAGGGAAAGAAATTGATACCTGTGTATATTAGATTAGCTCCAAAATGTACATTCTTAGTGTATCCTCAGTGTGAAGTAATTTTCTCATAATCAAATGAGCAACCATGTGTAACAATTCATGTGAGAAAAAAACCCAGATCACCTAGAGATTCAGTTCTACCTGAACTGTGCATTTCAGCACAGTTTGGATTAAATCGGCTGCCAGAATGACTCACTGAACCTGGATCATTACCTTGGAAAAGAGCTCTTCTGGAAGGAAATTAGTGAGCTGAAGGAACAATCTAGCAGGACCCAGGATACCAGTATCAGTTCCAAGCAACTAGGCGGCTTCTTTATGGAACACATGTATTTTTGGATAGCACTAAGACACTGCCATAAGGAACTGTAGGAGGAGAGCAGATTACAAGCCAGGATCTCAGAAAAAGTCAGAGGCAGGAAACAAGCAGAAAAAGCTGTGGGGAGCCTGTCTAGATCCAAAAGTCTCTTTGGAAAGACTGAAGTTAGAAACTGAGAAGATACAGAAGGAGAAAGAAAAGTTAATGTATCTTCAAATTATAATGCTTCTATTGTTATCCCCACCCCTTCCATGCCAGAGCTAACAACTTCATAGATATTACGACTCTTTTTTTGCCAGAAAATGAACAGAAGCAGTACTTCAGCACCCCCTTTTTCCTTTCACCTCCAGTGCTGAGCTCCTGCTCTTCAACATCTGACTTGTTCTTTTTACAGGCAATGCAGGACACTTTAGTCTTGTGTGAATGCCTTTCCACCATGGTTGCTCCTCCATGTGGCCCAGAAGTCCCAGGCAGATGGCTGACAGCAGTTCACTGCATTTTGTCTCTAGCCATTGAGTGAATATGTAAAAAATTCAAAGCAAGAATAAATTCAGTAAAGTGACAACAAAATTATCAGGAGTACAGTTCCTTCCAGCACTCCACTGTTAGACACTAAAATCAGTGTAGAAAAAGGGGAAAGAAACCCCTTAATATTTCTGGTTATCCCCATATATCCTCAATATCCTCAAGTCTCAGGATTTGGTTTTTGCTTAAGTTTAGCAGTAGTCTCACATTCAGGTGACAGTAATTCCCTGTAATCCCTGACAAATTCTTCTGAAGTTTTCCTGTCCTGAAGCATGTAGCTTTCTAATATTTATCCCAACAAATTATATCTGTTTGAAAGTTAAATGTCCTCCATAAAATCTAGGTGGCTTCTCCAATGAAAAGACAGGCGCTTCCCATTTATCTTACATTTTTATCTTCATGTGGCTGAATCATCCACTGGAGATGCTTATCTCTCTCCATGAGTACACTGTGAGAATAGGCAGGTAATTTAAAACTGACATTTAAATTTAGATGGTTAAAATTCAAACAAATTAGTCTATTAGTGAATAGACTAAAAAAAATTGTGGACAAATACTCTTTATTAAAGGTATTTATCATTAACTACATTAATGTCCAGAATATGTTCAGAGTGCATTGACAAGACCATTTTCTTTTTTCTGGTCAATATTTGGATCATTCTGCCTATGTTGGCAAGAGTTAAAAAGGGGAATGTAATAATTTTTAAACAAAAGTCCTGTTTATTGTCAGTGCTCCATGTCAGATGCATGAGATCAATTTTCCTATGTTGAGTTCTGATACTATGTTCCCATGTTTCTATGTTTCTATCCTAGGATGCTGTGTTGAATTATGCTGAATTCTGGTAGTCTGCTGAAATGTACCGGAGCCTTGACTATCACAGGAATAAGAGTTTCTAGATGTCTTTACTCGGCTTTTCAGGATCAGAGGATGCTTTTGAAATCTCTGGTATGAATGACAATTTGAGGTGACCTCCAAAGACACCAGCAAACCTAGGAACAAAGCCTACTTATTCTCAATCTGCTGTTTAAGATATGGGGAGTTCTTTCTGTTTTCTAGGATTAACTTTCTACCACAAAATTGGAGAATTATAATCACAGAATACCAACATCTTGTGCAGCATGTGTTCAAGGAAGCCCTGGATGCATGGACGAAATTCCCAGAGGCATTCACACATCAGTGTAATACTTGGTTAACTCACATACTTCACACATTTTCTCTCTCTCTCTCTTTTTTTTTTTTTCATTTCTTTTTTCTCGTGAATCATTAATGGAAAGATTATTTTCTTACCAATAATGAGAAAAAGCAAACATTATTTGGTCATGACCTTGACTCATGACTTTGTCCAAGCAGCAAAGCAAAATCTTAGGGCTAAATAACAACAACTGTAGACTTAAGGAACAGAAAACTTCTACACTTGAACAGAGAGAAGCACTGCAGCATTCAGGAAACGCCTGTCTTTCCTAGTTTTGCTTGTTTGTGTTATTTGGAGCAATCTGCTATCTTGGTACAAAGTGACTTCATCCAAGAAACTTGCAACCCCTTGCAGCCAAGTGTCAAAGAATGAAAGAATGCAAACAGTAAGGCAGAGAGTGTGGAAGTTTAATATTTACTTAGTGTTTTAAAAGAGAACGTCCATTCCAACCTATGTAGGGGTTTAGATGCTGTGGAAAAAGCAGAGTTCTCATCTGAGAAGCAGTGCACCAGCTATACTTATCCTGTAGCTTTCCCTCTTCTGCTTTTCAGCTTTAATGATATTTCACAAGCAATTCTGTTTACACACCAATTTACACATTGCAATATCCTTGTCAGAGTAATTGTTTTTGTTTTTGTTTTTGTTTTTGTTTTGTTTTTGGTCTGGAACATTACCGAGAGGGGAGACAGAGAATGTGTGTAACTTTAAACACTCACAGACTTGTATAAAGTTTGATCGTTTCTTGTTTATGTTTCCCATGACTTACAGAATTGGGAAACAGGCCCAAATCAATAAGTTAAGTATATTCACTGTGTAAATACAGCCACATCCCAAACTGAAGCATTAAGTGGGAAGAGACTGGACACTAGGTAGTTTTTTGTTGATATTTTGCACAATACATCCTCTAAAAAGGACAATTATGTATGTGGTACTCTAATGGCCTCTTTTTCAGAAATTAGAATACTACCATTTAGTAGATTTTCAGTTGTAGTTAATCTATTTAAGTACAAGTTTTGTCTTCTATTATTCAAGATCCTGGGAACAGATATTAAGACACTACTTTCTAAATGCATCCCTTTAAGTTCCAGGTTGTAATTCAGAATAACCCAAGACCAAAGCACTATCTCAGGCAAATCTTGATATTTCTCTTGGAGCTAAGGTGCCTGCGCAGTACTTAGGAAAGCTGCTTTTCAAAGGAATGGCCTTTCCAAAGATAAAGTGAGCACAAGCTTGAAAGAAAATATTAGGAGGGTAGTTTATGACTAATCTGATTTAGCCAGCTGATAGGCATAGTCTCTTTCTAAAGATAATCAGCCTTCAATCCTTTTCTGGTGGTAGTAATCATTCAAGAACCTTAGTTTGGACCTGCTAAACCCCTATACTTGTCATTCACTCCCACTGGCTTTCCCTTGTGTACCCCTTAAATTCCAGATGTTTTCTGCACCAGTCCTCTGCTTTCTCACTATTCTGGATCTGCCTTCCTTGATGACTGTTAAGTAAGAGTTATCAGGCATGTTGTAAGAGAGCCAATGATACAGAAAGGCTGCCTGGGGCTCATGTTGTGAATATTTCAGCTGGGGCATGCACAACAGTCTGCCTATCTCACATGTGGCTAGAGTGAAAACTCCTGGGCAGTCCTAATCCTAACCTCCTAACAAGGTTATAGTGAGAGCCAGCTCCACAGTCAGCAACTTCTAGTCCAGCCAATATCCAGGCTAAATCCACTGGAGGCTCATGTTACCTGCCTTTGGCCACTTTGGCTCTTTTCTTTTGGCCTCTCCATATGGTTTCTGGGGTCTAGCCTTTGTGAACTCTTCAAGAGATGGTTTGTAATACCTGGAAGGCTGGTTTAATGAATTCTGCCTTTGCAGCCTAGCTAAACAATTCACTCTGGGGACCTTGGGACATTTGAAATTGGGTTTTCCATTATGTTTTAGTCCTGGGGAGGCACACTGTGGTTTCTAAATATGAAAAGGTAGAAAGAAGAATGGTAGAGGAGAGTCATCTAAGTAATTCTGAGGTTTTGTGCTGGACCAAGATGGGGAAAAAAACTATGAAATTGCTATCATGAGTTGTATGTCACCTCTCTTTATCTATTTATTCATGTTTTGCTCCAGTAATGACGATAAAATCAGCAAGACCAGGTCCTTGCTTCTCATTAAAGTAAGTAAAAAATTAAATATGTAGAAATATATATTGTTGTTTTTTTAGTGCTTTATACCTAAAGTATATTTGGAGCCTCTCTGAGGTACACGATGTCCTGCTTGCAGCCAGATAGCCAGTAGAAGATCCAGGGTTCTGTGCTATACAAAACTGACACTCTGAGAACACTGCACCTCCTAAACCTTAGCCTCAAAGCAATTTACCAGAATACAAACCTGCATATCACCAAATAAGAAAGATCTTACTTGTAAATAGGGAACTAAAGCGATAGGAAGATTAGGACAAACTCTAAATGACCAGACTCATTCTGTTTAACAGAGGTCAGCTTAATCCAAGTAAACTTCAAATTTAAAAATGCTCTGTAGCATCTTGTGTGACCTCCCCTTGTTCATAACCCTTGAACAATCATCTGGAAGGGTCCCTGCAACAGGATTGAAATGCCCTCTCACTGCTGCTTAGGAAAATTTTTGGAATATCTGTTTCTACCTCTGCTTCACCTATCATTTTGTTGGCTGATTAAGGCATTTGGATGGCCCTGCCCATGCACACACGTGAGAAAGGAAATGTAGTCTTTGCAAAGCAAAGACAGCAGCATAGGCACAGAAAAGCTGATCCTGGCAAAAGTATGCCAGGCAATCACCTGACTAATCACCTAACAACATTTTATTGTCATTATTGCTGTCAAAATATGACTGTTGCTTCCAACTCCCTGACTGCTGGGCATCTCCAGAATACCCTCAATATTGCTACTCACAAAACTCTCTGAGCTCTCAGCCTAAGGGACATTCTTTTGTCTCTTTCTGTAAATATTTAATTGCTGGCTACAAGCATAATATCCAACTGACATAAGCATACACACAGCCTGGTGTCTACATTTCCATTACCTTGCAATCACAAAGTACTTGTGTGTACCATGCTGTGTTAGAAGTCATTAAAACATTATGGATCATGTAAAAATCACTGTGCATCATATCGGGTATTTTCACAAAAAATTGTGAAAATCCACACAATCATAAACTGATAATGTTTGACAATTAAAATTAAATTAAAATAGTAAAAAAATTCAATTAAATAATATTGTAAATGTATTCATAGGCATAAGAGAAATAATTTTTAAAAACCCTCTTAAAATTCAGAGATTCGTTTTATAGAAATTGGATATAGAGAGAAGATATTCCTGCATTTGGAAATATAACAATGCATGAAAATACTTACACTGTTGTTACTCTAAGCTCTGCTGTAGTATATAAGATTTCATTACATGTCAAATAAATTGTTCATATCTGAATCACAGCAATACAGCAAATCTTACCCAAGATTCAAAACACAGCAGAATGCATATGAAATCTCAACAATTCTTCCTGAGAGATATTTGTAAAGAAGTGGTTTGTTTGGATGTGGGGATAACTTCTTCAATTTTTAACTTTTTCAACAAGTAACATCAGCACCTGAAGGTGAAAAGAAATGTGAAAGCACTTATCATGTCATGACAGTGTGGAAAATACGGCACTATCTTTGGCTTTGTTGTTATTAAAATCACTGTTTTTGCAGAGAACCACTTGGCCTCCTGTGCAACAAACTCCTTCAGCAAATGCCAGCATCTCAGCACCAATGAATTCTATTCCTGATCAACAAAGCATCTAGTCAATTTTGACAGTGTTTAAATTTGTACAAAAATTGTAAGTTTAAGTGTGTGGCTCAAACCAGCTGTTCTTCTGACAAAGAATTTTATGTCATATGAATGTAAATGGCATAAATTAAACTGAAGCTGATGCCTTTTCCTTTTAATTTCAACCTTACTCATGCAGCACTTACTTTGACGTTATTCTACTGAAATTAATTTTTGCTATCATGAAGGCTAGATTTAAATTTTAACTTTAAAAAAATCCCAACCAACAAAATATTTCAATCCACTTCACAGGGAAAGGTAGTTTTGTCTAATGCAGATTTCTAGCTTTTAAAAATATAGAGGATACTGTTTAAATCTGATTTTCACCAAAACTCAGCAAGCAGCACATTGCAAACAAAGGAAAATGTATTCTTCAAAGTGCAAGTCGTCAAAGTACTTCATAGTTCTAATAATAGCTTTCTGGTGTTAACAACCTAGAATACAAACGACATGTGCAGAATATTTGTTAATTGTGTTTTTGAATTGCTTATGGCTACACCAGAGGATATATTCCAGGCTCTGGTTTTTATTAATAGACGCCTGCTTTGGAAAGCATAAACCTCCCTCTGTCTGTCCAACCTCTCCATGGCTAAGATAGCAAGTCCCCATCTTTTAGACCACCTACTCTCAATAATATACAATAGCTGCTGCTTTCCCACAACATACAGGGAATATCCACAATGTGCACTTCTGTAGGTTCTGTGAAACCTTAAGAAATGCAAAATTTTAATTAATCTGAGCCAGCAGTTGTATTTAATGCTTTCACAAACTCCAGCATTCTGTTAGCCTTCAGGAATAGGTGAGGTTCAGTTCAAAGGGATGTTTATAGCAGTCATCTAAATGTATTGAGATTAGACTCAACTGTAAATAGAATAAAGTGAACTTCCTTACTAGACATCTATTTATTTCTCTTTTGATCACTTGGAAACAATTCAAGTGCAATCAGACCCCAAGCAAAAACTTTGGACCTATGAAGTTTACACAAAGTTTTGATAACAACTGCTGAATTTCATAAAATTCTGACAAAAACTCATGTCTGCATTTTAGCTCTTCGGCTTTACTGAACTGACTGAATCTAAAGAAGGGCCAAAAGTATTCTCCTCAGTTTGGGCAACCAACAAATCTGACTCATAGACCACATTATAGGAGCACAAATAATCTGTCCCACCATCACTGTTAAGTCCCCCTCTCTTTCTACACCCATGAGGCAGAAGACACATAGTGAAGTACCTGCCTCCACATGAGTGCTTCCAATACAAAATACAGGAGTTATTTTTAAAAGTCAGAAGTTGTAAAGAGGGCAACATGGTTTAATTCTGAAAATGCTGTGGAGTGACCTCCTCAGGAGATGTAATATTTTAGCAACAAAAACTAGATATTCTAAATTTTTCAGTATTTATTAATAAAATATTTTAATTATGTTGCCAGCAACACTATTAAATTACTTGCTCTTTTTGTATAGCAAGGAGATAGTCTTGTAAGAAGTACTAACCAGTTTTCCTAAAAATGTCCCTGAAAAATACATACTCACTGCAGACACAAACATTTACATGTTGCAGCTTGTGGTACAGATAAAAAAAATTCCACGAAAACATATTACATAGGTATTGACAAGTTGGATAAGAATGCAAAGACTGATCCAGGAGCATGTATCTGCTACTTTTGGCACAGAATAAGCCTAACATTACATCTGCCCTGGCTAGGTGAAAGATTGCCCAGATATAAAAAGGCAGAACAAACACCAACAATGACGCTTTCACGTCAGAGGCTGGAGAACATTGCGCTGTGAGGGCAGAGCAGATAGAAATGCCTGCTTAAAAGCTCTCCAAGGGCAGAGAATCAAAGCTACTTAAACACCAGATTAGAGAGAAGCACCAGATGAGAGAGGAAATCTACCGTTGTGGGTTTTATTGGACAAACATATATCCTGAATGTCATCTGGGCAACTGATTTATCTTATCCCGAAGCTACATTTACACACCTTCTGAAAAATGTGTTTTTCTTCCTCCTCACTCTGCTCATTGTTCTCTCATTACCTAAGTCCACTGCACATTTTTCTTGGTCAAATATGCCTCTCTACATTGCTTACAGCTGTAATAACCCTACTGCTTCTTTTCAAGAGGGGGAAAAATCAAGAAGAAACACGCACACACTGCATCCAGAAGCCAAGGTCCAGGGGTAGAATCCTGTGTGAAGCAGCTCTCTCCTCACAGAACAGGCAACAAAAACCTGCCCTCTCCTCTCCTTGCTTGACAGCGTCAGCAATCGAGTTTCGATGCAAGCACTGACATAACCTCTTAGGTTGTGAGCCAGCTGCCTAATTTTGCAAAGTATAAGAACTTAGCCGACCTATCTGCTCCCCACAGCCAGCAGGAGTTAGGACCCTCTGGAGGGAGGGTTGGAACAGCCAGTTATGCGAACTGCCTTCTAGAAGTTCTTCCCTACACCAGTTCTAGGCTGATTCTGGGAAGACGAAGTACCTCAGCTGAACAGAATAATTCATTTCACGTGAACTGAGGCTTCTGCGTAAAATAAATTATTTTCCTCAGAGAATAGGGCTGCAAAACTGAAGGGCTCTTACAGTTAACCTTTAACTGGAATGGCAAACCCAGTGCTTTGCCTTACTGACAGGCAGGCAATTTCCCAGTGTTCCCATCAGAAGAGGAGGACAAGGTGCTTTGGCACAGCGAGATTGTAGGATGCTGGCACTGGGAGACTGAGTTCTCATGGGAGCTCTGGAAGAGGGTATTCTATTGCTGTCTTTGGGCAATTCCCATCCAGGCCAGTCCTGTAAAAGAGAAATGAGGAATAAAAGCAGCAAATTTATTCACAGAAAGTGGATTTTTGCTGGCTATAAGTCATGTTTATGGTGGTTGTAAGGTGGGGAGCAAAAGAAAGACCTGTCTCTAAGTGACTGTGGGCAGGGAGAGAGAGAAAGCAGAGGAAGAAAAAGAATAGCCTTATCCTGGCAGGAAAATAATGGTGAGAAGGGGAGGAAAGAATTTTCCCCGCATACTTTCCCAAGTGGTAACACCACTGAGGTAGCATCTGATTTAGTTTTCTGAAGGTTGTTTGCATCTTTGGATATTCGGCAATAATTTGACATACAAAGTAGTTACTCCTATATTTACTAGCCAAGAAAATAACAAAGTACAGGATTTATTTTGTAAAATTAATTTTGCAAAAGACAACAAATAATTGAGATGAAATTAGTCACATGGCTTATATTTTTGGCAAATAATACATACATTTTTTAAATATTTTACTACCTAAATTAGACTATCATCATTAACTTATATGTAACTAAAAAACTCCTGATTTCTTGTATGATAAATAAATAAATATGTAAATAATTGGGGGACTGAGTTTTAATTTCCAACAAAGTTTTAATGCAAGAGTGGTAATGTTTTATCTTCCCTATGTATTCATAGTTCCTGTGAATTACTGGGATACATTTCAGGTGGTGCATTGTGATGATGAACCTCTAGAGCTTTTTCTGAAAATTCACTATTTTGAAGAAATGCCACTTCACATTTAGAAAATAAATGTTCGGAAAAATTGGCAGAAAGATGTCAACTTACAGACCCACTAGCCAGATTTAGAACAAGGTAAATGAATATCTATTACCAAACCTGAAAAGAATTTGAATAGAGGTTACAATATTTCATAGACAGGTCAGGACCTAAAACAAATTGATAATGCATTTTGATCTGAGGTTTGGTTTGGGTGGGGGTTTTTTTGTAATAATAAGAATAAATTAGCAAAGCATTTAATTTACTCAATTTTTATCAATTTGATTTTAAAAAGCAGCAAAACATACATGTAAGTTAATCTAACTGCAGAACAATGGAAAAATTATCCAGAAGAAACTACTTTTCTTCTTAGTACTGTGTTTGCCTCTGATATCCGCAGAATGACTCAACTGAGAAAAGATTAGTCTTGAATTTGACCCATGTTCAAGTCAGAAAGAAGGTGAAGAAATCAAGAGTGACTTTAATTGTGTATGTGAAATGTTTAGTGTTCAATCTGACATTAGCCAGATTAAAAACAAGAATTTTGGTACATCTGGTTAGTACAGAAAGAGGGATGGCAACAGCTGCACAAATTTAAAACACACTATGTGTCATAACTTTTTGTCCTAGATTTCTAAACTTTCTGCCTTTAGCCCTGACCTTTCCTTCCTGTGCATACTTGATAAACAGAAAACAAAATTTTTACTGTGGACTCACAGTGAATCATATTTATATTTATGAGTCAATTATCTTAAAGGAATAGTCATTTTTCCACTAATATTATTTACCAAAAGAGTAATTCTTTTCCAGAACTGTAAGGACTACATCTTGTGAAGTACTCATAGCTAACACAGCAGTTTAAATGTAAATTTATTTTCTAATTTCATTGTTCTAGGCAGTAAAATGATTACATTACATCATATTTTAAAGTCACCCTGGTTTCTTTGAGAAAAGTAATTCCCTCTCTTTGGGAACAAATAGATACATTGTAGCTTTTTAATTGAAAGAAATAATGAAATATTATCAGAAATCTGATTGAAGAGAAGATGCAAACACATGGAAAAATATTAGATTATGAAGTCAAAGTTGCAGTTTCACAGAGCACTGCTAAGTATAAGTTTTCAGGTAATCTTATTAGAGAAGGCCTTTCCGGATCTTAAATTCCATAGTACACTTTAGCATGCTTCAGTCTACACTTTACTATAAAGATAAAATAGTAATATTTTGCAATTTGACAAGACACTTTATTTGCATCTAGTTGCCAAATGCTTGAGATGTCAACACTTCATCAACCCTTTGACTGAGAATTCAGGAATGAGTGGAATGACAAGCCTTCCAAAATGCCAGTTTCAGCATTTACCTATTATATTCATTAAAAAAGAGAACACCTGCTCTGCTGTTGGAACATGAAAATACATATGTCAATATTCTACCCAAATAGACATAACTGTCAGCGTAAAAATGCCATCCATATTGTAATAAAAGTAGGAACTTAGAAAAAACACCCACATTTTTCTGTCTAAAATTACATTTATGAAGTGTGTACTTCACTTCCCATTAAATTTGCTTGTGTGTTACTTCCTGCAAAAGTTTTCCAGAGGACATGCTTCAAAAGAAAGCATGTCTCTATCCTGATCGCTGGGATGAAGTACAATTTTTTTCTTTCCTGGGACTGGCATTGGGGAATCAGGTTTCAGAATTTGAGGGTCCGAGATAAGCTCTTGTGATTTATGTGCCTCATCTTGGAGAAGCTGCTGGCTCTCTCCTGTTGCTATAACCTGGGGAAGCTGCTGGCTATCCCCTCCTCCCACGTTCTCTCCAGGAGATATGGGATCTGCCTGCTGCTGAGAAGCAGCTGGCTGCTGTTCAACCGAAGAAACATCGCTCTGTTCCTCCTGCGCAGCCCTCCGCTGCAGTAAAGAAGGAGGAGCTGCCTTTTTACTACGTGAAATTGCCTCTAGCATGATTCTCCCTGCGGGCAATAGCTTCGCAGCCGTTTTATCCCTTTTAGTTGCCCTGTGGTACAACTCCCTATTTGCCTCTTTCCAAAATGCCGGCTCAAATAGGACGTGGGTTTCACAGTGTGGAAAGTTACACCGAACCCACAAAAGCAGAGCTTGAAGCTCCTTTTCAGGAAGGCCTGCAGGATGTGCAGACAAAACCACCCGAAAAGTGGATAGGATCTTAAGTTGTTCCTGGGAGACTCCCACCCCCATGTGTTCTAAATTTGACCGGTCTCACCAAAACTGAAGAGCAGGGTGCAGATGTTCTCAAATTCGACCCGGAGGTGTCCTGATCACCGACCAGCAGATTTCAGGGTGACGAGTCCAGGGCCCTTCGCCGAGGCGAAGTTGAAGTCAGCTGCTGTGGCCACAAATCTTCCCGTCTTCTCTGGATTTCTTCCTGGCTCTAGAGGGCTTTGTGCGTTCACTGGAAAGCACCCAGTGAAGCCAATTCTCGGTGAGGTGCCCACTCGGTGCCCACCCAGGGACGCCAGTTGTCGGGGCGGTTTTCCTCACCCGAGCTTTAGGTGGTTTAAAGTCCTTGGCCCTCTAAAAGCCCCTAGTCGCGTCCGTGTAAAAAGCAGAGTCTTCAAGGTCTGTTTTCTAGTTTCTCGTGTTGTTTGTTATTCGATATCTCAGAATTTTCTCTGCTCCCAGCCGAGGTCCAGACAGCAGCTGGGACACGAGGTGACTGCCCGCCTCAGGGGATGTCCCCTAACATTTATACAGATAACTACGTATTGGTTATTTACCATTTTGTGCCAATGCCCAGTGCCCACACTAAAAGTGACATCCCGACTTTGCTCCAATCCACTCTAACTACTTTGTGCCATCACCACCCCAAAAAATGGAGGACGAGGAAGAAGGAGAAGTACATGAGGTACCACCCAAATTCCACCATCTTGTCCCCATTTACTTCTATTCTATAAATTTTAAAACTAGTGAATTCTATATCGTCTACTGTACTAAACTACTATTTTCACATCCTGGAGGTTTGTAATTCCTTTTGCAATGTTGGAAGCTTTTCCCATGGATTAAAATCAAACCCGGTGTTTTCCTGGGCTCTGTGCCAAGGTCTCCGAGCCCCCTGGACCGGCCCCGCGCCCCCCTGTCCAGGGCTCAAATTCCCTTCCTCGGGTCCCAGGCCATCCAAGGGGATGTCCTGGACTCCAACAAAGTTTCTCCCAAAAGTTTCCAGTATGCAGAATTCTTCCTTATATTTAATAGAAGAATTTGCTACAATGCTATAGATGGAGGACAGTGTATGGTCACCCAAGGAGCAGGAGTTGTAGAGTCAAATGGAAAAACACAATATGAACCATAAGAGAATCTTTTGTGGAAGTCACTGTCTGTACCTCTCAGCTAGGCTCAGTTGCTAGAAAACTAAATCCAGAGAAATTCAGTGTAAATATAATTACTCATTCTATTTCCAATTTTTATTAAATACACTTCCTTTAAAAAAAGGAAAAGGAAAAAAACCCAACCAAATTAATAATTTCAGTGACAATATTTAAATATGCCTGATGAGAGGGGAAGGGTTTTCAGTCTGGAACTCAAATCTCCTTGTTAGTGTCTATATTTTTTTACCTCTTCTTTCTCCCCCTATTCTCCAAACTGCAAAATGGGGGATTTCTTTCAGCAATCGACTTCTGTTTGGCATGTCTTTGAAACAAACTGCTTGACCTTATTGGGCCTCACAAATTTAATGCTAAATTCTTTCTTTAGTGCCTTGCTGAACAGCACTACATGTTTACATAATTTTCTACATTGGTGTCTGGCTATGTATATAAATCAGCCATTCAACTGAATATTTGTTTCAATACAGTATACGTCATGAAGAATGTTTTAAAATTCAGTGGCCTAGAGTACTGAAAACTTTTTTCTAGTTGATACCTTTCAACCTGCTCAAGATCTATTGCTGAAATAGGCCAAGAGGAAAGACAGAACAGAACAAGACAAGGAATATAAAACAGAATATTAGCAATAGCTTTAGGAGAAACAAGCAGATAGGGATTCATAATTTCACACATAAATGAGACAAGACAGTGGCAGAACGGAGATGAATCCTTGTCTAAGGTATGTCTTTGTCATGGAAGGTAGCTGGTCACTCAAGGAACAAGGTTTGTCTGTACAGGGCAAATGGAAGCATAAATTGAATGAAGAATGAGTCATCATTTCCATTACAAAACAGAACAAAAATATTCTTCAAAGAGATCATGCCATAAAGGGATAGGAGGAAAATCTGCTGCTTGCTGACAGAGTAAAGAGATAAGAAGGAGCACTACCAAAAGACAAAATCAGTTATTTTTTCATTCTGATGTTCTAGTTGAGAAGGATAACCAGATTTCAAAAGTAGCGGATATGCTGAGACAGCTGCAGGACAGTATTTCTATTGCATTTTCTTCCAGCCCATCATGAAGATTAAGAGGCGCCTAGGATATTAATTCTTTTTGACATTAATGGGTGATGACAATAGAATGTGATGTGTGGGGGTGATGCTTGCCATATATTTTGACACGGTTGAAGAAATTTTTTTTGAAACTGGATAAAACAGATTTTACAATATGTTATGTGGGACGGGAATGAGCTACAGTTACAGCAGAAGTTCTCCCTCTTGGTCTGAATGAGCTGCCTACAGGATGCTTTGAAAATATGAACCAGTTAATCAATCAAAGCAGCAGCAAGTCAGTATCTGTTTCAATGGCGCTTTAGGTATCTTTCATCAAGGGGAAAGCAAATGATATAACAAAATTCTCTTTTGAACATTTTTACCAGAATTTGCATCAGATTTTGTGCTTCTAGTTCAGGTTCGCAGCATTTATAAAGGTACCTGATGTCCAATTTCTGCACCAGATGTGTCTGAATAGGAGTGTTTTCCTAGGAGCAGAAGCACTACATGAGCTAAGTTAATGCAAACATCATCTGGAAATCCAGTCCCTGAAGGGACCAGTGCCAGATCCAAGAATGAGGAAATTCCGACAGCAACTCATAAATACAAAAATATACTCATTTTGAGGAGGTATTCTGTCTACCCTTGCTAAGAGTTCACATATACTTTGACAGAAAAAGATTAAGAGCTTTAATATTTTCCTCTGCCTGAAAACTGCTGATGTTTTATTGGTCTTTTGAATGGCTAGTCTTTTCTTCCTGCCCACCGAAGTCTATGGCATCTGCATCAGCATCAGGAAGCTTATTACGCTGCATGTCATCATTCTTTAACTTAATTGATAGCTCTATTGTAGTTCAAAGACTGACTGTAGCTCCCTATTTTCCGTCTTCCAGTGCATTTTGCATACATGTACTAAGCTTCTTCCTATCTGACCCTTCACAGCCTTTTTCAGTCTCTCATTTTTCCACTTCTAAGCACTTCTATTTCTATTTTCTAGAAAACTGGAAATTTTTTGTCTATTGTGCTTTTTTTTTTTTTTTTTTAATACAGACTGATCAAATTGTATGATTGCAAATGGAGAAGAAATTTCATAGAATCATAAAACAATAGAATCATAGAATGGCTTCAGTTGAAAGGGACCTTTAAGATCATCTCATTCCAACACCCTGCCACAGGTAGGGACACCTTCCACGATCTCAGGTTGCTCCAAGCTCTGTCCAGTTCACCCTTCCAGGGATGGGACAGCCACTCTGAGCAACCTTTGCCAGGAACTCAACACCCTCACAGGTTTCATCCCTTTTTCACCTTTTTGTACAATCATGGGCTTTTCATCTTTTTTTTTTTTCCCTTTGAAATAATCATGTTTACTTGGAAGTGTCATATACCTGTTAGCTACATGCTATCTTTTTCAATGAATTTTCAAAAACATTGAATTTCCTTAGCACTCCCAGTGACCACTCATCCAGGTCACCCTGAACTTATCCTAGGGAAAGAGTTCAAAAACATTTTTAATGATAAGAAAAACATTTGGATTCTAGCCCTATACAAAGACATGGGGCTACCTTTTTTTTAAAGTAAAACCTTCATGTAATGATTTCCAGAGATTAGTGATAAAATCTTTGAAAGAATCCAGGTGAGTCAGTATCTGAGCATTTAAAAACTTCAATAGCATAAACAAAAATACCCCAAGAAAAAAGAACACTTGACCAAAATACTTAGCATTGTTCAGGAATACAATATACAGCAATTTATCCTGTCAACATATCCTTAAAAGTTACACAAAGGACCTACAACTAGTATCTGTGATGCAATCTGTATTTCTTAGCCTGAAAACAAGGAGAAAACAAGTGTATTGCCACAAAACCGCATTTTCAGCTTCCACTGCTTATAAGATTAGAATGGATTTGACTACCTTCAGTATTAGCAATTTCCCCAATGAATCTCTGGGTAGAACAAAAACATGGAAATGAAAACTGAGAGGGTATTGTGTGTTCAAAATAATCCACCTCCACTCTCACATAGTAGATTCAATTTGGGCTGTCATCTTTCTATGCCTTGGTTTTCCCATCTCTGAAATGGTTCAAGTCAGAATACGTTCTTTTACCATTACATCTTCTTGCACCTTAGTTTCTTTGTGCTCCTACACTAATTTCCTGTTCTGGCAACAAAAGGAGAGAATAGTTATTAAAACTGCTTATGTACAATCTTCTTTGATTTGCTCCCAATGGCTGCACTCCAAAGGCTGGACACATTCTGGGGCACAAGTGCTCTGTGCAGACATCCACAGGGATGTGACAAAGGTTCATCTTCTTTGCCTGGTCTCCAAGGATCCCATCCTCTGATACCAAATATATACCATACAAATCACAATTATATATCATACTTCCCCAAAGATCTAAATATGAATTGAACTTAAGGAGTAAGAGATTACATTGGTGACATATGATAGAAGTAGTGCAGTCTTCCTTTACCATAACCTTAACCTCCTGAACATTTAAACTCTACAAACTCATACATTAACATGAAAAAAATCTATAATGACTGGATTAAAACTCTTGGTGCTGATAGTATATGGGACACATTTTGTTCGTCATATCAAGATTTCCATTCAAACAATTGGACTTTTCCCTCCACACTGAACCACTCAGTTTTAAGCTGTTATAAGGCAGGACAAAAACTAGAAGTTTTCTAAACACTGAATTGAGTAGGCAAAGTGAGAAAAAACCAAAAATAACAACCCAAACCAAAAAGGACGACTGTAGCATAAATTATTGGTAACCTCCACAAAATTTTGATAATCAGTGTTTAGAGAACATGAAAAAATAAAAAAAAAATGGACTAACTGTCATAGTACAAGAAAAATTAAAAGAAAAGAACTGAAAATTAATTGTGTAAGTAGAATGCGGTTGGCTGGCTTGAGCTTCCGGAAATACAGATATCTGTGGACACTGGTGGGCTGCTGGCCAACCTGCCTCCTTTGGATTCTTTACAAAATGGATACTTGCTCCAAAGGACATGCATTTCAGAAGATAATTAATGGGATACAAAGATGTAGAAGCTATTTTATCTTCCGGAAACATAAGTAAGTAACCAAACCAAACAACAACAAAAAAACAACAACCCAAAACAAAACAACAACAACAACAATACCCCAAACAAACAAACAAACAAACACAAAAAACCACTCCCCCAAAACTCACCAAAAAATCAACAAAAACCAAAGAAAGAAAAAACCAAAACTCCCAAAAAACCGCAAACCAAACAAAAAAAACCCACCCCAAAACAAACCCAAAAAACCCACAGCAACAACAACGAAAAGCTTTGAAAAGGAAAAATGAAAAAGTGAAATCTTTTAGCTACACCCTTGAAGGGTAACACAGTTCCTTAATCCCTGTGTTCTGGCTACCTCATGATTATAGGCTACAATCTCCAGAAGTTTTATGTCCGAGACAACATCTTGCCTTGTAGTTCTAGAGAGCAAAGAGATGAACTGATGAAGGAACTGAAATCTGCACAATGGACTTTGTTCACACAGAGATGTCAGAAACTATCATAACAGGTTCCTAGCTCACAGAGAAATGAAATAGGAGGATCTCTGGTGAGATAGACTGTATGAGCTCTGTCCTGGGCATCTCAGCTGCCTGGTTTGGAATCAAAATTAGTCCTCTGTAGTCTAGACTGAAGTTCTTGAGTGCTCAGGCTGCCCACTTTACATTTAAGCAGCACCTCAGTGATAGCCTAGAGCTTCATCCGTAACAAAATTCCTTAGAGACAGAGACATAGAAATTACTAAACCTATTAAAATTACTAAAAAACAAACAAACAAAACCAAAATCACAGAGTATAATTTTATATAATTTTAAAACAGACTACACAAAAGGCCTGTTTGTTGTCTTATTTTTACAGTTGTTGTAGTAAGTTCATGTACATTCTTAAATAATTCTTGATGTTTGTGCCTATAGCCACAGTACTTTAAAATAATGAATTCCATCTCCCTTTGAATAATTTCTTCTTCCTAATGCATGTATGAACACACTGTGATTTTCAAATTCTGGGCAAAAAGAGGAGTGAGTCAGACAATACGTGCTCTGAAAGCTATGTGATAATTGAAGTTTGTAATTATAAGGTCTGTCTTTGCATTTAATCTCACTCTGTCACATGCACACCTTGGCAATGGTTTCTAGAGCTTGTGGGGCTTTGTTGTTCTCAACTGGACTGTTACGGGCATGGGATGAAAGGCAATTTTTTTGGTACCAAGACAATGAGAACTTTAAAGATAAACCAGTACCCTAAAACTAGACATAGGAACTCACACTCAGGGCAGGGAGCAGGTGCTGAATATCCTTCCTCCAGCTACCAAAACTGCACAGCATCTTGCAAAAACTTACATTTCTGGATAGACATGAGATGTACCCTGCACCTCACTCCTAAGTAAATGCTTCGGTGACAGAGTATTAAAACTGGGGCCCTTTGAAGAAGATATCTAAAATATATCTTGCATGTCAGTCTTCAGAGAATGCTAGAAACACTAAAATTTTAGGACTAGCGTAATTGTGGTTATGGACTCACTATCACCAGGTCTATAAAAATAAGGACAGTGAAATACTGAAGACACACAGGGACACATCTAAGGCATGATCAGAACAAGAAAGGCCTCCTGGAAGAGATTTTCTAGCACCATCTAGCATCCGCCAGCCAGCAAATGGATTTCATTTTTAAGTGTCTTAATCACTGGATTTTTCTGGCAGCCCTTCAAAAGTGCTGCTGCAATTACCTTTCTTCTTGTAAGCTAGGATTAGTGTAATACAAATACAGGTAAGTTACCACATGACAATACTGTATTTATCAGGACTTCATCCAGATTTCTTGGAGAAGAAAGTATTACATAAAAACTGATTTGGATGAACACCTGTAATAATTATAAAGGACACAATAAACAGCACAGTAGGAGAATACAAATGCTAACTCTGCCTCTATTTTCTAAGGAGCAGAAAGGAAAAATAGAAGAGAATAAATAATATAAAGAAAGTGAAGAAAGAAAAAAGCAGAACAAAGAATTAGGCTGTGTGTGAGCTGGGGAAATGGGGGACAAGATGCACAAACAACATTTTTAAATCCTAATGATGATTGCATAAAAGGGGCAACTAGGTAGACGACAATCCAAGAGGGCAAACAACACTCATATGGTTCAAGCAGCACACGGACAGAACCTGTTCTAAAATTTTAGCACTGAAGAACTGCACTGAAACAGTGACTGCAGTTTACTCTACAGGACCAAAAAGCACACAAAACCCCCAAATCCACCTATGCTCACCACAAGAAAAAAAATTAAAAAAGGAGAAACTGATCACAGACAAAGCTCCTGAGGAGACTAAAAGGAGTTAGATTCTTACAGGTGCCAATTGCTGAAAAAAAAATTGTGGAGAAAGAGCAAATTTTTATCACCAATCAAGAACGTCTTGAGAAAGCTGGAGAGGTAGTTGGAACAAACAAACAACAGGAATAAGGTAAGTTACTAGAGAAAACCTTTTCTGTAAAAAAGCTGGAATGTATTAAAATAAAATCAAAACAGATCATGAGCATGAGATGAATGCCCCAACACAGAAAAATATACAGAAAAAACAAATTACCACATAGATCTGGAACAGCAAGCCCATCAAGAGCCTAAGGCCAGTGGATGATGATGATATAAAGAGCCTTCATACAAGAAAAGACTCTGTCAGGTAGGCAAAATGAGTTGTTGTCATCTGCTTGCACTTCGGAAAAGAAAGGCTTAAGATTACAGTTCTTCTGCTTGGTAAAGAGGCACACAGGAGTGAGATCTAGTCTAAATGACTGGAAAGAACAATCATAATGGTATAAAATATTTGCATTTTCCAGTGTTTCACATTAGTTATCAAATGAGCCCCATGAAGTATCTGGTGAAGCTGGCAAATAGCAAGTTCAAAGTAGAAAAAAGAGACAATTCATCAAAGGATACTGACACCTCCACAGCTTTCTTTTCCCTCCTTCCTTTCTAAAGAAAAAAAAAAACCCAAAACATTTACTAATGCTCTGTGTAAAAGAATCTTGGCCAGAACAGGAATAATTTATTGCTTGCTTTTACTTAATGTGTTACGCTATTTTCTTTACCAATAATATCCAACTCTACTGTGGCGCTATTTTAAGCAGTAGTATGTCAGAAATCATTTGATTATGAGCTTAAAGTGAATATTATTTTATTTTTCTCCCTCAAAGTTTATTTCTTACTATAAATGACATTTCAGTTGGCAGTTATTGGGAACTTGTGTGCGCTTTATCCTCCCTTACAGTTACAGAATCTCTAAATCTTCTTATCAGTTACATAAAGTCGCAGAATCCTGATGGAGACTTGGTTCATTGTCCTGTTGCCAGCTTCTCATACAGTGGTAATTCCTCATTTTTTATCCTTTTAATCCTGAGAGGCTTGCATTTTCCTCATCAGTCTTTTCCTTATGTCCTCCATTCCCTTGTCTTTCTTGAAGGATATGGTTTTCTTCAAAGCCAGTATTTAGCACTATTTCACATTCATACAACCATGGAATCACAGAATGCTAAGAACTAATGCCAGGTAGGCCACTGGCCTTGCAGACATAGCCAACACACATCCACCCATACACGAACAATGTTCTTTAAAACACCTAAATATTGCAATATTGTTCCACCATTATCACGTGTATAACATCCATGGTATTTCACAAGCTGCGTCCTTCCTCTGTTATCACCTATTTATACAAAGAACTGACAGAAATTGCCATTTCCAAGTCTAAACTGTTTCTAAACACCTTATGATATGACATTCTATGCAGATGTTGATCAAGAACTGTTTATGTCTGCTTATGAAAAAAGTATGGTGGATTTTCTTTGCATATCATCTGTTGTTTAGGTGCTATTTACTTTCAGTTCTGAACAAAAATCTTCTATTTTTACTTATTTCCTTCATCCTTCACTGTTTTTCACGTCACTGCACTCTGACAAAAGTAAAAACTTCACCATGGCCTCAACTTTTTATTTTCCAGTTTTTAATGGATTTTTTACACAGATTTTATTTTCTTTACACTCTGAAAATTCACCAAATGTTTCAAATCTTTCGTCTTTTTTCTTTTTAATTTGTGAGTCTATTGAAGAATGTCTCAAACTATTTTGAAGTATATGATTTTTATTGTTTTTCTAGAAGAGTGTTTAAGCAAAGAAGGATCAGTGTACCCACCTTTCTAACCTACTGACGCATCCTCAGTTTTTTTAGGCATGAACACATCCCTAGAATTGAAATACTTCTTTCTCTAATTGTTATGGAAAAACAAGCTTTGTTTTATAGTTCCAGTCATTTTCTGTTGGATGACGTCACCAGGTTTGCTGGTGATTGGAAAAAATAAAAAAAAGTAGAGATATGGTGAGCTAGAAAATGGATGTTTTCCCCCTCAGATTTGCTAAGCAGAGGGGGAAAATATACAAAATTGCATATCAGGGAAAAAAAAAAAATATTTGGATCCCAGAAGTACCAACTAAAATGTCACTGAAAAAAAGAGGTGGCATTGCTCAAGAGGCCTGACTGAAGTGAATGCTTGCTTGATGATTTTTAACACCCTAAATAAGGTGAAACTGTTTTGGAGACCTAGCCCACTTCTTGAGACATTCTGTGAGCTGCTACCTTCAAGTATAAAGACAACAAAAACAAACAATGAAAAAATCATAGGTGAGTCCCTGTTTAAATTCTGACTATGGAAGCTGAAGTATTTTACTGCCATCTGAGGTTTCTTTCCACAACCTCAGAGCCAACTTTGTATGCTTTAATGGATTATCCAGGCAATTATGTTCCAGTAAGAGCTAGGAGGCAGAATGACTTTACTTTTCACGTTAAAGAACCATGTATGCTTCTGGAGAAAGAATAAGCTTTAAGAGAACAGGAACAAAAAGCTGCAGCAGTGGAGACAGAGAAAGGCGTTACTGACATTAGATCCATTATGCAAGTAGTTTTTACAGTGCACTTGATAGAGATCCAGAGGCTGGAAGGTAAAAAAGGGAGAATCCAGGGGGGGAGTGTGAAGGGGCCCAGGAGTGTGAGGGGTGCAGGGAGTGTGTGAGGAACCAGGGAATGTGTGAGTAGAGTAGGCCCAGGGGCAATGATAATGATGGGGACACTGAAGCATCTCTCAGGACAGGTGAAGGAGCTGGACCTGTTCAGCCTCCAGAAGAGGCAGCTGAACAAGAATCGCATCCTTGTTTCTAAATACCAAGGGGGGGGGGGGGGGGGGGGGGGGCGGTGCCTGGAAGTTGAAGCGGGGCTCAGTTTGGTGATGGTCAATCACCAGGGCGAGAGAAACAGGGTGTGTGTGAGCTCTGGGGCTGTATGTGATGAACAGGAGGATGTGAGGGGATCTAGGAGTATATGAGGGGTCCGAAGAGTTGCGTGAGGCACCAAAGCACCTGAGAGCTCTGGGGGTGCGAGCCAAGGGGGTATGTGAGTGGTCCAGGGTGTTTGTGTGTGTAAAGGACTACGGGTGCCTGACGAGAGCTGAGGGTGCGCATGAGGAGTCTGGCGGTGTATGTGAGGGACTGGGGGAGGGGAGAGTTAACTGAGGGGATCTGAGGGTATGTACGGGAGGCACGGAGTGCGTGAGAATTCTAGGGCGTGTATGGGCAGTCTGGGGGTGTGTGAAGGCTCCGGGAGTTTGTGAGGGACCCGGGAGTGCCTGAAGGGTCTCGGGGGCAGCCGAGCGATCCCACCACCCCGCCGCACCGCACTGCTGCAATTGCCCCCGCGGTCCTCTCGCGAGACATGGCGGTGGCCGGCGGGACTGTGCCGGGCGGGATCGTGGCGCAGCCCCCCCACCCCGCCCCTCCCAGCGCCGCCGCGGGGCGGATGTGGCGGGGCCGCCATAGTGCAGGCGGGAGGAGCCGCCGCCGCCCGGCCGGGGACGTGCTCCAGCCGCCCACT
The DNA here is from genome assembly GCA_014839755.1 of Sylvia borin. Classification (NCBI taxonomy): domain Eukaryota; kingdom Metazoa; phylum Chordata; class Aves; order Passeriformes; family Sylviidae; genus Sylvia; species Sylvia borin. The sequence goes on along the minus strand of CM025993.1, from coordinate 4,580,777 downwards.
CCGCCGCAGCCAGGAGCGGGCGGGGCCTGTGCGCCGCCGCCGGTTTTTCCCCCCTCGCATCCCTTCCGCCGCGCTAGTCGGGGAAGCGGCTGCACTGCTGCCTGGGCAGAGTGAGATTGGGTGGAGGGACTGGAGGTGCCGTCACCTGGCGCTGCGGCGGGAGCGGAGCGCGGCGCTGTGTCTGCGGCACCCCCGGGCAGTTTAAAACCGCCGGCCGGGAGGGGCCTTTGGAGCAGTGGCGGCCCCAGAGCGAGGGGAAGGCATGGAGGGCAAGGAGGTGGCGGTGGGGTCCGCGGGGGATGAGGGCTCCAAGGATGCGTTGGGCAAGCCGCTGGGTCCAACGCCGAGCCAGAGCCGCTTCCAGGTGGATCTGGTGGCTGAGGCGCCCCGCAAGTCCTGTGGAGACGTCGGCGTGGCGGGTAAGGGAGTCGAGGAAGCCAAGGGCAGGTTTCGGGTGAACTTCGTGGACCCGTCGGCCGGCGGCGAGAGCCCCGGCGAGCCCGGGGGAGGCAGCTCGGAGGGCGGCAATGTGAGCGGCGTCCAGAACGGCGGCGACACAGTGATGAGCGAGGGCAGCCTGCACTCGGGCGGGCAGCACCACTACTACTATGACACTCATACCAACACCTACTATCTGCGCACCTTCGGCCACAACACCATGGACGCCGTGCCCCGCATCGACCACTACCGGCACACGGCCGCTGACCTAGGGGAGAAGCTGCTCCGGCCCAGCCTGGCCGAGCTGCACGATGAGCTGGACAAGGTGAGAGTGGCTCCTGGGCTCCTCCGGTTCCGGGGGGCGCGACGGCTCCTGGAGCGTGTCGGCAGAAAAGCTTAAAAAAAAAAAAAAAACACCACCCACCCCAGCACAAAAAAACCCCAACAAAAAACCCCCGGAAAGCTTGCCGAGCCTCGAGGAGGCGCAAATAGCGCGGATGCGTAGCTTGCTTCTCAGTTCTGTTATTTTTTTTTTATTTTCGTGACGCAGTGATATCCATCATCCCCCGTCCCCCCGCCCCACGTGCATTTTGGGAGATGTTCCCCCAGTGCGAGAGGTATTTTGAGCCGTAGGTCTATTTTCCCTGTCACCGAGCGGGGAAAGGTTCTCTCTTACAGGTTTTCCAGTTCCAAATCGCCTCTAGCACCTTGGGTATTAATTCGGGGGCTCGCCATGGGAATTAGTCTGGAAAGCACTTGGAAGAGACGCTTAAGCAATTAAATAAATAAGGATGCGCTTGCTTTGGTAGCGGCCGGAGGTTTGTCTCTTCGGCGCCGAGGCAGAACTCCCTGGATCGAATGGGATCTGGGTCGGATGCTGCTGGATCTGCAGTGGCACAGATCCTTAGCGAGCCTCCCCAGGGCTGCTTGGTGGCCCCTGCTCCGGGGTCAAAGCTTTAAACATTTCGGAGCTGTGCGTCTCAAGCTTTTTCTATTTTGAACTACGAGTCTGTGTGTTATTTGAGACAAGTTGACAGTGAGAAGAGCCTTCTTTGCGTTGCAGGCTGTCTTGGCCAAAAGACTAGCTTTAGCTGAATGTAGAATTAACTTCCTAGACTTTTGTTTTTAAACTACTAAGCTAATGCTACCTAAAGCATTATATCTTGCAATGCTGTTTTCTCACAGTTTGAAAATTGGTGTATGGCTGTGCTCAGAAGCCTGTGTTTTAAGTGGAGTCTTTCTGCTGGTTTTAGGGAAATAAAGAAATGCATGAGCCGCGTTCCAAGGAAGTGAAGAATATTTTGTTTCCAGAACTTTTTTTTTTTCATTCCACCTTTCACTCCTTATAGGCAGAGTTCCATGAGGAAATGGGTGTTCTTTCCAGAACACGTTTACCTGTTTTATTAGGCTGCTCGGTTCATCAGCATTGATATGTGGGGTTTGTGGTTTTTTTTTTGGGGGGGGAGAAAGGTGGGATGTGATTGTTTAAGTGTGTTTTCTGACATTGACCGTGGAATTCTTCCAATAGAAGTAACTGGTTAGTGCATTATAAAAATACGTGTTTGTGACATCTGAGATTAGATGTCAAGTTTTAATTACTAGCCATGACCGCAAATTACGCCTGCCCTCCAGGTCCCCTTTTGATGGAGCTAAATGATGATCTGTGGTCTGATTCTAAGTTAGTGTGAAATCGAAATTGTTAATTACTGCTATGTGTTTGGACTTGAGTAAACTATAATGTTTATATATGTGTGCATGTGAAACCACATTCGTTTTCTGTCCTGCTCCCCCAAATTTCCGACTTCTGGTTCGTGATGGGGCGACCAGGTACTGGACACTCGGCTTTGTAAGCAGAACATTTCTCGAATTTCTAAGGTTGGCAGACAGCTTTTTCAGTGCGTTACTGTTGCAGCACTCTGGAAGGCTCTTTGACAATATTAAGATACTTCAGTGTAGATTGTAACATACTCTGGAACAATAATTTCTAAAATTGTAATTTCTTTATTAAGAAGAAATTAATGGCAGGGAATTTTCTTTGTAGTCTGTGGCATAGAGGAGTGATAGACAATCTAATTATAGGATCATTATCAAAACAGTTTCACAGTGAACATCAGTTAAGTAAAATTATTAATTTCTTAAATGTCATTAATTTGTTCTGCAATGTAGATAGATGTACATATGGAGATACTTCTTTTTTTAAAGTCATATCCTGTCTGCTTGGGCCCCTCCTCACATAAAATAAATATTCGGGATGGAATATGGAATTTTTGTTGCATTTGATATTAAGTCTTAATTTTTTAAAAGGTCTCGGTGTAAATGTCAGAATTTTAGGTTGAAGTTCAATGGAGTAACTCAAGTGTTCTGTCAGAGGATGTTTAATGTCCAAAGCAGTGAAAGTATTAGCAGCTGTTTAGGCTTGTATGAAGAAGAGAAGCCATTATTTTTGCTTCCAACTTAGCAAAACACTTTCCAAGATAAAGCTGTGAGCACAAAAAATTTTAATAAGGATGTGTTGTACATGCTAATAGCATTGGGATACCTACATTCCTCACAATCTCAGGAGTTTGAAATACATCCTATCTCTGATTGTGTACTTGGTTTGTGAACCCAGAGCCTTGATAACTTTTAAATCAAGATAATGCTGAACTTGTACATGGAAGATGTTCTTAGCTATTGTGCTTTCTTTTTTTTTTTTACTGTTTCCAGGGGCTTATTTTCTCCATTCTCAAAGTGCCTTTCTGTTCCTCCTGACTAGCAGGTCTCTACTGTTGAGTAATGCTGTGCATTTGGGAAAGTATCTTACTGACTTTTGGTAACTTGAAGAATTAATCTTGCTCTTTGGCTGTGGATTTTGTACCAATTTAGCAAGTATGGCACATCTGTGCAAGGCAGCTGGTACAAACATCCTAGTCCTCTTACATGAAGTTTCCACTGTGTGGATATGTATTGCTGTTCCTCTTGCTCTTGACACAGTGCATCAGGAATGGCAGATACTTGATGTTAAGAATGATCCAAAACTGTTGACCAGCATTATGGTTCATTGCTTTGAATGCAGCTATTTTATCCGACAGTTAGAGTTTGTGCTATTCTGTTTACTTTTAATAGGTAGATAAATGCGAGGCAATGTTGGGGCATTGTTGATGCCAGTTCCATTTATAGAACAGATTTTTTTCCTTTAGCTTTGTTTAGAAGCTTCATCTGTCTTAACCCTTCTACTGATTCTGTTCTCACACAAGCGGTGTTGGAAGAAGAGTGACTGTTTGAGGAAGACACACACATACGCATGTGTTGGTCCTGCAGTCCTGGTGTTTGTGTGTTATTCCAGCAGTGGCTTTTCTCTTTATGAAAGGAATTGTTCTTGAGACTGGCTGTGGAAACACAGCTGAGTGGTGCTGCAGTACTCTGAGGTGGAAAAATTGCATAACACTGGTCTTGTTTGATGATATTAAACTCCAGGTGAGGAGGTCTTGTCTTAGTATGTCATTGGTTGCAGATAACTGAGGTGATCAACCTATTCCTTACCCAGTTGGTATGTATTAATTTGTCTCTGCTTTAAAGAGATCAGAAAGAGTGTTTGGTGATGCTGTTGCAGTTGTCGTCTTGTAGATAAAGGGAATGTGTTGCAGGAGCTCTGGTCTCCAGAGATTTAGAGGTTTCTTAGCAAAAAATTTTGATGTTTGTTTTTTGAGGCTGTGTATTAGCAAAAAAGTGGGAGGGAAGTCTGCATACCATGACATGCAGGTTTTTGTTGCAGTAGTGTCCTCTGCCCTCTTGAGAGGGATCTGTCTTCAGACCCCAGGAAGATTAAAAGCATTCTTGCTTTTCTTAATTTTTTTTCCTATCTTACAGCTTTTCGTGGGTCAGCTGCAATCTGTAGAAACAGCCTGTAGAAATACTTCACGTGCCTTTGTGCTCCTCAGTTTATCAATACCATGTCATAATATCGGAGACCTTACTGATCTGACAAGTGTATACTCTTAGAGCATTCATACCTGCACACTGTAATCCACTGAAATAATTTCGGATTTTTCTGTATAGAATTGAGTTAATTGGGGAGCTTATGTTTTTTTCCTTAAGACTAGATCTCACTGTATACGAGTGGTTCTGATTTGATCTTTGTGCAGTCCCTCGCAGCTGTGGTGAGTGGATGTGGTGTGAACCAAGCCCTCTGCTGGCAGCTCTGCTCTGCTTTTTGTTAAATACTCACCGGGAGCGCTGACAGGGTAAGGTACTGATCTCAGAGGATGATTCTTACACCACCTCCCCCTCTCCGCCAATCAAATTATAAATCAAAACAAAAAGAAATCCCAAGGTATTTAAGAACACAAATGTGCTTTGCTTCTTCCCACACAAAAATCTGTGCACTTGTCATCTGAATTTGGAGACGTGTAAAGAAAAAACGCAATTACTGGTAGTCCTGATACAAATTGAGGTTTTTTTTGTTTGCTTTTACTCAAGTTGGATGACTATAATTGTTTTCAGTTGTCTTTCTGGCTTGAAGTATTTTCTCAAACACTGTTTTGAAGCCATCAGGTCAGAGGAAAATGTTTAACAGAAGCACAGTGAAAAGATCAGTGTATGGCGTTGCTTTTTAATGAAAATGCATTCTTGTCTTGAGTGTTGAACAACTGCTGCACCTCTAATATTTGTTTGTTTTTATTTTCTTGCTGTTCATGGTTTGTTTGCTTAGCCTGTAACAAAAGCAGAACTCAGCTAAAGATGCATGAAAGGTTAAAAGATGATTGTTGGGTATCAAGTTAGCTGAGCCTGTTATGTAAGGTCTCTTTAGGAGCTCCTTCCTTCCCTCTTATGGAAGATTGAGACCCTCTTGCAGATAGTTCTTATTGCACCACTTTGCTGAATCTTGTTTACAGTCTGTAGGTCTCTTTCTTTCTTGAGTCCCTGTTATTTTTAATTTAAATTACATTTCCTTCTTCCTGTCCTTCATATGTGTAGGAATTTGAATCTTTCTGAAGTTCACTCTACTAAAATAAAATACTTTTGGTCTTGGTGCTGCTGTATGTCTCCCAGAAGCCTATAATTGGTAACTATTCTTTCATCATTTTAAAGCAGCAGTGACCTTAATGCACCTGTATTCAGTGAGGCTTTATTTGCATCATGCAGAGGGAATTTTGTTTTAAATGCTTTTCAGCCTGTGTCAAGAATCCTCACTTTGCTTACCGTGATACCCCCACTAAAGCACAACCATTTCTATCAAGGAAAAAATCAGTGTATTTCTCTGTTGCAGCAGTAAATAATATTTATGTTCCAGGGCTTATATTTTATAAACAGTGTGTATAATTTTGTATTTTTATGTTGGTTGATGCTTGTGTCTCTTGTATCTCTTGAATCTTTGATGAGTCTTTAGTCCAGAACACCTATGGAATGCTAAAAACCATGAACAGTGTTCAGCAAACTGCTAATATTGTTCTTACTACTTTTTTTTCTTCTACATAGCTCACAGTACAAGTGTGGACTGCTGCTGAAAGGGGTGAACTTTTTGCTGTCACAGATCTTAGTTGGATCTGATACAGATCTGATCTGGTTTACAGAAAGCCAACACCCCCTCAGCTGCAAAATCTTGCACTGCATGTGGTGATTCAGTTTCCTGATCCAATACTTAAGGGATCTCCACAGTATTTTCACTGTACACAGGTATCAATAAAAAACATTTTGAGTGTGCGCTCCTAATAGGCATGTATTCATTTACTTAAAAACTTTAAATACATGTGCTGCTGTACAAATAATGTGTATAGTACAAAGTGAAACTTCAAGAGTGATACAAAGATAAAATTAACACTTCTTTTTTTTTCTCTCCATTAACATTACCGAAAAAAAAATACTGTCACACTCCCAGTGGACTGTTCCAGAACTGGTTAAAGAGGAAGGTGCTGCATAATTAATCTTTAGATATAACTTTTTTCCTGTTTGGTACTGCGCTTGATTAGACCTCAAATGATTTTCATTCTTGAACAACATTCTTTCAGGGGAGGAGCTTGGCAAGATTGGTATCTTGGAGTAATTTAAACCAGTGTACTACATCTTCTGTTGAATTCTTCAGATTTTTTCCTTAAGCCTCATATAGTACTCATTCATGAGCAACCACAAACTCATTTTCCCCACTTCTTGGTGCAGGTAATAGCAGTCGCACTGGTCATTGGTCATTACTAAGAATTTTTTTAGATAATTGACTTCAAATTATTTGTCTTTCAGAGTTTTGGGAGATACCCAATTTTTTGCATGAACGTCTTTGATTTATTTCTGCACTTCACAGTACTGATTATGCCTGAAAAACTTACTGGAATTTCATTTATGCATAAGAAGTAACTTTGGCTGTATTATCTGTGCCATGTACTGATTTAAGGATAAGGTAAAAAGAGCAAAGAAATTCTGAAAAATTAAAGTTCGTTTTTAATAAGAAGGCTTATCTCTTGCGTCTTTGTTTTCACTGCTCCTACTTCAGATGATTCAGTTGTTTGGGTTTTTTTAAATTCAAAGAAAATAACTCTCTTTCAGCTGAGAAGGAGCTGTGATGCTAGATTAATGTTTCACCTTGATCTGTCAGTCTGCATGGCAGAGACTCTTAAGATTATTTTGAGTAATATTGCATTAGAACTGCAAGCAGTTTGGCAGCTTTGGCTGGGATGTGGTGCTGTGCCAGTGCAAGTGAATGCTTTTCTGTGTGAACATACCAGCCCTGCTCAGTGCTGGCTCAGGCTGTGCTGTAACTGCATTCACCACTTCACAACATGACATTAAAAAGTCAGGTGGTACTTAAATGATTTTTTAGGATTGCTTCAATGTTTTTAGGATTACTTCAATGGGCTTTTTAGTTTGTTGTAAGCCAACAAGTAAAATATAACTTTACAGGAACTTAATGCGTTAGAGCTAGAGTTTTTACAGAAATGGGATGTTTTATTAGGGTTTTACTATTGCTGCATAGGGCCATTTGCTCCTGTCTCCTGCTTCTTGAATGGAAAGTGTACTATGTCTAGCAGAGTTAGATGAAAACCAAAACTGTTAGGAGTAAGAATGCCTCAAATAAACCTTTGTTTTGGGGTGGAGAATACATGACTTGGCTATTTTTTTTTGTTAATTTCCCTTCCAGTAGCTGATGTGGAGTTCTGTTTTGGATCTGTGCTGGACACAGGGTTGGTAATTTAGAAATGTTTTTGGTTTTGCTGAGTAGGACTTCCACAGAGCCAAGGTGTTTCCTGCTCCTCCTTTTGCCATGCTGGTGAGGAGGCTGAGGGTGCATGGGAGCCTAGGAGGGGACACAGCCAGGACAGGTGACCCAAATTGACCCAAGTGATGTTCCAGGCCATGTGACATCATTCTCAGTATAAAAAGTAGGGGGAGAAGGAGGAAGAGGACATAGGGAGTGATGGTGTTTGTCTTCCCAAGTCACTGTGAGGTGATGGGACCCTACTGTCCTGGAGGTGGCTGAACGCCCCTGCCGAACCATGGGAAGCAGGGCATTAATTCCTTGTTTTGCTTTGTTTGTTATGTGTGGCTTTTGATTTGCCTGTTAAACTGTCTTTACCTCAACCTGTGAATCTTTATCCTTCAGTTCTCTTTCCAGTCCCACTGGTGGAGGAATGAGCGAATGACTGCTTGGGGCTGAGCTGCTGGGGTTGAACTAGGGTTGGAATTAAGGCATGTCTAGGGTTGCAAATCTGGATGACTTGGAAATCTGATGTGTCTGAAACAATTTCTTGACAAGACTGAAATGGATTCTCTTTTATACTTAATAACAGAACATTGTATTTCTTGGACTACACTTGAGTATGCCAAACTTCTCTGCAGGAGGCTTGCTAATTGGATTTACTTCAGCTCTTAAGCAATCAAGTGCTTCATCTGCTTCATTCTGGAGTGTATCAAGTTTATGTGTTTCAGATGTTTATGTGAAAACTACCCATGTTCAGAGCCTAGATCGACTTTCCTGTGAAGTGTGCTTTCTCCTTCCAGGACAGTGGGTATCCTAAGGACTATTGCATTCAGTGCACCATAAGGAATAATTACGTCTGTAGATCATCCAGAGTGCAGCCATGGTTCTGGAAAGGGTCATATGCATCAGCACAGAAATGAAGAGGTATTCTTGAAGTGTGAAGTAGGCTACATTCCCTGAACTCTGAAGGGCTTGATTGCCCCTACACTTGTGCAGGAAGTCATGCCTCCTGCGACTTTCTATTAACCAGAACTGGAGAGACTGGTAGTTTGAGCTTTTTGGGGGGTGGAAATTTGGTTTTTGGGGGTTAGTTATCTTTTGTTTTTACGTTGGCAGACCATGTTGACTACTCCGTGACAGAAAGGCCTTATTTTAGCTGCAGTATTTCTTGGAGTGCAGATCATAAGCATCGTGGGTCTTCCACAATGCAAAGCTACTGAATAGAGACCTTTTCTCATTTGTTTCTAATTTTCATGATCAGCTTGGCCATTTTTGTACCATCCTGTGCTTATGGAGGGATGCATGAATCAAGATATAAGGATGTGGGGTAGTTTTCTTTATTTTGCAAAGTGCTCTCGTTAATTAATGGTTTTCCTAGGGGAGGAAAGCAGATATTTATATTTCTGATAGGATACAGGTCTTTCATACCTGTAGATGTCAAGAAAACTTTGCTGCTTTATCACATGTTAAAACTGCTTCAGGGGGATGTAGACTTCATGTAGTAAGCTTAGAGATTTGTCAAGAAAAGTCTGTTCATGTAAGACATTAAAGTAGTGCTAATCTTCATAAACAAATCTCCTGTTTATCCTTTGTAAGTGTACCACCTTGAAAGAAAGGATTTACTCCTAAGCTGAAATCAATTGTCTGAGTAAGTTTCCTGATTAAGTCTTGCTAACTTTATTAATACATCATACTATATGTAAAAATTGGGAGGATGAGTGGATGGTTATCCCTTTAAAAGAATTAAAGTAAAAATGGCTTACTAAATCATTATATATACAATATATATGCACACACATAAAAGCCCACACTATTTAATGTTTCTCTATTAAAAGCAGTGTGCAAGACAAGTACAAGCTGATGGCAAAAACACATAGCTAATCCTTAAGTTGACATGTTAATTGCAACTATAAATTGCTTATGTTTAAATTTGCTTTGCTACAATCACAACACAACACTCTTTGATTTCAGCCTGAGATAACATTAATATTCAGTGTTTGATGCAATCTCTTTTAAAATCTCTGGAAGTGGATGCCAAAGGCATTTGCTACTATATTTTAAATGTATAATTGTAGAGAAGGTAATACAGTCAAAGCACTTGAGTTTTGATCTCTTGACTGCAAACCTGCAAAGGATTTTCTTTGACTGAGGTGAGTAGCCACTGATTATAGCTGTTCGTATTTGAGTCCAAGGAATCCCAGGTTTTAAGAACTGACTGTTTTATCTGGGCAGTTTATCTTGTGCTGTTCTAGGTAGCTTCTGGATGCCATTTAATGGCTTAGTAGGCTTTTTAAAGTAATGACTGTAAAGACATTGGGGTGGGAATTATGGCAAATTTGCTAATAGAATTTAAAATCCATTCCTGTTTTATAACCAAGTAGTAAGGTACGTAATACAACTGGTGAAGTTTCTGAACTGCTGTCAGCAGCAATGATTAGTCATTGTTCCCTGATAGTATTTATTTTCATTTAAATCCTTTTGAGATAGTTCTTTAAAGAAGATGCTGAAAAGGTGTTAGGCAGACTGAGGTATCTTGAAGATGTCTTTGTGCCATGTTTTCTTTTCTATATGCTACTTGACTGGGCTTTTTCCCCCTACTGGGAGCAATGCTGATCAGTCAAGCTTCCCATCTAACTCCTGAAAAACCTGAGCAATTGAATCTGTTTTGTTAGCTTGGTAAATTATTTTAACTGATAAATAATCAGAAATCAGTCAATTGCTCCAGGTGTTCTGTGAAAGATTCTGACTTTCTGAGTAGCAATTTCTAGGTGAGGGGTAACACTGTCTGAAGTTCCAAAGATTCAGAATGTTACATCTGTTTAGAATTTACACTTTCATTGCTCTTTCATCAGAATGAGGCCAGTTACAAAGCATTAGTTGAGAGTTGTGCATGCTTGTTCTTAGTTTCCATACCTGTTGCTGTCCTTATTCCAGCAGGGCAGGACTAGTTTACAAAATACTGCCCAGTCAGACTGTTCTTTAAGAGAATGTTACGTAGAGTAAGAGACACTTTAAAAGTCATTACCTGTGATACTTCCTCCCTTTGGAGTTGTTTATTTCCCTTACAGGAGAAAGAAAAAAAAAAACCAACTAAAAAAAAACACTTAAAAACTGTCAGACTTGGCAGAGGAATTTTAAGTTTAGTATTAAAAAGCTCACCGTGATTTGTAGTTTATGAGCAAAGTTAGAAGTAGTATCCCAGCCTCTCTTGTAACCATTTTGGCAGAAAGCAACTACAGCTCAGTAGTTGTTTTTTGAAAAAATGGTTACAAACAGTAGTCAGTGTCACGAGCTTGAGTCAAAGAATGGTGAAAACTTGTATTTCCTCCTGTATATTTAAGTGCTGAAAATCTCAGGCAACCAAATTCCAGGCTTCTCTTGATAAATGTTATGTCATTAGACTGTCTGTTGTCCCTGGACAACAATATCCTTAAAGCCATTCAGTGGAGATTTAGATGTTTTGGAAAGGAAGCTCAGTCCTCTTGATCCCTTTCGTAACTATGTCAATAAAAGCATTAAAAGATGAAAACAGCTTATCTATCTGACCTCTAGACAAAAACTGGGAATTTTATGACTGCAAACATCAACATGCTGCAAAAGTAATGTTTAAAGAACAGATATATTTTATACTGCTTGGTGTCCTTTAGGCAACATTCAGTACCTAGCTTATTATTTATGCTTTATCAGACAGCATCACACTTGTACCAATACAGACTGTTTTCGAAAGTTCTGTTATATCAGACGTAAACACATATCAGCAGGATTATTCTATGAGTTATTTTATGCATAAAATATATCTAGCACTTCTAAAATCTTTTATTCATCTCTTTGGAAGTGTCACAGGTAGTGGGAGCTAGAGTCCAGAAGTTCATGTGCTTTTTCAAAAAAAGATCTTTGGTAGTGTTTAAAAATCCTTTGAAGTGTTACCACCATTTGAGGCAAAACATCTATTAATTCTTATGTAACTTGATAGCTTTATTCTGTCATTTTTACTATATCTATTCTCTAGCTAAAGTATCCTTTAATTAGAAAAACAAAAGACCAAAACAAATGTTTATAAGTCTTTTTTCATGTATGTTTTGAAGTATGTTAATTCTGAAAATAACAGGTTTTGTAGCCATAATCTGAATAGTGTGCACGTCTGGAGTTGGGATATTTGAGAGTATAATCTCCAGGTAATGATTCTTCCTCTGTTGAGACAGATGGCTGTATCTGGATCAATACAATTTACTGCTTGTTTCCTTCCACAAAATAAGAAACGTCTTAAAATGGCAATGCTTACAAAATTAGCCTTTGGGAGATAGAAACAGGAAATTGTGATTGTAAGGGCTAGTGAACAGGTTGGTAGTAGTGCTGTGAGCCACAGTGAAGGACTGCAGAAGGTATGCAAAAGCCTCTCACTCTTGAGCAGAGGATTTCCTGCAAACATCCCCAACCTCAGAGCTGCTGAGATGTTGACTGGTGAGGGCATAGAATTGTTCTGTCAGTGCTCTTTGGGCAAAGATGGTTCTCAAGTAGCTTTCTTTATTTTTTTTTCACTGTTCTTAGTAAGCATGAGAGAACTATGCTCAGTATGAGAATATAGGTATGTAATCAGAATAAAGTATGTATTAGAATATAGTGTCAGAATTTAGAATGTAGGTACAAAGCTGTTTTAAGTTTAGGTGGCTTGATTAAATGTAGTGGAAGGCCATTTTTATATTTCTTTGCAGAAGCTGCAGCTTGAAAAGATTAGACTCCTGATTTTTAGTATTATAATAATATAAGCTACTGAAACCAGCTTCAGCACTATATCCTGTGGGAGGAAGCTACTCTTGTGAAGCCTTTCTAGGGAGTTTGTGTGAAGAACCTCATGTTACGTGGTGGCGTGTGCTAAGTCTGTAACTGGCCGATCTTGAGGAATGAGAAAAGCAGTTAAATGCTGTAGTCTGAGGTGCTTCTCTGGCCTCCAGTTTTTGTTCAGGACTAAGAGCAATGGGAGGGATTAGGTAAAGAAGTTAGCAACTACTTGGAACGCGCCAAATCAGGCAGATCACAGTGATAGCAATCTGTCTGGAGATTCAGCGAATAGTCTTACATACAGACTTGCTGATGGTCCTGTCTTTTATTTGCAGCTTGCAAGTTGCGATTCTTGAAAAGAAACAAAACTTCATGTGTGTTTATTCTGGTATTACCTTGTACTTCAGCATAGCCCAAGTGTATTGCCATTAAGATGTGATTTAGGTAAGTTCACCACAAAAGAAAATTAGGCTGTATGACATACACCACTATCAAGAACGCTTAAATAAAGCAGTTTTTGCTGAACTTTCTGATGCACCAGTGTATTACAGGCTGTGTGTGAAAAATCTCAGATCTCCTCTACCAAAATACCAAGTACTTTCTCCTTACTAATCTAATAGATGTGGAGGCTATTCACAGTTGTCACAAATAACTTATTGTTGTGATCCAGCACTGGAAATGAAATAGTAGAGTATCTGTGTAGGAGCAGAAATTAACTATTTCTTGCCTGAAGTACTCTCAATATATGATAAAATTTTCACCTTGTAAACGTACTTTATTTTTCCTTTTACAGCGCAAGTGAATGCCATGATTGAGTATTTTGTTTTAAGAATTGTGGTAATACGACTGTTCCTGATGTGAAATGCTAACCCTTTTCTTTCCGCTTCTGTCACACCCCCTCCAAATCCACAGTGTGTTAGTGTTTTTTACTGTTTATGAAGGTCTTAGCTGTTCTAAAATAGTGCTAGGGCAGTTTTTTCCATTCAGTGTCTGACTTGAGTGGAAGCATTGTTTCCTCATGAACACGAGCATTGTTATAAATGAGAAGAAGCCAATTAAAAATAACAGAATTTATTTAACAAATTAAAAAGACAATTAAAAGAAACAGTAAAAAACCAATTAAAGAGCCACAATAAAATTGGACAACATCGATCGAATGTTGGGTGGGCAGAGTGACAGTAACAACGGTACCGTCCAACCTCAGCCACACCCCCTATGTCCTGGTGTAAGGGTTTTTATACGGTTTATTTGTCCTGAGGCTAAGTCCATTGAAAGTCCAAATATTGATGTATCTCTTTATTTCCAAGCGAGGTCTTGTCAGAGGTTCCCGTAAGTGTGATAAGACTTGATAGTCTTCCCGGATCTTGTCTTTGGGGTGCTGATTTGGTCATCCTCCAGGATCCTCTATCAAGATTGGCATCAGATGTCAAGCAGCTGTGAAGTGGAGGCCCATCATTGATGAATGGGCCATCTCCAGTCCAGCTATGTCATTTCTGTTGCGAATTTTGTGGTTTTGAGGCTTGCACCACAGGTCTTGGAATCTCGGAGATGCCGTGGAGTAGCTTTTAATAAACCAAATCTTTGATACACGAATTTATACATTACATTTACCACAGTCCCCCACCTTTTTATTTATCCAATAAATTCGTGTTCTGCAGATCTTAGTTTTTCCATTTATCAATTATCCTCATATTTGTCCCATTCATCCTGCGTTATCTCACAGTATTTCTGGAAGGATAAATTTTCCTTGACTTTATTTTCAAATTCTTCCAAGGCTTCTGCCACTTTGTTTCTTATTTTTAATTTCATTAACCTAGATGCTTTGGGAATCTGTCCAGTCTTTCCTTCAGCTAGTTCAGGGTCAGTGGGTAGAGCAGCAATTTGCATGCCTTGTACCACTGAGTGAATCAGGCGAACGAAATGGGATGAGACAAGGTAGAAATATGATTCCAGCTATTGAGCGTAAGATAAAAAGCATCTTTTTCTACCAGACACCTTGCCCAAACAGCTGGTCCCACCATGAGGCCTGAAGTATAGAATTCCATTTCTGGACAGGCACAAATTTCAGCTGCCAATCCTCCTACTGTTTCTCCATAATCATCAATTTTAATACAACATTCTGATTCATTGAATTTTTCACAGACTCCTCCTTCTTCTGCCAATAAGTAATCGAGGGCCAACCTATTTGGATACACAAACGCCCTTATTTGAGAATGCTGTTTGGCCAGTAATTCCAAAGCCTCTGAGGTTTGGTTGGAGACTATTTCTACTACTGCCTGTAATTTCACCACTCTATTTAAAAGATAGATAGGGGTTCGATATCCCCAACTCCCATCATTTGCCCAAGTTGCAGGACCATAATATTTTGTTATTTTTTCCAGCAGGCCATTCTTTTTCTCTCCTTTTTTTTTTTTTTTTTTTTACTTCCTCCTGCTAAAGGCAGCCTTTTTTCAAATCTCTTTTCTGTCTATCTAAGGTTTCATATAGTGGGGCCCCCAACCAATTACGTTTTGTCCTGGGTAAAACTGAAAAATAAGGGCCTAATCATTCCCAAAGTGCAAGATCTCTTCTACTTTTGAGGTTGTTCACTATAAGCTTTTTTCCACATATCTAGTAGATGCCATCAGGGGCTTTCTACTTTATGTTTACCTTTTCAGGCTCTTTCCAGTACTCTTCAAAGGACTGGTAAGGGTTGGCTCCAGGACTCTTATACCAATATAATCCAATCGACTCAAACCATTCACAGTTACCTTTTTTTTTTTTTTTCTTGGCTCCAAAACCCCTTTGGGGTCAGGCTGCCAGACTTTATAGACTTGTTATTTGAATTTATTGCTAGGGTGGATATGCAGGGGGTGTAGCCTACCAATTCAGTGTATTCCTTACTTTCCCTGCTGATACAAATTGTTCCAATGATTCTTTTGTCTAGGATCCACCCTTCAGTTCTTTGAATAGTTTTTGATATTTGGGTATTGTCCCATTTTAGGAGTTGTTCTGGAGTCAAACCCTCACCTTTTCATGGCCATTTTTCTTGCTGATTTTAATTCTCTGCAAATCCAACAGTTAGACTTAATTCCGTGGCAATTTCTTGCATCAGATCTATAAATAGGTTCTGATCTGGGGCAGGTAATCCCCAGTCTTTATATTGTTTTTCCAACTGCTCATAATGTTCACTTAATGTTTTTAATCTTTCTTGTTCAATTCTTTTTCTTTTTGTCTCTGATTCTTGTCTCCTTAATTCTTGTGTTAACATTTGCAACTTACTTTCAGGGCCGAGTCCTTCCTCATTTTTTGAAAAACAGAAGGCCTCATCAAATTGTAAACATGCCTTATTATCTTCTTGATTGAGTAGATCCAATAGTATGGGTTAATTTCCTGAAAGTGTTTTTACCTCATGTTTTAGGGGTTTTTTCCTACCCAATACATCTTTCCATCAATAGTACATATTTCTAATTTGTTTCTGTCATAGCATAGTCTATTAATTTGATAGTACCCCAAAAAAATAGATTTCTTTTTTCCAACTATCCACACAGTGCAGTTACATTGGTCACACATAGGTATACTTGGTATCTTTCCTGTTTCTCGTTTGTGAATTCTGTGTGCCTTTGACTGTCTGTTTTTAGTAATTGCCTTTGGTCATGGCATATCACCCCTTTTTCTGATTCACAAATTTTATATTGAGTACTATTAAAGAAACAATATCCCTTTCCCTTGTCCCCTGGACAATCATAATGTGGTTGATAATTCAGGTTTTTTATTTGTCCCTTTTGTGTACCTTCCAGGTATGGTTCACACTCCTTCATGAGGGTCAGCCTCTGAGGGTTCTCGGAGTGGAATCTCCCTACTTCGCTCAGGACTAGGCTCACGATTACAAGGACTCCCCAGTACAACACTCCTCTGCCTTTCCCTTCGCCCACAGGGTAGCAGTCTGTGGCGGGGTAACCCATCTTCTTGGCAGCAGGAGTATCTTTCTGGGGTCCTGTTGGTCCGAGCCACAAACCTCCTTTTAAAGACACTCCACTGGGACCACCTGACTGTATCTGAGTAGCAAGGTACTTTGATTGTCCTTTGGCACTCAACATCAAGCACTTTGGCCACTGCATCCAATTGTCCTTTTACTCCCTTTTTATATATTTGATACCACTCTGGAGAATCTAACTCCAGTAGACCCAAGTTAGTGGCAATTACTAAAAAGCGGCTAGTCTCTTTTTGCTCTTCTTCCAAACAATTAGTACACAATTCACTTGGTTTACACCCCCCTTTACAATGGGTAACCCAAATATGGTTACAGTATACACACTTAAAGTAAACAAAGGGAAAACAATCACAGTTTGGTTTTATACAACTTATCTGATCCCCTCTGTTCATTCGTGGTGGCATTGAAATCTGATTTTCCAGTCTCCAGGAGATGAAGACACTCTCCTCTTCTGGGCAGTGCCTTGAGACTCAACCTTCTTTACTCTTGAAGCGTGCGTCCACCCTTTTCTGCAGTCCTGATTGCTGTATCTGTAGTAAGGACAGTGAAAGGACCTTCCCAATGAGGTGCCAGAGGGACTTCCTTTCAGGTTTTTTTCCAAAACTTCATCACCAGGATTTATTTTGTGAATAGCAAACCTCAAAGGGGCACTTTGAGGAATGGGCCCCTTTCTCTGTAGGTCCTGTTAATTTCTGTTTATGGCAATTAGATATGGCTGAATCTGGGTATCCTCTATTTGAGGATGCCCAACCAGTACTCTGTGTCTGTAAGGCATTCCATAAAGCATTTCAAATGGTGACAATCTTGTTTCTGAATGAGATATAGTTGTTATGTTAAAGAGAGCTAGAGGAAGGAATTTCACCCAAGACATTTTAAATTATCTCAAAAAATGTTCTGTTAAATGTTCTGTTAAATGTTCCCCAATGTGTTTGCTGATTTAATCTTTTCAGAATTTTCCTGGTATATTCTTTTGATACCAGTTCCCTTCCATCAGGTAATTTCCACCTTCCTTCCTCTAGCTTACCCCCTTATTTCTTCATATTGTTCAATCTCCTCCTAAGAATGGTAAGGGGGATATTTCAGGGTCTCCCTTCCTGAACCTCGAGGATACTTACTGTGAGCAATGCTCCTTGTCTGCCAAATTATTTCTTTTGGTCTGGAATTGCATACCCACCTGGTGTCCTTTGACATGGACAATGGAGATTTCTTTTGGATCCCTGATTGCCCCCAGGATTTGCTTTGTTATTTCCCCATGAATTAACCCTCGTCCTCGAGTGTTAATTAAACCTATTTTTCCCATATTTTACCAAAAGTGCGTGCAACTCCTTAAGTGTATTTTGAATCGGTGAAGACAATGCCTCTTCTTCCGTTTAATCTTTTGAGTGCCCTTAGCACTGCATATAATTCACAGGCTTGAGCAGACCAATTTGCCTTCAGAGGCCTTGATTCTACTACTTCTCCAGATTTGCCATCTACTATGGCATATCCTGGCAATTTTTCCTTTTATTACCCTTGCTGATCCATCTATAAACCATTTTTCTTTTTATTCCAATTTTTCCTCTCCCAGGTCTGGTCTTACCTTGGTTTGCAGTTCCACCATTTCAGTGCAGTCATGAGTGGTTTCCCCCAGTACCTCTCCAAACAGAAACTGGGATGGGTTCTGAGCAGCTGTTGTCTTAAGTTTTAAACCATGTGAATGCACCAAAATAGTTACCTCTTTAGCTTCTTCACCAGCAGAGCTACTGCCACAATAGCTTGCAAGCAAGTGGGCCGTCTTCTGCTCACTGGATCTAAAAGCTTAGAGACATATCCCACAGGTGTTTTTGATCCCTGCCCAATTCTGAGTTAAAACACTTATCATAAATAATAATAAAACATAATTAAACATAAACATAATAAAACATAAACAACTGAAACCACCTATTTACATCTGAAAAATTCAACACAGGAGCAGTTATTAGTGACACCTTTGACTTCTTAAATTTTAATTCATCTTGTTCATTCCATTTCACTTTATTAGTATTTAGTTTCTCATAAAGAAACCTTACATTTTACTGTATTCTTCAATCCATTGTCTGCAGTATCCTAATAGTTCCAATAATTGCCTGATTTCCTTCTTTGTCCATGGAGGGGGGCGGGGCAGAGCTATAATTCCAGCCACCCTTTCAGGATCTAATTTTTTACCTTTTGATATCCAATGTCTTAGGTACTTTACACCTTTGATTCAGCAAATTGTAGCTTTGATTTTGAAACTTTTAATTTTTAGAAAATTCAACAATGAGATTGTACATATTCTCATTTGCTCCTCCCTTGGGCCAGCTATTAACAAATTATCAATATATTGTAGTAACTTAATTCCTTCTGCTGGCACGAATTGACTTAATAATTGTTCAAAGGGCCAGACCAAAAGGGTTAGGACAATCCACTAATTTTTCCACACTGCAAGTCTAAAATACATGTTTTAGACCTATTACAATGCACCACATTCTCCGGAGGGATCCTGTTTAGAACAAGGATTAGCTACCATGGGGAAACTTTTGATTGAAATTGGTTCAATTTTCAACCTCCCCACCCGGGACTGACACGGGGGCCGGGGCCGGGAAGGGGACGCCGGCAGCGGCCCGCCAGAGAGGGTCAGTGTGGGGCTGCTGTGTCGGCAGTGAGCCCCCCAGAGAGGGTCAGGTTACAGGGGCTGGGTGGGGACAGGACTCCCTGGGGCTGGGCAGGAGCATGGGCAGACACTTCTGCCGGGGAGCCGCAGCCGCAGAGACACTGAAGCCGGAGGGAAGGGGGGGTGTTCGCCCGCCAGGTTTGGAGCGAGGGTGTCGGAGCGGGGGCAGAGCCTGGGTTTGTATGCGTTTGGGGTAAAAGTTTTATCTTACACACAAGGCTCTTTGGTATTTGCTTTTCCTTTGCTCCATTATATTAAAAACTTGCTTACCTTTTTTTTTTTTTTTTTTTTTTTTTTTTTTGGTGGTGGTGGGTCTCGCGCTAAATTCTTAGCTTCCGCTAAGATCTGGGATCCTTTCCCAAACTGTCACAACCCGGATTCCGCTTTCTGGACTACTTACCCGTGCAGCGAGCTGAGCTGTGGGTCTGTTCGTCCAGTAAAAAAAAACTTCGGTTTGCATCCTGGGCTTCTCATCACGCCCGTAGCCAAAAGGCTTACCAGTTTCCCGAACTCAGAGGAACGTCTCCTTTCCTTTTAGCTTCCTTGTGATCGGTTCCCCAGACTCCCCTGAGTCTGGGTTGATGAGAAGTGACTTTTCCCCGACTCTCTTCCCTGAAAGCCGACCAAGTCGCGGGAGTTTGGAAATGCAGGTTCCGGGTCCGTAGTTGTTCTGTGACCAGGCCACATCTCATTCACTCACCCAATCACCCTCACTCAACCAGCAATACTTACAGCTATTTTCTTGAGTGGAATCTTCGTGCACGGAGAAATTTTACGAGTGGAAACAATAGCCGCGGCTCCGAAAGACCCCCCTAGGTCTTTCCTGAGTTCTTTGGATCCAAAAAAAACCCCCTTTTATTGTGGCGCTTAACCTAAATTTAATTCGTGATACAATAGGTGCTACAGAGTTTCCCACTCCGCCGGGCCGCTGAAATCAGCGGGGCTCCTCCCGTGGAAAGGGTCCCTCGGAGGGGGATATTGTATCGGAGTCACGGCACCAATCTGTTATAAATGAGAAGAAGCCAATTAACAGAATTTATTTAACAAATTAAAAAGACAATTAAAAGAAACAGTAAAAAACCACAAGCATGAAATACACTATGCCTGCTTGATCTACAGCTGAGACCACAGTGGTGCTTTCTTAATACCGGCTTAGAGCGCTGAACTTGGAGCCTGCTGGAGTGAAATTCTTTTGTGCCCACACTTGGTAATATCTGTCCTCAGTGGTGATTTATTTGGCACCCACCAGCACTGATAACTGGGAATAACTTTTCAGTTATTACATTTTGCTCGTCCCTCAAAATGTTTTCCTAAGAACTATTGCATGGTGTGGAGAGACAAGAAGAGAACAAAACTTTCCTGTGTTCACAGTGTGGTATCTTGGAGATGATCTGGTAACTGATAACTCAGAACGGTAGTTGTCAGCCATTATCTCCTCCCCAGAACATAACAGGCTGAGCTGTGGGCTTGTTTGAGCACTACAGTAAAATGTGTCGCTGCCACATGGTGGCTGAGGTTTTGAAGTGACCTTTGGGGGTCACCTTGGTGATGTGTGTAGGTTTTACCAGTACTTGTTTAGCCACGTTCACATGATGAAGTATTTGATCCTTCCTTAGACTAGGTACGAAGGTATTTCTCCACCTTCTTACCAAACTTGAACTTGGAGCAAGCAAACTCCAAGCTTGTTAAAAAAAAAGACATAACCACACTGTTAAGGTATGAAGATACAGATTCATCCTGATGTTCCTTGATCCTCCCTAACCAGTCTTCTCAGAGAGCAATTTTGTTATTTCTTACTACAGATATGATGCGTGTTGTTGTAATAGCAGATGTTACCTAATGTTGTCAAGTATTTTTTGCCAAAGCTTAAAAATTGTTTAGATAACTTGAATGTGACTCCATTTATGTAATAGTTTAAAACAGAGTTTGTTCTAAGTATAATGTGATGGTTTTCTGTGAGGAATAAGAATGGGTTTTATATGAACAAGTAATAGCTGATTATACTGTCTCATGCTTGATTGGAGCGTTTGGCATTGTTGTGAATGTTTATAATCTTTTTTTTTCTCTTTGTTTCCTTGCCACTTCTGAAACAAGTCATAAAGGGAGACATTAATGCTTAGAATGATTTTCACATTTTATTTTGCACTTGTAAGCTATTGGATCAGGGTATGTGGTCAGCTCATCCTCTTCTGGCATATGGCTCACACATGAGTAGGAGATGTTTTCTTAGTTCTGATTTGAGTAGGTCAGCATTTCTGAAATGCAGCAGCACTGTTACCTCTTTTTGGTCCTCACTGTTCTTCTTAGCGTTCTAAATTATTACTTGCCACTTCTTGATTTGGCTTGAGTGCCTGAGTACGAATAATCAGCAATCAGTAATTCATCTGATCAAAGCCTGTGCAAAACTCCCAAGCATTACAGCTGTTAGTTCTATCCAGGAAAGCTGCAGTACACGCATATGAAAGAAAAAAACCCAAAAAATCATAATACATAAGATGATATTTTTCTTTCCTTTTTTTAAAAAAATACTATTATTTTTATTATGTTAACCCCTTCTGGACACAATATAATGTACCCTTTAAGAGAGTAAACTGTTAAGGGTAATGATCTGGAAATTGATCATGATGCTGTCTTACAGAGGAAGACTTGTGCCTTACAGGATCACCAGATGTGTTGCAGTTGTATCTGTTTCTATGCGAATTTCATAATTCCACATGAGTGAGAGAAGCAGATATGAATCTATGCTAGTGATCTTTGGTTAAAGTTGACATAATCTGTTTTTTTAAAAATCTGGTTTGTGTGTTTACTGCTGATTATATGAGCCTATGGATGACACCCTTCATAATTGACAGGTTTAGAAATATTTCCTCTGGACTCTGTGCTGAGGCTATATCTGGTACTAATGTATCAAGAGTAGAAGGAATTTGGTAAAATACCTAATCTTTATTAGACCTTCCCTGCATACACTTGAAAGCCTTATTCGTGTCCACTCTGTTTTGTGTCCACTCTATTTTGTGTCCACTCTATTTTGTGTCTTACTTAGCAAATGTGAGGTTTGCCCTTTTTGTCATTGGGATTGAACTTCTAATTGTTGAACTGTTTTTTAAGCCCTGGGATGCAGGCTTCTTTATAGTGTGTTGTTTGAGTTGGTTTATTGAATGTTGTTCAGCGTCTTTCAAATGTATCCGTTCTTAATACTTGTTTTGGATAAACTAACATACTTAGCTTAGAGTGCTTCTTGCTTTCTCATAGCAAGTGTAGGAAATGTTTGAGTTTGCATGTTCTGGTGTTTGCCTGGCTTGGCAAAACAGAACTGCCATTTAAGCAAGCATATATGTGTGTATACACATACATGTTTTCAATTTATATTTAAAGTTGAGATTTTCTGCATTTTTTTTAAGTTGAGAGTTGAATTATACGTAAAAGACGTAAGCTGGCTTTTGTCCATGGGGCTGTTGTTTTCTCCATCTGTCATCCTTCCAATTTAAATGAGGAGCAGTGTTTGGGAAGAGACTTCTCTTCCCTCCTTTTCCCTGAAATGCCACTCTCCCATCCTTCTTTCTGACAGCATCACCTTACAAAGAGTAGGAGAATAGTTTACAGGGAAATGAATAATTTATTTCCTGAAAAATTGATTAAATGACAGCTAAGTCTGAACTACAGGAAATGCTACAACAGAGACCAGTAACTTGTGGTAGAACAGTCTGTGCTTTCAGATTAAGGTGTAAAATTTCTTGTGCATTTGAAATCTTCCAGCTCTTTTTCTACAGACCAGGTGTTTGACTTTTTTAGGCACCTAGAACTAGCTCTTGAATATACTTAACACACTGGCTGTTACTAGTTTTCTCTTGTAAATTTGTTTTATGTTTCTTGAAATCTAAGATGTTAGTCATGCAAGGGACAAAAAACAGCAGCTCAAAACTTCTGCCTTGTCGTTCTTTCAATTTTTCTGTTTGCGCAAGTGAAATGGGGGGTTTGTTTTACAACATAAGTTTCACATGCCCACTCTGTCAGTCACACAAATTACAAACTTTTTTTCTAAGGAGCCCTTTGAGGATGGCTATGCAAATGGTGAGGAAGGCACACCAGCTGGAGATGCAGCTGCTGCTTACACACCTGACAGCAAAGGTGTGGTCAAGTTTGGCTGGATTAAAGGTGTGCTGGTAAGTTTGATATATGGTTTTTCAGTTTCTTACAGATGCTAGTATATTCTTACAGATCTTTCCAACTACCTTTGTTTCTGACAGGCATTGTGTAATATAAAGATTATATGTATGAGAGGTGTCATACAAGCTGTAATTTTAGGAAGGATTGCCCCTATTTCAACTGAATTTTAAGGCAATAAATGCTTCAGGGCTTTAAGTTCTTAAGGGATTATGGATTCTTAGCACAGGTTTTAAAGAGTGGTGATTTCCAAGAAGGAAAAAGATACTGTAGTAGAAAAATACATACTGTATTTCTGTGGTTCGGAGAGGTCCTTATCTCCTTTATTGTAGGATTGATATCTTACTCTGACTAAAAGAGAGACGCTAGATCTGGTTTTAGTCTCCTGACTAAATTCTGTACAATGCAGACTCTATTTTTATTGAGATCTAGGAGTTGTAAATACAAAGATTTAAAAAAAATGCGCACCTCCATGCTGTTATTGTGCAGCTGTGTTCTAAGCTACAAAAGTTAGAGAAATGGAAAGTTGCAGCAGAGGTTTTGTTATTTTAAAAAGAGTAAGTTATTTAGTAGGGTATTGCTTTTATGTGGGTTTTTTGTTTATTTGTTTGTTTGGTTTGGGGTTTTTTGTTTGTTTTTTTTTGTCTTTTTGGTTTTTTTGAGAGAAATGTGTGGGAGATTCAAACTGAGGTTGTAGACCTCACAGTCATCATAGACTTCTATCTTACTTTAAGTCATGTATTGTACAGTGTGAATTTTGGAAACTAGAGGTTAGGGTCTAAATTACTGTTATTAGGGTCTAAATTATTACTGTTTGCTTAAGACATACAAGTGTCAGATACTGAAATTCTCTTAACTCTGTGTTCAAGATAGTAACTTTTTAATCGTATTTAAGTCCCTTTTTAAAATCAAACTTAAAGTTGTAGAATAACATATTCTTGTGAAATAATTTGAAAAGTGATGAGGAAATACGGTAGCAAGAAATTTTCAAGAACATTAAAAGCTGAAATGAAGACTTAGTAAAAATGACTGCAGATGCAAGAACTAATCTATGTTCAATTTCTGTTTTATCCTAGGTACGATGTATGTTAAATATTTGGGGTGTGATGCTCTTCATCAGACTCTCATGGATTGTAGGACAAGCTGGGATAGGTATGGGTACTAATGGCTGTAATTTTATTTCAGTGACTTTCACCTCTTGTTTTCCACAAGAGGTGTTGATCCTGAGCTTTTACTTCAAACAGGAGCAGGAAATTACCTTAATATTGCCAGATTTTATGGTAATTTAACCTTATCAAAAACTTCAACCAGTTAGACTTCTTCATTTAGGTACAAGGCAAGTATTTTAAAATTGACATTTTTAAGTCTTCAGTGAAATACAAAGATAAACTTGTGATCTCTGGTTATTAAAACCTGCATATAGACTCTGTAGTATATAAGCAGTGCTTTTCAAAGGCTTAACTTAGTGTTGGACTGATCTGCCAAAGTGTTGTACTCATCTGTGTCGCCTTGAATTTCTAGAATACAGTGTTACCTTGCTGGTTTAAGAGAATCTTTACCTTGTTTTATTTATATCCTGAGAAGGGAAAGAGGAAGCCTTTTGCTTGAAAGTAAATTTGTGTTGTATTTGTAAGACTGAGTATTTAAATGAAATTAAGTTGAAGGTTTGTACCCTTTGATACTACCAGACTTAGAGTGGATTTCACCTCTTTTCCCAAAAGGTCTGTCTGTCTTGGTTATTGGAATGGCCACTGTTGTGACAACTATTACAGGACTGTCTACTTCAGCAATAGCCACAAATGGGTTTGTAAGAGGAGGTAATGCTATTTTCATCAAGTTTTTAAAGCTTTCCTCACTTGGAGTGCACATTTTATTGTTGCTGAGGAGCAAAGCCTTACTTGTGTTCTGTATGAGTAAACAGTCACTTAATTAACAAAATGTCACTAGCTAGCCTACTAATTAGATTTGAAGTAGTACATTGCTTTTCTGCTGTAAAAGAAACTTTATTGGTGTAAATTTTTGTAATATAAACATTTTAAGGATAGGTATCCAGGAATGAGTAGGGTCTTAGTATCTCCTGAGCTGCACTGCTTGGTTAAGAGTATGCTTATATGTGTTCATGTCCTGAAATAAATCTTCATGTAAGTAACTCTCTCTCTTAGCTCCAGCATTCGTGAGGGTGATGGTTTTCATTCTCTTTCATGATTTATGTGGTGGTGTCAGCTATTTTTGGAAATGGTTGGTGCCTCTGATGTAATCAAACTGCTTCATGACGTTACAAGATTGCTACTAGAAAAAAATGTGGTGGAATTGATGTAGGAAATTATAAAACTATCTTCGTTAAGGTAAAGGATGAAGAGAAAAGCCTCACTATCACAGAGTTAGCATTGTGTCAAGCTTAGTTTCTAAATGCTCTGTTTTTTAATTTCATTATATTTATCAGATTTTCCGATTTGTATAGGAGCTTTTTTTATTTTAAGTCACTCATGAAAAATAGGACTTCATTAGAAAATTTGAAGTGCTGAATTGGAAGAACTGTAGAATTTCCTAACAACATGTTACATTACAGTAATGTTTTTTTTTTAATGCTACATGTACAATACAGAGTATAGCCAAGCTGGATACATGTATAGGATTTGCTCAAGAAGTCTAATGCTGTGAAACTAACCAATTTCTGTTGAAGATTTTTAACATGCACTCAGTTACTTCATACTGAAGCTGGAGGATTTTGTTGCTTCTAGAAAGCTTAGCCTTCAGTTTGAGGAATATACCTTTCCTGTATTTTTCTAAACTTTACTTTCCTCTAATACTCCAGATACTCAGATTTTCATTTGTTATGTGGGATTTGAAATGTTGTTTTTTTTCCAGCTCAAAAGTACAAAGAACAGGCTCTTGAGAGTCCCATTGGAGGGAAGAAAATTCCTTTAACAACAGAGCTTTTAGAAACAGGTCTTGGGAGTTTGGAACTTCAGTGGGTTTATTGTAGTCTTTGCCAGTTTCTTGATCTTGACTGCACAAGTGCTTTGAGCAGTTTGAAGTTAAAAGCCCAGTTACACTGTGTTTTACAGTTAACCACAGAATCGGTTGCATACCTGAATAATATGATGTGGTGCCTGAGTCATGGTTATTTCCAACTGGTCTCTTTTCCTAAGAACTTGAAATATATTCCTGAAGGTTCAGCACGTCTGTCACTAAAATACTGAGTTGAGGGTTATTTTCTAATACATCAGGGAATAAAGAGTGAGTAGATTCTGGCTCGTGTAAGTGTTAAATGGCTAATGACTGTCGGTTTTAGGCTTTGTCATGTAGAGGAGTTTTTTGTCATTTGTATTTTATTTTCTTTCAGGAGGAGCATATTACTTAATTTCCAGAAGTCTGGGGCCAGAGTTTGGTGGTGCCATAGGTCTGATTTTTGCATTTGCCAATGCTGTGGCAGTGGCAATGTATGTTGTTGGTTTTGCAGAGACTGTTGTTGAGCTACTCAAGGTATGTGGATGATGGTGCTTATATTGATTATACTTTATATATAAAGTTCTATACTTCCTATAAAACATTTGAGTTTATATTTATAAAGTATATGCTTTATATGTAAATTTAAAAGATTATACTTGATTTTTGATTCATCTAATCATAAAACTGTGGTTTGAAGAGATATTTCAGGGTTACCTAGTCCATCCCCCATCCAGATAGATTCACAGAATAGTTTGGGTTGAAGGGGGCCCTAGAGACTGCCCAGTGCCACCCCTGCCATGGGCCAGGGACACCTTCCACTGTCCCAGGATGCTCCAAGCCCAGTCCAACCTGGCCTTGGACACTGTGAGGGATCCAGGGGCAGCCACAGCCTCTCTGGGCACCCTTTGCCAGGGCCTCCTGACTCTTACTGTAAAATGTTTTTCTGACATCTATTTTAAATCTTTTAGTTTAAAACCGTTATTCCATGTTCTGTCTCCACAAGCCCAATCCAAAAGTCTGTTCCCATCTTTCTTATAAGCCTCCTTTAAATATTAAGTGAGCACAGTAAGGTCTCCCTGGAGCTTTCTTTTCTCCAGGCTGAACAGCCCTTATAGTTTCCATTTGGAAGATTCATTGTTTTAGAAACAAGGCAAAACTCAAATTACTTGTATCCTTAAAAGGAATTCACAATCAGTAAATCTGTGGTGTGGTTAACTAATAAATTATAATGAAGAAAGCACTGTTCTTTAGCAGGGAAGGTATTTACTTACACACAGTCATATATTTCATTATTTTTTGTTTGTTTTGTTAGGAAAATGGAACGTTGATGATTGATGAAATGAATGATATCAGAATCATAGGGGCTATCACTGTGGTCATACTACTGGGCATTTCCATTGCAGGAATGGAGTGGGAAGCTAAAGTAAGGAACTCCCGTCTTTTTTTTTTATTACCTGCTTCATAATTTTGTTTCTGTTTTTGTACCTTTGCTATCTGATTTATTTTTAGTATATTCAATGTACTCAGTATTGTAAGATGTTCTGTTAGAAGTCAGTGGGCTTTTATGCAGTAGCTCTTGGTCTGACACTAGTATGTGCAGCTCTGAGCAGCATTTCAGATCTTAAGCCACTTCACTGGAAGCTTAAACTTCTATGCGAACCTAAACTCCAGCATGATCCACTCTTAATGACATTTTCAAGTAGATTAATGTTTTTTCCCCTCTTCTGGGAAATTACAGCACAAGAAAGGGAAGGACTTCAGGGAATTTTCCCTTAGTCTGAGCTTAAGGCAAATTCTGAGGGTGAAAAACACAGGGATGGTTCCAAAGCCAATCTAGAGCTGTGTAGTTTCTGCTAGCTCAAATGCAGTACCTTTGCCATCTCTTCCATTCTTTTCTGGTTTGGTTTTCACCTGGAAACAGCCAAACAATGGGATGCATTCACTAGACCCAGCTTGGAGAAGTGTTTTGAATGTTGGTGGTGATGAATGTATAGGATGGAAAACCTCCCTCCCTTTCTTGGTGGCTGCACAGTCTTAGGTCAACTCTGACTGAAGAGATCTTAGAGTACCTTAACGGAGAAGGTGCCTTACCAGTTTTCTACTTAGCATTATGAAGCAGTGTAGCTTGCTCTGTTTTCTACACCTTGTAAGTTTTTTCTGAATATCTGTCCATAATGTGCTCAAAAAAAAAAAAAAAATTTAGAAGAGGCTCTCACTTGGGGCTTCCTTCCCAACTTATATTTATATCACAATAGCTCCTATTTTCTGCACTGAGAGGTAGCTGAAGGAACATTTCATAAACTATTGTAAGTTTCTTATGCTCCTGCATCAAGATGATGATGGTATTTATAATCAAAATGAGAGGGTTTTTTATCGTTGCTTGCAAGAAATAGGGATCTTAGAAGAAATGAGTGAAGATTGAGTGCATTACTTTGATTTAATGGGGAGAAAAACTTACAGAAATTGACTTTGGCATGAACTTCTAAATTGAGCTTCTGTAAAAACTGTTTACCTTTCTCAAGCAGCCTTTCACTGTCTATAATTTATGATGCTGTCTTTATGTACCCACCTGCAAACAGTGCTGCCTTCCTTATTCTGAACTGTTTTGAAAGAATTATTTGTTATTAATCCTCTGGCCACTGCCACTTGAAGTCACAAGAAGTGTCTTGGTTTTGCTGTGTAGCATAAGCAGTTATATAACAGTAGCTTGCATGAAAACACCCCTGTTTAATGTTTCTACATCAAACCTGATTTGTGACATTACTACAGTGTCATCCTTATTTTAGGGATAGCTTTTGAAAGTCCTGTCCACAATGTAAAAGTCAAGACTTGGTTTCTCTGTCATGGAAGGAGGCAGGTTGGACCAATGATAGGCAACAGAACTTGTCAAGCAAGCATTTCGTGTGGGCTAGCATACAACTTAGCATAGCAAAACACTAATGTCTTGATCTTGATCTGTGGTATCCTTCTGTATCTTGGCCATATCTTAGAGAATGCTTTGGGAAATGGAGAAGGGGAATAGATCTAAAAGTGAGGAGAGACTGGGATTGTTTCTGGGGAAGTTTGCTTTAAGAAGTCGCTCTTCCGAGTTTGTGGCGTTTACTGCTCAGCTCCTTGTGTTGAAGTCTTAGAAGCCCATTCTTTCAGACTTTGGAATTTGAATAAGATATTCAGCAAACATCGCTAGCTTCAGGGAGAAGCCTAGGTTAGTTACTGGAAAAAGCCACTTGCAGCAATTGCTGTGTGATGACTTCATGTTTATTGTTTTGGTCTTACTGAGGACTTCAGTAAGCACCCAGCTGTATCCTTACACCTTTCACCTCTTCTTGAGGCTTTACAAAGATTTAAATAAAGGGCACAAACTGTATACAACACAAATCTGTGTACAACATGAATTTTTCTTTAGGTGGACTTTTAATCTGCTCCATGCCGTTTTGCTCCGTTTGTCACGGTTCCACCCTGTTTTCTGGAGAGGCTCTGTTGAACTGAAAACTTTGTTTTGTAGGCATCAGCAATGCCACAGTGATGTTGCACATTAACTCCTGCTCCTAGCCCTAAAAAAAGGTCTGTCAATAGCTCCCCCCAAGCTACTGGCATTTGTTTTTGAGGAATCAAATAACCAAAAAGATAACAGCATTTTGGTTGTTTATTTAAATGGAGGACCTGAACCATTCCTACAATGCCTAGATTTATCTTTGTTCACACTTTTGAAGTGTTGGATAAAGTACTTCTTGTTCAACTTGTAGGGCTTATAATAGTTCTGCAGGAAATCTAGACTAAAAATCTAGGTTGTAATAAGTGAAGTCTCAAAACAATGAATTAACAAGTAATTGTTTTAGTTTGCATTTTAATTTCTTAAGTAAGGGTTGAGAACATGAAAATGTAGCAAAATAGCCTAGTTCCTTGCATAAAATAGGAAACAAAAGATGTTTGATTCTGGATGTAATAAAATTTTCAGAAAATACCACATAGTAAAGTGTAAGATGAAGTAGGACCATGGTTAATAATGCAATAGTAGCATTTGTATTATATTTGGCTATTTTCATGTGAATTTCTTGAATGTTCTCTAATGCGCTCCTGAAAAGCTTATATGTAGAGAAATTAGGCCTTTTAAGCTTTTTGTTTTTAGAAGGATAATTTTGAGGCATTTTTGATAATTATAAACCTTTCTGATTAGGCATAATATGTGGAAATGACTCCTGTTTCTTAATTAAAAATCCTTGTGCATGTTCTCTCCAGCTTTCCTCATTTTTTTTGCAGAGAACATGCTGAGAAGGTGAAACTGAATTTGGAATCAAGTAAACATTTACATTTTATAGCAGAGCACTTGATACTGTGAGAAGAACAAGTTCTTCTTTCTGACAGCAGTCATTGTATTTCAGGCACAGATAGTCCTGCTGGTGATCCTCATACTTGCTATTGGAGACTTTGTCATAGGAACATTTATTCCTCTGGACAGCAAGAAGCCCAAAGGTTTCTTTGGTTATAACGGTATGTTGGAACAGTTTACAGTATGGTAAACAATACCTTTTTTTCCAAAATAAGCTGTTATAATTAAATTAAGCATCTAATATATCTTGTAGTCCTACTTAACTATGGGGACTTTTTTTCCTGATTTTTTTCAAACTTCTGCAGTTGGGTCAAAAGTTGAAAATTCCTTAATATTGAATATATATTAAATTTTTAAAAGCTGGATTTTACTGTAAGCATTTTTTCTATCTTTAAATCTGCCTAAGTTTAGTGTGTTGACTTCTACTTTGACATGAAGTAATGAATTAGGGCTTAAATGTTCTATACTTAAAGTCCTGTGACTGTCAACTTTTTTATTGGTCTGATAGTGGATGGCATGGGTTAGTACTTCAGTTTCCATGTGAGTGCTGACAGACTTAAATCTCATCCTGCAGCCGAAATATTCATGGAGAATTTTGGACCAGATTTTCGACAAGAGGAAACTTTCTTTTCTGTCTTTGCTATTTTCTTCCCTGCTGCAACTGGCATACTTGCTGGTGCAAATATCTCAGGGGACCTTGCGGTAAGTAGTGAATTAAAAGCATTTTTCACCACCACTTGAATGTGCATTGACCTCTGTCATCACTGTCCACTGACATTTTTCTTTCAGGATCCTCAGTCAGCCATACCGAAAGGAACTCTGTTGGCCATCTTAATCACTACATTGGTTTACGTAGGAATTGCAGTATCTGTAGGTAAATAGAGAATGTTTTTAACTTTATCCTTTCAAGTTCTTTCTGAAGCTGTATTTTGATACGGTTTTATGTAATTTGTTACATAAAGTCATGTAATTGACTTTCCTGCATGGGAAGGCAATAGCCAAAAGTTTCTGGTTTTTACTGTTGGGAGATTCAGTATTCAGCTGGTTTTATGATTTTGTGAAATGACTTGATGCTTTTCCAAGAAATGTGCTTCAGACTGAAGATGACAAAATACTTCTATTGGTGTTTCCGCATTTGTTGTAGTTATTTATTGTTTAAGGATTTAAAATTTAGCAGTGGGATAATCCCTGGATTAGAAAAGCATGTTTTCAGGAATGAAAAAACTGAAAAAAACACCTGTATTATTTTGAGGATTATGATAATCAGCCACCTACCTGCAGTGAACTGTGAGATGATCAGACAGCACTGTGGTGAGGATGCTTGAGCAGTAATTCCCCAGTTGAGGGAGGAGACCAAGAAAGGCCTTCAGTTCTTGTCAGCCCACTTTTGGAAGTGTCACATTCTTGTGCAAAATGGAGAAATAACCACAGACTTATCTGTGTCTTCTGAGTCTTTCTTACCCCACAGTTGTTTGAGATCCTCTGTAGAAGTTGCCCTGGGGTTGATACCAGCTTTGCTGTAGATTACCAGTGGTTAACTACAAATTTCCCCATGAATAAAATAATTCTAGTAACCTTAAGATTACAAGACTGTAATCGAATCATGCACATTTCTTGTCTGTGAGTGGAAATGTTTTTTACTCATGTCACATAAACAAGTTTCTGACAGCAATAATGATTTTTCTTATGTGAAAGACCTTGTTTTATAATAGCTGTGGTGCCTTTTGAATGAAATTCTCATTTATAAGAGTGCCGTTGATCTTACCACTAATGATACTTCCTTTCCAAAGGTACCATTCTTGTTAGTCTGCTTCTGTTTGCTGGTGTGGGAGTGTAGTTCTGCCAAATAGTTTCTCTGTAGTGATTGTGTTTTATGCAGCATAATGAGCTACACTCATTTCCTAATTAGATTGACTGTGTAGACATCTTGCTACCAAATTTGAATCCTTTAGAACCTCAACCCACACAAGACTGAAATAATTGTTAATACTCACTTGTTAATGGAATACTTTGATCAGCTTCCAAACATGAAAAATGTAATACAAAATTGACAAAAGAAGCATTTTGGAAAACCAGCTGGATGTGAAATTGTTTGATTCATCAGAAATGTTCTGCCATGTACTGACTTAGACTTTGAATTCTGCTAGTTAGAAAAAGGCAGCAGAAGTCAGATTATGAACGAAATTTAACTCCTTTTGGGGTACTGGATTTAGGAGTATATGACAAATACAAGTATTTTTTTATTCTTTTCCCAGAGTAGTGGTAAGCAAAGTCACTGAAGATTTGAAGGGGCTAGTAAACATTGCAGAGTAGTCATAGCTGAGGAGGAAGATGTTCTTAACTCACTGTTTGTATGCTCTGTAGTTAGTAAGAGGGCTAAACTGAGTAGAAAAGGCTGACAAAAGGAAAGTTACTGATCCTGCTGATAGAGCTAGGCAGCTATTTCCAAAAATAACTGTGAGATATAGGTATGCAGTTTGATAATTTGGGAAGGGATGGATACAGGGTGGTGTGAGGCAGACTTCACAGGCAAGTTTGCATCAAAAATCTTGGAAGATACATTTCAAAGAACTACATTTATTGCTTTAAAAACAAGGGAAGCCCTAACAAAAAAAAAAAAAAGTTCTAAGTAGCATTAAGACCTACTTCCTGTAGTTATGAAAGTAAAACTAGTTAACAAGAGCCAAACTGTAGGTGTTTGCAACACTAGTAAAATGAAAGACTCTGAACTGCAGTCTGGAAGGGCTGTATTACCTCTGGAATTCATATATTAAGGGGATAACTTGATAGAGATGGCTGTAAACGTCTTCATACTTAAAGCATGGCAAAGCTCTATTTGACTTTAGCAGGAACATGCTTATAAATGCCTGTGAAAAGGTGAAGCCTTCTTTTCACAGGAGAGGAGACCTAGAGACTTCTGGGCAAAATGCTGCCAGAATCATATAAATAAATGAAACTTTTCCGAATGAGTGTTAGAAAAAGTTGTATTTATTATTGTTACTTTTATCTAAGTGTCTTCTGCTGAGAACAGAGCCTGCCTGGCTGGCTTCTGTTCTACATTCTCTCACAGTAAATCCCACATTTACTTGGCAGTTTTTTCCTACTGCTATGTCTCTTTTTGCTATATTTTAATTTCATATCTGAAAGTCCTGCCAAACCAGCTGAGTTTGAACTTCGACAAAATGAGGAAGAGGAGGGCTCAGGTAGTGCACTGTAGGTATTTAATAAGTTTTTCAGTATTATGGGCCTTCTGCTGCAATGTGTCACCAGCAAAATGTTACATACAAATAGTTCAGTTGAGAAGTGTATTGTCAAGTCCATTGTCTGCTGCTTGAGTGTCTGGGGAAAATACTTGTGATGTGAAGAAGGAGAACCATTTTTCTCTTACAGAGCTTTTAATCCCATTTAAACAAGAAAACCTCAGCTCCTCTACATAGTCACAAGAAAACCATAAGATAGATGTTTAGTGTGGGAAACTTTTACTGTAATTTAACCAGTTAGGCATAATAAGTAGCTAACAAAGAATTGAGGAGTGTAAGGATTAATTAATGTCCACCTACTGGGGCCAGGTGTTGCAGTGGGCTGTCAGTCAAGTTGTGATGACTCACAACAATTAAAATATGGTATAGCTAATTAGGAATTCATTTTCCCCATGGAAGAGAGACAACATACATAGATGCCTAGGAATATTACTGTACAAACTTAAACATGCAGCAGATCTCTGCCTTCTTCACTTTGCAGGTAATTAATTTAGGTCCTTAGCTGTCATGGGGTTCTGTTGCAAGGCAGTTCTTGTCATTCAGGTTCCTGAAAGATTAAAGTAAGGGAGTTTTATTGACTCTTAGACTTTTCCCCGCTCCTTGTTTAACTCCAGTTCATGGAAGTATTTCCTGGTGTTCAAACAGTTTGATTACCTCTACTATTAGACCACAGAACATTAAATAATACTTAGTCTGATGTACTTTTAGTCATATATGGGATAAAGCCCCCTTGAAATAGAAAACTTAATGGTTTTTTAGTACTCTTTAGTTTTTCTTAGTACTTCTAGGCTGAAATGCTGTTTCTCCAGCATTTTCTTGACCAGCAATACTAAAAGTAATCGTAGATGAGCTGAAGATAGTAGTTAAGGAGATGATTATAAAAAAATGTGGGAGAAATGGTACTCTCTCTGTTTTTCACCAAGAAACTGAAAAGTACCCTGGTCACATAGGAGATGGCTTATTTAAACATTGGGAAATGACTTGCAACAGACTCTCATGAAACTTATCTTTCTTTTAGTGGCTGAGTCATAATGACCAGAAAAAAACAAATGCAACAGAGTGTGTACCTGTCTGGAAACATCTATACATACAAAACAAATCTACAGTTCTTCAGGAAAAATGATCAACAGAGAAAGTATAAAGTCATAAAAGTATAAAATGGCTTGGGTTGGAAGGGACCTTGAAGACCATCCAGTTCCCACCCCACCATGGGCGGGGACACCTTCCACTATCCCAGGTGGCTCCAAGCCCTGTCCAGCCTTGCCTTGGACACTTCCAGAGATCTGGGGGCAGCCGCACCTTCTCTGGGCAGCCTTTGCCAGTCCTGTCAAATCAAACTTCAATTCAGGAACTATTTGGAAACTCACGCTTCAGAAAATAGTATTTTAAGCTAAAACTGTGCTCTTGAACTTTTACAAGTCTACTGATGTGGTTTTCCTCTGTGCTAGAACTTTCTGTTTCTTCCTACAATCAAATATATTAAAAAGACTAAAGATTGTTTCAGCCAATGCAGCAGTTGTATTGTATTCGCTCTTCACAGTGAAGATAGGCTTAGTACTGTAGTATGTTAAAAAACTAAATGCTGTATTTTAATGTTGCTGTGTGAGATTATGCTTACGTAAAAAGGATTTAACACATATTCTTAAATTCAGGTTCAGTTTTTAAGGCTCTTTCTTATTGTTATGTCCATTGTAGGTTCCTGTGTAGTTCGAGATGCCACAGGAAACGTTAATGACACCATTGTCACCGGGCTGACAAATTGCACTGCTGCAGCCTGCAAACTAAACTATGACTTCTCATCCTGTCAGTCTCAGGCAGGGTGTCACTATGGGCTGATGAACAATTTCCAGGTATAAAACTTCCTCCGTAATCTGTCTGTTGGGTTTTGTATTTGTTTTTTGGTTAGTTTAGTGTTTTGTTTGTTTTTTAGTGGATGCTTTTTGGGTGATTTTGGGGGGAGTTTTTGTTTGTTTTTTGTTTTTATTGTTGAGGGAGAAGCTGTGCAGGTTTTGTTGGGTCTCTTTTGTTTTGGTGGGTTTTTTATTTGGTTTGGGTTGTTTTGGGGGGTTTTTTGGTGGGTTTTGTTTGGTTGGGTTTCTTTGGGGTTTTTGTTGTTTGTTTTGTTTGGGTTTTCTGTTGTTA
Source organism: Sylvia borin (assembly GCA_014839755.1). Classification (NCBI taxonomy): domain Eukaryota; kingdom Metazoa; phylum Chordata; class Aves; order Passeriformes; family Sylviidae; genus Sylvia; species Sylvia borin. Next base: position 4,544,900 of record CM025993.1, on the reverse strand, counting down.
TTTTGGTAGGGTTTGTTTCTTTCTTCCTTGCATTTGTTGGCTTGGGGTCTTTCCTAGTTGCTTATTAGGAGAAGTCATAGGCCAGATATGCTCATATCCATAAATACAAGTTTTATCTGGGATAGGTGAGTAGTACACTCTAGCTGGTATGCAAAAGAATGTATACATACTGGAAACTCTTGGGTGTTTATTCGCAGGTAGTATAAATATTTACTCTTTTTCTGAGTAAATTGCTTAGATTTAGGTGGTGGTGCTGCAGTTTACGTAGCTAAATGTCATCATTCACTGGTGGGGGCAGATGCATTTATTTTTAAGTAGTGACGCTGAGTAATCATAGATAGCTTCTGTCAGTAACCTGCTTGCTGAATTTTAAAGTTTTTTAGAAAACACCATGATTTTTTTAAGACTGTTTTACATATTTATCACAGCATCCTCTTTAATGGTAATAAGGTAATGAATTTTCATTAAACATTATGTTACAGTATTTAAAAATCCTCTACAAGTTAAGGGGTAATTCATAGTCTTTCATCACTGCCACCTGGGTTGTTCATGAACTACTAGTAAGGATTCGAAAGAATCCAGGGAAAATGAACTTATTGCCCACTAATTTCAGCTTAGTTTGTGGTAGTCCCATCTTTGCCCAAAGTTTTTCTAACAGATGTACAAAAAGTTGGCAAGAGATTGAACTGAAATCCACTGTTGAAATTGTAATAGTAGAATAATATGAGTATCTTGTGTGGGGTGAACTTTGTTTTTGTTCAGAGAAAGTCAGAATTGCTCTTGTGGGATTGACAAATTTGCAGAATCTGATAACTTCTATTGTTTGTTTTAAGGTCAAAAGAGACAGCATTTTGTCAGATGTACAGCTGTGAATGGCCTCTGGTTTCCTCTGATTGTGTCTTTAAGTCATGACTTTTGTAAGGTTCTTAACATAAGTGTTATCGTACTTACAGAAAAGAGAGTTGGGAAAAAGAGCTGATGTCAATTAGGAAGAGTCGCTTTTAAAGCCAGAGGCAGCACAAGAGAATATGGTGCCCCTGACACCCCACTGCTTTGTTGTAGTTTTGAAAACCTTCTCTGTGAAATTTCATTTTTCTACTACCCAGTGGCACTCTCCCTTGTTTTTTCTCTCACCGTCCCAGCTTTTGCTGTGCATCTCTGAGAAGAGTCTAATTCTGTCTTCTCAGGTGTCAGAAGGAAGATGTCTAAATAAGAGGTTGTTTATCTAAGGAGAACTTGTCCGTTTTGTAACTCAACTGCTGTCAAGGTTGTATCTCTGATTGTTAGGTGTAAGGAGAGGTATTTTTTTCATATGCAGAGCATGGTCTATGTGGGAAGGGGGTGTCCCAAGCTTGTGCATGTCTCAAGTTCAAACTTACATCCCTTTTTTGTATGGTAAATGACTGAAAACAAATATTGCACAAACTAAAATTAATCCCTAAGGTGATGGAAGATTGCTGTGTTTATCTTCCAGCTTGTAAACAGGCAGATTCTGCGGCAGAAAGTGGCAGTTTGTGGTCACAGTGTAATGACTTCATCACTTCAGGACGCTTTGTGCTGCACTCAGTTCTTTTGGCAAAGAATTGATCCGAAGTTCTGTTGGGGCAGCTCAGGGTTTGGGTGTGTTCAGGCAGTAGATTGGTGACTTGTACCATGATTTACCTATTGCACCTTAGATGAGAAACTCTATATGAGGACAGTAGGTGAGACAGGCTTAGTCAGACCTGCCTAGGAAGACCATCTGTAGTTTCTCTTGCAGTCAGTGAATTACAGGTTCTCACAGACTTCTGATATTTTTGTTCAGTGTCAGTGGTTATTCTGTGCCTAGGCTGTCAGCTGTAGAAGAGTATTTTCATATAATTTTTCTGGGCTCTATAGCCTCAGCCTAGAGCTTCCCAGCAAAAAGTTACAGCTTGGGGTAATTAAAATGCAGGGGTTTTTTTCCAACCTTGGATGAAAGTTGCATGAAAGTAGCATGAACCTCAGTTGTTTGCTCCAGAGTGCTGGACCTAGAAACTAAATAGTCAAAATACAGTATTTTATGATCCCAAATGTTTGAAATTTAGGAAACTGTCTTTAACTGTAAATGCCAGGCAAACATGATGAGGCCCTTACCAGGAACTGTATGTCTATGTCAACACATCAGTTGTTACACAGCCACTCTGCCCTTTTTGCCTGATTTTGCAGGGAAAATTTCAGTGCTATGGGTAGCTGCCTTTGTGGTCTCCTTGGTTTGTGGTCAGGAGGTCTGAATTGTGTTGGGGATTGAGGGAAGGGCCTTTAACCAGAGCACACTGATTCTGCTGGATCTGGTTCCTCCTGTACTCTCCTAGCTTAGAGGAGCTTCCTGAAGTCTCTTTAACTAAGGCATAACTTGCAAGCTTTTAAAATGCCAATATTAATTGCATAGGCAATTAATTGTATAGGCAGTTGTTGCTGGGATATCTTTCAAATTTATGAAACAGCATAATAGTGAAAAATACAACATCAATAATTGGAGGCATTGGACAGAACTAGAAAGAGAATGCAGAGTATGAGTTGATTGCCAGAAGCAAATAACAAGTTGAGGCAAGTGTAGTAATGTGAAGGCATCAAAGTAAAAATGTTATACATATGAGAGGAGAAGTGACGGACAGTTTTACAGATTCCGTCTATAATGAGGGAAGATTGATTAAGCCATCCTTGCAGGGAAAAAATTTACATACAGCTTCTATAAAAATTATTCTGCACTTGTTTATTATGTTGCTATAGCAAAAGTTTCTTTCTACAATAGTAGTAAAGCATTTACACCTTTAAGTTTTATTCTGTTACATAATGTAGGGTTATTAGAAACTGCCATTTAAAACTGTAACTTCTTTTGTTTGCTTATGAACTTAAATTAGACTGAGGCATAAGAGAGATAGCATAATAGATACGTTGTTAGTTTTACTCCTCTATGATTATAGGCCTGCCATGCCGTTGTTGTTGTTGTTATAACCTTCCAGTAGTCTTCAGGAAACCTGCTCCTTCATTTGTCACACTATTTTGACAGCTACCTGACTCTCATTTTTTGCAACCTCCATTTATTAAATTTCTTTTTCCAAGCAAGGCATGCCTTGAACTGACCAGTGAAACCTGATGCAGTGCACAAGTTCAGTTGACTGAGAGGCCCAGCAGTCTTTGTCTTTGCTCTGGAGAAATCCACTGAACTTTACTGTGAATTTAGCCCTAGTGAACAAAACTTCATCATACATTATGTCTGAGAACATCTGATCTAATAATATTTATTTAGATAGCAAGATTTTGCAATTTCAGCTGAGAGTAACTTTAAGGGGGAGACTTTTGCATGTTTTTTCTTGCTTCCCTTTAGTTGCTCTACTGATAATTTAAGTGAGATTGCTAGAGTGAAGAAGACAAGTAAGCAGTGCAAGTGATGTAGAAGCACATTGTGCTTGAAAAGCACCCTGATGGATTTGGTCTGTTGACTAAAATTCTTCAGCACGGGCTGTCTTAAAACAAGTTTAGCTTTTTTCTTTATAAAGAAAAATACTCTATTAAACCATTAATGTTTTTTAATTATGCAATTGTGTATCCTAATTCACATGGTCAGTGCAAAGCTGGATGCAACTGTGGTGCAGAAATAATCAGTAAAATAGTAGAGTCGTAGAGTGGTTTAGGTTGAAAGGGACCTAAGATGATCATCTTCCAATCCACATGCCATGGACAGGGATGGCACTCACTTTTTATAAGCTCCCTCTTTTTTTAAGACCCCTTGAGTTACTGGAAGTTACTAGCTCATTACTTGTCCAGTTTACCAAGGATTGCAGATTTGACTTCTGCCACTGAGATTAGAGAGATGTGCTGGGATTTGATCTTGGGGAGATAGGAAGCAAATTTGTCTTGACCTTGAAGTTATAACTGGGGGAAAAAAGCCTGACTTAAAATGATGGATATTCAGAGAAGAGACAGTGAACTTTTCCAAGATGTTTCCCAGTTTCACTTGTTTTATCACTTCAGCTTTCCGAGACCATGTTACTCAGCAATAAGTTAGTTGGAATATTGTTGTGGTTTTGGTTTGAGTTTCCTGGCCAATGCACCGTTTATGTCGTCGTTTCACATTCGCCAATTTTTGTTTACCAACTGGGAAATAAGATTTTGGAAGAAAAAGGCAAAACAGGCACAACTTGAAAGTAAAAACAGATAGATTTTTATTAACATAAAAAAAGAGACATTCAAACACCTCCCCCCCACCTCAAACTGTTCACTTTCCCACTCAACACAGGGAGAAAACCATGATTTGTCAGTCAGTTGCCACCATTTAAACATGATCCTACAATCACATTGGGAGAGGAGACTCTCTAGAGTTGTGGAGAATACGCCACAAGAACAAGTCTAGGTCTGGTGGCTCTCAATGTCGTAAATCTGCAACCTGTTGCTAACGGCGGGGTTCGGCAACCTTCTGGGGCCCGGATCAGAACCAGCAACGCTGCTCCCACGTTTTGTTGTGGGGCTCCGGCATTGTAACACACTTACGCCAATATGGTGGATACGTTACAAGCGTTTATTCTCTCAAGCATGCAGTTTAAATACTCTGGGGTCTTTCCCCTACGTCAGAGGGTCTTGCAACATTTCCTGAGTTAGTAGAGAGAGTGGAAAAGTACTAGCACGAGGTTAGTAAGTTACATTCTTGTGGTGATAGCTTATCTTGGGGGTTGGAGTGCTCTCTGCTCTTCCCGTGACATCCCGAGATCTTCCGGGCACGCCTGTCCCTATCCAACCACAGCAACCGCATGGAATTTTTGCAGATTCTGTGCAGTCCCACCCATATAACAGTTTCCCAAGCTGCTTATGGGCCTCCGCATGTTTGGAGTGTCATTTTAAGAATGCTTTTCTAGTACAAAACAAGGATTCTCTTCTTCTGTCTCTAAAATTGCCTCTATCTCAAAAAAAATAGAGACCTCCTTGTTCTTTCCCAGGAGCTGAGGACATATTCTATTCAAAATTCTCAATTAAATCTCATGTATATATCAATACACACAACCCTTGGGCTAGAACTTGCATTCCCCCAAGCAGCATTATGATACTACAAAAACACCCCATTTCCCTGTAATTCACATCCAGAGAAGTCTGGTCAAAAATGTCCATTTCCTCCATCCCATCTTCCAATAATCTTTCTCAGTTCTTTCACATTCTGCTCTCTACATTCTAAATGTCTCTCTACATTCTAAATCACTCTGTCTTTCCATGGAGGAGGGGAAAAAGGGTTGATGTCTTTGCCCAGAGTCTTTTTTTCCTCCTCTCCAGCTGACTCTCAGAACTTCAAGACCGCAGGTGGTGTGGGAGGAGGAAGGTGATGGGGTGAGGAAGCATGCTCAGGAATGCTGATGGATGAAACCTCCTCCACCCCTGGTCAGATCTAAAGCAACTCAAACTTGGATCGGCTCCCAGGAACTCAGGAGAAAAGTCTCAAGACTTTTTGAGACTATTTCTCAAAAGTCTCTCCTCCTTCGGACCAGAGGCTCCAGCAGCCAAGCTAAGAGCCTGGCTACTGTGGCCCTTGGTGCAGGGCCAGCCCTGCCGATCTGCAATCCTCCTCCTCCTCCTCTCCCCATCGGAGGAGCCAGGGAAGGGGATGAGAGAAGACGTGGCCAGCCCCAGCCGCTCTCCCACAGGCAGGGCTCCCTCTCGAGGCCTGGCTGGGCCTGGCCCCAGGAGGCCCAGCCTAACTTCTGACTTACAAGGTGATGTTAGCTCCTTGCCAGCTGGAAAAGGAAAGAGGGCCGGATCTGTTGCCTCAAGTTTGCCTGTTTTTCACTTCTTGCATTTTGTTCTCACGCAGCTTCAAGTAAACTATTATATTATTAGAATTGTTTGCATTCTTTCTCTCTAGGAGGAGAATGATGATTGATGGTGATGGTCACCAATGAGGTCAAAGAAGTGGCTACCTGTGTAGCCAATCTTGGCCTGTCTGTAAATTTGTATATATATGAAGTCAGAAAAATAAAGTAGAAGCTTTCCTTCTCGACCTCCTGCTGGCCTGCCTCGTCTTTTCGTGCTCCTAAGAGCAGCCGCACGTGTGACCCTCCGTCACACGGATCACCTGGGACTTTTGATTTAAGACTGAGTCTCCAGAGGTGTATGCAGTACTCTTATTCATCAGTCAAGATGTCAATCCATGCTAGAATTTCCTTAGGAAAAAAAAAAAACTTTCACATTTATGCTAAACCATCACAAATATATAATACATTCTGAAGTATTTTTCATCTATTGCTTCCTTCTGATCTTCTTATGAGCCCATGAAGACTTTTGCCCTTGATAATTTGAGCTACAAATTATAGATATATTGTGTGGAAAGCCACCATCTCTTGTCCTGGAACCAGGATGCATTTATATTCCCTCATCTGTCTCTAGTTCAGTTATGTATGTGAATGCATGATATTCAAACAGCTTTTAAGTAAAGAGTGTGTAGTGGTTTTCTGTTTGTGTAGTTAATGATGCCATCTGTTTGTGTTGTGTACTTTTTCACGTATTTAAAAAAATATTTTGTTTTTCAGGTCATGAGCATGGTATCAGGATTTGCACCACTGATTTCTGCAGGTATTTTCTCAGCCACCCTGTCGTCTGCATTAGCATCTCTTGTGAGTGCCCCAAAGATTTTCCAGGTAAGTAAGGGAAGAAAACAGTAATATTTTGAAGAAGAATTAATTTTGAGTCATGTTTTTTGGAAGGGGTCTGACATACTGCCATTGTGATCCATATCAGATGACACCAGTAGATTGTTCTAATATTTATTAGAATAGGAGAAGAGTTTGCTACTGTTTCTTGGAGTCCCTGAGTGTATTTTGCTCTACCTTCTTTTTTAGCTATTGTATATCCTCTGTCTTCAGTTGGGTTAAAAAAAGCTCAGAGGGGAGTCAGTACTGTGGGTGTAGAGAACTAGTGTGTTTACTGGACAAACTTTCGACTTCCTGAGAAAATGCAGTCTGTAAAAAAAGACTTTTTGTGATTGTAAGACAGTAGACAAGGAAAGTAGACAGTTACTTACAGAAGAGCAAAGCAGCTTCTTGCAGGTGGGCATTACGGAAGGATAGAATAGTGGAAATGTGAAATGTCAAGATGTAGAGACACTTGAGAATATGTTTAGTCCATGATGTTTATAAACTATCAGGAAGTGTTCAGAAAGATAGTATGCAATGGAAGATGACATGAACAAAATGCATGTTGGCATGAGCAAAATGCATGTTGACTCTTGATTATTTTTTTTTATTTTTTTATTATTTTTCCCCGTAGGCTTTGTGCAAGGACAGCATTTATCCAGGATTTCAGATGTTTGCTAAAGGCTATGGGAAGAACAATGAACCACTGAGAGGATATATTCTAACATTTTTAATTGCTCTTGGATTCATACTAATTGGTTAGTTTGAAATTTTAGTAAAACTCAGTCCCCTTTTGTCCTTTAGAAAGCATTCTAATACATGTCGTGAAGTTGATGACAGGGTCCTAGAGATGTAACGCACAGCTTAATTCTAAACCAGCATTCTAAATCTGGGTTTTTTTGAGGCTTAGTTTCCCCTATCTTCTAGATACAACTTTGTCAAGAACTGCGGTAAATTTTAACTGTACTTCTCTTTTTAACCATAGATCCGTGTCTTTAGGTACTTTCAGTGAACAGAAATACATCCTTTGCTTGAGACGTTGTTAACATCTTGTAAATATGAAAGTTTATTTCAGATTTTAATGACAGCTTCAGTAAAATACAAACTTGCATGACCAATATTATTTAAAATGTGCTTTTCTGTTAAGTTACGAATGGTAGAGATGAATGCTGACATTGCTGTTGCTAAAGGTTTTTTAGGTATAATCAATTACGTGTGTTCTCTGTAGGTGGCAAACTAATTGTGCTGTGTCCATCTATGAGTCCTGTGCCAGTGCTTTAAACTTCTTTCCTGATTTGCTCTGTCCTCCTTCCTCCACATCTGCTTGAGACAGAGATAGATACACCCATGAGGTCCCTACTGACACATGCTGACTGAAAGCGTGGTTGCAGCTAGAAACTTGCAGACTAGGATGGCACATTCTGCATTTTGAACAGTTGTTTTTTTTTTTTTTTTAATGATGGTGAGACTGCACATACAAATGTTTTGTACCATGCTGCCTCAAGAAAAGGGGAGAGGATAAGGTTTTCCCATCTCACTGAAGGGGATGTAAGCATCACTTTTATGATTGTGTTGGTCTATAGTACTAGAATCTTCTGGCATTCTTCAGAACCCAATGTATTAGTGCACTGTTTCATCCAAGCCCTCTTGGGAATGAAATTTTCTCAAGTAATGATCTTGACAAAGTATGCAGTGCTTCCAGAGTGCTTCTAGAATATTCTTATAGTGCTTATATTTTTTAAACTGAAAGCTGTTCTTCTTAACTGTTAAAAAATAACTTAGTAAGTAGGAGATCATTGCCATAAAGCTCTATCAGCAAAAAGAGTAGTCAGCATTTCCCAAAAGGGATAAACTTAATTTCTTATCAGAAAATAAGATTGTTTGTAGCAGAATTTTTACTCTGTAATCTGCAAAGCCATTGGATAATACCTTTGATAACAACTTCTTTTTTTCATTTTACAGCCGAACTGAATGTCATTGCTCCAATTATTTCTAATTTTTTCTTGGCCTCATATGCATTGATCAACTTCTCTGTATTCCATGCTTCTCTTGCAAAATCTCCAGGTAGGAACTACATTTTAGGGGTGGGAGTTTAGCCTTGCAATTCCTTTATGCATAAATACAATTTTAAAGATCTTAAGATAAATTAAGGTTTAGTTTAATTATTAAGTTCATATTTGATTCTCACAGCATTAAAAGCTTAATATGTTGTATTCATGGATCTTCTGAAATTTTGAGAGCTGGTGGCTTGGGGGCTACTAATTTTGATCCAGTAGCGCTTGGGGGCTACTAATTTTGTCATCTTTGCTGAGGGAACACAAGATAACTCTGAGTTTATTCAGAAACTTGGGAAGAAAGCTTTCTTGCTAATTCAGTAGCTGGTGTTGGCAATACACCTTTTTGCTGTCTTCAGTTTCTCTTAATGTGTTCTGTCTTCCAGTCCAGAAGAAAAAGGAATTGCTGGTGTTACTGCTACGTTTTTATAGTCTTTAGTTTGGGAGGTTGGTTAAACTACAGGAATAAGCCAAAACCTGGTATTTATAGAACAGTGTACATTATACCCAGTCCACATGCAGTTGTACTGGAATAACACCCTTAAAAGCTTCTTAAGTTACTGAATTGGTAGATTTATTTTTTTTCTTCTCAGAGCGTGGGTATGATAGTTTGCACAACAGTTCTGACTTTAGTAACTGTATTTAATAGACTTGTTAATCTTGGATGTGTTCATGGAGCTGTGCATATGTATACCTGATTTTGGATAAACTTGTGGCAAATAATATAAGACACTGACAGTCCAGTACTTTGATGTACCTAAGTTCTGTTTGGATATACCTGTCCTTTTCCTTTTCATGTAGTGAGAATTTCTGTGTGAAAACGATTAAAATGCTCATCTAAAAAGATTAGTATGCAAGAAATTGAGGTATGAGTTGATGATTTATGCTTTACTGTATTTGAAAGGAAAAATCGAATGTCAGGCAAAGCTATTGCCAAAAGTCCAGGAGTCTGATTCAATAGACATACTCACACAAACATCTTCGAACTTCTCTTCTGAGCTGTGCTTTTGAGGGGCAAAATTCGGAGCATTTACATATCTGTATGAGAAAGATGCTAATTCATTTGAAAGGTGTTGGAAAATGCAAAGCATAAATGTGCCAGTCTGCATTTAACACATCACTGAAACTCAGACATTGACACGTAATGGATGCAGAATACCAGAGAATGGATAGAAGTGCAGTACCTTCCTTCTCTTGTAGTGCTATCTAAATTAGTTTTCTCACTCGTTTTTCTACCCTCCAAAATTTTATTTTGACTAGGCTGGCGCCCTGCTTTCAAATACTACAATATGTGGATTTCTCTCGTTGGAGCTATTCTGTGCTGCATTGTAATGTTTGTCATTAATTGGTGGGCGGCACTTCTAACCTATGTCATAGTCCTTGGGCTTTACATCTATGTCACTTACAAGAAACCAGGTACGTATGGGGGTTTCTTCTGGTTGTGGAGGGGGGAAAGAAAGGAAGAAGTTATGACCTTGGCAGGAAAAAAGTCCCATCAACTTCTTTCTGTTTGGACCACTAGATTAAGTTTCTGTTTCAGGCTTTTTAGTTGTAATTAAATGGAATTTTGCTTGCACAGTCACTGCTGTTCCCCCTCCTCCCTAATTATGAAGATGCCAGTTAGGCATAAATGTCTGAATGAGAATTGGAGGAAAAGGTGCATATGAAAAATGGTAAATTCATTGTGGCTATCAAGAGATGTGTATGGGAGCAACAAGATGATGATGGTCTTTGTTTTCCTCATAAAAATAATAATCTGGGATCTGCTTAATCTATCAGTTTTCCACTGAAAGTATCTTACTTTGTTTAAGCAGTGTTTTGAGATTTTTTTTCTTTGCTGTGGTATAAAATAATTGAGCACAGCATTTTTTCTTCAGGTAGTATTATTTTGACTCTGAAGTTGTTGTGGTCTTTGAAATGTGGAAATAAAAAAGTTGGTTACTCGTTTCCTTAACATTTTTGCTAGAACTGATACAGAAATGTTATCTTTAAATGCAATTGCCTATTAAACTGTAGGTTTTGTTGACTAATTGTATAAAATGTGGCAAGATGTGGCTAAAATCTGTGGATTTAGTCAGTGTACAGCATTCATGTTGTGACCATGTAGTTTTACTACTGACAACTGTAAACAACACCCTGGAACCTCAAATCTTTCAACAGATGTGAACTGGGGATCCTCAACTCAAGCCTTGACTTACCTGAATGCACTGCAACATTCCATTCGGCTCTCAGGAGTGGAAGATCACGTGAAAAACTTCAGGTGACATTTAAAGACAGGAAATTCTGTGTTCTCTAGGTTGCTGTCATGAAGTTTGCTTTCAAGGTTTCCATTAAGTCCATGTTCATCTCCTGTAATTCATCCAAGTAAATGGAATTACAGATTGACTGGGATTCTTAGTACAGGTGCTATCCCCAAGGTCATGAAAAACTTTGCAGCAGCAATTTTCAACAAAACATCCATGAAAGTCAAGTGGAGCAGCTAAAGAGATTGAAAGAGGTTACTTTAGGGGATTTGTATGGTATTACATATTAGTTATGATGACTTTGAAAAATAATCACCCGTAATGAGTTCTGAAATTTGGACAGTTGCTCTTCTAAAAGTGATTTAAAATTGCCTTTGACTTCCTTGGACTAGGTTGGCTCTGCCTTGTGAAGGAAAGTAATATTAAAATGAGGATATGATTCCAGTATTTCTGCTGGACACAGAAGAATCTAAGCTATACAATGCAAGAGGTGTAACTTACTAGTGGGGAAGAAAAACTTAATCCCTCTGACCTAGTCTGGTCTGAAATCTGTTCTTGAACTTTTTAAATGTGTAGATTTTCAGATTACTGGGATTACTGAATTTTTATGCAATTAGTCATAGATCTACTGACAGTTGGGTAACAATCTTTTCTCAATTTAATATAGTGTTATAAAAGTGGATGAGGTTATTGCATTTGTAGTGTAAATGTTGTAAATTTGCAGTGAGGAATGTGTTGCTATGGCTAATATTTGGAAGAAATGTTTCTGTTAATAAAAAAGCCCCAGATTAATTCCATTTCCAATCTTCTTTTTTCCCTCGTAATTCTAGACCTCAGTGCTTAATTATGACAGGTGCTCCAAATGCACGTCCAGCTTTGCTTCATCTTGTTCATGCTTTCACCAAGAATGTGGGCTTGATGATCTGTGGCCATGTACATATGGTAAGTTTATTCTGTCTCTGCTTGATAAAGTTACCCTAGTGGTGGTTCTTTTCTCTCTGCTTTGGGGTTTGGTTTGGTTTTTTTAACCTGTTTAACTTTGTTTCTGGCTCATGTTTAAGTTTTGGTTCGTTCGTTTTTTTTTTTAATGAAAGCATCATTAGACATTAAATGAGCACAAAGAGATTTACTGGTAAGTTTTTCTAGTGTATGGGTCATCACTATTCCAGTTACGTGTACTATTGGGGATAATTTGTAAAAAATCAGTGCCTTTGATAATTTGATGCTTAAATGCTGAAGGACCTTTTACTTCTAATTGAGGTTAATGTTGAGAGATTGATTCCCTTGAGAAGTTCTTAAAAAGCCTGGGAGAAAAAGAAACCTTCTTGAGCAGGGAAGTCAGTATCAGTTTAGCCAATAGCTAAAAATTGCTTTTAGCCTTCCACGTAGCTTTTTATTCCTTCAGTTACCAGATTCATCTAATTGTCAGGTGTTTCCATTTCTGACCAGCCTCTGATACTTCACTAAGTATCCCTGCATGTTTTTGTAGAGTATCAAGTGAGGATGTTTTTGCAGAGGGCATTGTCTGGGAGTGGTTCTGCAAGGACATAATTTTAACAGTTCTTACTAGTTAGTATCTTTTGTGGTAAACCTGAAGAGTGGTTTTGTGATGGTGGGAAGGAAGCAGTTTTCAAGTAACTTTTCTTCAGAATCAGCTTGTCATGAGTTTTGTTGATTGAGATGTAGGGTGGCTGTCATACAGTGATCTGTACCAAACCTTGCGTTTAGCTATAGAGAGGCTTGGTATCTCTGATAAACTTTGGTAAATGTATTTTACCATGTTAGAATTGTGTAGTTTTCCTCCATATCTTAAGGCCAAACTGTTGTCCATTGCTAAGAACATTTAAGCAAATGTGTGACTAAGACATGTAATCCAGGACTGATGCATGTCACTTACCCAGACTTCTGCAAGGCCTTCAGCGCAGTCCCATGTGACATTGACATCTCCAAATTGAAGAGACCTGGGTTTGAAGGGTGTAGGATTCAGTGGATGGATGCAGCCAGAGAGTTGTGGTCAATGGTTCCATGTCCAGCTGGAGGCTGGTGATGAGAGAGCTCTCCCTCAGGCCTGTGTCCTGGGACTGAGGCTCTTCAATACCTTCATAAGAGACACAAACAGGGAGAGCAGGGCCACAGGTTTGCAGCTGACACCCAGTTGAGGGTGCTGGTGACACACTTGGAAGACTTTGAATGAAAACACAGATTACTCTTAAATGTGTTTAAATTAATTACACTTACCAGGTATGGCCCACTTCTGATCTAATGAACAGATTAGAGCAAATCAGGTTAATGCAATCCAAATACAGATACTCTGCCTTAAGAAGCTTTTAATTTCCTAAAAATGCTAAATTTTTTTCTGTTTTTGCTGCTGATAATGCCTGATATTTTGTGATTTGGGCTGTTTTTGATAGCGCGCAAGTATGTTTTGAGGTTCTCTGAGTTTTCTTTCTGACATTAAAAAATTGGGAGGAGCTTTTTTACTCCCATTACTTACATTCCTAATTCTTGCTCCTCCCCTCTTATTTCCTTTTTTTGAAAGGGTCCTCGGAGGCAAGCCATGAAAGAACTGTCAACTGATTTGGCTAAATATCAGCGATGGCTAATTAAAAACAAAATGAAAGCTTTCTATGCACCAGTGCATGCAGAGGATTTGAGGGATGGAGGACAATACTTAATGCAGGTATTCTTTAAAACAAATTTAAAGTGCTCAAGATGCACATCAAAATCAGAAAGGGCGTTATACTTTGAAATACGTTCCTTTTGCAAAATTATCTTAAAGCTTTGATGAAAGGTACTTTATTATTCTCTTAAGCAGAAAACAGAACCTTTAGTTATGTCAGTAACATGATGTTTTATAAAATCCTTCTTGTTGTTCTTAGGCTGCTGGTTTGGGTAGAATGAGACCTAACACCCTTGTTGTTGGATTTAAGAAAAACTGGAGACAAAGTGATATGAGAGATGTTGAAACATATATCAATTTATTCCAGTAAGTAGAAAATAACAAGTTTTAGCTGCTGTGTTCCATTTCAGTATGCTTGGTAGCAAGAAAGATCTTAGTTACATGAAGTCTCTTGAAAGTGGACCTAGATTTTCTATTCAACAGCTTTCAGTACCTTGGGATTTTTCTGATATGGAAATTAATAAAGCAAGTCTTTGTAGTTTAAGCAGATCAGAAATCTTCATAATAACTTTCAGTTTCTAAAAAGAGTTATGGCAAGGGTCTGGGGTTTCAGAGCTACTCCTCTAGCTAAAAGGAGGAGAAATACTTTACTCTCAAGATACAAAGCACTGACGCCCAGGATAATAAAGAAAGGAGAAGAAAAAAGAAATCCTAGAGTAACTTGATAGTACTAAAAGGCAGACCAGTTGTGGCTGAAAATTGTGGTAGAGTAACTTGTGCTGCTACCTAAACACTTAAGGAAAAAACCAATGCTTATTTTACTTACACAGAGGTTTTTGTATTCAGCTAAAGTGCTGGTTAACCCACTTCTTTTTGTGCTTTATATTTCTCATTTTCTATGCTTTTAGAAGAGAGAGAGGATGGGGCTTTAGGCTTTACAGGCAGATACTAGAAAAGGACAGAAAAAAGTCATCTCACCCAGGTCTTAAAGAGAATAGCAGGGGCACCAAATACAATGGAAAAATAAGGAAAGACATTGGTTAGCTTTTCTTTTTTTCATATTTTATTTTGGAATAGCTTTTGCCAGAAGATCTGTCCAGGTCAGCAAGTCGTGTGGTTCTCCACATCCCTAAAAAAACCTCAGGAGGTAATAACTGCAGGTCAAATGTATTTCTGGAAGATAAAAGTTTCTGAAGCACAGTAGAAACACATCTAATCTCTACAAATCTAACACATTAAAAATGAAATTCAAATGTTCACTAATAGCACAAATCTTAAATCAACCTCAATTTTTCTTGTGCTTATTATAGAATACATTGATACTTCAAACATTTCTAATCAAGTCTTACTACTTCTAAAGGGAAGTGCTTAATTAGTGAAATCCTGAGAAATTTCTGTCTGTGGAAGTTATATGGGAGGGAGTTCTCTGATTTATGGTTGTTTGTAATGAACAAGGTATTTACATGTAAAGGATGGTGATTAACAACTAATGTATGCTGTATGATCTGGTTAAGTTCAGCTTTTTCTTGTCTTACATTTTGGGAGTGGGGTTGTTACTAATTTTACTCCACATTTACTCAGCAGTTTATTCAGGGTTTTTGCCTTGTTCTACAGTAATGAAGTTCTGCCTCTTTATTTTTTCTGGAGTGAGTTTCAACTTTATCAGCCGTAATGGGACTAGGCACATTATAGCTAACTTACAGCTAATTTTATATTAAATTACATCGTCTTAGGTGGTTTTAATACCTAAACTTTTTGGAAAGATGCCAGAAATCTTTAGTTCTCAGATCAAAAAGATCTACTCAAATCTCTTTTTTGATGGATGGAGATAAAAAAAATCTATATTTGTTGGTGTATCTTACTGTCTATGCAGAACTTGAGTGACCTATTCACATTAATTTTATTTAATCACTGTTTACATAGTGGAGAGAGGGAGGAGAAGGAACAGGTATCCTTTATAAATGTTTTTCCTGAAATGTGGTTTCAGTTAATATTTTGGATTTGAAACTGCCATTCTAAAGCAAATTTATAATTCGAGACTTCCAGTGGCAGTGCTTAATCACTGGAATTTGTTCAGGGAGGTTGCATTGTTCATTTGTGAAAGAAAAAGCTGTGAATTATTTTATTTTTGTCCTTTTTGTTTAGTGATGCCTTTGATGTTCAGTATGGTGTAGTTGTCATTCGCCTCAAGGAGGGCCTGGACATTTCTCACCTTCAGGGCCAAGGTATGACTTGTCTTGTTCCATGTGGTAAATTTGCTGTTCTAATTACCTTTTAAAACTGCATTCTGAGAATAATAAAGCTCAGTAAAAAAATCAACAAAACACCGCTGTTGTGGTGCAATAAAATTCAGTGAAATTAGTAAGTCTGAACTGTAAGATAGTAACCTATGGTCAGCAGCAGAACTTGGGTCTTCTGTGTTTCACCATTTTGTATTTGCAAATTGTATACAGCTGCATCCAAAATATCTTCTACTTTCCTGAAACTGATTAGTGATGCTGGAAGTTTGCATCAAATAGTTGGGACTCAAGCCCAGAAATTGTGAAAATCACAAATACTGCACTATGCAGAAAGCCATTTAATTTGGTGTGGATTGCCAACCCCTACATGACTAGTTTAGGGATTCTGAGTAGTCTGCCTCAAAGGAAAGGTTTCCTATGTAGAAGACTTTGTTATACTTTCTGAGTAGTGTTCTTACGTGGAATGGTGTGATTTTAGTTAAATTCCAAGCCTGTGAGCTTTGGTGCAGCTGTCCTTGTTTGGTAATGTGTAATTTGTTCGTGGCTTGCTCCATACAATACTGCTACCATGAGGAGAAAAGACACAAAGAGGGGAAACCCCCTGGAAGAGGAGGTTCCTTCACTGGAAAGGATGAAGGTTCTAGTATTTGGAAGGAGTCAGGGAGCCTGTCACCATGTGAAGGCAGGGAAGAGGAGTGTGAGGAATGGCAAGGAGTGAACCTGCAGTGTGGAAACAATGCTGGTGAGAAAACTGAGAATGTAACATCAAGGTTTCAGAAGGATCTTGGTACCCACTGGGGACTGTGTGAGTTAGCTTCAGCTCTGACAGCTGCTCCCCAGAAGCCAAACCTGGGGAAAAGGCTTGGCAGTGAGACAGACACACTTGGTCTGTGCCATGCCTAAGGCTCATCTTCCTCTTGGAGTTAAAAGCAGAAACAAAACATTTCACCAAGTGAGGTTTTTTTCCCTCTTCTGGTTGTAGTTCCACAGTGTTACCTAGCTCTGTCTCTAGACTCTAGGCATGCAATCAACACCACAACCTGGGAAAGTAACAAAAAATTACAGCTCTGCTCAGAGGAGAAGCCTCTTTGTCCTCTGAAGAAGTTCACAGAATACTTCTGTGTTGGTTTTCTCTCCTCCAGCTCTCTTTGTGGTGGTGTAACAGTTGCAGCAGCGTGTAATATTAAACTGACTCAGTATATCACATTCCTGTGTTGGTACTGTTTGTAACGATTCAGTGGTTTGTAATACGTTTTTTGCTTTCACACAGATTTGCTGTCATCCCAAGAGAAGTCTCCCTGCCCCAAGGATGTCCTAGTAAAAGTGGATTATAGCAAGAAGTCTGAGACAGACACTTCCATAACTTTTGCTCCGTCATCTAGTGAAAGAGCTCCCACTCCACGCAAAGGTAACTGCTAGTTAGCAATGAACCTTGAATTTTCACTCTGTCTCTCTCATTTCTCCTCAGTTCCTCTCTCTCTTTGCTCAGGGGTTATTTAGGGGGCTTTTTTTGTCTGTGGAATAGAAGTGTAATGCTTTTATAGAGTTGATGTCTAATCTCTTAGGTACTTTGGTTCAGATCTTACCAGTATATAAAACAAGTCTTTTTTTATTGAGTTTGAGAGACAGTAAACAATGCTTGAGGGTTGTGCCCCACATTTGTATGTTATGAGTGATTGGAAGGCTGCTAAATTTATGGAAGTTTGTTTATTTCAGACTAGAATATTATATGCATATTGACAAATACAAATAATTCAAGATACTTTGACATGACAATAAACAACTTCTTTTCTTACAAAGCAAAAGCCTTAATAGTTAGATGCGTAGTGGAAGTATAAATAATTTTTTTGAAGTACAAATGAATCTTAGAATTTGGAGACTGCATTTGTGTGCTTTTCTCTGTGCAAAAAAATGCTTCATTTCACATCTTTATTTTCTGTGTGTTTTTAATTTACATTTGTATTGTGTTCAGTAATATCACAAAGGAAATTAACATTTTTATTTCATGTCTTTAAAAACCTTCCAGAAGAGGATGAGGATGGAAAGACTCCAACACAACCACTGTTGAATAAAGGCAGGCATTTTCCATCTTTTTGTGTTAAATCATGCTTTCACATTGTTGATTTCAGTTTTGCTTTTGTAATTCTTTCTACACCTAAGTACCAGAGAGGAAGATACCAACCATGCAATATTTATTTGTTTCTTCATACCTGCTTTTGAATGTGCTTCATCCTTAAGGACTAGGCTGTGAAAGAGAGGCAGCATTGTAGAAATTCCCAAAAGAAGTTTCTACTGAGAAAGGATTTACATTAGTGTTGGAATTAAAAGGTTCTTCTCTTAAAGTAGGATTTGAAATATGTTCAGGACCTTTCTGCTTTCTCAGTTCTGTGTCTCAGGTGTCTGTCTGGGTCCTTGCTTGGTATTTAGGAAATGCCATCTGATGGTGTAGTGAAGTGCTCTCACTTTATTTGGTGTATCTTCCAAAGTCATGGTTGTTGCTCTGTTACTTCGAAATAGTTCAGTATCCTGAAAATTAAGACTTAGTACAGCTACTCAGTGAGATGATCATGTTAAAATAATGCATTTTGAGAAATTACCTGAGCAGTTTTCACTTCCTTGTTTATTTCAGACTTGAGTTAATCGGGTGTTTTGCCTTAATTACAGTTAATCTGAATTATTTTGACATTTTCTTCATAATTTCAGCAGCTAGAAGCTTTTGTGTTTTAATAATGAAAAGTGAGATTATATCTTGAAGCACAAAATGGCAGTTTGGAAGAAGTCCCAATATGCAATAAAGTATTATATTAGTGTAAATCAGTCACAGATGTGCTCTAAATTAAAAAAATCCCTAATAAAATAAGGACAGAGATGAATGTCAGACTCCTGGCTCTTGCTCAGACTGAGGTTTTAATTAAGGGAAAGAGGTTAAGAGGTTTTTTTCCTGCAGTTCAAAAAAATTATCTTTATTATTCTTACTAAAAATGCTGTTATTGTCTTGTTCTCAGTAAATCAAATAACTTTGTTATGCAAAACAGTACTTTGTGCAGAAGGTCCCAATATGCATAAATAGCTTTTAATTTCACCGCTTGATTTAAGGAAAGAATTGTTTAGGACATGACATTTACTTGTAAATGTTAGTTACCTACATATTTTTAGGGGAAATTCTGTTGTTTGCCAGAGGTTGATTGCATGGCCTAAAGCTCTGGAGCAAAGTTAATTAAATTGTCCAGGCAAATGTCTGTGTAAAGACCTCAAACATCCTTTATATCTCAGATGCCTGCTAAATTACTTCAGCTGCAAAAATTATAAGTCTCTAGATGCTCTAAGTACAGACAGTTCAGTTTATATCCAGTGAAAAAACCCTTGGATTTGGGGGTTGGGGTGTAAAGAAAAATTTTTGATTTAGAAGTATGTATATCACAAAATATTAAAGAGTTGCATTTGATGATTTTCAAAGTGATTAACTAGAACACTTACAAATTTCACCATATATTTTTTCCCAGATTCAAAGAGCTCATCGTCTCCTTTAAACTTGGCTGACCAAAGACTTCTTGATGCCAGTTCTCAGTTCCAGAAGAAACAAGGCAAGAGCAATATTGACGTCTGGTGGCTCTTTGATGATGGAGGTAATGTGCTTTATAGTTTAAAAAAGTTTAAATGTTCATTAAAAGAAAAAATATTGGAGCAATTCTGGATTAGTTGTTAATGGATATATGTCAGTCAGTTCATATAAAATCTGTACTATTTAACAAAGCGCAATTTCCTTTATCTATCTCAAATTGAAAACACAGGTTTGACACTGTTGATTCCTTACCTTATCACAACCAAGAAAAAGTGGAAGGACTGCAAGATCAGGGTGTTCATTGGTGGAAAAATAAACAGGATTGATCATGACAGAAGAGCGTAAGTTTGCCTTAAAAATTCCATTTAAAATGCTACACTTTGGATTACTTTCTCTTCTTACTTTCCTTATTTCACTTGTTCTTTCCTGGAGGTGTGATCATACTCTGTTGCCTTTCTCAAAAAAACATTTAGTTTCCCCCAGTTTGTTTTACAGCTTTAAAATAAGAGAAGAGCTGTTTCGAAGATAATATCAGAAAATACTTGAAAATTATGTCAGACAATATTGCAGAAAAATTTGTTTGCGGTAACTCATCCAAAAACAAACTGTTTGAGATTTTTTTCCAAAGCATGTTGTTGATTTATAGTCATATGCCAAGTTAGTTTGATTGTTGTCCTTGTTATATTTAAGAAGCCTTTTTTCTGTCTCTTAAACCAGTTTTTTTTATTACCAAACATCTGTCTGTTTAACCTGTGAAATAATCAGAACTACAGTCATATATAAAGGCGTGTTTTTCTGATGCAGGATGGCTACTTTGCTTAGCAAATTTCGGATAGACTTCTCAGATATTATGGTCCTTGGGGATATTAATACTAAGCCAAAGAAAGAAAAGTAAGTGTCAAAACACATCTTGTTCGTTCATTGAATTTCTAATGTCTTTAATTAGAACACTTCATTCTTTCCTACATATCTTATGGTACAGAAGTTCCTGTGTTATTCAGTGTTTCACAAAAATATGGAAGAATAATGAGCAATAACTCTCATGTCTAAGAATATAGAAATCTGTATTTTATTTGAATCTGTGGCCCTAGATTGTAATGCTAAATTCAGAAAAATGAAGTTTAAAAAAACCTGAATTGTCAGAGCAATCTTCTTTAACAGGAGAGATGTTCACCAAAACTTAAATGATCTGAATCTCATGAAGTCATAGTTTAATTAACAAAGCTTGGTCTTGAAGTAGCCTGATTTGGGTTTTTGTTTTGTTTTTTCTTTTTTTCTTC
This sequence comes from Sylvia borin, assembly GCA_014839755.1. Classification (NCBI taxonomy): domain Eukaryota; kingdom Metazoa; phylum Chordata; class Aves; order Passeriformes; family Sylviidae; genus Sylvia; species Sylvia borin. The sequence goes on along the minus strand of CM025993.1, from coordinate 4,524,266 downwards.
TCCTATTCTAACTTGCTTGGACTTTTAATGTACACAGGAATGATCATATATGTGATATTTCTTACTTTCAAATTCAAAAAAAGCATTAATTGTAGATGGCTTTCAGCACAAATTTAGAACAGTATGTGTATAATCTAAAAATACCCTCCTTTGCCATTGTCCTCCTTTCCCTTCAGACCTTCTTGAGTATGCTGAAGTTTCAAAAGCATCTTTTATATGGGCATGCCTTTATCTGAAAGTCTTGATATGCCATGGAAATTGAGAAGTGTTATTTTAGAACTTTGCTAAATGCTGAAGTTAATATGAGTCTTTTATATTTTTTTAATAGCTTTTTTAAGATGTATAGAATACATTGAGCAACTAAAAGAAAGTAAAACAAAATATTTCTGGCACTCTGGTGCTCTTTGATATTCAACTTCCAGGAGCCTGCTACAATGAAAGGTGGAAAACTGGTGGAGTAGCACCCATTTATGCATCACAGTGGAGATCCTAGGATCATGTGAAGTTTTGTTTAATAGAAGTGATCCATGAGAGCATTTTTCTTTCTGTCTCTGTGAATACATCCCCACAATATATCCAAAATATTTCTAAATACCATTTAGGTATTAATAACAGCTGGAAACAAGTGGAGGAAGATTAATTTTTAACTGTTGCTGTGCTGTATAATGCTACTATTAGATCTCCTTTTTGCTCAGCCAAAGAATAGCAGATCACATTTGTTTTCTTTCTTTTGATTAAGAGGAAGTTATTGTACAATAACAACAACCAAGGATAGATACCCACATTACAAACAAAACATCTTATTATTTCCTGGAGGGAATGGAGGTAAAAAAGTAGGGTAACATGAGTTGTTCTTTTTAATAGAAATTAATTCTTCCTTGATCTTCAGAAGGTTTTATTCTGAAGTTCTTGCTCTAAAGTCCTGGTAAATTCAAAGTATTCATATTGTTAAAAGTGCAACAGGAAGACTAAGTTAGGTATCTGTGTTTTTTTTCATTTTAATGTGGCTCCTGGACTGTACTGGAAAGAGATAAAAGAAAAAAAGTAAAATGATCAAAGCCAGAATCCTAACAGCAAGAGTATGAGACTTGATAGCTTGTTTTTACTGTAACAGTGTAAGCTCTTCCTCCTTCAAAATTATTTCTGAAAAACCTCCTCTTAGTTATTGTCCCTTTTTAAGAATAGTTCTGTTCAGCTTTTAAAATTAGAGGTAAATTTCTGAGCTGAGTAAAACTTCTAATTGTATGGCATATTGTTTGTTGAATCACAATGTCTGCATGTGCAAAAAGCTGATTTGATGTTCTAACTGCAGCAGGCAGGGGTAAAAAAACTTCAGTTCATTTTTACATAGCAATTAAATATAATTTCTGGTGCCATGAAAATAATTTTTGACATAAAAACTCATATCTGCTCTAATGTTTGTTCATTTAATCCTTCTAGTATTGCAGCTTTTGAGAAAATGATAGAGCCCTTCCGACTTCATGAAGATGATAAAGAACAAGAAGTTGCAGATAAAATGAAGGAGGATGAACCATGGAGAATAACAGATAATGAGCTAGAGCTTTACAAAACAAAGGTTGTGGTTTTTTTAGAATGTTACATCAGTTAAAACTTCCTTCTCCAACTGCATTTGTGGTTGTGATAACAATGAGTTAATTCCTGTTATTTTCTCCTCCATAGCAGTTTTTGTGAATAGCAGATAAAAAGCATCTAAAACCATTTAGATGGTTCACAAAAGCCAAAAGGTTCTACATTTGAGTATGAGGAGGGGCCTGCTTTCCTGCAGTATAAGAATCATTTAGTCTATAGCCAGGTGTTTGTGACACTTTTTTTTCTTTCTCCTTTTTTTTTGACCAAACCAATGTTTTTTATTTCTTTATTAAAAAAAAAAAAAAAAAAAAAAAAGCCACCGTTAAAGCTTGCTGCTTTCATTTTTCCTAACCTTACAACATCAGGTTTTTTGATAATGAGTTTTCACACTGAGGTAGAAGTACCTGCTTTTTTGTTAATTACTCATTCCAGTTGGTCACACTGGTTTTCTTTTCCTTTTTTTTTTTTTTTAAGAATTTTTTGTTGTTTTTAAATAAAAGCTGTTCCTAACAAGTTTCATGTTATTTACAGACTTACCGACAGATTAGGTTAAACGAGTTGCTGAAGGAACATTCAAGTACAGCTAACATAATTGTCATGTAAGTAAATTATTTGAATTTGTAGTGTTACCTGAATTGATATGGAGCTGTAATTTGAAATATAAATGTAAATATGGATCAGGAACAAAAGTTTGCCTTGGCATTGAAGTATAGAAATATTGAAAATTTCAGTGCTCACTGTATTTATTTATTAGAAGTATGGAGCCCCTATTCTGCCGAAGAAAAAAATGTGCTTTTTAGTGGTGTACTTTCGATTATGCTGCTTTAGTTATCACCTCCACATCTGTGGTGCATCTCAGGATTCTTACATTCTTTCTACTCCTGCCTGCAGTTACTCCCCTCTTTCTCAAATCCTTCTATTTCTTTTCCTAGAGAATCTCTCTAGATAGAATGAAGTCATTATCTTGCTCACAGATTTTTTGGGAATTGTTTTTAGTGTGAGCAAGCAAGAGGCAGATTGAAGGTTTCTTATTGCTGTATTTTAAAACGTTGAAGATGAGGAAAACGTCCTCAGCTGAGGAGGATTCTGCATGAAGCCACCCAAGTATTAAATGGTGTTAACAGGCCAGAAGTAAGGGGGAGATAGATATAAATGACTGTGATGTGTAAGATACAAGCTCTCAACTCATGAATTCTATGGGGGAGTAAAACTAAAAAGATGAAGAAATGTGACTCAATATTTAGATCTTTCTAGAATCATCTGTCATATTTATTATGATTTGACTTGTACCTGGCCAGGTTTTTCTACTCAGTGAAAGTTGTTTACCTTGTGGCTTGCAGGAGCTTGCCTGTGGCACGAAAGGGGGCAGTTTCCAGTGCACTCTACATGGCCTGGCTGGAAGTTCTCTCTAAAGATCTGCCACCAATCCTCCTTGTTCGTGGGAATCATCAGAGTGTCCTCACCTTCTATTCCTAAGAGTGTTGCACATGGCACAGTTGTGATGAAATGGTACTGCAGTGCCCAGGGGAGAGTGACTGCTGTGGTCTATAGTTCATTAACATCACAAAGGCAAAAAGTGACTCTTCTTTCACTATTTCACTGACTTGAAAGCACACAAGGAAAGTCACTGTATTTCTAAAGTTGAGATATCTTCAGTTTTATTCTATATTTTCTGTAATTTAATCTTGCTTGATGGGGAGGATTCCTTGTTAGACTGAAGAACAAGGTGAGCTTTTTCTTTGCTCTTTGAATAGCAGCAATAAAATGTTGTATTTTTGATCGATGAAAGGATTATAGATTTATAAAAGCCTTTTAGCCTTGAGGTGCCTTCTGAAGTTAACCAAATCTCACTCATACATCCTATTTTGTAAATTTATATAGAATGTCAAAATCTGCCTTCAACTAAGAGTTTCGATCAGACTTTCTTTAGTTTTTAGTATATTCCATATTACAATAAAAATGAATGCTGCTTTTCAGTCTTCCATTGAGCTATTAGTTTTTAGTACTGTATGTTTTTTGTCATCAGAAAGTTGGGTTGGATTTTTGGTTGTTGTTGTTTTTGTTTTTTTATTTTTTGGGGGGGTTGTTTGTTGTGGTTTTTTGTGGCTTTTTCGTTGTTGTTGTTTTTGGTTTTTTTTTCCTATTATTACATCTGTTCAATTTAAAAGTGTGAGAATTGGGGCAGGTCAGTAGAAGTAAAGCAAATCCCTGACATTACTGTCATTAAGTTTTCAAACAGTTATAATAAAACTAATTCTTCCTGTAGAGAGGGTTCTTTTTCTCCAATCTGACAATGTGTACTACTTTGGCAGTAGTCTGAGACAGCTAATTTTATCTGCCTTGGCAGAGTCTTAGCTCTGCTGTGAAATCAAGCTCATCTTGCTGGCTGAGGCTTTTTACCTTAAGACAAATTGGAAGAAAATAAATGAAAAGACCTGTCCTAGTTCTTGGCCTCTTACAATTTAGTGTCACTTTCAACTTACTTTTGAAACAAAACTCGACTTAAGGCTTGAATGGGGATAATATAAGCAATGTGATGCTATCTAACAGAAAACAGTACACACTATGTGGAATTGTGCTCTCCAGTATAAAATATAAAAGCTGCAGTTCTCTCACATTTTTCAACAAATGGTTAAACGGACCACTAAGTTCTTAGGGGAGATGTTTTTAGGTCAATTCATTCAGTTGTCAGAAAATGAATTTGTCTTATTAAATAATACTCAGGTTTGATCATCTAGCAATTTTGATCTATTCCATACATCCTACTTCATACATTTTCTATGTTCAATAAAGAAACTGCCAGTCTTGTGTGCCCTTTCATTGTAAAATTTGTAAACTTCATAATTTAGTCTACTACAAACACCTGCAAAAGAAATTTCACTTGAGCCTTTGTACAAAGGCTAGTAATGTGAACTGTTTTTTAAATTCCTAGTATTTTTTTGATAGAAAGGATTGCCTAAAAACATTTCACAAGCTTTTGATATTAGCATTGGACATGCTACTTCAGTAGCATGGATCAGTTTACCAGTGGGTGAGTGACTTTCATTTAAGGATGCACAGAAAAGGTTGGGGTGTTTTTGTTTTGGTTTTGTTTAGTTGGTGGTGTGGGGTTTTTTTTGTTGGTTTTTTTTTGTTGTTGTTTGGTTTTTTTTGTTTGGTTTTGTTGTTGTTGTTGTTGTTGTTGTTGTTTTGTTTTGTTTTATTTTTTGTTGGGTTTTTTTTTGTGGTTTTTTTTTGTGTTTGGTTTTTGTTGTTTTTTTTTTCTGTGGGTTTGTTTTGTTTTTTTTTTCTCTGTTGTTTTTTCTTTTGCTAAATACAGGATCACATTGAAATGTAATCGTTCCTTTTGAAGGACAAGGTATAATCATTGTGTGGCAAGGTAGAGCTTCAACTTCTTGTGATTAAAGATAAAAATATACTGTGCAGTGTACACTGTTTTCAAGTTCTTGGTAAACTGCAAAAAAATCTTTTTTCTTCTTTATTTTTTTTTCTGTTTCTGTCAGTTGGATTTGAGACTAAGGAATCATTTCACTTCTGCAAAACTTCTAAGAAAAACAAACATGCATGTCTTGCTGCTAAGTGTGAGATAACCAATGCCAGCATGAACCCAGCTTGTTACGATAAAACATGTTAAGACAGACAGTATGGGGTCAGAGTGATGTTTCCTTCCAGTTGAGGGGAAGTGGATCAAACTTAGCAACATACATATCACAGGTTTTACAGTGTGTTGTAGGGGATAAGGTTGTCACATTGTGCATATGGAATCATTGCCACATTTCTCCTTGTTTTGTGGGTAACATTCTTTTGAGCAGATGGACAGTATGGCATGGACTTAGTGCTGCTATCTTAAAAAAAATATAAAAACAAAACGTGCACAGGTACACTTATTTAAAAAGGTTTATTTGCCCATTCAGGAAACCGTTGCTTGTGATCTGTAACACGACATGGAAACTAAATGAAGTGTGTGTATACATGCATATATGTGTATAAAATTATATAAAAGTATATCTAAATATATGTAATGGGGATAGTTAAGGTCATGTCTGTAAAATACCATAGGATGCTTTTCACATGCACTGTCAAGAGTCCACTAATGCTAGGCATGAGGGCAAATTCCAGGATTATTTGCTCAATTAAATTTGAACCATTATTAGTAATTATCTGCAGCAGATGTCAGTGGCAGTCACTCTAACTCCTGCTTTGATTTTGACGCCAAATTTACTTATGTTTCAATCATCATTAATTATGTGGAAAATAAAATCACTTACACATGGCAATTCATACCTTCTTATAGATTAGGTTTCTTTGTGTGGGTTTAGAAATGCAGTAATAGCTGGTGAAAATCAATTAGTTATTTGTTCACATGTATCTAGGCTTCCTTTTACGTACATTCATTTTATATGCCTTTTTTCTGACAATACATTTTAAAAGTAACTAAAAATAATTTTAAATATTTGAGCATTAGTGGGTCATGGCCCACATTGTTTGAGGATGTAAGATTTGACACTGTACTGTAACTGTCCCACACAAATGCTTTTCTAATGTTTTAACGTAATTATTGCAGTTAATACTTTGTACCAGGGGATGTCACTGCAATAAAAGAAGTAAATTCAATACAACTGTCTTGTCTAGCAAAGCCTTTTTGTGGTGGTGGTGGTGGGAAGGGAATAATGTTCGTAATTCAAAGATTAATGGTGAATTTGGTTTGTAACGCAAATATTGTCCTAGTTCGGGGCAAATTTTGAGAGCAAACCTCCAGTTGGGGTCCCTCTGGAAAGCTAATTCAAGCGGTCCCTCCCCCAACTGGTTCAGTAAAACATCCCTTAGAGAAAAAGTGGAAAAAACTGTTTGTTCAACAAGCAGTGTTCACAAGCATAAAAAAGGGATAATACTAAACAACAAAACCTTTTGCTGTCCTGAAGAGAGATGGCAAAATTGACAAAGTCCTTGCTGTGGGTTGTAGCTCAGCTCTCCCAGTCTCTTACCAGTCCCTCCAGCACAGGAAAATGCTGTCCTAGGCCCCAGTGGCCACAGGTGCAAGTTCCTGGTGTTCTGGGTTTTCAGTCCAGAACAGGTTTAAACACTTTCAGGAAAAAGGAAAATAAAACCAGTGTCCCAGGAACTTCTCTGCCTCAGCTAGCTAAAAACTAAGTAAAAAGCAAAGGAGAGTGCTCTCTCCTGCTGTCCACTGCCGACAGCACAGTCCAGGAGCAGAATGCAGAGGAGTGCGTGCAGTTTCTGGAAACAAACTGCACACTTCTTGTTTCGAGTCTTAAAGGTGTAAAGAACCAGTCTTAAAGGTGTAAAACTTTAAATGCAGCATAAACAGAACAGACAGCTGGGGATACAAGCATCACGAAGTCACTCCAGAACAAATATGCTTATTGCATCCATCTGGTAATTACCTTTGTAGTGGAATTTGTGCAGGACCAGTGGAACTTGAAACAATTTATGTGTCTGGCATAAGACAAAAACCATATTGTTTTTGGGGGAGGAGTATTTGCCTCTAGTAGGTCTCAAAACAGCAGTCATTGTATAAGAAATGAGCCTTATAAAATTTGCCATGACTTGCCAGACAGCACAGAGCCATCCTCAGACCCTGGAGTGTCTCATCTACAATGGTAGTATCTAAAAATCTCTTCTGATTCATTTTGCCCCTCCATACAGAGAAGGACTCTCTGAACTCCTCTTAATGCTATTGAAAAAGAAGTCCACTGGGATATGAAATGTATTGGGAAAATAGCTTCTCAGACCGTTGCAAAGTTGCTTTGTAAGCAAGATGCATTTGGCCCTAACTTCAACGCACTCCACTAAAAAGTATTGAAAATCTGAAGTTTAAAAGCATAAAGAAAGGGTGAGTTCTTTTATTAAAACCTACAGAACACTGAAAAACTTCATAATCTCATCAGTTTTGGTATTTTATTTTGGCTACATTTGTACCTCTTCTGCATATCCATTTTAGTGTTCAAGTCATGGCCTTAGGAGTGAGGTTCGGAGGCCACTGGGAAGGCAAAGCTTGTTAAAAATACCCTGCCAGCTCCCATGGCATTGATTCTACCCTGGTTTATTCTGTAAAGAGGCAGAGAAGATTTGTAGCCACTTTTTCTAGATCCTCCTGTTTGCTTGGTGCAAGTGTGAAGTGGATCTGAATAATGACTACCTTGCAGAGAATTCATACATTGTTGATCTCAAGCATGTGTTTGAAGGTTAAAAAAATGAGGATTTGATCAAGGTTGATCTCATCACTTCACAAGAGAGTGAAGGCTCTGCAGAGAATGATTGCTGTGATTTTGTTTTAAAACAGGGAAGCAGGACACCCTTCACCTTGGTGGTGCTGGTTCTTAACCAGTCTCACTGGTGATACTTCTCACATACCCCCTCTAGGGTCCTGTAAATCTCAAAGCCTGGTTTATGTTCAGCTGGGGTGGGAGCCAGACTTTGGGTCAGTAAGACCACTCAGGCAGCAAGTGGTGCATCCCTCCTGCTATTCTGCCTTTGTGTGATGCAAAAGAGGTTTCCAGGGTGTCTTAGGCTGCAATGCAAAATGTAACCAAAAGAATGTGAATTCTATCACCATCTGTTGAAATCAAGTGGAGCAGTGTTCATTGCCTCTTCTCCAGGGGTAGATATCCTCTGTTAATGGGCCATGGAGTCTCACTACGTGACTGATAAAATTACATCATCCCGTTGTGAGATGCCTCACCCAGGGGGGAGGAGCCAAGCATTCCTATCTGGATAAAAAACCTGAGCTTTAGAACACCACAGTTACGTGTTACCACTGGATTCCCAGAGGAAGATTGAATGCATGTGCATCACTGCCAGACCTTCAGTGGAAAATTACACCCTTCTACAGGATCATTGTTTCAACAGAACCACATCTGCCACTCCAGGAGGACTGCAGCCACGATTTAATTGGACTGCTACCAACACCCTGACCAACAGGATGTCACACTGTATTCAGTGGGTTTTTTGATTGGGGGGAGGGTTTGGTTGTTTTTTAACAACTGCATTTTTATTTAGTTTTCCTAGTAAAGAACTATTATTCCTATTCCCATGTCTGCCTGAGAGCCCCTTAATTTCGAAATTATAATAATTCAGAGGGAGAGAGTTTACATTTTCCATTTCAAGGGAGGCTCCTGCTTTCCTTAGCAGAACCTGTCTTTTCAAACCAAGACACAGAGTTAATTCTGGATTAAGGCTGGTGGAGATCACTGCCTGTATTTAGGCGAGAGATGTAAGTTAGTCCAAAGCTTTGAGTGGAAGGAGAAAACAGTGAAGCAGTAGCAGGCACATTCTTCAAACAGCAGCAGGGAAGATATTTTTCTTGAAGTACAGGAGGCTTCCTATGCCCAGAGGTACATCTGGTACTGACAGACTGTGCTCCATCCTTCAGGCTCCTCTGGACTTGGTGATAGCTGCATGTACAGAAGTTACCAAGGCAAGCCTGTGCTGACTTCTTACACCCTTGAATTGAACTGAGAGCAGCAGAAGGAACCTGAGAGCAGTTTCTTTGTCTCTCCTGTGGTCTACCTGCTGTCTCCTCCAGAAAACCTTGGCTTTCTATCTCTAGGAACCCTTTCTGCACCCTGTCTGTACAGCCAACTTTAATTGCACATCACAACATGACAGGGAGCAGGGAAAGGGAATCCCTCAGGATACAAACTGTCAGGCTGTGTTAAATTAAGCTTTTTAACACATCTTCCTCGAAAGATCTCTCAGTAGTGAGCCAATCTACAGAGAGCAACAGCAAAGACCTGCAGGGAAAAGTCCACTTGCTCTGCCTTCCTAATAGTGATGTAAAAATAAGACAGCCTGTCTTGTGGCACTCACAGCCCTCTCACCCCTATTGACAGCAATCTAATGGCAGTAGTCCCTGGCTCTGAAAGATTTGCCTCACAGTCATGGTCCCTGGGATCAGGGGAAAACTGACCCGGCTGAGCTGCAGCCAAAATGAACTCCAGTGTGAGGTTCCATGTCCAGGTGTATCCCCTGGTAGCCCCTCAGATCCATCCACAGTGATAATAGAACTGCTACAGAATATCATTTTTATAAGGGTGTCCTGTGCTGTAGTATAGGATGTATTCTATCACCATCTTCATGAACTGATGGATCCAATTGTTGGAGCAGTGCTCTTCCCAGGCCCGCCTTCCCTCTGCGGTGCCTTGTGTTAATGACCCATCAAATGCCTTGCTGCATGACTCATAGGTAACTCCCACTGGTAGTTATCTCTCTTTAATGGGCCATCAAGGACCTCCTGTATGACTCATCATCCCATTGTGAGATGCTCCACCCAGGGGGAGGAGCCAAGCAGTCTCACCTGGATATAAGCTGGGATTTGGGACAGTACAGGCAGTCCTTACCCACTGGATTCCCAGAGGACCAGAGCTACCAGACCTTTTTATGGGATCACTGCTTCAGGAAGACCACCTTGCCTGGAGGTGTTCTTCCATCACCCTGCTCAAGTTGTATTCTGACTCTGTCAGTGGTCTTTTTGTATTACTGCTTTTTATTTTTTCCCCTTTTTCTTATCATTAAATTGTATTTCTGACTTGGAGCCTCTCACTCATTTTACTTTCAAACCACAACATATTTTATCCACCCCTTATTCTATTACCATCTATATCATGCCCAAATCAATATATTCTTACAGAGGTATGCATATATACATACAGAATGAAACCTTACACACCGTTCTCACTTAAAATTAGGTCTCCCCGTGGTAGTGGGAGATGGGTTTCTCCATCTTTCTGCATTACTACCCACCAAGTGTAACCAGGTCCTTGAGAAAAGACAATCCCCTGGATGGGTCTGCCTTTGCCTGAGGAGGGATTAATCCAAACAATCTTTCCTAAAATGCCCTTCATGGGTACCACAGTTACTTTGTCTCCATCCACTGTGTGTACGGGTTCAGATTGGGCAGGACCACCTTGATTGATAGACCCTTGGGTGTTGATCATCCATGTGGCTTTGGCTAAGTTTAGTTCCCAATTCTTGAAGGTCCCTCCACCAAGTGCCTTTAGGGCAGTCTTTAGTAGTCCATTGCACAGTTCAACTTTCCCGGCAGCTGGTGCATGATAAGGAATGTGATATATCCATTCAATACCATGTTCTCTAGCCCAGGTGTTTATAAGGCTGTTCTTGAAATGGGTTCCATTGTCCGACTCAATTCTCTCAGGGGTGCCATGTCTTCACAGGATTTGCTTTTCAAGAACCAAGATGGTGTTCCAGGCAGTAGCATGAGTCACAGGGTGGGTTTCCAGCCATCCAGTGATGACTTCCATCATGGTCAACATGTAGCGCTTCCTTTGGCATGTTTGGGGAAGGGTGATGTAGTCAATTTGCCAGGCTTCCCCATAGCTGTACTTCAGCCGTTGTCCACCGTACCATAGAGGCTTCACTTGCTTGGCCTGTTTGCAGCACAGGTCTCAGAGTTGTGGATGAACTGTGAGATGCTGTCCATAGTAAGGTCCACCCCTTGATCACAGGCCCCTCTGTATGTTTCATCTCTTTCCTGATGACCAGAGTCATCATGGGCCCAACGAGCTAGGAACAATTCTCCCTTGTGCTGCCAGTCTAGATCCACTTGTGTTACTTTCACCTTGGCAGCTTTGTCTACCTGCTCGTTGTTGCGATGCTCCTCATTAGCCCGACTCTTGGGTACGTGCATGTCCACATGTCGAACCTTCACAGTCAGCCTCTCTACTCAGGGCAGCGATATCTTGCCAAATGTCAGCGGCCCAGATGGGTTTTCCTCTGTGCTGCCAGTTGGCCTTTTTCCAGAGATTCAGCCATCCCCACAGAGCATTTGCTACCATCCATGAGTCAGTGTAGAGATACAGCCTTGACTGCTTCTCTCATTCAGTGATATCCAAAGCAGCTGGACAGCTTTAAGTTCTGCAACCTGACTCGATCCACCTTGTCCCTCGGTAGCCTGTGCAACTCGTCGTGTTGCTGCAGCTTTCCATTTCCGGCTAGCGCCTACAATTCAGCAGGAGCCATCAGTGAAAAGAGCATATTGTCTTTCAGTCTCCGGTAGCTCATTATGTGGTGAGGCTTCCTTTGAACATGTTACTTGCTTTTCTTCTTCAGATGATAATCCAAAAGTTTCACCTTCTGGCCAGTTTATTATAACTTCCAGAATCCCAGGACAATTTGGGTTTCCAATTCGGGCGCGCTGTCTAATGAGGGCAATCCATTTGGTCCATGTGGTATTGGTGGCGTGATGCATGGAAGCAGCCTTCCCCTTGAACATCCACCCCAGCACTGGTAGTCGAGGTGCCAAAAGCAGCTTGTTTCAGTGCAAATCACCTCTGAGGTGGCTTGAACTCCTTCTTTGTGCGAGTGTAGTTGGCTTCAGAGCCTCTGTAACTTCAGCTCCAGAATCCCAATGGTCAGCCTCAAGTCTCCCCAGGTACTTTATGCCAAAGGCTCCAAGACAAACCATTGTTCCTGGCTGCAATCTCTTGCTTGATCTGAACAAAGGCTTGTTACTGTTCAGGGCCCCAGTGAAAATCATTCTTCTTGCGGGTCACCAGGTAGAGAGGGCTCACAATCTGACTGTACTCAGGAATGTGCATCCTCCAGAAGCCCATGGCGCCTAGGAAAGCTTGTATTTCCTTTTTGTTGGTAGGTGGGGACATGGCAGTGATCTTGTTGATTATTTCTGTGGGGATTTGGCAACGACCATCTTGCCATTTGACTCCCAGGAACTGGATTTCTTGAGCCGGTCCCTTAACCTTGCTTCTTTTAATGGCAAAACTAGCTTTCAGCAGAATTTGGATAATCTTCTCTCCTTTCTTGAAGACCTCCTCTAGGGTGTTCCCCCATATGATGATGTCATCAACATACTGCAGATGTTCCAGAGCCTCATCCTTCTCCAGTGCAGACTGGATCAGTCCATGGCAGATGGTGGGGCTGTGTTTCCACCCCTGGGGCAGTCAGTTCCAGGTGTAGTGCACACCCCTCCAGGTGAAAGCACTCTGCTGCCAAAGGAATGGAGAAGAAGGCATTGGCAATATCAATGGTCGCATACCACTTTCCTGCCTTGGACTCCAGCTTGTACTGAAGCTCTAACATGTCTGGCACAGCAGCGCTCAGTGGTGGCGTGACTCTATTCAGACCATGGTAATCCACCATCAGTCTCCATTCTCCACTGGACTTACACATGGGCCAAACAGGGCTGTTGAAAGGTGAATGGGCCTTACCGACCACCCCTTGGCTTTCCAGTTTACAGATCATCTCGTGTATGGGAATCACAGAGTCTCTGTCAGTGCAGTATTGCCAGCGGTGTACTGTTGCTGTGGCAATTGGTACCTGTTGTTCTTCGACTCTCAGCAGTCCCACAGCAGAGGGGTCGTCTGAGAGACCAGGCAAAGTATTCAACTGTCTGATGTCTTCTTTCACCACTGTAGCTATCCCAAAAGCCCAACGACATCCTTTTGGATCTTTGAAATATCCATTCCTGAGACAGTCTATGCCGAGGATGCATGGGGCCTCTGGGCCAGTCGCGATGGGATGTTTTTGCCACTCGTTCCCGGTCAAACTCACTTCAGCCTCTAATAGTCAGTTACTGGGACCCTCCTGTCTCTCCAGTAATAGAAATGGATTCTGTTCCTACATACCTTGATGACATCATGATACATTGGGCCCCCCCAGTATCAACCAACGCTGTATATTTTTGTGGGTCAGATGTGCCAGGCCATCGGATCCACACAGTCCAGTAGATCCGATTCTTCCTGGCTAGAGGCAGGGCTCCCCTATTCCTGGTCATTGTATACGTAGCTCACTTCCCGTAAATGTGTTTCTGAAGTCCCTTCAAGAGGATCAGTTATATCATCATTCCTGTACCATCTGGAGTTCTGTGCATGAGAGACTGGAGCAACATTGATTCTAGATGGGCTTCTTTTAGTAGGTGTTTCTCTTTTCAGTTAACAACCTGGGCTGCTAAGGAGGAAGTCGGTTTTCCATCTCACTTCTTCATGTCTTCTCCATGCTCTCGAAGAAAAGACCAGAGGTTACCTCGTGATGTGTGTCCTCTCTGCCTGGCTGGGGGACACCTGCTCCTAATGGCAGAGACTCTTATCTTGTGATAAGATATGGTGAGATACCGTAAATTTCTTCCTTAAGTTCTTTTTCCAGTTTCTGATGGCCTTCTTCAATCAAGCTCCAGACTTGCTCAGCCAGTCTTGTTTTCACAGACAAGATATGGGTACGAACTGGGGTGGTGACAGTGTCCTCGTAAATCCTTAGTTTATTTGCCAGGACACCCACCCTGTCCTCACCTTCTCTCCATTGCAGTGTTGCCAGGTAACATGAGTTTATCTTTGGTCCAAGCCGTGCAAATCTCAGCCACATCTGTGATGTGCACTGGACATCATCTGGGCTCTTAGGAAATCTCTCGTCTTCTGACAAAATGATCTCCAGCACAGCCAATTCCCTTAGGCATCAGATACCTTGTTCTATTGTGCTCCATTTTCCTTGGTGCACTAGGAGGTCTTCTTTACAAAGGTATCTGTTTTTCACACTTGTTAGCAGTTGCTGCCAGCAGAGGCTGAGAGTTTCTTGGGTTTTCCCAATTCCCTGGTCAATGACCACATCCCGGGACAGAGATCCCAGTTGCCTGGCCTCAATTCCATCCAGAATGTTATCATTTGCTGCAGCGAACCAGATGTGGAGCAGCCAGGTCAGGATGGACTCGTTGGTCTGGTGGGTGAATTCCCTTCACAGGTCACGCAGCTCGCCCAGAGACAGAGAGCGAGTGATGATCTCTGTCTCTGTCTCTTCAGCTGGGTGTGAAGCTCCTGCTCCATCCTCGTCAGTCACTATGCAGACTGATTTGCTCCTTGATTTCTTCTTCTGAGTGATAGCAACTGCTACTGGTTTAGGCTGTTCCGGTTCAGTGACGGTTTGTGTGGAAATGCTGGATGGCACCTTTGGTTCCTTTCTCCTCTGTGACAATGTGCATAGATGTAGACACTGTTGGCCTCACTTTTGGTTTCTTTATCTTCTGTGATGGTCTGTGTAGATGAGGACACTGCTGCCTTGCCTTTGGTTCCCTTCTCCTCTGTGACAGTCTCTGTAGACACTGATGCTGTTGCTTTGCTTCTTTTTCTCTCTTCCACTTCTTTAAAGAACATGCTGCATCACACCATGTAGTGTTTTGATTCTAAGCATGGTGCAGGCCATGCAGAGAAAACAAAGCAGGACTAACAGCAACATCATGCTGTTCTTAGCATCCGGAGGGCAGTCAATATTTTCAAGAACTGCTGTGTCATGCCTGAAAAGCTGGAAAAAATCATTCTTTATCTCTCCCCACAGGGGCTGGGTGAGATTGTTGAGGCCCCAGACATAGCATCTTAAACCAGAACAAGTATACAAAACTGCGTATATATTCTGAATGATGTTCGTTGCCTTGGAGTTTATCGAGCAATGGACATAATAGACTGTAAAGCAATTTTAATACCATACCCTGGTCTACGCAGGAGTATTAAGACTGGCAGATAGTGTCCCATATGTGGAAAAATATAGAGAGATAGGTATAAGACACATATAAGCATGGGATGATGAGTCATATAGGAGGTCCTTGATGGCCCATTAAAGAGAGATAACTACCGGTGGGAGTTATCTATGAGTCATGCAGCAGGGCATTTGATGGGTCATTAACAGAAGGCACCACAGAGGGAAGGGAGGCCTGGGAAGAGCACTGCTTCAACAATTGGATTCATCAGTTCATGAAGATGGTGATAGAATACATCCTATACTACAACCCAGGACAAAGGGAAATCCTATTCCTGTACAACTTCTAGGAGTTCCAACTAAAATTGTATCTTTACTGCCTTTCAGCATTTCATGTAATGTCTGAAGCTCCACTGTCAAATGCACTTTTCCTGCACTGTTCCGTTGTTTTCATTCTTTAAACTACTTAGTGCATCGAATAAACAACAAATATCAGCAAAATAACATTGTTTTCTGTAATTTTTTTATAGTTTAGACAGGATTGGTGAAGAGTTTAGGATTCATTCTGCCAGGCACTGTGGTTTTGGTCCAAAGAAACCTTCAAGCAGAAGCTGCTTGATGAGTTCAAACAGCTTTTTAACCACTGAGTAACCATTTCATAACACACTGGGTGATGCTTGCTTTTCTCAGTGGCTCTTTCCAGTTGTGTTAACCTTAGAGAGCAGAAGTAGAAATGTTGCAGGCAGAGAGAGAAGAGATGTTAGAACACACTGGCATGTTCCATCTAGTTTTAGAGTGATCTATGACATTCCAATAAGGCATTTTACTTCATAAGCTACAAACAACACAACAGCCTGCCACTTCCAACTACAAAGGTGGGAGCTGGACAAAAAAAAATGCTTTGTGTCATCCTGAAATATGCAGGTACTGGCTGCTTAAAGTACTGAAGGAAATTGAATCACGTAGCACTAGACACATTTTCAAGTTAATTTAGCTTGAAAATAACTATATCACTCTGTTGAACAGTTTTACAGCTACTTAATCCTGGAACATCTCTGCAATTAAATTCATCTATGTAAAACAGATGGTAACATGGAGTCAGTCATGAGCAAAGTATTTCCACAGGCTCTGGTTGAAAATTAAAGAGCTGGGATTAGCCTTGAAATATCCTCGCTTCCAGCTCTGTGAGGTTACTCATTTTTTCAGACCAAGCTGGCCGGCTAGATGGTTTAACCACAGCATTGCAAATTATAGGGACTCTTGAACAATTCCATTATACTGCTTTTTATACAATTGCATACAACAACATTTAGAGTAGTGTTAAATAAAATTACACATCAAGTAAGGGGTGAGACACCTGTGCAGAGGAATGTGCCAGATAATCCAGTGTGTTTTGTAAACCCTGGGGGCAATTTAATGCAACTCCCCTCTCATGGGTAACAGTACTGAAGAAAAAATTGAATCAAAATTGTTTGATAAGGTGCACAAATATCAGCACAGAAGTCAGGCTTGTGGTTTTAAGCACCTGAAAATCATGGCAAGTCAAAGCACAGTGCCTGCCAAGAGGTGTAATCAACACTGCAGAGTCAGCCAAGGAGAGCTATTTGCAGAATTAGCAGGTGAAATCAAGGCACTAGTGTGGGCTTTCAAGTTTGATTTTGGCTAACCTCATACAGATTTCATTTTATGGTATGTTGTTAAGAGTCTTTGTTCTCATTAAAATCTTTCTGTACCCTTCAAGCAGTAACAGTAGTAACTCAGGCATGGCAGGATTTATGAGGAAAGTTCAGGCTTTGGCAAACACATGACAAACCTTACTGAGCACACTTTATTCATGGTATTTTTATTTTCATTGTATTGCAGGGCTTGGGGATAACTTTCATGTTCTTGCTGTATTTGTAAGGATCTAGAAAAATGAGGCTCTATTCTGGGCTGAGACTTGGAAGTGCAAGGTTACTATTTCCTCTCTAGTGAGAACACAGATCTCAATTTTTCCATCCGTGGGCCAACCCTCAAACACATCAGTCATTCTAGAAAACCCATTCTGTCCTGGAGGCAAAATACTCCAGCATTAATTTGTGGTTTGGAGTCTGTCTTTGCAAATGTATCCATGCACCATCACTCCAAATGCATCACAGTCAAAAAATTTTTACTTTCCCAGGATTAAAGCAGGTTTGTAATAAAATCCATCTATTGTAGCTTTGGCTACATGTAGTCAGTCTCTAAATAAGGGGCGGTAAGCTCTGAGCTGGTAGTTTTGTCCTTGTTCTGATGGTAATTAACCATATTCTATGGCAGTTTTTATGCCAGGAAACAATTTACTGGGTGATTTGGAATTCAGATCAAATCCCTTTTGTGTGTGCATGTGTTTTTGCTGTGAATAATAGTAATACTTTCTCTTCCTTTTAATGGAAAACACCTAAAATTATTATATTGTAATTTCTTTAAAATAACACTTTAGATCACTCTTTGTAATCTAACTTAAAACATTCCTGTTGGATAATTAATAGTTTCTGAGAAAGAGAAATCAAATACATAAACCAGCTTGTTCCTTCAGTCTCTGAGCAGAAGGGAGGATACTTCCCAAATCTAAGCAAAAGCAGGAAAAGATGTGTAGTTTCACTGGCTTCACTGCAATATATGTACAGACCTTTTTAACTGGCCTGCGGTATGTGGAGCTTGAAGGAATAAAAATGTTCCTTCTAAGATTTCAGGTTTTCATGGTGGTTTTAGTAAATGTGAGCCTGGTCAGGCCACATTGTCTGACAGGTTTTGGAAATTGGTGCTGTTTGTCCTCTAGGTGAGCTATTTCTGAGCAGTTATTGGGGGATAGGCTGCAGTTTTCTAGGAGGTTTCTTAAAAGATGTAGGAGAAATTTGTTCACTCTCCCACCTCATCTTCTGACCTGTGGGAGCACACACATTTCAGGTGTGTTCTGAGGCACTTAAATGCTCTTGTCAGAACAGAAAGGAATAGAAGGTCACCTGCAAAAATGCTGAAGGCATCTCACGTCTTGGCTGAGGAGCTGAGACTCATGAAAACCTATGTATCTTCCATGAGAGTAGCTGTGAAATGATCTGCTGAAGTGAACAGGCAGAAAATGAATCCCTGTGAATGAGGTCCTGTGATTCGGAGTTCCACTTTGGAAAGGACATCAGAAGTGTTGGTAAGAAATAGACAACAGGACAAGGAGGGTGTATGAATGCGTTCTGTGCATAATAACTTTTTTTTAAAACACTTTGTACTATGGAAGGCTTAAGTGGTTTGCCTTTTTTTCTCACTGTTTTTTTGTCTTTTTCTTTTTTTTTTCAGTATAAGCCATTTAGCTATGTAGTGCTTGATATTTGGTCACTGAAAATTTGGGGGTTTGGCAGCTTGTGTGGACCATATTCTAGATTCTGCTTCCTCTTGATTTTTAACAAATCTTGGTTTTTCTCTGGGTCACTTTAGAATATTTTTTCTTGGTTGCCCTCAAGACCAGTCTTTTTGGTGCAGACTACATTCTACACTTGAATGCACAGTTCTTTTGATGCTACTGCATGGCCGAAAGTGAAAAATGAAGAAAATAAGTGAGCTTCTTCTTTAATTAAGTAGCAATACAAAAGAAAAGCAAATACAAGGCGCTTTCTTAGGAAGGTGGTGGTTATTTCATGAAAATGGTGTTTATATGATATATAAATTCTTTTAGTATTTAGTCTGGAGACAAAGAACTTGACAATTAAGAGTCGTTTCTTCTCATGTAAAGAAGAAATTTCTATTTTATTCATTTTGGAAAGTACTGTCTGCACAATGGAGAAGGATGACCTGGCACTGTGATTGTAACATATTTGCATGTTCTGTGGATAAATAGATATGAACCCATTTTCTGTGTTCATCTTGGAACTTCAGAAACGTTAAAAAATCACTGCATTCCACAAAGGACATGTCTGTTGTTTATGTTTGTTTCTTTTTATTGACCATGCCAAGTTATATCCATATTTTATGCCCTTTTCATGTTGTTTCTTGCTGGTTTTTTGTTTTTGTTGTTTTTTTTCTCCCCCTGGTCAGCCACAATGTTTTCATGGGTGTTGAATGTAACTTTAAGGAAACAAGCCTTTCATGCATTTTCTTTGCTGGTGCTCCATTCAGGGTTTGGTTGCTGTGTTTTGTTTTCCTTGGGCCCTTCCTCTGGACTGTACTTTCCTTAGGACCACGTGTCCTGAGGAAGGGCAGCTCAGTTTTCCTCTCATTGAAGGAGATTGGGGAAACTAAAGGAGCAGCCAGGACATCAAACACAAACACAGGAGCCAGCTCAGGCCATTTAATCACATTCTGCTCAGCGCTGCCTGAAACAAGTGTGGCTCCTTTTTCACGGGAAAAGAGGTTTAGGCTGAGGAAATGCTGGGTGTAACTCAGTTCATCCAGCAAGAAAAAAGACTCATCTGTGATTAGCTCCATATTCCACAAACTCTCATATTTTGAGATGTGTGTGTTTATAAAATTTACATCTGTGTTCTCAGCAGCTGAGAAGTCACATATAATAATAAAATTTATTTTCAAACAGTCATCTTCTGCTTCCATCTTGCCTTGAAAACTGGGCTCCCTGACAGCTGCTGTTTAGTCAAAAAACAGCTGTTTTGGAGCTGGATGCATCTCATTATTATTATTATTGTGTGGAACACTTAGAAATAGCATTTCTGTACGTCATGTGATAAGAAAGGACGAATTTCAAACAATTTAATGAATGGCATGTCTGGTATACTCGGTATTTTCCATTGAGTGATATTAATAGAGGAGCTACATCAGGAGCCATCCCAATGATTCTCAGCTCTAATTCAAGAACAGCTATTTGAGACCATCACCCTGTGCTTGGTCTGTATAAAAACAGTACAGAATGTAAGGATTTCACTGAGTTTTAGGCATGCTGAAATTAAAAAAACTAAAATGCTGTGTCCAAGGATTCAATGAATGATTCAGAAAAGTGTTTTTCTACAAAAGTTCAGAGGCCAGTGGAGAAACACATTGCACTTTCCAAAGGTGTGGCTGCTGCTGACAGAACTGTCTGGTGATTAATTTAACTGATCAAGGCTGAGGGACAGAGAACTAAGGCAGTGAGTTAGGCCTTAAAAATACTGTAGTTGGGTTTCTTTTTAATTTTAATTTATTTTGTCTAAGCTCTGTGAGACACTTGATAGATTTAACAAGGCATTTCAAGTTGAATTTTGATTCTTAACTGTGGGTTTTCAGTCTCCCAGCTGTGTGTTTGAAACAATGCCATGAAAAGAAGGCATCTGGCCAAACACTGGCTGTCATTTTACAGTATTAAAAAAAAAAAAAAAAAAGAAAAAAAAAAAAAGTAAAATTGTGACACAGAAATTGTTAAACTAGTGTTTAGATAATTTATGAGTAATTTAGATGAGGGGGAAAAGGAACTCTGTGATTATCAGATGGTGTGGGATTACAGACTTCAATCCAGACCAGAAGATTGTGGTTATCCCTAAAACTAGGGCCTGGAAATGAGAGTAGCTTGATGTGAAGGACTCAAGCAGGATACTGGGGCTGGCATTCTAATCTTAGTTTTAAGAAATTAGGTATAAAATATGAAGGCTTATACCAGTCTAAAAGACCATTTGGAAGAGGGAGGAATTGTTGGATTTTGCCAGTTTGTTTCAGAATTACCAGGTCTGACTGCTTCTTGACATTGCTTCTTTATGGCTGTGCATATGCCCAGGTAAAAATATGTGCACAAAATTATGATCTAAGTTTCCTTCTCAATTATAGCACACCAGATGTGCTGTATTTGTACCACACAATTTTTCTTGTTGATGTTAAATGTTTACACTTGATTCAGACCATTTGTGACTGCCAGTGTTGTGTGGGAGCAGTTCTTCTCAAATGTCTACCTCACATGCTCAAAACTTTTATTTCTGATCTTTAGGAATTCATGGCTTTCAGAAATGTAATATGATTTGCGGAGAACAGTTCAATTGCCTTTTAACCTTGGGGATGAACTACTTGCCAGGATTTCTGTTGAATTGGTAAGTTTTTAGTCAGTCCGTTTCAGCCTTCTTTCAGTTGATTTTTCTGGAGCAGACAGAACAACAGTGAAATTTGTGCCTTTGAGTGTTACAGTTGCTCTGTGTGTTGACTTTTACCTTAAAGCTAATGATTTTCAAAAAAATTCAATGTTCTTCTGAATGTTATGGTCGGATGGTAATTTGATATTCTCCCTCCCCATCCTCTGCATGGCTCTCTCCACATGAAGAACAGCAAGGCCTGGAGATACAAGTTATTTTACAGAACTCACAGAGGCCCTTGTATTTCCCTCATTTAGGTACATCACTATTCTTTTTGCTAAATAAGTAAACTGGGCGTCAGATCCTGTTT
The DNA here is from genome assembly GCA_014839755.1 of Sylvia borin. NCBI lineage: Eukaryota > Metazoa > Chordata > Aves > Passeriformes > Sylviidae > Sylvia > Sylvia borin. The sequence goes on along the minus strand of CM025993.1, from coordinate 4,502,855 downwards.
TTTTGAATGCATATTTATTCTTCAGATTCAAAACCACAAGCCAGGCTTTGGAAACACAGCTCATTTTCAGCTACAAGTTTGGTGATATGAACTAAAATTCCAAGTATTTCCAGAATTCAGATGTAGTGGTGACAGTAATTCATCAGTTCTCATCATAGCAGAGAAGAGGGAGTGTCTGCCTAGCCATGTGCATATTTGTGTTGGTTTTGAATGGGGTTCTTTTTTGGCAGCTTCTTAGTAATATTGCCCAGGGGCAAATCTTAGTGGCAACTGACAGGAGTTTTTGAGTCTACATTGTTCAGGAAATCGTAGAGATTGAAGCACAGAAATACCAAGTATTTCTGTAAGTATATGAACGATATAGAAATACCAGAATTGGACAAAACTGCAGAAAAATGTTGCATATTTATTTTATGTAAAAAAACGTCTTTAGTCACAGAATTTTAAAATGTACCAAAAAATCCCGCTTGTGTATAACAACTGCTTTTTGAGGCATCAAAGGGATGGCACACCAAGAGCTGCTCCTGCTGGCATTCTTTGTCCCTGGAAGTCTGGTTTTGGCAATGAGTAGAAATAGAAATGCTATCACTTTCCTAACTAATTTTTAATTATTTGCTTTAATTAATTGTAAGCAGAGACCACTTTTAGCCAGCACTAGTTAGGTTTCTTCACAGATTCTTATTGTTCCTTTGTTCATTAAATCACTGCTAACTTAATTTTGCTAAAACTAATGCTGACAGGCTTCAATAAACAAAGCCAAAGAGAGCTGAAGATTGGCCATCTGGGATCCTAAATTCATGGCACTTCAAGGATTGTTGGAGTAACCAGAAGATATAGAGGAGATGAAGGCCTGGGAAGTTGGTGACTCCTGAGAAAAAGATGATAAAAGAACTAAAAATATGGGCCAAAATAGCTTGAAGAGTGAAAAATCAATAACCAACAGAGGAAACAGAGATAATTAATGAATTATGTAGTTTGGAACCTACAATAATTTCACTGTTTGGAAAAAATGTATAAGTGAGTGAAAAAGCTTTGCCTCTGCTTCAGTGTGGAGGCTGAAAATATGACCACACTCACAAACCCTGGCCAAGAACAAAGCCAAGCCTGACTTGCTAACACAAAAAAGACAGTGCTAGAGAGGGTCATATTTTTCCTGACATTTTCATAGGATTTGGGTAACAATCTCATTTTTGAGAAGCCCAGGCAAGGAAAAGGCCTTGGGAGGTTTTTGCTTGTGCTAAAACCATGCCTAAGTACACACATGAGACCTCTCTGCAACCACCCAGGCTGACATGTGGTTGGTTTCTTAGAACATGTGAGAAACCACCTCCTCCACCAGTTCTGTAATTCCGTGGGAGCAAAGAACTTATTTCCTATCTCTGCTACAGCAATTTGGTGTCAAACATATGAACAGCCACAATAGGGACCAAGGATTTTATCTTAGATACATGGATATTCTTCCCTCTCACATTTCCATTTCCTCCTGCTTTAAAAAGTGTGAATATCCACCTCCTCAGAGTGAAGTTCATAAACCCAGCCCTTTTCTTGGGTATAAGGTGTGCCTGTGCTGCAGCTTCAGTTTAGTTTAGGTGTGTAAGCTTAATTTATTGCACATGGGAAGAATTAAGAAACACACTCAGATTTTTGCTGTTATTTAGTTTTGCAGTGCACTGCCACTCCTGGGTTCTTCTGTAGGTTCAGCATAAAGACCCTTCAGCTGTCATCTGCAGATCTCAATCGAAGGTGTTGACTGCTGATTACAAGCCAGAGCAATAAAATCCCATATAAGAATCCCATGGCCCTTTCCAGAATGCTGACTGCCTATGCCTAGTTATGCCAACAGTTTATGTGTAGCAGAGTTTCTAAGAGATGGAGGACGTGACTTATATTTGGAGTGAGGTGTGAGCAATTCCAGACTGGGCCCTTTGGCCTGTGGGACCTGTGGGCCTTTGTGGCACAGTAGAAATTCGCCTCTCTTTCTTAAGGTATTTTGGGTACTAACGGGTGTTCACATGTAGATGTATAGTGCTAATACAGTAGCCACCTTAAGGCGGCAAATGTGTACATTCTTTGTGTGCCTTGTAGTGTCAATAAAGTTGTAGGGAGACAAATATGGATGCACAAACAATAAACGTCAGTACGACATTTATCACTGCATCAGTGTGGACGTGTTGTAGCTCGGTCCAACCTCTCAAAGGGACTCTAACTTTATTTATGTAATAAAGGATTGTATGGGCCTAATTGAGCCTTTTATGCTACTTTGTCCTGTGAGATTGAAGATGGCAAACCATATTTATGGAAGTAATATAATCTTTTTTAGTGATGATGATTATTGTACTAAAAGACTTCAATCAAACCTGTGTCTATACTGCACAGTATAGACAGTTATAACTGAAGTCCCTGCTGCCTGTGCCTACCTCAGGTCTTACAATTAGTCATTAAAATCTTGGTTTCAGATGCCACAAGATACTGTAGGCTCTCTTTAAATCGCCAGATTTTCATTTTACTTTTAGCAACAGACTTGGGGGCTCTGTAGCTTCCTACACCAGTCTGTCCGTGCATGTGTGGTCAGCTTTCTCATTAAAAGACTAGGGGCTGTGAAAAGGTAGAATTTAGAGAAATTGGTATAGAACTATATACTGTGATAGGCTGGATTGCAAAGACGTTTTGGATTTCTTCCTTGGGATTTTTAATTCTAGTTATTTTTTCATCTGGATTTGAAGCTGGGAGTGACTTCCTTCTGGGATTGTGCACATCAGTCTTGTACAATTTACAATGCTGGATGATAATGCTGCCTTTTTAGAAAAGAGACAGTGTTTTTGTTGTACCTTGCACTTACTGTGTAATTAGTTAGTGCAGGTGTTATCTGATGATAGTTTTTTTTTAAAAAAAGCTACAAAAATCTAACAAGTGTACAGAGCACATGTAAATAATCCCTGCCAATAAAATCCTCCAGAATCAGTAGCCTCAGAGAAGTCATGGATGAGTGCTGCTACTACTTTCTCTCCTGAGAGTTTGTTCATTTGGACAAGATGCTCTGCAGTCTGATGGCTTCTCTTGCAGTGTTTCCTGGAGACCTCTCATTTTGGAGTGAGAGTAGTCTTCTTCTAAACCACCTATTATCGTTGTTAAGCCTTAAAGTCAGTGCTGCCCTGTTTATATTTATCAGACCCCTAGAGATCTCTTTATTTCTGTCGATGTCAGTCATTTTACCAAGAAGTTGTACAACCATATCTGAAAAGTAATGTCAAATAAATGTGGTTCCAGACCCCAGTATTGGCTATTGCTTTAAATCAATCACCATTTTAAATCTGAACAGAAAAAAAGAGACAAAAAATAACCCCAGATAAGCTTTATTGCAAGAAAAGTGTTGTCTTACTGATACAAATGTTGAAGAGAAAGGTTTTATTTTTAAAACATCTATTTTCAAAATCCCCAAACTCAACAAAAGAGAAGAAAAATCACTGAGTTTAACTCAGTATAGTCTTTGATCAGCACCTACATGCAACTGGAACAATCCTGGATGTGCTTTGGTTATTTTCACATGTGAGATGGCCAGTTACAGGCACCAGCTGTCACAGAAAGCACCACTGAGACAGACACTTAACACATGACAGTACAAAATGTAAAAAGAAAAAAAAAAAAATCACTAAAGTAAACTAAAACTCAAGTCACTGTACAATCACCTTTCTTACAGAACAAACTATGATAAAACGAGGCATGTATAACTACAGCATTAATGAGATTTCTAACATGGAACTTCAAATACATAACTTGCCTTGCCTGTGCTGCAATAATTAAGTTTGCAGGTGTGGCAGTCCTGACACAGCATTCAGAGCTTAGGAAATGCTGGCTTCGAGCCAGCATGAAATAGAGCGAAACATTCTCCTCTAAGAAACATTTTCTTCAGCTGCCTGCAGGAATTAATGCCAGTTTGTGAAGAACCCTTTCTGAGCATGAGGTGTGGTTGCCTGGGTTGGCTCATGAGGTCACTGTGGGAAGAGCAGCACAGTTCAGTTCTGCAGTTCTAAGGGGATTAAAAACAGTCCAGGTATTTTGCTACAGGGCATGTGCCCTCTCCACTATTTGCTGTGAGTGATTCAGAACACAATCCCATTGAGCTGTGAAATACCATCTCTGCAGAGACTGATATTGTGATACGTGTCTTTTATGACTCTTTTTTTCCCGTTTTTCCTTTCTTAGTTTTTATTTGCAAGAGCACTTTAGAGTATCCTACTATGTGAGCAGTTTACAATACCCCACTTCATAATATCCTACTAACTGATCTTTCAGCTCTGATATATTTTAGAATTACTTATATACTGTTTGGATGCTTGTCCAAGTAGAAAACAAAACATTTTTCAAATCTACATTTTTTTTTCTTGATTGAAAAAGTACCTCTAAAATGTTATAGCTCAAATTTATAAAACTAAAGGAAAATAAGCAACTTTTCCTTTTTGTTTTATGTAATTTTTTATTTTCTCCATATATTACTGCATTAAAAATAAATAAATTTCTAGAATTTTTTTCATTAGGAACTATAGCAAAATACCTGAAGTGCTATAGACTTCTAAAAAGAAAAAGAATAGCTCACATTTTTGTGCCATTAGCGCCATATGATGAATTCTTGAACTTCAGCTTTTTTAATATACTTTAAATCAAGGTTATATATAAAAGATACAGTAACCATTATTTGCCCCTGTAATAGAAGTTTTGACAATGGCAGAGTTTTAAGTCACCCTCCTGAAAGTTCTGCAGTTCTGGCAGGATGGAAAGGAAGGGCTCTTCCCCTCTGCCTTTCCTCCCCCAAAACACACTTTTCCAAAGCAGATTAGCTTTGAAAAGCAGATGTTCTCAGGTGTATAGACAGAACAGAAGTGGCTGAAGAACAGGACCATGGCTAATAGAGGCGCACCCACAGCCTCATACTGAGGGCCTCCCCTAGCTCCCCTTGGAGGTAGCTGTCCCCATCGCTGCTCTCCAGCTGCTCCCTCTCCTTCTCCTCGTACAGGGGCATGCTGGTGATCTCCAAGGCATGGAGCCCAGGCACTGCCCTGCCCCTCAGAGCATGCAGGTAGCTCGTGCCGTCCCTCAGGTGGATCTGGAAGGTTCCGTGCTCATTGCCGTGGGAGATGATGCAGCGCACACGGCGCCTGAGGGCCGGCAGCAGCTCCAGGATGTGCTCCTGGCTGCCTAGCCTGGATATGTCCACTCTTACCTTCAGGGGACTCTCTGTGTCAAGGCTTCCCCTGCTCATCTGCTCCACCTGGAGGAGGAAAGTGTGTTTAGAGCGGGAGAGAGGAATAATCAGGATAACAGTTAACAGTTTCTACCTTGATTCAATACAACACACTCTATGAATCCTAAAGGCATCAAACAGACCTTACAAGGACAATGAACAGGAGGCTCTGACTTCAGATTGAGAACCTGTTTAACTTTATGCTTGCAAAGAGACTATGTAGAGGAGTGTTAGAAACAAACATTTGAGATCACTTAAAAAATCATCAGGATATCAGCAAAAGCCAGATTTACTTTTCAAGGCCAAGGCCTAATAAGGATTTCTTCGATTGCACTGCAGCCTAGAAAGGAGGAGAGAGGAATGCATCACCACAGGGAGAACACGTGTGCTTACTGTGTTTACACACAAGACCCACAGTATGTTCCTATGACCAACAGAAACAACACAGAAATGCATTTCACAGCACTGCATGGAAATTCCCTGAAACCTTCTCTGAAAATTCCATACTGTACCAGTATGTAATGCAACTAATAAAATGTAGTGAAAACAAGGAAAAATTTTGGATAGGAGCAAGTATTGCAGTAAATACCTGAACCCCATAGATGATGATAATGATTAAAAGTGTCACTTTCACTCCAGTCCTTTGCTTTCTTTGCTGAAGAGCAGTAAGTATTAAGTCAGGAGTAATCATGGTGATTGGGACTTCAGAAAAACTAGCTGATGTGCTACTTAATGTAAAAATGTGTAGAATAAACTAATTTTAATGTACAGAATTGGGACAGTAAAATCAGCCTAAATGGAATGTACAGTAGTGCTCAGAGTCATGCTCTTATTATGATACCGCTGACAGAAAACCATGAAAGCAAACCTGAAAAGGTAAATATTTTGTATTAGTCTTTGTGAATAGCACTGGATGACATTGTTTCTGTGTGTATTGGTTTTTATTAAAAAAAGAAAATCCCACCTTTTGTTTTGTATATGATATAGCTTAGTTCATGAACCACAGAAAATAAGTGATGGATTGAATGAACTAAATCTAAACAGAACTCCTGAACTTCCTAATTTGTCTCATTCCATGCACAAAGAACTAAAGCTGGCCTTAAGATTGCATTTTGGACATAGGAAACCCTTAATGGCTTTTTTTCTCACCATTTGCTTTAGATGCTATTGTTTAGAATTCTTAATAGTTTTTTATGCTTCTTTTGTTTGTTTGCTTTATGACAGGTATGTTTTTTTAATGCTTTTTTCCTCAGCAGATGTATTTACATTGAAACTTTCAGGAATTCAATGAACATTCAATGATAGGAATTTTTCACAGAAGAAACAGGTCAGAATTTAGACCTTTCTAAGAAAGCTAATTGTCATAGTGAGTTTCAAAAGGCTGAGTGTGTTTTCTTACTACCTCCTGTCATTGATTTACCCAGGGATTAGTAAGTGTATGGAAGGAAAGGGAGACGGACAAAAAAAATTTTTGTCTGCACACCCTTTGCTCTGCTCATTCTTGCCCTTGCCTGGTATTGTCCCTGTTATAAGCGAAATAGCCGAATTATTTTATATAAAAAATTTATTAAAATTAATTAGGTTATAAAGAAATAAAAAAATAAAAAGCCCACCACCAAAAAGATGCCAAGCCCGGGGGTTGACACCTTGGTGAAACAAGGTTGGACTAGCGGTCTATCTGGCAAAAACAGTCCATCTCTTGTTCACGAGAAACTGTTGCTGGATCTTGATTTTTATAGGGATTTTGTGCCTTCAGGCTAGGTCCAGAATGTTAATCTCCTCAATCGTCCCGATATGATGCTATCTCTTGTTTTGCATAGTTGTTTACTGAAGTCTTTTTGTCTCTTCCCTCTGGCCTGACGGGGGTCCAGGTGACGACTGGGGTCCAGGTGGCGTGGGTGCCAGGTGGTAGACAGATGATGATCGCTCCTTGTCTCGTTTCAAGAAAATGTTATTTCACCCTATGCCTTCGAGTGCAAATGAGGTCTACCACCTTGGTTCTGAACTTTGCCTTGTGCCTTCAAATGCAAATGAAGTCTCTTCCCTGAGTTTACAGTCTGAATTTTACAAAAGAGGGTGCTTCATATGACTTTCAGCACTTTATACAAAATATCATGATAAGCATGAATTAATTCTCAGCCTCCCTCATAACATCCCTATAAACACTCTGATACATTTGCTGTTTAAATGCATTCTGTGTTGTTTGTCTCCTTACCAACACACTGATTCCAGTGGTAGTGCTGGATAAATTCTTCTGGGCACCCACATCTGTATCCACCCAGGATGTTCTGACAGCCATGCTGGCACCTGTGGTTTCCATCACATTCATCCACATCTGTGCATTCAGGAGGGAAGCAGAGCATGACACAGGATTACACTCACTGCCAAACACTGGTGGATTGGAAGTTTATTATGACCTAGCTGTGTGCTCTGGCAGCCCAAGAAGCAAAATCTGTGCTGGGCTGAGCCCCAGTGCAGGCAGCAGGGGAGGGGGGATTTTACCCCTCTGCCCCCTCAGCTCAGACCCCACCTGCAGAGCTGCCCCAGCCCTGGGCCCAGCACAGCAAGGAGCTGGAGCTGCTGGAGCCAGGCCAGAGGAGGCTCCAGGATGAGCAGAGGGATGGAGCAGCTCTCCCACAAAGAAAGACTGAGAAAGCTGGGGTTGTTCAGTCTGGAGATAAGAAGGTTTCAAGGAGATCTTAGGAGGCCCTTCCAGTGCTGAAAGGGGCTACAGGAGAGCTGGAAAGGGCAAGTAATGATGGGACACAAGGAAAAATGGCTTTTAGGCTGAAGTAAATTTATCCTGGATATATGGAAGAAATTCTTCCTTGTAACAGCACAGTTACAAGGCCCTGGCACAGTTTCCCAGAGAAGCTGTTCAGGAAATGTCTGGAAGTGTCCAAGGGCAGGTTGGATGGGGCTTGGAGCACCCTGGGACAGTGGAAAGTGTCACTGCCCATGGCAGGGAGTGGAATGAGATGGGCTTTAAGATCTCTTGCAATTAACGTCATTTTGTGGTTATAATACTTATGATAGACGAGCACAGTTTTAAGATAGAAGGACCATGTAGATTGTTCTTTTGGAAAGCCTGGCAGTCAACTAACATCCAGTTCTTTTCATCAGCGATCTGATTTGAGCTGTTGAGCCTTTCAGTACTCAAATTTGGAGAATAAACACTATTCCTGGTAATCCACACATTGTTGGTTTAGTGTAATGCTTAGAATTTGAGGGTTTTTGTAATTTCAGTTTTGAACCAACTACTTAGGTATAAGCTTCTCATTTCCTGAAACATATTGTAGTGTTTGAATGTCAAATTTGGATGTCTTTGCAATTGAAAACAAAAAGCACATAAAAACTCTCTGAGACAACTGTTAGTAAAAGGAGATAGCCACAACCATTCCACCCTCCAAATTCTAAAAACTCAGACATCTTAAATTTTATCTGCTATAGGAAAGAAGTAGATTGTAAGATACCTAATTTTTGAGCTACAGTATGCAAGTCTTGTAGAAAATAAAAAAAATAATTCTTTGTTTTTTAGGCACACCAGGACATATGCACTTTATGAAAGGCTCTAAATATCAATTCCTGTTTTAAATGTTTTATCAGAGGTATTAGTATTTTGAAAGTCATAAATTTCTTCATGTATGCTCTTGCATTTTTAATTCTCAGCAGCCAGGTGGCCTTGTACTGCCTTTTATTTTCCTCTTTGATCAATACCTGAGGTCCACTGAGAAGTCTGGGGCGCTAAAGTACAGATTTCCTGACTGAGGCTTCTCCTTGGGCAACAGAGAGAGATAAAGCTCATCAATATAATCTACATTTTAACTGTAATAATTGACTTTCTGAATGCAGTGAATTGGCCTTCTCAGGGTGTAACTCTGTGGTAGGAGAATCAAGTACAGGAATTTGGAATCTAATCTTAGTCCACCCTCAGGTGGACAATTAAAATTAGCCAGAATGAAAACTGTAGAGAAATTCTGTTTAGACACACAAAGAAATATATGTTAAAAAGCCCCACAGCTGCTAGACTTTTAGATGCAGAAACCTATATGAAGTTGAAATGGCAGCGTGAAAACAACTGTTGAAGAGTTCAAGTAGAGAGTCAGTCACCTTTTTATCCAAATTTCTGTAAAAATTATTCAGGGCAGTATGTTCTTGCATATACTTTTGTTATATTTACAAATAGTCTAATACTTTCCAATTTCTTTTTGTAATTACTTTTACTATGGCTGGTGCTCTGTTTTCTCCATCTTTAACATCAAATGGTTCACTAGAAACTGAAGTAAGGATTTGAATCATAAAATAAACCTGACTGATCCTAGCTACCTTCACAGTTTAATCCAGTAGAATCCAGAGAAAATCCCCTTTGACATTCACAGGTAAAACTTCCAGGAGTGTTTCAGCAAATTCCTTTTGATCCACACAGTGATGGACGAGAACCACATTCATTGTTATCTTCAAAATACAGAGGGAAAAGGTGGGTTTGCCTTGTGGCATGATGTTAGACATGTTCATATAATATAAAAATAAAATCCACAGAGGTGCAACATTTTGTTTTGTAACTTTTCATTTTTAAATGCCAGATGAACTGGAGACTCATGCAGAGCTATCAGTAATTAATAAACTGGAAGTGCTAGTGGTAGTTGAGTTGTGATATGAGTGTGGAAGAGCAGGCATGTAATTGCTGATATTGGAAAAATGCTGCCTTTTTGTGTTAGCTGAACTGAAACAATTTCAGTTGGCAAGATTCATACATTTGCTTAAGATCTAAAGACATCTGTATTTACTAAAAAAAGAAAATGTAGTCTGGTTTTGGTTAACTATATTTTAAATGAGATTTTAATAATTCATCCTTTTGTCTCCATGAAGTTATACTCAGAACATGATAACATGTATTAAATATGGACAACTCTTTGCTAAGCAAGAAAATAGAAATAGTGAACAGACTGGATAGACTAATCTCTTTAACTGTAATTGCTGCTTTTCAAAATCTGTCTTCTACCCTCTTGACACTATCGCTCTGCATAAAGAGCACAAGAGATAATAATGTTTTTCTTACAGAAAAGCTTATGAAAGAAAATGAACGTTTTTCTTACCAATACAAACTGTATGATGTTGTGTAATACCAGGTGGACATTTGGATGTGACGCCGCCAAGGGTGTGGACACACAGGAACTGACAGTTGTGTTGTTTGGTTTGACATTCATCAAGATCTGAAAATAAGACATGCTGTTGTCTTTAAAAAAGTCAACAAAAAGGCACATTTAATCAAATTTGATAAAAGTATCATACTTCTAAACCAATTCCTTTTAAGTTAAGTTGCAACCAAATTAAAAGTTACTGTGTATAACCTTCTTACCTTTACATGCCTTTCCAACTTCCTGAAGGACATAGCCCCGGGGACATGAGCACTGATGGCTCCCTTCTGAGTTCTTGCAGATAAAATTGCACGGTCTGGGAGACTGGGAGTACTCATCAAGGTCTAAAGAGAAACAAATGTTATCTTTTATCTTCATCTCTCTGACAGAAAGATGTTTGCTACACAGCACAACATTTTAGTGAAAAATGCTCATAGAAGAAGGCTCCCTCTTCACATCTGTTCAGGGTTCCTATTCCTTTCTCTGGGAATGTGTTGCTGTGGAGTTTATATGGGGTTACCACTACCATGACAAACTGCCTTGAAGGAGTAGTACACTAGAGTGACAGTGGCACTGGCATTTTCATCTAAGCAACAAATATTTACTTTTTGGTATACTCTGGTGTACTTGGACCTGCAAACCAAGAAAAAAGTGAGAAAAATGTAGACCATGAAGTAATGAGCTGGTTTGTCACTTAAAGTAGTTACACAGCTTTAACCAATTTCAGTGATCATTTTACTGCAGGAATACTGCCAGCAGAGCTTGTTCTTCCATTTCCCCAAATGAAATACAAAACCAGAAATGTGCATTAGGAAAAGAAATAAAGGACATGAGATAAAAGAGATAAAAAGAATAGTTTGCTACAGGGATTTACAAAGGTTGGTATATTACTGTGTAACAACTAAAAAAATAAATGACAGTTACTTCAACTGATGAGTAATAAATGAATTTTACTGTTACAAGATGTGCCTGTTATGTCAGTAGTATAGCTAGCTTTGCAAAAGCACCGGAAGGAGCCCATGGTGTTCATGCACTGCCCATTCCTGCACAGGTTTGGCAGGACCTTACATTCATCAATATCTGTACAGGAATTATTAATTATGTCATGTCTCAGTTTTAAATTCAACTTTTTTCTTCTCTTCCATTTTTGCAGAGTTCCTCATCATCATGTTTCTGACACGAACTTTCTCCCTTCTCCCTCTTTACAAACTCAATGCAAAGCCAAACATCTTTCAAATTTCATTATTGTTCTTTGCACCAACACGTTCCTGCTGTTTCACTGGGTACTCAGGTTCCAGTTTTGCTAATTCCAAATACAAAATCCATACAAGAGAATTTTCTTACAACTACTTCCATATCAAAAATTATCACCAACATTAAAAAATACACATTAACTTCTGCTTCCTGTGTGGAAACAGTATCTGCAAAGCATTGTGAGATCTCTGTTAAATGAGATGGTTGTTGCCTTTGCCATGTGTCCAACTTTTCAGCAATAAAAGAGCTGTGGGATCATTTCTAGCTTTTAGTTACCGGTTGGTACTTCCAACCAAATTCTAATCCTGAAAATTCTGCACATCTGATCTATTTGCAGCTACTGTCAAATGTGTTTTTAATTTCTGGTCTCTTGGCACTGTCTGAAAAATCAAACTCTGTTGTTTAACAGAAAATTCTCCAAAGGAACTTCAAAGGTAATTTTGTGTTTTCTTAAGCACACAAGCATATTCTTTTCTCCTTTTCTGCCTCTTTTCATCTCTGCAAATACCTCTTCCATCTGTGGTATAGCCTGATCCATGTGGACAGAGTTTCTTGTACTGAGTGGTTCTGGGGAGGGGGCAGAGCCTGCACTGGTTCCCCCAGCCCTGGCCCCCATCACAGCAGCACTCAGATCTGGTGACAAGGTTCTGGCTGCTCGAAGCCATGTGGCACACGGTCTGCAGAACTTCAGCAAAGCAAAACCCCCGGCGATTATCTGTGAGGAAGAAGCAGAGAGGATGAAATAGAGGAGATAAAGATCTGCTCCATTAAGCATCAGGTGTATTATTCTGACTCTGTCAACATATGCAAGCAGCAGAAAGCTATTAGCCACCACGAAGTCCATCTTGATTTAGCCTTTCAAAATTGTTGTGTGTTCAGATAATATTCTGCCATTCCAAATATATCCAAGACTTCCCTAATGTTCAGTATCTGCATGAGCTGGGTAAGAATTTTGCTTGTAGGAAAGTTGTGCCCTTAGTAGTAAAACAGGCTGTGGGAAAAACTGAGCTTCCACTTCAGCTGCCTATGCTATGTTTGCATTTGAATGATTTATTTGGAGTGGGGTTAGAAGTTTGTTTTGTTTGTTGGTTTCACTGGCCAAAATAATACATTTGATCATCTGTAATGATCCTGCTGTGGTTTAAATAAAAAATCATTACAACTTGAAAGTGTGTATGCAACTTAGTACTTTTTCAGTGGTACTCCTAGATTTTGTCTGGGAAAAAATAGAATTGTATGGCCTTACTGCTGGTATGTCCCTGTCTAATTTTAGTTTAATTTTTAAGCCTTTTGATTAACACCTGTCAAAAACGAAAGGGGAGCAAAGCTTTAAAGTCATGGGGCTCCTACAGGCTTCCTTCAAACAGCTGAGGAAAAATACCTGTTTCCAGTGACAATAGAATCTCCAAATCTTGCCTTCTATATAGGCTACGTCACCTGTCTTATTTCTTGATTAAAATGGAGACATAGTCAATTACTGATCTGAGAATGCTTATATTTTTAAATGAAAGCTTTTGGTTTTTTTCCTCTCAAAGCTAGTAGTGATCCCTCAGAATGTATACATGCATCAATACTCAGCTGACCTTCTCTTCTACAAATTAGAAGAATCTGTACCTTTCTTACAAGAATTAGGCAAAGACAAACTCTGGCTTTAGGAAAGACTTAATTTGTCTACCTGGTAACTTAACTGTTTACATCAAATAAAACTGTCCTCACTGAAAGTGTCAGTTCTGTGAAACAAAATATTTGCTGTAGTAATTTGCAAAACTTTGAAGATTTCTGCTCTCCCAGACAGGGATGTTGTGCAGGTCTTTAGGGACATTATGACCTGAAGAACACATAAATGCTTTGTCTCCAGTTTGAGATGTGGAATGAATATTAATGTGAGCAGAATATAAAGGTTTGCACAATGTAATTAAAACAATGTAATCTATGACTTAATACTTGTGCTATAATTCAGAAGTAATTCTGTGTTTCTGCCAGATCCATTTTTCATTGTAATTTCTAACCCAGCAAACCTGAAAGGAAAAGCAGCAAAAAGCAAATCTTTCCAAGGCAGAAAATAATAAGAAAATTACATATTAAATATAGGAAAGCAATAATGACCTCCAAAGAGGGTATTTCCTTGGCATTAATGATTGGCTGGGGTTAACAGACTGCAGTTTTCTCTTCCCATCTGGTTCTAATCCTTAGGAAATACTCTGCACTTCAGTGTTATTGCTTAGCCATGAAGTCAGCACACTCCTCATGACAATTTACAAGGAGCTGTTTTTATAGCAATGGTGTAAGGTAAATATGCATTTTTCATGCAAGAATACTAATAAACACACCCTTTCAGTACTGTATGTACACTTGAACACTGGTCAAGAGAACTAAATTTTTGCAGTTCCATTTAACTCCAAAAATGGGAATGGTGAATTTTATAGTGCAAATGACAAATATGAATGTATTAAAAAGAAAATACATGTTGATGAACAAAAATCCTCCACAAGTCTTTAACTTGCAGGCCTGCCTCAAAAAAATCTTGCCATTTTCTGGTAAAATCATAGTATTTTATGTCTGAATTAAAGGTACAGAAAATTCAGATGCCTAGTTGTCATATGGTGCTTAAGATCACATTCTGAATAACGAAACACTCAGTTTTACTCTGCATTCATTTTTTAATTATCTCAAGGCAACTAAATTCTCCTTCTTTAAAAATCCCTGTATTTTGTCTACATTTATGTCATATAGAATTAAGATGCTTCTATATGACGCCTGATTGCTACAATTCCTATTGCTATTAATTCCTATCATTATTTAATAATATTGAATAATATTATTTAATATTGTATCATTATTTAATTAAGACGTGTAATATTTTAGTTTTAATTATTTTAATTTTAATTATTTAATTTTACACTTAATAAGTGTAATTATTTAATTATTTTAATTTCTGTAGATATGACAGCTGTTAAGTATTCAGAAGCCTAATTTTCTCTCTGCATTTACACTCAAATGTGAGATGAAATGTGTACAAAACACATTTCACCCCCCATAACACCCCACATAACACCCCCCTTAACACATTTCACCCCCCATAACACCCCACATAACACTTACTCAGGGGAGGGTTCAACCAGGGGCCAGTGGCGTACAACAAGGGTGTGGCTCTTAACACAAAAGTCAGGCGAGAGAACCATACAGAGAACAATGGGAGGGGGAAGCCTGGGTCCTGTCCAATCACTCGACGCCCTCCCTGGAACCTTCTGGACACAGGGAGAGGCCCCAGAGTGACAGACAGGACCAGGAGGTTATATAACCGATGACTGACATATAACCGAAACTGGTGTAAAACCATATGGGGAGGAACATGGGGGGTTACATAGAACAAACCATTGCAGAAAACCATATCAAACAAATCATGAACATAAAACATGAATAAAATGCACCACCACAGCTGTCAGCTCATGGGAAGTAACTCTCACTGGAGAATTAAGGTGCACATTCTAATTAAACCACACTATTTCATAGAGTATTACAATTTCCAGGCTTATAACATTACCTCAATTACTGCATCTGGAGATAATTCAAGTACTCCTAAGGGACTGCATGCCACCAAGTCTACCAACAGAGGAAAAAATGTTACATGGGGCGTTCTGGATTTTATCTGGACCCATATGCACTCAAGTTCTTTCCTAAAAACCTGTCCCTGCCAATCCCAAGTTTTGGACAACATAATTTCATTTCCACAGGATGATTTTCTCCTCCTCAACTGTTCTGAAAATGAGGCTTTATAATGCCTATTATTTTGTAGGGTTACTTCAGCAATGCAGACCTAAAGGTGCACTGCATAAGGAAAAAATATGGAGGAGGAAGAATAAATGAAAAATATATTTGATACACAACATGCTCTAAGAAAAACTGTACTTTGCAGCACATTCTTGTTACTTTAATTTTTTATTTCCTGGACAAGAAAAGGATTTTAAACACTTTTTAAAAGATGTATTAGCTCTCTCCTGAAGCTGAAGGAACAATTAGATTTTGTTTTGTCATCCATCTGTAGCAGAAAGGAGTGTAAAGCTTCCTTCTTTTCTTTTCTTATGCTCTGCACAAGGGGGAAGACCTTGAGGTTTATGAGCCTGTTTATCAGCCCAGGAAGGTGTCGGTTGCTTTATCACAGTGTCTTGGTTTAGGAAGACAGGTATCTGCCAGGGAAAGCTGGAGCTTCTCTTGGAATGGAGAATGTAAACCACCACCACCACCTTTTTTCCAATTATAATTTTTTCAGTTAAAAGCTTTTAGGCAAAAGATTTTGGAAATAGAAATAGCAGTTTTTTACTGGTATGTATAAAAACAAACAAACAAACAACAACAAACGAAAACAAACAAACAAAAAACCACTACAGCATTGATAACAAAAACAGTACCAAGAACTTCGAGGATTTTGCTTTACAAAAACTCCCGGCAGTTTGGTCTCAGTGCCTTTCTAGGATACTCAGAGCACCAAGCTGGGAACAGTGGAAAAAGAGTCTCGGTAGCTGTGGAGTGGCAGGATGTCCCAGCAGGGCAGGGGCAGGGTCCTGGCAGGGCAGAGGGATGCAGGGTCACTCTGTAGCAGACGAGCAGACGTGCTGATGGAACCACGAGAGCAGGGCAGGGCTGGCCCAGCACTCGCAGGGCGGCAGAGAAGCTCAGAATTCCAGGGCGAGCAGATGATGGCAGATTTCCCAAGACTGGACTGCAGTGAAATCTTCCAGCAGGAGCACCAACCCAGCCGTGCCTTTTCCTCTAACGCCGAAAACCACACAGATAGGATACCTGAAGGTCATGCCTCAAATCCCTACCCCCCTCCGAGCTTCGACCATCTTTTTGTTTTGTTAAATAGTCTTAAGTACGACATTTAGTCTCCTTGGTAACTTATGGGGAAAGAATTCTTTAGAGTAAAAAGGAACAAAACCTAACCCCTAACACACAGGAATCCACAAACTGAAGTAGTCCAAACTCATCAGATATTCTAGTGCCCTGTGGTTTAGGGAATGTGAAATAGCAATGCCTGTGTCAGCTCTGCATAACTTCTCTCATGTTAGAAGAGCAGATCTGGTGGGTCTGCTCTCCTAAAATGAGCAAAGTTATGCAGATTAGCTGTCGTGGCTTTCTTATTGCTAGTCTGCTTCTAATTTCTCACCCTGTCCGAGTCGTGCAAAACTGTGAAATAAAGGAATTATCTTAAATTTATGAGGCAGCACTGGTGGGATAGAACAAGTGGTGCCTGTGGACTGTACCTGTAGCCAAAGATGTGCTGTGAATACCAAGGCAATCTAAAGGAGCTGAGAGATGCATTAAAACATCAGTGAACTGAAGGTTACCACAGTAGTCCAGATATTCAGGATAATATTATATTATCTCAATTTGCTGTAATTAAAAACCACTCTTAATTAGTTTAAAACATGACAGTAAGCATTAACATCTAGGGCTAGTAACAGTAGAAGCCACTGCACTCAATTAACTTTCTTCACACCCTGACAGCTCTTCTGTTTAACTACACATTGTCCTTCCTCCTTGGCATGCCAAGCCAGCAGCAATGAAAATAAAAGCTTGGGTTAGGTCTCTTACCCACACAATCATTATTACGAGTTAATTCAAATCCTGGATAACAAAGGCAGTTATATGATCCAACTGTGTTCTTGCAGGTTCCATTTCCACACGGATACTGTTCACATTCATCAACATCTGCAAGGAGAGACAAACTGCATGTGGGAACTTTTTTTCCCAGGTATGGGTTAATGAGTTGTTTGTGCACAATTGCAATATCCTAAACTTTGGTCCCTCGTTTAATCTGTCACCTTACGTGTTTATGCTACAGACTTCTACAGCTTCTCAGTACACAGAGGAAAATACTACATGATGCAATTTTGTGTGTATTTTAAAATAAAGGGTACTGTTACATGTAAAAATAAATGTGTATGTGCAGTTATCTGAAGGCATTCTGTCTTTCTGTTTCCCATACTAACATCTATTAATTTCTTAATTAACATACAGAAGTGATCAGGTCCGAGTACAGAGGATTTAGCATCACACCCCTGAAATGATTGTTATGTATGTATTTTACCTCAGAGCCCATGAAAAGCTGTTGAAAATGTAATTTAATTTATGTAAGTAAATGGATAACGTCAATATCACATCCAGAATTACAAAGACTGCTTACAAACTTTTGCAAACTTCCATTTTCAAAAGGCACTAAATCAATGTCTCCTGCCATGTTTCACAGTAATTTCTGGAGTTTCATGGGGATCTGGAAGCTAGTGAGATTGCTAGTTCTTCAAAATTTTGCTTTGTCAAAACAGGTCACTTTCCCAAATATCCTCCTCAGATAGTCTGACTAATGTGATTTAGTTTAAATACATGCAGACTCCAGGCATTTATGAATATGTACTACAGTAGGAATGCATTTTAGATATCTATTTAAAATTGAAATGCATCACCTTTTCGTTTTAAAACCCCGTATAACTGATTATGAACTAAAAGAACAAGATATACATTCTTATTGTTCAATCTTATTTCTTATATAATATCTATCATGCCATCATTTTCACATGAAGTTAGCATAGTTACTTTAAAAGGGGGATTCTGTTTATTAAATTGCATATGAAACTCAACAGATTTAAATAACTGAAAAATGTGTGCTTTAGATCCAAGCTCTATCACTCTCTGATATGTCCTATAAAACTCTGTCAAATAAGCCACTATTATGTATTTCTGTGGAAATATTTCATGAGTAATGTGGAGGTATCTTGGAACTGTTTTGTTCTGAGTTTTTTTCTCAAACTTATTTATCCCCTCCAATGACAACTTCACAGACTTTTTTCACAAAAAAACCCCCAGAAATGCATGAATCAGTTTTATAATATCAGTATAACCTACTGAAAAGATTAGACTAATCCTCTCCCCTGCAAAGAGCTCACAGCTAAACAAACCATACATAGAAAAGTATTTTCTCTCTATACCCATGCACATAGTCTGATCGTGGGATGCCTTGAAGCCATTGTGACATACGCACTGGTAGCTTCCCTGCATGTCCACACACAAACCACGACTGCAAACATTAGGAATTTCCAGACATTCATTGCGATCTATAATAAAACCATAAAACAGATGGTGCATGTTACTGACCTCCATTATATCTGCGTTTTACACAATAATGTTTTTACAGTCTGTTGGTACAATTAAACCAGGTTCAAAATAATCTGTTAAGTAAATCTGATTCATAACAGACCTTCATTTTACAGGAAGCACTTGCCTACACACCTTTAGGATAAAACTACTGTCAGGATTTGGCTGACACCTGGAAAATGTCCTTCAAGAATGTCACTCTATCTTCTCTTTCCTTTTACTAAGAAATGTGGCTATAAAGCAAAATAGCAGAATGCACAAGGTAAGAGAAAATAAAGCATATGAGAGAAACACACGTATACCATCAGTGAGGTAAAAACAGGAGATCAAAGTAATCTGATTTCTTACCAACACAAGCACCACTGGGCGACAGTTTAAAGCCAGCAGCACATTAACAGTGGTAGCTCCCAGGGCTGTTGATACAGTCAGCATTTCCCTGACAGAGGTTGTCCCCATTGCTGCACTCATCAATATGTGAAACACCAAGAGTTTAGCCATCAGAAACCACTCCTGTCTCAGATTTACACTGCATTGTCTGTCTGTGCAAGAGGAAACTTCAGCCCTCCGCAAAGCTTGAGCAGCTTGACCTCCAGCCCTGTGTGCTGAGAATGCACAGAAAAAGCAAAATCAACACCATTTCACCCATGTCACTTTCAGCATGAAAGAGGATCCCACAAACTCAACTTACCAAGCATCAAAGTCACTTTGCAAATTTTGAGTATCTACCTAAAGAAATTTTTGTATTCAAATAAACTTCCTCTTTGCCTTTGAATTGCTGTGAAAAAATAAGTGACAGTTTGCAACTTTTTAGGTTACACATGTTTGCACAAAATCCTCAAACAAAGAACAAAACTCTACTGACTCTATAACACACAAAACTTTATTAGCTTCTGTGAGTATCTCTGCCTCTAAAACTCTAGAAGAGACTGAAGTTGGGGAAAAAAAAAAAAACCCACTAAGATACTTTTCTCTGAAAAGTTCTAAGAACAAGAATTAAATTTTCTCCCTAAAATATAACAAACCAAACCAAATGCATTGACTACCTACTTAGGAGTTTGACAGAAAACAATTACAAATTTTACTAAGTGCATGTGCATCTGTATTAAATATAGGCACTTAAACAGATTTATAATCTTGAGCCCTACAAAAAAAATCACAGTCTATATCTCTTAGATTCTGAAAACCACGTGAATTAAATGTTCCCCTTCCCTTCAG
Organism: Sylvia borin; assembly: GCA_014839755.1. Lineage (NCBI taxonomy): Eukaryota > Metazoa > Chordata > Aves > Passeriformes > Sylviidae > Sylvia > Sylvia borin. Next base: position 4,482,857 of record CM025993.1, on the reverse strand, counting down.
GATAAGTTTAGGGGGCTAAGGAGAAAATAATCAAGTTTCAAATCAACGTCACAGACCAGGAGCAGGTCATTGTAGCTGAAACCGGTGGGGCACTCACAGCGGAAGCTGGCAATCTGATTGATGCAAACTCCACTGGCACAGATTCCTGGGATTTCCTTACATTCATCAATGTCTGAAAGGGAGAGGAGCTACTTTAAGTACAGTTGATCATGTCTTTACAGACTGCAAGGATTCTTATTTCCACCATGTTTTAAACTGAGGTGAAATGTTCCTTTTGATGAACAGAAATTACACACAGGTTGTAAAACCACACATGTGCCCATTATGACAGAAAATGGCATATTAAATTTAGGAAGCATTCGAAACAGAGCTACACTAAGTATTGGTCAAGATGCAAAACTTACAAATACACAGAGAAGTCCCACAAGATTTTTAAAGGCAAAGCTTTTTATCGTAATTAAAACTCAAAATCATTAACTCAAGATGATGGCAGGTGAGCAAAATCACAACAAAATGTAGAAAGAAAAAAAAATTGTAAGCATTTTACATATAAATTGGTCTCAATTTATGTCACCACTGTAACTCCAAAATGAAATTTTAACAACTTTAGTATATGAAATGTTTATTTCAGTTAATGTTATGCAGGCACAAAATCATTATGCAAAACCATTTTTGGTTAAAATAAGACTGGTGAAACTTACCAACAGCTTTTCCAGTATGGATGTCAAAAGTGAAGCCAGGAATATTTCTACACAGGCTCTTGAATTCAACTAGAGCAAAACAGAAAGCAATGCATATTCAGGGAATGCTTAAATCTCCCAAGAATTACCTGCACTTTTCTCAAGAGTTGGTTTAAGCCAGATGTATTCAGGAAAGCAATTGCCTCTTTAGCTTGTACTGAAAATTCAGACTGCCAACAAATTAATGCAAATTCAAATAGTAATTCATAACTTCCTCAAATCTTTGCAGACTTTGGCACATGAGTAAACGTCTGATTTGAGAATGCAGCTATTCAGTTAGGTTTTGGTTTTTTTTTTTAATAGAACTCCTTAAGGTTTATTCCTGTTTTCTAAGCATCTACAGTAGTAAGAATCTACAGCAGCACCTTCAAATATGAGAAATAAATAAAATTTACCTAAGTAAATTGATTACCAGTACCTAAGCTTCCTTCACAATACCATCTGTTTTATTTTCTGTGGAATTACTGCAGATTAGTTCCACTGAGCTGTTCACCAGAATGGAGGCCGTGCTTTAAAAAGAGATGCTCCAAAAACCCCACATTTATTTAACGTGCTCCATCTGTACGCTCTTTTTTGCACTAGGAGAATGAGAAATGCTTGATGTGAAGTCTAAAATAAATTAACCCCCAGTTTTCTAGAAAAGGTGTTTGAAATTGAGTTGGTTTGGAACAGAGAGAAAATTTCTAGCATGGATTCTATTAATTACTGCAGGTGAGGTTTTAGCGGCTGAATAATGCTCTCCTGATGAAAAGTTACTACACATTTACAGTAACAATCTTTTATTTAAGTAGAAATATAAAAAATGATAGGTCTACAACTATAAGCATGTCAAAATTCCATAATACTACCAGAGGAATTTGTACCTGTTTGAGGGAAATGAAGCAATTCCAGTGTGAAGACAAAACCCGTTCGAATGAACAATTTGCAAACAATAACCACACAGCCACTATACAGCACCTTTTCAGATCGTATCAGCATGCAAATTATCCAGAAAAAGTATGTTTCAATACTCAGTTTCCAAACTACTGCCAAGGAAGCATTTCAAGGTGTGTGGAAGGGTATTTGTATACATTCAGGGCATTAGGTTAAAGTGAAATATGCTTAAAAAAAGTGAGTATAATTTATGAAAACATCAGATTGACGTAAAATTCAAAAGGTTTCTGGAAGTTTAATATCTGGAGAGCTCCATGAGTGCTTGCCTCACTGTTGGTGCTACTGAGGACCTACAAGAGACCTCTTTACCTAAAAGAAGGAGTATGGAGCCTGCCTTTGATGTGTCTCTAAACCTGAAATGCTGACAAATTATTCTAGCACCAAAAATAGAAAAGCTCCTTCTGTATTCCTGCAAGTAATGCTCTTTAAACTGCAGCAATCACAGTCTTTACTGGCTGTAGAATGAGTTTCTTATCAACTACATCTTAATGGCAGATCTTCAGCAGCAGCATGATTCTGAAAAGTTCAACTATAATTATAAATGGAATAGTTCTTGCCTCTTTTACACCAAACATCACCATTTTAAGCAAATTTAGTTAATTACTGCTCAGAATGGTATTTGGCAAAATCTTTTTCACACATTCAGACATACTTAAGTCATTTCTCTAAGCCAAGCAAGAGCCAGCATGAACTTTCTCCTTTCTTCTGTCATCAGCACTCCCTCTTTTCTTCTGTCCTATTGGACAGAATAGCTCCTTAATGCTCACACAGGTTACTCTTGCAGTACAGGGTACAGGGCTACAGAGCTGCCTATCACAGTGCTTTACCATCCAGCAATTTACAGCTCTTTCACAGATGTATCTTTAATACATGTTACCATAAAAATTTAATACACTAATATATTTTACATACTACTAATGTGTAAGATTTGAGGCTTAGCAACTTAATTTCTGCAAGGAGATGTATGCCATTTACTGCTGTCAGTAAGCCTGTCAGTAAATATATCAGACAAAAACAGAGCCCTGTGCTACCCTGTCTTAGTGGGCAGTGATCTTCTACTCCCATGATAAAACACATTCGGTGTGGGAGGATGAGGAAGAGGCTGGAAAGGGTTGCAGGACCTTTATGTTACTTCCATGTTTCCTGAATTTCACTGAATTCAGTTTTTCACTTTTTCCCCCCCGGTTTTTACTGTGTAGCAAAAGACTATATAATTATGCAAGGGTTGTATGAAAATGTCTTTATACAAAGTGACAAAATAGCCATACAGAAACATGCCAGAGATTTACCTTCTGGAAGCTTGGCTTTGCATCAGTGACTTTAAAAAAATCTCAAAATCCCATATACTTATAACTATACTATTTTTTAGGACAAAAAGATCTGTCACCTGACAGGAAAAGCACCAAGATCAGGCACTCCGGAAATCACCAAACCATGAAAGAATTCTGCACATTCTTCGTTACTTCTTAACAGGGAAGCAGCTTTCCACGCTTCTTTGGGTAAAAAAAATAAACAAAAAAGGACTATTATGTTTGATTAAAGTCTGTATGCTAATAGTTATGATCTGCATAATGCATAAAACCAAACAAAACAGTCTTTATACTTAAAGTCATCAAACAGACACTGATTGCTAAACATAAACAGAGAAAAAGGAAGAAAGAGCTCTGTTCACCATGAAAAAAAAAGGCAAATGCATAGGCATCTGAAGTTCACTTACAATCCTGATCAGGGCAGAATAATGCTCTGAATGAGCCACCAGGCTCAGTCTGGTGACATGGTTAGGGTTAGTGTACCCCAACCCCTGTCTGTGATGTGCAACCCCAAGCCAGATTGCAAAACAACTGATTACAGAACCTAAATGCAGACATTCAACCATTTCCACCTGGAATTTGTGTTTGATCCCTTACACAATCCATTTTCATGGGGAAAATGTTCAACTATGCCTGCAAAAACAGTAAAGTCATTTAGAAAAGCTAAGAAGGCAATATTGAAATATTTCAGGAAATATTTAAGTCCCACAACTGCTTGCACAATACCAAACAATTTTGGTTTTAACAAATCATTAAAATCAAAACATCAAAAACAAATCATCAAAAGCTGCAGAAGTTCTTGAGCATTTGAGTGTCACCAATCTAAGAGGAGAATTCTTTCGATATATCCAAGAACATTAATTGCATGAATCTCTGCTAGCAGTTTGCTGTACTTTTCTCATAATGTTGTCACCGTGATGACAATTTCATGACATTTAGATGAATGACTATGGGAAAGAATTTCATAAGCTCTCTGTGGTAGCAAACACATATTTCCTCTCTCAAGCTTAATTCCACTTCCCATTCCTGACTGCTAGGAGCATCCCTTCCTTTCCCCCCCTCCTATTTAAGAAGGAAAAGAAAAAGGCTCTTTTCTCTTCAGTCCTATTTCCCTCTTCTTTACTGTGAGAGAAAAAAAATCTTTCTTAAATTATCTGTTGCTTACCTCATGTCACCAGGATAAACCACTTGGAAAGGAAGTAATACATTTTTTACACTAAAATCACAAATTACTTAGAAATCACAGTACATAGATTTAGGCACAGATTTAGTGGCATTACACCAGTAAACTTGGCACAAGTGTATTAAACAATAAACTGTGTTTGTACAAAAGAGGCACATGAGTCTTTTTGTTTTATCTAAGCATCTCTGCTCTTTTTTACAAATGTAAACAATCTTTCAGTGAATGTCAGGTTTCTCAATAACCTGATGATTCTCCCACCAATGACTTTTGTGAGTTGAGCTTTCAGGGGTGTTTTATTCCAGGAAATCAATTTCATAAACACTGACTGAAAATGATCCATCCTTAATTATTTTCACGTCCATTTACAGAAGAGAATTTTTTACTTCCCATTGCAATATTCTACCTACTGGGCAACTCTAGCAAATTCAGTCACCTTCAGTAGAGGCAATGTAAAAGGAACCAAGCAGATCATGGATCAAATGTGAGACACAGCTGAAAAATCTAGAAAGGCTTCCTATACTCAAGTAAGAAACCCAATCTTGATGTTCTGACAGACTAGGACTACCAGAATAGACGTGTCTCTAACTATCAAGAACTAAATTAAACTCTCCTAAATTAATTTTCCTGCAAGAAAGACTGGACAGAAGGTATCTGTGGTCAGCCAGTATCTTCAACACCAGTATTAGTGCTCAGTAAAAGTTCTTTTGGGATGAAATGTTAACTCTAGTTAACAGGTCAAAGCAGCAGATAAGCAAAGAAAGAACAAAACAGGATGACCACAGAAGACTTTACCTGTTCCTGGAGTTGGACACAGCTCACAAGGTTTATTCCAGGCTCTTCCAATATTGTATGTGCAGCAGCACATCCTTTTGGTCACATTGAAGGGCAGTTCATTCTCACACAAGGTTCCATTATAGCTTCTGTAGCAAAAGCTTTTACTCATGTCTGGATGTGAGAAAAGAAGCACTTATGATGTAATCAACATTATGATAAACACAGTATATAAGTCCCCTACCAAAGCACACAATGATTCATTAACTCTTTTTTCCTGAATGCAATATAAACATAGGCATTTAAAAATAATTTAATGACTGATATGTTCTACAGTCTTTGTTTTAGACTAATGTGACATATTTTCTGCTTTCATTTTAGGACACAAGGGAGGAAAAGGCAAACTCCTAAGAAATCATAAACACAGTATAGCTACTCATGAGATCCATATGTATGGTAAACCCACCATTTGGAAATTATCAGCTAAAATAACCCAGTGAACAGTGAGCCCTGTTAAGGAATTAAGAGTCCTTGAATGGATATCTTGAAGGGATATCTTTCCTGACAACATGACACCAAGTGGCAGCCAAAAATAGGCAAAATAAATACAAAGAACAGGGTCTGGCCCTCAAATAGTCTGATATTCCTGCAGTTCAAATACAGATGACATTTTGCATACCCATGCTGTTGTGTCCTCCATTCATCTGCATATACTCAGGTGGGCAAATGCAGGTGTAGTTCCCCAAGGTGTTGTAGCACGTGCTGGGACGACAGACTCCAGGGTGTGCAACACACTCATCAATATCTAGAGGCCAAAAAAAACCATTGCAGTTAACAAGGGAGAACAGGTCCAAGTCAAAGCAAGTGTTTCTGAGAAATACAGCCATAATAAACTAAGATAAATGCTAAGATAACAAAAATTCTTCATTTAAAGAAAAGCTTGGAAAATACAGCTCTGATTTTAACCTCTAAGTTTAGCCTTAGTTCTCTTAAGCATAAGACAACACATTAAATAAACTAAAAGTTATTGAACTTGCCACTGACATAGGAACAAATCAGCTTCACAAGACCATTCACACCTTCTTCTCACACCAGGGTTGGTCACTTTTTAGTTTTTGGATTAATTTACAATTTTGGTTTTAACAGTTACGCAAAATCTCAAACACGGAAGGAAAACCAGTATGAACTTTACTTTGCATTGTGTAAATTAATCTGTTACTCTCACACTCAAAATGCAGGGAGCATCGTAAAACTTGCCAGGGACACAAGGTGTTAAAGTGAGAAGCCAGAAATCATTAATAACCCCTTAGTTTACTGAATACATATAGTTAAGATCTAACATCTAAAATAAAGATTAATATATCCAAGTGTTCTCTTTCAAACTTTGTGCTAATTTTATGAGTGGTGCCAAAGATAATGATTTTAGAGAAGACTCTAGGTAAGGGTGGCATGTATCATGCCCACTTATGGATTTAAGGTTAAAAATAGTGGTTTTCATAATAACTGCACTATGACACAGAAAAAGGCTCTAAGGGACTCAGAGACAAGACTTCACAGATTCTTGTCTCTTCACTGAAGTAGTAACCTTTTGGGCATGCACACTGGAAGCTGCTGAAAGTGTTGATGCAATTTCCACCTTGGCAGAGACCTGGCAGCTCCTGACATTCATCGATGTCTGAAAATACAGGAAATAAAAAACAAACCTCACCATATTTTCATTCCAGAATGAAAAGAAAGAAGACAATTTAAGTACTACCCTGAATTTTTTCCAACTAGTAGCTTTGAACTGTCATGCGTGGTTTTCAGAGGGTTTTTTGTTTCTAAATTGCACTCCAGGAATGCATGGATAAGATGCTCATTCTCTTCAATTCAAACATCCCTTAAGGAGCAGTTCCAGCTTGTTAAGCCAAATGTTCCACTGCTGTTTACAGGAATTCGGCATCTAATTCCTCACTCCTGCCCCTTTATTGGAACCAGAGCTGCTTTGTCTGATGAATATTTCCTGACATTTGCACCTTCTGCTGATAAGCTGTAATTTTCATAAATTATTTACCTTTCAGGGCCTGGTTTTGAAATCCACTTAAAGTAAGGAAGCACACAAAAGGTATGCACCAGATTGTTTTCCTAGTGAAATGGTGCTGGACTTCTTCAATGTTCTTTTGCTGTATGCCTTTTCACGTTGTTTCATAATTCACATTAACAGTGGTTTTTAATTTGCCCTAAATATAATAATTTCTGGAAAATGCACTTCCTCTTCAAAGATAATCCCTTTTTAATTATTATTATTATTATCAGTCATCACAGCCATTTGTAAGAAATTCACCTTCTAAAATAATAGTGATGGGATTTGGTCTGAATCCTTCACCCCCTGGACAGAGAGTATTGTATTCAGCTAAAGTAAAGTATAGCAAGAGACAACATGTCAGTCTCATAAAAAATAAAATTATGACAACATAATCATAAAATATCACTTGTGTTTTTAATGGCTGTTCTTCCCTACAGTCATTTAGTTTCTACTTTTTTGACCTGTTCACAGTAAATAAAACATGTGCATTACATTAACAGAAAACCAATGTAAGATCAGGAGTTCTGCTTTCTTTTATAGCCATAACCTCAGATACTCTTAAGGCAGGCACAATATTGGTTTTTCCATACTGTGTCCTTACAGAGGTACATATTTTCTGTTTTGATTAGTTCTTTTAAAAGAAATGTCAGTACACCACTGATAAAGGTAAGTGTTAAACCTGGAATTCCTACTATTATGAGGCTGTAAAGAACAACACACTTGACATTTGTGTTGCATTATTCATTAAATACCTTGAAAGCTCCACAAAGCTGATAAAACTTTTATTAGTCTTGAAAATACTTAAGAGTGACTTAGACATAAATACACAACAGTTATCAACACGGTTCGTTGGAGAACAATGAAGCCCTCTGCACCTCTGTCCCTCTGACACTGGCAGGGAAATTGTCTCCAATGACAAATGTAAAGCAACACAGTAAAAGACTGTAAATTCTTTTTCCATCCTTTCTAAAATAAGGCAGTACCAAGAGAACACAAGAACATTTCCTTACTGCTGTTGACAGGGGGCAGGTCTCACAGGGGGTCCCCCAAGCCTTTCCCAGCAAGCAGCAGCACGAGGAATGAGTGACTCCAATCCCAACCTCAAGTGTTGCAGGACAGGCCCCCATCCTCTCTTGGTCCAAACTTCAGGTAGCAACTGCCCACACGGTTATCTATGTAAAAAGCACACATGGTTACAGCTGCACACCATGATCCAGGCAAAGAACAGCAGGCATCCGTCTGTAATTTCATACCTAGAAGGAGGAATTCAGGTAACATGGTGCTATTCAAGTCATTGGCACTTCAGGAACATTGACAGTTACTGATGTCGAGAGACACAACACTAAAAAGCTACATAACAGGATTGTGGAATCATTACTTTTCTATCTTATTTTGCTAAAGGCAGTGATTTCTAAACTGATACTTCAGGAAGCTTTTACTTACCCACACAACTCACCCCAGTAGGAGTCAGCTGGAAGTCTGGAGGACAATTACACTCATATCATCCAGGAGTGTTTACACAAAGACCATTAACACAATTAATGAGATCAGCACACTCATTGATATCTAAAATAGGAAATCCACATTTGTAAATGTGCTCATTGGATAGAAAAGAATGATTTTACTTTCTAAGACAACAAAGCAAGAAAGTTTGAAATGCAAGTGAATTTTAGCTGAAACTGAAGTAAAGTTTTATGAATAATTCACTAAATGACTACAAATGAACTTTGTTCATCTGCATATTTAAGAATCTACCTTTTTTGCTGATGTATGTCTGAAAAGCAGTTTTTTACCTGTGCAATTTCCCCCAGTTTGATCCAGTTCATAGCCATCATCACAGATATAACGAAACATTCCTGGGAGATTACTGCAGGTGCCAAACACACTAATACTCTGGAAGGAGCATTCATCGGTGTCTGAAGGAATATATTTAAACCAGACAGTTACACAGCATTACCATATAATTATTACTATTATTGCTGCTGTTGTTATTATGTGTCATACCACTATAAAAGCAAAAGGAGACACAGGCAAAATACTTTAAAAACTAACAATTTGAGTCTGTGTAGAATAGTACACAAAATTTGTATTTGTGAATTTGTAAAGAAAGTCCAATAAGAAGAAAGAGAGTGTGTAGGCATCAACAGTCATATCTCCTTGGTGGAAGAATACAAGGAAAATAGGAATATAGGAAGAACTATCTATGATTTTCTCAAGCCCACATGGAAATAGTTATGTAGTAACTATACGCAGATGAGCTAAAATGCATCTAAAGAAATGCCTGCATACTCATATAAACTAAAGATGAAATCAAGTTGAAAGACACTGACAGAAAATTGGATGACTTTGCCAGCTGCAGGGTAAAAAGAAGTTGAACACTGACATCACAGACTCCACAACTGTGGTTTCAGGCACAAACCCTAAAAGACTTCTGAGTTGAAGGTAAGTAGGATAAGAGTGGAAAAAATCCCCACCATGTACTGTCAAGACAGCAAGACTTTTTAAGTTGCCAGAATAAAGCAGCTGTGGAAAAGGCAAAGGCAACTTTGGCATGTATTTTTGAATTATTTTAGCATGGACAGGAAAGTGAAAAGGATCAATATCATTTTACAAAGCACAGCTAAATCTTAATTTGAAACTCTGAGTACAGTGCTCTGCTGATGAACCAATTTTGCACAAGATGTGCAAAAGTTGTATTAAAATTATTACAGTAATAAAATATCTACTTTTAACCTGGCTGGATTACCTCAGCCGGAGGTTGAGAAGTGACAAAATGCCTCCTTATAGTAACACATGAGAAAGGTTAACTTATGAGGGCAATTTGAGAGACACACTTTTTAGGGAAAATGAATGCTTAACATCCAAAAGTCCTGAGCCAATTTCATCTGGCAAATAAAATTTCTAAATACCCTGGAGTGCAGCCATGGAATGACCTCCAAATCAGGTCATTGAGAAGCTAATGTACTGACATCTCAAGAGACTTCTGAAGAAAGTGGAAAAATAATTTGCATTACAATTATTTCACTAAATTAAGATTGGACTTTTCCCCTTGAATGCAGCAATCAGCCAAGGACTCTCCTTACCACAAGACAGATTACTATACAAACTTCAAAATGAGAGAAAGAAAAGCTAACTTATTTTAAGAATTCAGCACCTAGATACTTTAGTTCTCCAACAGGACAATTTAATCAATGGAATGCCTTCAGAGCTCTGCTGTAATCACAGTAACATATCAAACATTTCTCTAAAATTCTTCAATCGTTGGACCAAAATCCTTCAACATACTGACCCAAAATTTAGAATAACAAGGTTTTTCAAAACCTTTGTTGGCTGGAAGAGATTGGATCTATTAGGGGATTTTTATGACACCATTAGCACCACTGTAATACTACTGAATTGCATCAAGAAATTTAGTAAAGATGCTTGACAATACTTCAGAATGATTAACAGATCTGACTATGCACTGGCACAGATAATTCCTCAGAAGCACCTGAATTATTCTGAAGTCTGACTCGTACACCTGAATGTTAGAATATGACATGCTCTGGACTGAGTATCTTAGAGATCAAATTTGGAAACCTGTTTTATGTATCTCACCAAGAATTTTAATTTCCAAAGATGTTACGTGGTTTCCACCATCAAAAATATGAAATAAGTTAAATGTTTTGGGACACCAGCTAGAATCATCTACTATTCAGTTATATTAAACAACAACAACAAAAGGTATAAGAACACAATAGGGAACAGAAGCTGAACTAGACTAGAAAGTTAACACAGGATTTTCCACACACTATCCCATAGTGACAAAAGGCAATTTAAAAAAAAAAATTATAAAATTGCTGAGTCCAATCTCTACTCTGGGATTTATGGATGAAATCCAGGAAAACATCATAAAAAAGATGAAAGCAACCTTTCAACATATTTCATGTTGAAGAAATTTCTTGTCCGTGAAACATGTGGTGCTTTCTCTGTGTCCATGTTGAGGTCCTCTTGTTTGTTCTTTTCTTTAGAGCAGCCAACCCAAACTCAGAGAACAGAGCTGAGGCAGCAGCAGCCTCACCTTGGCAGGACTTGCTGTCAGAGGTAGGAGTAAACCCCATCTCACATTCACAGCGAAAGGCACTAGGGGCATTCAGGCACTGCCCATCTTCACACAGGTTGACATTTTCTGCACACTCATCAACATCTGTGGAAGACAGGAAAGCCCCTCTGAAACTACCTGTTTCACCAGCAAAAATACACTTAAATATATCTCGATGTTCAAAATAATAGTGCCGTCGAGCACTGAAGTTATAAACAGAACACTTATACCCAAGCTTTTTTACCTGAAGTAAATTGGAAGAATGCAGAAAAACAAACATAGTTTCCAAAATTATTACTTTCAGCTTGCCACTAATCCTTACTTGTTTTCCATTAACAGATGATTTTTTTTTTTAATAATGCAAGCTTTTAAGATTCAGTACTACTAATCTTGACAAGTAAGTTAAATACGTTGCTTAAAAAGTCAAAGCTTTGCCTGATGGTATATATTGCTATGCTATTTTGACAGAAAAAATGTTGAAAAGGCAAGCTTTCTTAAATCATATGTAGAAAATTTTTATCACATTAATTTTTAAAAATATTCTTCAAGGGTGAGGAATGTTACAAGTACTGCTTGCACACCAGGAATTCTTCTAGTATGCCCCAGAAGACCTATAAAGAAACAAAATAGCAAGGGAGGGCATTCACCATTGCTGTCATCATAAGAAGTGATAATTTTGTGAGGTATGCTAATGATTGTCCAAAAAAATTTTATATGCTTTCTTCTTTTTATTAGTCCATAATTAGTATTACACCTGATTCTTAGAGACACACAGAAGCTCAAAATAGGCATAAAAACTTTGTTCATGAACCAAAAACTTGAAATACAAAAACCAAGTCATATTTGAAGGTTTTTATTCTCAAATAAAAAAAGTTACATTATTGATCAGAAAACCTTGTTTCTAAGCTGTAAATTAATTTTTATTTGTTATTAGCTATCGGCGATTGATGGAGAGACGGGGAGACTGATTCATGATCAGAATTCGATTTTACTGAGGTTTTCCAAGTCTTATATACCATTTCAGTGAGGTTAATAATTTCTACTACAATAATTAGGTTAGAAGATCATACAAGCAACTCATGCATTATACAACATCTTTATCGTAGGGGGTTGATTGAATCTTTTCCCTTAAACAGGTTTTAATCCCATCTTCTCATAAGCTCAAAGTTCTGTTTGTCCTTGCCACAGCATTCTAGTCACCAGACTAGTTATGCTAATTAAGTGTGTCTTACTCTCAGACTTGTGTATTCCCACAATTAGCCAGTTAGCCAATAATGAATGAATTCACAGTAGCTTCCCAGGTATTTTACTATCATTCGGATGCTTTTCTTCAGACTGTTAAATATGCTGATCAAATACAGGATGTGTTAAAAGTTGAGAGCAGAGATAATACTGCATCTTCACTCTTAAGTGGAGTAAAGTGTATAAAGAACAGTGTAGCCCAAGACACAGCAATTAATATTTAATATTAAATCTTTATACTTTATATAATACCTGTCAGTTTGAGTTACTTGTGTGAATAACAATGTCCATTTTCACCTACAAATTTAAATGCAGAGATCATGGGCAATGTTTTCTAACAGCAGTTTGTTTTTCTTTTTATAAAGTCCTATGTTAATGATCACATACTGTACTACTAATAGAGTGATGGGGCGACAGATAATGCCAGAGAAAGGAACTGTAACAGAACTGACATTTCATGTTCTTGATTAGAGGACCTGCTGCAAGCAGGACATGCATGTTGAATATAATTGGCATGAATATGAGGAGGAGAAAGAAGCAGCAGACAGGAACTTCCCCCAAAAAATGGACCCAGTGGGTCCCACTGGCACACAAACTAAAAGAAAGATTGGGTGCCTCTGACACCATTTCTTATGCAGACAGGAAGCATCTTGATCTTAAATGACATTTTCACATTTATTGTCTTGCACTGTGGGCTTAGGCCTAATTCACAAAGGCTCCATACAAGAGAAGAACAACCAGGGACAAGTGAGAGGTCACAAAACTCCTTACCATAGCAGGGAAAGCCATCTCCAGTGAATCCCTCTGCACAGGCACAGTGGTAGGCGCCTGGGCTGTTCACATACTGGGCATTGGCACTGCACTGCTGGGTCCTGTCGGAGCATTCATCAAGATCTGCACATCAAAAAGTGCAAGTAGCAGCATAGCAATTAGTAAACTGGCTGGCAATTAACTGCCAGATTACCAGCACCACTGCAAACATGATTTATGTCTCCACAAATATACACATTTACTATCAGATAATACAGTGTTAATCAATAGTGACTCCATTTTTATAAGTCTTTCTTTAAATTACAACATGTGGGACTGGGCAAAGTATTTCTGAGCAACAGATGAAATTCAGTTGACTCATTACTTGGATGTTAATGTCTTATTTAAGAGGTTAAATTCAAAATTTGTTTTAAAAAAAGGAAACCGAACCAAAAAATGTAGTGAGGTAAAAATCTGCAACTTATTTAGAAAATATTGTCAAGTAATAGAGGAAACTGAATGCAATGCAATCCCATGAGAGCTGATGCAAGCTATTCACTTGGATGTTAATATGTATAAAAAAAAAGAAATAAGAAAACCAAGAAAAATAATTAAAAAAGGAAATGAGAAATCACGTAATACAGTAATTTTTTTAGCACATTAGATCAATAAAGCCTAATCATTAAATGAAGCTCTTCTTCCATAGATCCCAAAATGTTCTGAAAACAAAAAGCAAGTAGCACAATCTTTTATGCACCAAGCTGACACATGAAGTCAAGAAACACACACAACTACAGCAGCCCAGCAAATTCAGATGCAGGTTTCCTACCCCTCCTGTCCCAATCTGGTTTATATCAGGTTCTATAAATCAGATCTATTACAAGACATTAAAAAAAAAAGTCTGAAGGACTGGAAATATCTTACTGACAGGAAACAATAAAACAAAATCTATTTAATTTCTGGGTTTTTTATTTTGCACATTCTAGTAGCAGTTGTATATAAACTTTGTAAAATATGTAGTTAATTCAGTAAGATGTTACAGCACTAAGTTTCTGAAGCAGTAAAATGTTTTTTTTCTTAGAAAACCAAATCTGTGAAACACAAGAATCTTTCATACCCTTCTACCCACAGGCTACAGCAAACAGCAGAATAATTCTTTGTTTCTAACTGACTAATCACACAGTCACATTACATGCTTTCAGGAAAAAAAAAAAGAGTGGGGGAAGAGAGAAAAATATCTTTATTTTCCATATACTTACCAATACACTTAATGCCATTTCCCTTCTCTGCAACTTCCTGGCATTTGAAACTGCATGCAATTTCTGCATTTGAAACTTCCTGGCACATCGACACATGAGGCATGCATGTCACAGTTGTGAGCTCTGATTTCACACTCATTCACATCTACAAGCACAAACCAAGCTATCAGTATTTACATTACAGAATATTAAAAAGTCTGTTCCTTTTACACATTTCCACTGTGACGGTTTGCAGTCCTTTACAAAACAAATGTTTAAGAACATAGAATAATTCAAGAAGCTATTTCATATTCTGTATTAGTAAAAAGGTGTGACAGTTGCATTTTATTTTTACTCTTTGTTGTAAACACAAGAATCAGTCGACCTTCCTACGACTGCTTTTCAGCTTGAAATTAATGGTCTTCTCCAGAAGTATGAAATACATTGATCTTTTTAAGTCTAAAACTGGGATGAAGCCTTTGGGTGCACAGCCACTTCTCAGTTATAAAAATAATTATATGCCCAGGGCTGTAGTAGTTCCAGAACAGATTCCTAAACACGAAATTGTAGGAGAAATTCTGTCAGCTTCGTCTGGATGAGCCTGGATTCTTGAGAACATGCAGAAGAAAAGGTACTGCTTAAATCTTAAATTTCACAGGAACTTGTAGCGTGATTATGAGTGACTACAGAACCTGGAAAATTGTTGGCAAAGGCTGAAGGATTTTTTGTTTACTTTTGTTTTCCCTCGTTTTTTCATTAGATCACACACCATTTCCTGCAGCTTGAGTTGAGATGAGTTCATCCTTCATGTACACGTGACAGATGAGCACTGACAAAATACTTTCAACACAACTGCAAGCCTTGCCACCTCAAGCCATGTTCTGTAACATGGGTGTTCACACAACCTGTGCTGATAAAATCTTTAAAATTAGTTTGTGAGGGGCCTCCAGCATTGATACTGGTGAAGGAACACTTCCTTTAAAACTCTGGCACATGCTAGCAGATGTGAAACATTCACATATATATGCAAATATGTATAGATATCAACCTCTCCCTTCTGTGTGTACACTTGTGCATTTATTTTACCTGGAAGCCAACCAAAGTATGTGACATATTCACTTGGCAATCTGTTTTACCTGTGCACCCTGTAGTTCCTTTCTTGACTGAATACCCAACTTGACAGTGACAAATGAAGGAGCCTTTGGTGTTCTCACACTCCCCAAACATGCAGACGCTGGAGTTCAAATCACATTCATTCACATCTGTAGGTGATTATAAATTAATTATTAGCTGGATATTGTTGTCATTTTGGAACACTTTATTTCAAGTCAAAATACCTACTATATGAGGTCGTAATACATTTCAGATGTTTTATTCTGTAAATTCCCTAAAACAAGTAAGGACAAACGTGTAGTCCAAATATCACTGTTTTGTGGTAAAACAAATACCATTTATTTTCACCTTTTTTTTTTGAAAGTTAATTAAAAGAATATGAAGCAAACTTTTTGTTACAAGAATCACTTAAAATAATTTTCTTAAAACATATTCATGATCATAATAATTTTCTTCCAATGAACAGTTTTTGAAGGGCCCCCTTATGGACTCCTCAACAAATCCCTTCTCAGTACATATGTTCATTATAGTAAAATCACCCCAATGTTTTTTAACTGTGGAATCTGGTTCATTGTTAAGGACTTACCAAAAGGCATACAGATTATTTTTCATAATATACATAATTTCAATATCCATTTTCAAGGACACAGGAGAAAGACCATCTTGAAACAAAAGTTCCAGAATTTTAAAGACTTGTACTAAATTTGGTGCACACAGCTACTTACCAACACAAGTTTCCACGTCTATAGAAACCATAAATCCATCATAACAGAGACAGTGATATTCCCCTGGGATATTGCTACACTGCCCACCATCACAAACATCTGGATTGTTTTCACATTCATCAATATCTGAGGGGGAAAAAAAGGCAGAAAATTATTCTGTCACTCTGACATGGACGGGCTGGAACATGACATTGATTTTGGTTGAAGATACGATGCTGGAGCTTTTTAGGTGTAAAAACCTACCTGCACATGTCCTGACATCTGGCATCAGAGCATAGCCATCACTGCAACTGCATTCATAGCTGCCTTCTGAGTTAGTGCAGTGGGTGTCACAGCCTCCGTTCATTATCATACACTCATCAATATCTGGGGAAACAATATTGCTAGCAGTAAGTCTACTTCTTTAAGAAAAAAAATCACATTCGCTTTACATTTTACATAAAAAAGTTTATCAGTGGCTTCATTCTGAATGTTTATTCTCATTCTACAGTCTCTGATTTATATTTTGTTCATTTTTTCCCTCTTTCAACTGCTTTTTCATATGTGGAAGCAAATGGCTAAGTTAAATATTGGTTTTGTTCCTCTGTATTGCTAGGGGTGTGAAAAAAGCTCAAGAAACAAAGTTTGGAAAGAAAATAAAAAAGGAAAACCCTGAGAAACTTAAAGCTTGAAACATAGCATAGATTAGTATTTGAACCATACATATATATATATATATACTTGTAGAGAACTGTAACAAGCCAACAAAAAACGCTCTCAGTACTGCTGTACTCCTTTAGTACTGCTGTACTCCTTTGCAATCAATTCACATGCTGGCAACTATGTAATGCAGTATTATTATACTGATGGAATTAAGAGATGCATATGATAAGGAGAAGCAAAGTGAAAGATAAACTATCAAATGCATGGGGCTTTTCTTGCTTAATCAGAAAATGTGTATTTTCTGGTTGTTAGCTCAAACCTCTGATTTTAATGGAGTAGTACAGTAAGTACAATTTCAAAGTATTCTGTAGAGTTTATTACAGCAACTATCTTTTTATAACTTCTTTATATTCCTTTATATTTCTGTATTTTCACAATAGCTCATGATAAGCCTCAAAGCACATGAGAAAACAGCCCCGCTAATTTTCAAAAGAAAGGTGTGAAACTAAATTAAAGCAAGGATAGATGGAATAATGCACCTGAAGCATGAACTCCCATGTGCAGGTGCACAACACTTGCCTATGCATCCCTGTCTGTCAGGAGTGGGCTGGTACCCGGAGTCACAGATGCACTGGTATGTCCCAACCATGTTCACACACTTGCCATTTCTGCAGAAACTGTCAATCAACGAGCACTCATTTATTATCTGGGGAAGAATCATTCATATCAGTTGCAATTCAGAATATTTAACAGCTTTAACAGCTCAGGTTCCAGGGAGGATGAGAGGTAATACTGCAAATTGGTGACTTTCAGGTTTATTCAATTTCAACATCTTTTTGTGACTGATTAAAGCTGCTCCCAGGAGTGGTACAGCTCTTTCAGTTGTTAAATAACCCCTAAGAGGTCTGGTAAAAAACTTCTCTTCAGAGTCAACAGCCTTACCGGCACTGAGGATTTTACAGGCTTTTTCTTTTTGATTTGAAGGCACTAATATAAAGGAGGAGCATTAATTTGTTTAAGAGATTCCTAAGACCCCACCTTTGCAAGGGACTGAAGTTTTCACAGCATAAACGACCGTTCCTCAAACGGAAGATTATTTTCCTGAAACTCACCTAAGCATTCCTCCTGTGATGGTGACAGCTCATGCCCCAGGGGACAGTCACACTAAAAGCTCCCCTCATTGTTCACACAGGTCCCACCTCTGCACAGCAGAGGGTTGCGTTCACACTCATCTTTATCTGCAAAGAAACCGTCACGTGCAGATATAAAATGGGCATGTATAAGGGGAGACAACAAGAAAAGCAATTCCCAGTGTCTACAATTGACAAAAGGATTGTTTCATGGTGTTGCCCCTTTATTCATGCTGCATAACAGGGCAAACAAAAAACTATGTATCTTTATTAACTCTAAAGATGGGTACTTTTTCTCTCAAGAAAACCGGAAATTCATCATTTAACATTAGATATTCAATAAAACATGGGACACAAGCAAAGGCACCAAATTTTTGGATACTGCCCTTTGGAATAATGTATTATTGTGATGTATATATTTTTTAATTGCTTAAGGCAACCAGGCACCTATTCATGCATGAACTGAAATTCTTGTCTGTGGGTGCAGTTATGGTGTATGTTTGTGTATTGATTTTTCCTAAAATGGCTTCTCAGTTTTGTAACTCCTGTGTATGCCATGGCTGGGAAATATTCTGGCTACAGGTCACAAAGGCAAACTGAGTATTTGACTCACGAACCTGAAAAAACCAGCTAACACTACAGGTGTGGATGGAGAGAAATATAAACAAAAGATGTTCAAGGTGGAGAATGCCTTCACACTTCTGGTATCCCAGGAAAGTCTAAAAGCATCACAGTTTGCAGGAGAACAAGCAAAGGTGACAGAAGCCTAAGATTTTTTAAGCTGGCTAGACACCTTCTGATGTCTCCAGAACTATTCTTACAACTTTAAACAGATTAAGAGATGCAATTTTTTTTCAGGAAATGCTGTGAGAATTTGAGTCCTAGAAGAAACAATGAAAAGAGATTGACATTGCTTTTGAAACTCCAGCCTACTGTTGCTAACTTTACCAAATATTTGGGTGCCCCATTAGCAGTTTTTAAATTAACTGTGTGATGAGTTGCTGCCATTCTAAAATACCTGTACAGAATAGGTGTCTCCTAAGCATAGAAGTAATCAGCATAGAGAAACACGCAAGGCTATATACTTAAATCAGTTATCTGTCTCTACAAACTGTGTATCTGACTCATTTGCTCATAAAAGTCACAATAATGAATACATCTGAAGTGTTCAGTGTGGCAGTTCAGATAACAGCCAGGCTTTGCATAGCAAATGGAGACTCCAGGGCATCCTGGCAACACTTACCCATGCATTTCTTCGTCATCATAAATCTACTCTCATAGTCATCAAAGCACTCACATGCAAAGCTGCCAGGAGGGTTGACACAAGCACCACTTCCACACAAGTCTGGGGAGATCCTGCAATCATCAATGTCTGTTTCATAGCAGTGGAGAGGTAGAAAAATGAAATTGGGTTCAAGGTAATCCTGCTTTTCACAGAAAAAAATCACTATAAATTAAATCTACAGAAACCACATACAGCATGGGAATCAACAGAGAAAAATTAATTACTTATAGAAACATCTGATTATGTGAAACAGTTAATGGAAGATTTTTAAGGCTCTGTCTTCAGAGCTCTCAGGTCATTGTAAAATATGTAACAAGTTTGCTTCCATTAAGTGTAACTTACACTTAGATTCTTAAGGTAATAAATAAGTGTAAGACATTCTGAGATACCATTCTTACAGAGCTATCAACTGACTCCATGACTACAGTGCCATTGACTATAATTTGATTATTATGAAGATATTAATTCAGTAGAAGCATTATAAGCTTACATACACCCTTTCCATTAAGAATTAACTCCTATCAAAGCTAGATTTACAGTTAACTAGTTGTCTTGTTAGTTAAGTCTGAAGGAAACCTACCATGGAAAACTATCACAGGAAAGACAGAAGAGCTCTTTTTGAATGACACTGGTAGTGAGTCAGAAATCTAAAGAGGTATTTTAATATGGATATGGTCCAGTGAAACAGGTCAGTGTTGCAGGAGAGGACTTTGTGTCATTCACTTTCCATGTACAGGTTTCTGCTGGATGATGACACCCAGTTCTCACATATGTGTGGAGGTATCAGACTCACATGGCAGATCTGGGACATTACTGAGTATCTTGGATCTTACAGGCTTTATAAAACAATTTATTGCTGATTTAAAACAAGCAAAAAAGTCATATATTTAAGAAAACCTGTTTTTCTACAGCTGGTCAGTGGAATAATTTCATCACCATGGAACAGAAGGGAAAAAAGCTTTTGCAGGGAGTTTTCTGACCTATTCTGGTTAGTTTAGAAGTAAAGTTTTCTAAATGCATTCTTCATCAATGCAATCACTATAAAAACAAGGAAATCACCAGTTAGGGCACCATTAGCATCCAGACTAACCTCAACAAATGTGCCTTACCACCCACACTTCATAGTTATTACTCAGACACACTCATGGACCCTTGTATGTTGTAGAAAAACTTCTTCATTTTCAGCACAAAGCCACTCACAATGCAGGCATCCAAGTTCTCACAGCCACAGAACTGTCAAGCTTATCTTCAGATTTTCCAGACAGTAAAGAAGAAAATCCTAAACTTTTAAATTAAACACATGTCTGTATCTTCCTGAGTTAACGTTACACTGGTGTCAGAATTGCAGAGGTGCCCTTGTGTGTCCTCAGCTATCAAATCTAAATGAAAATTAGCTTGTAGTCTCTAAATTAATTTGGTAATACAATGACCAGAGAGTAAGGAATATAAATTAAGAAAATCTCTGCATTACAACATCAAACTTGGCTTTGCTGGTGATCCTTATTGATTTTTCAGGTTGTACTGATACAGCATGGCCTGAACATCTTAAAAGAAAAGTGATGTATTTATTCTTAAAAGAAAAATGTTGTATTTATTAAATAATTGTTTTCTGAAAGGGAAACTTGAGACTGCTGGCCATTCTGCCCAAAGATTAAGCTCTTAGAATCTGAAGGAAATGAATGTCATTAAGATTCCAGATCACCAAGCTATGCCACCAGAGCTAGTCCCTTTAAAAAGCCCCAGGGATGTGGAGGAGACCCCACTGGGTGTTTCCAAGATGGACAGGGTGCTTAGATAACCTCCAAGATGGACAGGGTGTTTAGATAATCTCATCTGGGCTCCCTTTCCCCATAACAGGTTGAAGGACTAAGTCTTTTCAGGTCTTTTTCAACCAGGACTATTCCATGACTCCAAACTGTGGAAAATGCAAGGCTTACTTACCTGTACAGTTTCTTTCCTCTGTATCTAAAGTGAACCCACTGTTGCATCTGCATTTAAAACTTCCAATTGTGTTTCTACATCTACCATTCATGCACATGCCAGGAAACACTTTACGTTCATTGATATCTAGGAATAAAAACAAAGAAAGTAATTAAGAATACAGAATTAAGAAATTCTTAAGCACAAAGATACATGGAATCAATGGGAATTTCCTCTTCCTTCTTACCAACTGTATTGAGCATAAAAGGCAGGGTTTGGGTTAGAGGGGACACCCTTGAAGATTTGACTGGAGGTGAGATGTTTCCCTACCTTTTGAGCTATTTGTGCTTGCTTTGCTTCACAATATCAAAACTAATAATTAAAAGTTTATGTTTATCAGCACTCAAAGAAATTCAGTGGTACTCAGCGAATTGAAATTCTGGTATGTGTATTGTGCTCAAGTTTGCTTTGTGCCACAATCAATATTTCTGGTATTCCTGAGCCAGCTTGTAAGATATACAACTACTACCTGGATGACGGGGTTTCGTTTTTAAATTGAGACTGCCAGAGTTTTATCTGGAGCTCAGTTTTGAAAATCGTAACTTTTCTTTTGTAGAATATCAAGTCAAATGTTTCACCTCCCATCAATGCTGAGTAACATAAACTGTTACAGGTTTTTGCATAGGACAAGGCTGAATGACCTTTTCTATACTCTGCAATATAATTTGCTGAGGCAATGTTTTTAACTAAGAATCATCTTTAATAAAAAAAACCAGCTATCTTCCATGCATTTCTGCTAATGGAACACAAGAGTAGTACAAATAAAGAAACAGAATCAGGAAGCTAAACCTCAGAAAATCTCAGCCCAGACAAGATGTATGAAATAATTAATTTTTTAAATTAAACAAACAATTAAACAATTAAATGTTGATAAAACTATTGTTGCTGTTGTTGTTATTTTCCTTATTTCTTTAATAAATCACCAACTAAAATCCAGAGCTTTGCCTGAGAGTAATGATTCCTGAAAATCAGAGCTTATTTATGGTGAAGCAGAGGTCTTGTTACAGGTTTCTCAGCAACTCAAAATATTCCAAGACAAATTCTTCAGAATATATCCCTAAAAAACCAAAACAAAAAAACCCAACCCAACAAATTTCTGGATCACCTGAGGTTCCAGACACAGAAAACTACAATTTTTCTTCTCAGATTTTAGCCATCTGAAGTAACTTAGGTCTGGTTTCTTAACATTTTCCCAACTATTCTGCTTTGTTGTTGCTCTACAGGAGGTGAAGTTAGCAAAAACTGGACAAAATGCTTTTATTTCCTCCTTTATCATGCAGATCCTTCTTGTCACTGCCCTCGTGATCATAACACAACACATACCCTCTCCTTTTAATCACTTACTGATTTTACAAACCAGAGAATGAACCCATCCTTCTTCAATCTCCCAGAGAGCCCTGGTAAATTTTAGTAATATTTCATGTTTACAACTAAAATAACTGGTTTCACAGGCAACCTGACCCTCAGTTCACCCCCTGCAAAGCCCTACCTTAAAAAACACGCACATTTTGCGCTATTCCCATACTTCAGAGCTTCTCTCCTTTCAGGGATTTCCTTCTTCACCTTAGCCAATTCAGACTTTGCACCTTTTGCTCTCAAGCTCTCATGAAAGCAGAGATATTCCCCATCTGTACCATACCTCTATCCCATCTCTCAAACACACTTAACAAGCAGCCTCAAACCCTGGAATTTTCAAAGGATACCCTTTTGGATGCACCCACAATTAATTCTGGGACATCAGAATTGATGCCTTAGGGTTTAGCTTTTGTATTTTTCAGATCCTGTACTGCCTTAGTGCATAACTCTAAAACTCCATAGCCTGTCATCTACTGTTCTCCCATTTTATACAGGCAAAACAATTCCTCTCTAGGCCTGAAACTCAAGGACAGCTGACTGTCTCAGGCCCCGAGAAACATAACATAAACAACAGTGAACTGGGGGGGGCCAAACTTGCAGAAAATTACTTCCTTACCCGGAACTGTAATTGGAGGATTAACCCTTGATATGTATATTTACCAAACTTTTAATTGTGTGAAAAATCGTGACCATTGCCCATCTTGGGTGTAGCCTCTATCAGAGGCTTCTGACTGCCCGAGGTGTACCTACTGAACCCTTCAATAAATACCCACCTTATTCTCTTCATCTTGTCCAGCCTCTCTTCTAGGTAGCCACTCCAAGGCATCAGTACCATCAGATCTTTCAGGCAAATGCCTTTATCCCATCTCTCAAGCATGCAACAAGCAGCTTAAAACCCTAGAATTTTCTCAGGATACCCCCTTGGATGCACCCACAATTAACCCTTAGGAACAAGAATGAAACACTCACCTTTATAGAACGGCCTGCCAGTGAGAACATCCCCCTCCCTGTTGGAGAAGCCGGGGCCCCTGGGACACAGGGCCCAGTGTTCCTCGGCGCCAGCCATGGGGCAGCCCCACAGCAAAGCAGCAGGAATCCATCCGGAGCCTGCCGGGCACGGGCTTCACACATTCCTCCTCCACCCACTGCAGGTAGCACTGCTCCATGTGAATATCTATGTTTCACAACAACAAACAGGCATTTATCCCTCTTCTCAGCTGTTTCGAGGCACAATGTGCTGAGGCCTGAGCAGCAGGCCCCAGCCTGCATTGACTTACATGATGATTCCTGGCCACTGTGTGGTTAACCACTGTGTGGTATTATTTAGATATAAAGAGATGACAAAGATATTTATGCTAGCTTTGTATAACCTTGTGTAGTTATCTACAAAAAATGTATAACTTTCTGAAACTTTCCTAACTGCCACTGATGCCTTAAAATTTTTCCTTGTATATTTTTCATATATTTATGTATTTTATATATTTTATATAATCCTGCAATTCTTTAGTGTATAACTCTAAGCTCCATATACACTGTTAGCTACTGCTCTCACATTTTTGGTCAGACAAAATAATTCCTCTCTAGGCCTGAGAATCAAGGACACCTCACTGTCCCAGGCCCCAGAAGTGTAAACAATAGTTGGGGAAGGAGCAAACTTAGGGTAAATGACTTCATTACCTGAAGCTGTAATTGGAACATTAACCCCCAATATGCAAATGGACCACCAAACTTATAAAAGTGTGAAAACCCTTACTTGTTGTCCATTTCAGGTGTAGTCCCTGAGGGGCTTTGCCTGTCTGAAGTGTACCTGAAGGCCCATTAATAAATATAACCGCTTTTTATTCCCTTAATTTTGTCTGGCCTATGTTTTTACACAGTGCTGGAAAAGGCATCAGTTTCTTCCTGAATAGAGGCCTGTTGTAGGGTATTTTAGAGGAAACCCTCCAAGCCGATGTCTGGTCTTTGGCCAAGCCCTAGCCCCTGCTGGCTGGGACATGTACCATCACATCCAGGAGCTTCTGTGCTAAAAATATAATCCAGTCACTTTGACTTGATTTGGGCCTATAAAAGCTGGACCCACTTTCAGGGCCAGTTTGGAGACTTCAGCTGCAGGTGGACACACCATCTAGGATTTTCCCAATTGCTGGGAAGATTCTCCAGGTCCTTGCTGTGAATGAGGCTCCCCAGTAACTGAGGACCTGGATGATGGTATTTAGACAATTGGTGTTGTATCCTTCTCAATTACTATCCTGTTTCTCATATAGTAATGATTACATGCAGTTCCTTGCTTTCTTTTGCCTGTTGCTAAAGGCAAGCATGTATTTTTATTTAAATGCATTATTTTACTTTTGTGTTGCCTTTATATTCTTAGTAAAGTAACACCATTCTTTCCATTGGTGTCTGTGTTTTTCAAATCAACCCCGTCAATCGGCAGACTGTTTTTTGTTCACTAGAGGTCAAACAACTCAGATAACGGGAAGTTACTATGTTACTATCTAATTTTATAAAAAAAGCCGTAAGCAAACATGCTCTTGCTTAACCAGCTTTAAGTTTCAGGAACTTGAGCACAGCTGGAGAATGATTACCAGCCCCCCAGCACCACGACCACCAGGAGGCAGAAAAAGACCCCCTAGCAACAGATCGCACATGTGCAGAGTACAACAGGAGAAAGACACGTCAGCTAAAAAGAAAAGATAAAAAGATGAACTGAAATTTACACAGGGTGGCGGTTGGCAAAGCGGAGACTCCCCTGCCGCCCAGCGCTGTATTTGCCTTTGCCTAGCCTGCTGTAATCTAATAAATTCCTATTGGAACCTTTTCTTGAGTCCCAGTCTATTACAGCAAGGATGTATTTTTATTTAAATGCATTATTTTACTTTTGTGTTGCCTTTATATTCTTAGTAAAGTAACACCATTCTTTCCATCGGTGTCTGTGTTTTTCAAATCAACCCCGTCAATCGGCAGAACACAAGCACACACGAACCCTCAGCTCCTGCTCAAGAGTCTGCATTTCTGCACAGTGTTCAGCCATTTGAACATTTGCTAATGTTGCACTATGGTTAAATTTCTGGATCTTTCTTGTGCCACATAAAAGTACAAGAATTTCTTTTGTTGTCTCCCAATCTCAAGATACATCCTTTCCCTCACATGACTGTGCTTTTCAGGATCCTGTGTGTAGTTGACAGGACAGACACATGTATTTCTTTACTGTACTGAGTAGTCTCACTTATAAAATGACCCTTTTATTTGATGGGTCAGACATATGTATTTCTTTATTGTACCAAGTATTCTGACCTGGAATCGTATGCAATTCAATCGTATGTGGCTCTCATGGCTAAAAAAAGAAGAAAATGAAATGGTTAAAAAAAAATTCCTCCCTATATCTATGTTACTGAATTAATTTAATAGTGCATGGAATACGGACTAAAAATAAAAAAGCTGACTGTTGTTACGTTTACTGTAACACTAGCTAGTAGGAAAATACAATAGGGGTTCCAGAGAAGTTAATTATGGTTTAGCAGCAAAGCAGGTCAACCAGAAGACACATCAACCAAGTGTGCAGGCAAAATCTCGTACTTGTTTACCTGAATGTCAGCGAAAGAATCACACACTGGCCTGTGCAGTGAAAGAAGACTAATTTGCACCAGCATATTTGTGCTCACCATCCATTACCCAGGGCACTGCTGCTCCTGAACAGGAGACAGAGCTGGGAAAGAACTTTAGCACAGCCTACTGACTGCGCAGAGGGCAAAACAAGCCTCAAAACAAACTCATTCCTCAAAAGAATTAACATCTCTTCTCTAAACTATCACAGATATTTGATATCTAAAAAGGCACATTATCTGGGATAATTCAGAAATAAACCATGCTTTCTTTCAAGTCCCTTGAAGAATGATTTTGGACAGCTGCGGGACACAGCTGTGAGAGTAGGGTGTGGTCTTACCTAAACACACTCGCCCTGTGCAGTCCAGGGTCAGCCCCTCGGGGCACTCGCAGTGAAAGGAGCCTCTGCTGTTGATGCACTGCCTATTGGCACAAACTCCTGGAAAAACCTCACACTCATTTACATCCCTCGGGGAGACACAAAGAGTTCAGTTACCTGCTGACTCCAAGGGGAGAGCTACAGCTTTATGGAGAATTTTAAGTGACAGGAAAGAAATAACACAATAAATGCGCTTTTATCACATCTTCAAAGGCAGGGAGCGATGTCTTGAGTATGAAGCAGAAACTTCACCTTCACAGGTAACATCCTTCACTCTTGGCAAATCCTCTTGAGCAAGCTGTGTCTGAAATCAAGCCAGAAAGATATTGTTACTGCTTTAGAATGATAGGAAGGCAGGAGCAGAAAATTTAAAAATATGTGTATCTTCAGAATTTGCTAATTTCACTCTGTAAGGTGGGGAGTGCTCTAGTCTCCATAAAGAAAAGTATTGACTCATACATGCTGCTTAAACTAAGTGATTAGTTGAGAAAATTAAATCTTAGACCATTACTTTCTCATGTGCTTTCCTTGGAGAAATGATCAGCACCTAATCAGATCAGTCTCTGCACTCTCATGTAGCTAAAATGTAAAATTCCTTCAAGAGGCCTGAACATTTTAAAACTGTAGTAATGTCAATTATCAGCTTTTTTTCCCCACCAAAGCTTAATAATGGATCTGAGCATTTAGGAGATGTATGTAAATAATAACGGATCCTGAGCATTTAGGAGATTTGTGTAAACTGTAGCATCATATAATTGTTATAAGTTTTAGATAATTAATTCGTGTTTTATAGAAATATAGGGTATAAAATAATTTTAAATCCAACAAATAAAAAGTGACTGTGAAACTGCAGCCTCTGCCAGGAACAGGGGAAGCAGCGCATTTGCAATAGAAAGAAGGGTGTCTTCACCAGGAGATGGATCTCCTCTGAAGATGGGATTGCCAACGACCCAGCGATCAACACTGGATGGAAATCTTATCTACATCGGCCTGGGTGTGCATCCCAATGCAGGGTTCCCGTAAATGCAATCAGACATCCAGCCTGACCGGGAGACAGAAAGAAAAAAAATATGAATATGGAACAGTGACTGAGTGGACAAAAGGATGAGACAACCTTCTTTCTGGCCGAAAAACTGTATATAAACAGGCCCTGCAAAAGCAGACTTTGTGAACGGGAAAGGATACGGTGCGATAGAGGCCGGATCTAAGGTTCACCCAGCACCAATCCTAGGCTCAGTGCTGTCCTTTGCTTGTAGCTTTTTCGAATTTCTATTTTGCAATATTTCTTAATAAAATGGCTTATTGATAAAATTGGCTGATCACTTATTACATAATGATTTGAGAGCTTGCTGTAATTTAACTAGTTGCAGAATAAGAAATTCAGGGCTCAAACACATCTGTGATAAATGTAATGGATAAATTCGTGTATCAAAGATTTGTTCTATTAAAAAGCTACTCCAGGGCATCTCCGAGATTCCATGACCTGTGGTGCAAGCTGCAAAACCACAACATTTGCAACAGAAATTACATAGCCAGACCGGAGATGGCCCATTCATCAATGATGGGCCTCCACTTCACAGCTGCTCGACATCTAATATCAATCTTCATAGGAAATCCGGAAGATGATCAAATCAGCACCCCAAAGATGAAATCCAGGAAGACTATCAACGCCTTTTCATACTTACGAGAACCCCTTTCAAGACCTCGCTTGAAAATAAAAATATGCATGAATATTTGAACTTTCAATGGACTTAGCCTCAAGACAAATAAACCATGTTAAAAAACTTCACACCAGACCTAAAATGTGTGGCTGAGGTTAGATAGTACCGTTGTTACTGTCACTCTGCCCACCCAGCATTCAATCGATGTTGTCCCCTTTTATTGTGGCTTTTAACTGTTTTTTTTAAAATTTGCTAAATAAATTCTGTTATTTTGAATTTGCTTTTTATCATTTATAACACATCCAATCTGAGCTAATTATCTGTCTAGACTGATTAGGTTTTAATCAGTTTTATCAGTCTAAACTGGCCATGCTGCTTCCTGAAGTCCAAAGGAATATCTTTGCTGCACTGCACAGTTAAGAGCTCTGCTGGATGCTGCTTGCACTCTGCTCGTTAGGGGGAATACATGCGCCTACAGTTACAGTTCCAATTAAAAATTAGAGGCTAAAACATCTTGACACCAGTTCAGCTGCCAGTGGCATTTTTCAAACCTTAAGGGGATCAGTATTTTTGCCATAAACTAGGGCACAGTTAGCATTGCTTCTTCCAGCTTCCATAACTGCCCTGCAACCTAACGGCAATACTATTTCTGCAATCAATAATGGTACACAAGCTACATGTTTGAAAAGAGCTGGAAAAAAATGTGTTAACAGCCCACAACATAAAAAGTCGTCCAGAATTTTCCCATATATTCGCTTCACTGTTTTGGTCCTTTACATCCCTATCCCAGTCAATACACAGTCCTTTTGAGATGAAACATAATGTAGCCATTAAGCGGTTTATTCACATGTTATTTCCTGGCATATTTGAAGTTATTAGAATAATCTCTGATGGTGGAGATTACAAGTCTAAAATAGATAACTTTTAAAGAAGAAACTTCTTTTCATAGGCTTTTGGGAGGGGACCCAGTTTTGGCGGTTTTTGTTTCGTTTGGTTGATTGGGTTTTCTTGTTTTGTTTTTTGGAGGGTTTTATTTTTGCTTTTTTTTTTTTTTTTTAAATATACAGAGATGATCAGAGTCTACTACTGGTACTTATTCCCTTCTCCCCAAAGATGCAGGATACTAGAGTATACCAAATTCACACTGTTCACATGGGCTGCCTCAAGCCGCTCCTAAGGTAGCACAGCACTCAGATTTCAGCGTTGCACCATTGATGTTGACTTCATAGTGGCTGTCTCAGATATTAAGCCAACAAGTCCCCTTCAGGCTGTCTGCAGCAAAACAGAAAGCAGAAACAATACAGAATTGTCACAGCCAGAAAAGCTGGCATGCCATGTCCATGACACCAGCAAGCACAGTACCAAGGGAGCACATGCTCTTTTTAAAAGGAAAAAAACCTTCCATTAGAGTAATTTTGTACACATTTTAGTTTAGAACTGGTGTAAATAGCACTATCACTGAAAGTGGCCAACAAAGCACACTGCCTGAGGCAATCCAGGCATCACAGCTGGCAGAGGTCTTCCAGACACTGCAGTGGATTTATTAATTTAATTCAGCTAGTGGCTGATCCATCTAAAATATACAAAGGCAGGGATCCCAACCTGGGACTCCCTTTCCTGGACAACTGACTAAACCCTTTCTGAAATGCAGGTGTTCTTGTCTGTCTTAAAGGGAAGCCTTCAAGACTGTAAGGAAGTTGAAAAGAAAAACCAAACGGGGTGGTTAGGAGTGTTCTGTATTATTTTAGGGGTCTGGTTCTGCTGCTGCATTAGACATACTTTGAAAAGACAGTAACATCTCAAATCAGGTACATACTTTGTAGGTTTTACCTTCAGAACCTTTACACTTCCCTACCTTTACAAGGTTACTCTCAAAGGTACATTCTTGAGACAGGCAACAACCTTGGCGATCAGACAACAAAAGCAGCCTGTAAGGTCTGACCCAAACTGGCACATCAGCCCAGGCAGGGTGTAAATGTTGGCGCATACTCAGATTTCAAAGCTAAGCAAGTGACCCAGACAAATTTAGTTTGATGAATAATGAAAGGAGAATAAGATTTGATTTTAAGATTTACATGCATTGTATGTGCAAAAGGTCAGATGTATTACCAATACCTCATGCTCAGGAACAATGTGCTTAAGTCAGAATCATTCCAACTTATTTTCTTCCAAACAGTTTCAACTATTCCATCAAGCTGTCAAAAAATTATATGGATCACAGGGAGCATAACCTTACTTTGGTTAAAGCAAGAAGAAAAAAAACCTTGCCCAATAATGTGAGTGAAATCAGCCCCAGAAACTGGGCAGGGTATTTCATTAACAGTTAAGTGTAACACAGTTCTATTATTTAGGTTAACATTAGTCTCAACCATGTGGGACAGAGCTCCATATTTGAACAACTGCATAAATACAGAGATCAACATTATTTCCTTTTACTAGCCAGCTCGATAGAAGTGAAAAATCAAAACCAGTGTCTCAAAAATGATTTAAATTCTAAAAATTAGCAGGTGCTTCTGCTCACACAAGCTGCATCCACACTGCCCTGCCAAAGTCTGCTTGTCTTTTTCAGGCTCCTCCTTTATTTTGCATTGTCTCTTTTGTCCAGACAAAAATCTTTGGTGGAAGAGTTATTATCCAACATCAAAGCATTCCTTCTGTTGCCCTTATCTCTTTGATTCTGGCTTGAAGAATACATGCATACTACAGGCAGATGGCATCCTACTTACTGTGCACTGTATGAACTCCACAAATCTTGACTAAGATAGGCATAAAAAGCATGTAAAAGTGTGTATTTCAAAAAGCACAAATGGAAGTATCCCTAAGATATGGGCAATTGCCAAAGTAACAATGAAACACTTGTATAATTCAAATATACTTGAAAAACAATTCCCTTTTTCTTCCCTCCACAAGCATGGTCTTAATATTGCAAAAGCTACCCATGGGCCAGCAAAGTATGTCAATATCATTGCTGAAAGTTTTTTATTATAATTGCTGAACTTACAACCCTCATTTCCAAAGGTTTGAGCTTTAATCTTGGTGCAAATGCTGTGAATTGCATTCTGACTACAATTTGAGCAAAGCATTTTTCTCTCTGCCCAGGAAAACTTAGAGAAAGAGACAAATGGCTCACATCTATGCTGAATAATGTGTTACTGATTCTGGTTCTGAGACGAGAAAAAATTTGAAAGTAAAAAAAAACCCAAACTTGTCAGCATTGGTCATTATGTTACCTTGATCATTTTTATGAAGAAAACAAAAAATCCCAAACCTCAACACTATTTTAGCCCTTCATTTAAGTTTAGGAATAAGGTATCTGTTGTTACAGCAGTGCTTTATAGAAGCAATCTGATTTTTAAAAATAGGACAAATATATTCAATATACGAGTCTTTCTCTACAGGGGTAATGCAGGAAAATCAATTTGAGATTTAAAATGGCATACATCTGATAAGAACATTTTAAAGTTTTTCCACAAAGTAAGCCACCTGTAATTTGCAGCCTCTCACTCACTTTTCAATATCCTAGCCTGCTCTCCTCTCATTGCTTCCAATGCCAGCGAAATTTTGGCCAAGGTGGAAAAACTGGACTCTAGCAGTAAAAATCCGTATGTCTTGCATGCTCTACTTCTGACCCTTCTGTCTTAACATATTCACACTTGTAGTGGAAGAACATGGTTCCTGAGTCGATTTTCGTCAACATGAAAAACTAAGGATAAGGCTCACAGTATGTAGCTGGATCCTGTTCTTCAGTTTTTATCTGACTATTCAGCTGGGTTTTTTTGTTTGTGTTTTTTATCACTGCTATTCAGGCCAAATGGGACCTCAAACTATAAACAATCCAACAAAAACCATTTGCAAAGTAAATCCAAAACACTTAATATTAGGCTCTTGGTGAACTTTTGGCCCCTTTGGCTGTAAGAATACCAGACTAAAAATAAGAGGTACAAAAAGCATAGGTTAGTGGGGTTATGTCAAGAAACTAGCATAACATGAAAATTACAAAAACAGTAATAAACTTCACCAGCCAGTGACGCTACAAGGAAATAGAAGAGAAGACCTAGCTACAAAAGTAACATTCACTTAAAAAATGTATTAAGGCATGGAAGAATTTCATAATTAAATAGAAGCTCGAGTGTTTGCATTCCTTTTTCCACCTTAAAAATCCTGACAAGAAAATTCAAATGAAAACCACCAAACAAATCCATCTGAAAACAAAAGCAACATTTAAGTTTAGCATCACCCACTTAATAATGACACTGCAATAGAGTTGGACCACCACACATATCCTACAGTAATTTCAATCATGATACACAAATAATATGAAAAAATGGCAGCTTATGAACACCTGTGAAGTATAGATGACTGAAACTCTTCTGAATATTCTTAGGAAGGCAAGGAAAAAAATCACACTAATGAATGGCTTTCAAAGATAATGCCAATGACATCCTGCAGGCAACTGACATCCAGGAAACTGTTGCTTCTTACTCTAATAAAATCTCTGCAGCATTCTGCTCTTTTCCCAAAAGAATTCTGAAAGGATGCTTACATTTTTATATATATGTAGAATATGTGCATGTGTGTGCGAATTTATTTATTTATAAAAAGGGAAAATAAAGGGAGGAAATACCCAGCAATACAGATCAGTCTCGTAGGGTCCAACTTGTTGCCAGATGAACATTCACAGTGGAACGATCCAAGTTTGTTCCTGCAGGCACCATTGACACATGGGCTGCTTTCACATTCATTTATATCTGTAATCCAGAAACCAAAGACATTATTAGAACTACAGAGTACTTCTGGGAAGTATTACAGAGTAATTTATACTCTGTAAATGCTGTTGTGGACTGTGAAGGGCGAGGACTGCATTAAATACTTGTCCCTCCACTCCTCCCAGCAAGGCATTCAAAAGATACATGTACAGGTACCCTGTATTTTGAAGTACACATATTTTGGAAGTGTTAATTAAATGGCCCTTTTCTACAAAGAGAGTTAATTTCCAACTCCACAAGCCATAAAGTTCTCCAGCATCAATTATAACTGTCCCATGAGAAAACAAAACTCTTTCTTCACAAAATGCAAATGCATTCCTAGACACACCATGCAGAGCACAAACAACAACTTCATTGTTTCTGCCATTTATGGCTCCATGAGAAGTAAGAAAACCCTGTCAGAAGCAAAATATGACAATACTGGCTGCAATTCTGTAGTTATGGAAACGTTGAGGAAATGGCAGTTGTAATTGGAATACTGTAAATGGTACTCCTCTTTAGCCCAAAAATCCTGTTTATTATCCCTGTGAGGTTTTTAAGCTCGTTACATGCAAGAATAGGACCCCTGCTGACAGCATTATTTGCTGATTTTTCTTTTAAGTGGAATCAGTTTTAAGACAAAAACAGTACAAACAAATTCTCTCCAAGAAGAATTGTTGATGCATATCCAACATTTCTTTCTGAACCCAACCAATTTAATTTTTTATATGCATCGTGAATCAAGCCATATATTCTAATCCAACTAGTTCCCTTTGGCAGGCCAAAACTAAGAAAACATTTAGTGCTTGCTTGGGTTTGCTAGCAGTGCTTGAGGAGTATCTGTATAATCGATGAATTAAAACAGCTTAATTTAAATTAATTATAACCTAATGAAGTATTGAGCTAAGCACTAGAGATACTGATAGCATCAATAGATAATTTTCAAGACAAATTGAAATGTCCTCATTTTTTTAAAGTTGTCAAGAGTTAAAACTCGCTATTTTGATATGATGCATCAAGCTGTCATTTCACTACAGATGTGCATCATGGGAAGAAATAGGTATTTAAATATATAGAATTTATTAATATGCATGTATTATTTAAAATGTATTATTAAAAAAAAAACAAAACAAAAACCCCACAAAAAAAACCACAAACCTGAGAGAGAGAGACAGAGAGAGAGATAAAAATGCCCAGAATGAGTAAACTTTGTGAACTGTGATATCTCTCCGTGCCAAAAGCAAGCACTTAATTTAGAAGTCATCTTTTACAGATCCTTTACTTAATGGACTTATCTACAAAGAGCAAACAGGGCTTGTCTTTGAATGTCAGCAACTTTCTGAGAAACGACAGAGCTTTATGTTTCTGAAGCCTACTCCTAAATAGTGGATTGCCATTTTACAGATTAATCATACAGAGATACAAGGAAGTAAAATCTAAGAGCCATTATCAGGTCAGGACAATGTGCCTCATTGTTAGTTCTGACAGAATAAGCTCTCTGCATCCAAGCTGGCAATCCTGTGTTTCTTCACCAGCAATTATCTACTCCGCACCAAGGCCTTCTCCTCCCTGTGAATATATTTTACACTCTATTACCTCAGTTTTTATTACCCAGGGAATGCTTCCTGCCTCTGTTGCTTCCCACTCTCTCCCTGGCCAGCAACACCTGTTAGTGAGGAGTATTCTCTGCTGCTTCTACAGAGAAACCAAGTTCTTAAAACCATAAATCACACTGACACAAAAAAGGAATCTTAAGTATGTACTTTATGTCAAAAAATCTTCTGAATAAAAATGTTCTGGGAGGAAGACACACTTTTACTTCCTCTCCATCTGCCATATTGCTTTCAGAAGTTTGTCTAGCTTGAAAAAAAGTGAGAAAAAAATTGATGAAAAGACAGGATAAACTAACAAAATTGAAGTGATATAGTCCTGTCCAAACAATCATGAGTGTTCCTCCCTTCTTCTACGAAGTTGTAATGCTAGAGAAATTTCCATGAGGGACCACGCATCACTTGTGAAGGTACTTAAAATGAGTGATTTTCATGTAAAGTGTTCCACTGTTTTAACAGCTGGCAGCTGACCTCACATAGGTTTGCACAGATACAACCAATGTGCAAGACGTAGTAAAAAGCAGACATGGGCCACTATCCAAAACATCATTTCAAGAAGATGCATAAAACTTAAATTGTTTCACATTTATGGGGGTAATAGGAGGTTATCATGCATATCTTTAATTTTCCCTGGCATTTAGCAAGGTAGGATTACAACCAATTTTCTTCTAAGAAAAGACATATTTTGTTTCAAATTTTCAGAGTTAAAAAGAAAAAAAAAAAAAAATTGAGGGCCACACCTGGAAGCCAATGTCCCTGAAACTATAACCAAAGAAGGGAGTAAGTGGAGAGAGAGGGGCCAAAGTTCAACACCTTTTGAAAAGTAGAGGCAGCTATCTTGGCTTCATGGGCCATGTTCCAGGCCCTTCTGCATTTGATATGCTTTAGCACTATGCTAAGCAAGAAGAAAAACAAGAAACAAAACCCGAAACCCAATGAATTTGGATGGTAGTAGGCTGATAATAATGCATTGACCACATCATCATCCAGAAAAAAAACCCATTAAAGATGATATTAAGTGTATTTCAGCCTTAGTGCACTGCTGGATCAAGTGAAAAAGTATCATATGCACAATCTAAACAAACTCTAAATATTGTTTACCTACAACTTTTCATAAAAATACTAAATGGTAATTTTTAAAAGAGTAAGCAAGAAACCAAATGGATTTTAACATTATTTTGTATGGTAAAATAAAACCCACTATGTTTGAAGATATTTATTGAGGTGTGTTTCAGAAATTTTTTTCTCTCAAGTGATGTGAGTGTACATTGTAAACGTCAGAGAAACAAAAATTGAAACAGTCCCACTGTACATTCCTGGAAATGAACTTCAAAGCACATCTGGCTTACATTAACTAGTTACATCACTGGAAACACAAACTAAACCATGGAGCTTGTCATAAAAATCTCAACTTTCACAGACTCTGGAGCCTCAAACAAGTCTCCTACTCCTTGCAACAAACTGATAAAAAATTTCAACTGAACTACAAACAAAATCAGTGAAGGGTTCTATTGGTTCTTCAGAGTTACTGATAGGAGTCATATTAAAAAAAATTGGTGACTAATAAGCATCAGAGCATTTTCAGTGGTCAACACAGAGCTCGTGACTATAGCAGGTTTTTACAATAAGTGAAACAGTAACTCCAAAACAAATCACGAGAAACAAGATTTGGGCAGAAAGAGAATAATTTCTTTCTCTGCTGCCAACCCAGCATTGCTACTGCCTACCCAACATGAGTAAAAATACAACACATTTAATAGGTTTTGCAGACACTTTTACATAAAACCCCTCCTGACCAGCTTTTTTACCTCACTGGCTAAATTTAGACGTCAAACTAATGACAAGACTCAAGATGTACTACTACTAATACTATCATTACCGTTATGAAATAATTCTAAGTTTACTGTTTGAAAACACAGATATATTTTATTTCAACAAGATTGGCAGTGTTGTCTGCATTCTGGCTTCTCATCCATCCAGCTTCAGGTCAGTGAGCACCTTACCACACTAAATCAGTTCTGTCTAGAAGATTCCTCAAGAAACATGTACCTTAAGGGCACCTTACACTGTTTTCACAGACTGAAGTCTTCCAGTGCACAGACATTGATCACAGAGACAGACACCAGAGAATAAATTCCTGAGCACTGTGGGTAGATGGGCACCGAGACAACTTGTCACAGAAAGTTCTTGTAAATCCATGAAGCTGGCACAAGAAAAGCCCCCCTCTGAACAAGTGGTATGAATTTGTAACATGTAAAAAGAGCAAGAACTAAGTTTTAAAGGTGATGTATGAAACCCACAGGTATTAAAATATTAAAAAATACAATTTCTTTTGCATAGAAGGGGTGAACATGTTCTATATAGAACATGTGAATGATTTTACACTGCCAGAATTTAAAACACTTCTACTTTCCTTTCTGCATGTTTGCTTAGCTGTTTGGCAGTAACTTCTACCTGATCAATAATAATAAGGAGCTGAAGACAGTAATATCTTCCACCACTTCAGAGAAATCTGGATGCTTACAGTGATTCACACAACAGGTGTTTTGAAACAAAGAATTGCAGCTTCCTCACCACTCAAAGAAATGTAAAACCATTTACTATAAAAACTTGCTTAATAATTATTACAAATACTGAGATTTTCAGACTGTGAAACCAAACAAAAAATAAAGAAGACCAGTAAAATGCTACTACTCTGAATACTAATTAGGAGTTGGTACATAAGCTAATGCTTCCAATTCTACTTTTTTGATACAGTTTTACATGTATTTTTTAAAAATATTTAAATTTTCTCATTAGTTTCTGCTATATCACAATTTTGCTTCTTTAGCATCTGTGTTAAATAGTAATATAAGAAAGCAATTCTGATTATATTGTAAAAATAAAAGACAATTTTAGTATTACTAGGCAGTAATACCCAGGTCCTGGAATGCATCACAGATAACAAGATTTGATCTAGAATTATCTATCACCACAGACTGAAGGGAGAGAAGTTGGAAGAAAAGAAAAATGAGACTCTGTGATCAAGACAGATTTCCCTAAATGATAGACATGGTGTTTCTGCTATATGATCAAAGCAAGTATGCATTACCCTCTACTGTAGTTTAAAAATGTTGTAGCTAAGGAAAACATTATTGTATAAAAATTAAATTATCACTTTGAAAGAAATTCAACAGCAATACCCAACACACTAAAACCCAAAGAAATTAAAAGAGAAATGTGAAGATTTATGCAATATCACAACTCTCTCTTTTCCTCTGGTATCTACCATCACTCCTGTGACTGTTTTGCTTTGACGTGACACAACAAACAACAAATCTGACATGACGTGCAGGTTCCTCACCTTCACAAGTGTCTGTCTCCGAGCTGAACAGGTAACCTTTGGGGCAGAAGGCAGCTGTAGCTGCCTGGGGTGTTCCAGCAGAGCCTGTTGTCACACAGCAGCCCATTCACAGAGCACTCATCAATGTCTGCAGGGAGAGGAGATAGACCATGACCAAAAATTACACTTCTTACTTTCAAAGCTCTAATTCGTTTTCAGGCTTTTACTGCAAAAACTTCCGTTCTACCTTTAAAGTTGTTTTTTTCACTAGCAAACTCAAAAATTAGTTCATGATTAGTCTTACAAGAATAATTATATTTTCCTGCAATGATCTTGGTCATTTGAGTTTGATCAATGACCTTGGTTAAATGACAGTGATCTTTGTCATTTGCATGAGTACACTGTATAAATTCATAAAGGTCTATTTGCTTTGAAAATAGTATTTTAATTATTTCCTTTTTTAAAACACATAAACAGTGGTCTGTTAATCACTTTTAAATTAATTTTATATCTGTTTTATAGGTGAAAATTGTTTTTTTTAATCCATGAAGTGAATTAAAATCTATTCTGTATGGTTCACGTATGACAGCCAATTCAAGAGTACCCATGTACCTCCCCTCCAGAGGAACACTGTTTTAAAAAAAAACAAACCTATGATTAGGACCAGGATATCAAGCACACTGACTAGGAAAATCCTGTAAATTAACAAAATTCCCTGAACTCCTCTTCAACTAACTGAAAATAATTCTAATAAAAAGTAATCTGTCTTCCTCGCCGCCCTATTTATTCCGTGAAAGAAGAAAAAATATAATTTTAAGCCATTTCCTTTAGTGCCTATCACATGTCAAAATAACCTGTGTCTATAGAAGAATGTTGATAGGATAAGTCAGGATAAATATGACATTGCATCCTGCTTCAGGTTGTCTCCTCTTTATTTACTGCTTGATTTCTCAAACCTAATACTGCAACTGAAATCTTAAATCAAATATATTTCTGGAGAGTTTTTAAGTTTAAAAATATGTAAGTAAAGTGAGAATGCAATATAAGTACAACCTGGAGAATTCTGGTTTCCTCAACTACTTCAGATTTTCCAAGCTGTGCTTATTCCTCTAGGATTCAGACAATAAAGCCTAAATTTCCTCAGACAGTGAATCGAAGACTTGAGTTTGGCAGCCATGAATTAGAAAAAAACTTTTCTTAATTAACCTGTCCTAATTTAACTTCATCTGATTTCAACCAAAGAAAGGAGGATAAATTTGTAAACTGATATTTTCAAGAGCAGTTTTGAGCTTGTTGTCATACAAACCTTTAGCCCAAACTGTGCAGTTTGATGAATATATTATTTCATTAGAATCTCACAGAGTAACTTCAGACTTGGACTATAACCTGTTGTGTTATGCTCTGTAGAAACACTGAACAAAGTAGCTCATGCTTTAAACTCACTCAGACCTGACAAAAATACTGTCTGCATTTTGACTGATGACTATCTTTATTTCCTGGCATCTCATGAACTGTGTAATTATTTAATATCTTTCAACCTTTTATCTGAGTGTTCATACTTAAATTCTTTTATGGAAAAATTCTATCCAAGAATAAACACATTCTCACATTCAGTCATCTTTATTTAAGTAAATACACAGATTACACTAGCGCTTACTTAATCCCAAGTGTAACTAGATAAATAAAACCCCTTCCCATAAAATCCTTTTGGAGAACAAATATTACATGAAGCATTTTAAAAATAAAAGCACCAGTACTTTTCTGCAG
Organism: Sylvia borin; assembly: GCA_014839755.1. Classification (NCBI taxonomy): domain Eukaryota; kingdom Metazoa; phylum Chordata; class Aves; order Passeriformes; family Sylviidae; genus Sylvia; species Sylvia borin. Next base: position 4,443,226 of record CM025993.1, on the reverse strand, counting down.
CAGTGCTCTTCCTGCCAAAAGTCATATTTAGGGTTTTAGGAAGTAACTAGATGTAAAGTTCCTTTATTCAAGCAGATGAAAGGAGACTCTTTACTTTGTGTTTGCTGTGCATCACCAGGAAGGAACGTTTGATATGAGAACGATATCACAGCTATATAGACCAGGTTTTCCCCAGCAAAACTGCTGCAGTTTTGTTGAGCACAAACAAAAGTGACAGGAAAGTAAACTTCTAAGTGCAGAGACCAATAATTCACTAAAATAAATAAATAATTCACTGCAGTGCTTAAGGACGATACTTTGGACACTCTGATGGTTTCAGAGCGATTTCCACTAGCTTTTAATTTAAACAAACTTCACCTTTCTGCTTAAAATTACAAGCCTATAAGTAATGAGATTGTACAACGCAGTTGTGATATAATACACTTTTTGGATGTAACAACTCCCAAAAGAAAAAAAACCCCACTGGGTTTCATGTATGCCCATGAGTAATAAAATTAATTAGATGGAGAGCAAAACCTGGTATGCTACCTCCCGCTCACACTACCTAAACAGCAACATTCACCCACCAAATTACAGGAAAATATACAGTAAGAATAACAGTTATGCAGTGATCGAGAAAAGCATGATTTCAAGACTTCTGCATTTTCATTATGGCTTGAGGAAGTAAATGTCTTGCAACCTAAATTCTGTCGGGTCAAATCAGCATCAATACAATGATAAATAATTCAGCCACAACAGAAAAAAACAACCAATAACTTACCCATACAATTGGTTTCAACAGGATCAGGCTCATAGTTACAGTGATAACTGCCACGCAGATTTTCACAAATCCCATTTGGGCAAATATCAGGATCCAAAGCACACTCGTTAATATCTGCATTAGCACAACAACAGAAGATAATAAGACACTGACGGGTATGACAAACCTGTTCCTCTGAGAGGTGTGGCCAACACCTGACTCACTAGATGCTGGGGCTCTCAGTCAGAGCCAAGGCACAGCACAGGTGCAGCCTGAAGTCTGAAAGAGGTGATTATTCTCCTCAATTTGACACTAGAAGGTTAAACCTGGAATACTGCGTCCAGTTTTGGGCCACTTTACATGGGCTCACTCCTCAAGCCTCCTAATGCACCTACAGAAGCCTGTTGTAATCTTGGCACTCCTTGCCAAACTAGCCTAGCTTTCCCAATCCCACGCTTACACATCTGGACAGCTTTCTTCTATTCCTCACAGCACTCTTCTCTGGTTCCACTGACTGTGTATTTCCTTCTCACACTTCAGTTTGATCCTTTTTCAGCCATGCTGGTCCTTGCCTTCCTTGCCTGATTTCTTACACATGTGAACAGAAAGCTCTTGTGATCTCCGGAAAACATCCTCAAAACTCTTTTGCTTCTTTAAACCTGAGCGTAGTTTCCCAGGGAATATCATTCACTGATGCCTAACTAGAAGTTCATGTTCATGAAATTCAGGGTGCTATCTTTACTCTCCACCGGGCCCACACCCCTCAACTCAGCATGAGTTCCAACAGGGCATGACCAATGGGGTCCAGGCTGCCATCAGTCCCAACATCACTAGTTAGTTCATCTGTGCTGGTAATCAACAGGTCCAGTAATGCCTCTGCTCTGTTTAAACTATCACCTGGATTAAGACATTTTCCCCTCAGAGTGCTCCAAGTCTCCTGGACTACACACAGCTCATGTCAGTGTGGCTAAATTCCCTCAGCAGCATCACTGCCTGCAGTGTAAGAAGAGTCTAAAGGGACTGGATTTGTTCAGCTGAGAGGAGACAATATCAGAGAGACCTCTAACAGCACTTCCCTATTTTAACAGATGATTACAGGAAAGATAGAGCCAGATTCCTCTTTGAGGTGCACAATCACATGGCAAGAGACAACACTTGCAAGATATACCAGTGGAAATTTAAAATAAACACCATGAAAACAAATTTCACCATGACCAAAACAAAAATTTTTCACCATGAGTGTGGCTAAGTACTGAAAGAAGCTGCCCAGAGAGGCTGCCTTGGAGATATTCCAAATTCCACCAGGCAAAACCTTGATAAATGGTTCAGCTTTGTCGATATCCTTGCTCTAAGCAGAAGGTTAGGTTGGATGACCAACCTAAACTGACAGGCAACTACGTGTTTGTAAGAAAAAGCTTGATGCAAAATACCTAGCTTATGAACCCAGAGCCTGTGGTTTAGGTATCTAGGTCAAGAAGTTATAAATTATTAGGTGACACAAGAATTTTCCTAATACAGAAGTAATGCATAGGTCAAAACTACAGCATATTCAGTCCTATAACAACTTGGTGGAATTTTTCTCAGACAGACAGAACAGGATGATGGATGAGTTATATTCCCTGAACTTACAGTCCCATATAAAATTTCTGCTGTAATTGGAAAAGTCCAAAATATTTATATGATCTATACAAAGAGGAACAGACTAATTTTAATACTTCTTGCCTCTGAGGAAAAGAGTTTTTTTCAGTATTTTCCTTCTTCTCATATGGTCAGCCCATCACTTTAAATAGTTCCTTTCCCAAGCTCTGGGAAGAAAGAGTGCTGGCCTGGCTGTGACTTCATGAAAAGCTTGTTTTATACTTGTAGGGGTCAACTTTTTGTTAAGAGCATTTCCTCTTTAATCACAGTGCAATTTAGATACTGATTTACATTTAATCATACATACATTTGGAAAAAAACATGCTATCCCTGGATAAAACTCAATGCTATAAGACATCCGAAAAACTTTGTAAGAAAATACAATTTGGCATACTACTCCAGATTTGTATTTTCTTTAGAGCAAAATGCATTCTGTACCTTATTAGACATGTCTGAATCTTGGTGATAAGCCACACAAGGAGTGTACAGGCAGTGACAGGAGCAGCAGCAATGAATATTGGCTGCAATGTTGCTGTACAAGAAGTACACAGAACCCTGTGTTTACTCTAGAAACCTGAACAAAGGAGGACTTTAGTTGAGACATGAATCCATGATCTTTGTCATGCATTTGGTAGACAGCACAGTAATTCCAACATTTTAATGAGAAATTGTATTTTCCATGTGACCAAAGGACACATAAACCTCTCTACCACGCTGCATGCAAATTCTTATGGTAGGATGCTGCTTGTACAACTGTACTACTGAATGCTGACATTATTTCTCTCAGACTTAGAGATTCTTCAATGGACTTTGTATAATTCACTGAAAAGTAAATTCAGAAAATTTATAAATTCCATGGATTTCAAATTGGAAAAAAACAGTCTTACAACAATACAATCTTACAACACTTAAACAATGAAGAAAAAAAAACAAGTGGATAGTTACAGTACTGAACAAAGCTGGAATTTCTTTTATGGAAATGCTCTTTTTAAACACTATTTAGGCTATTACTAGACGTAATTATGGAAGTTTTTACACTGTTCCTGCTGCACTGAACAGGAGCTTTAATGCTGACAAGAATAATTATTAACACAGATAAATAATCAGATTTAATAGATTTAATCACATTTAAATCTGATTTAGGTAATCAGATAAATAGCTAGCAATAAATTTTATGCTCCTGTATTCTCCTATTCCTTCTTCAACCCATTTTACTTATCTGGCAGCTGCAGTATGCTTTGCTCCTACTTCAGACCAGGGTCAGCCATTATTTTTTAAAACTCCTGTCTCTGTGGTATTCAAAAAAGGATCTGGAGCTTTACAGTTCCCAATATTAAATGCAAGTGTTAGCTTTCAGGACTTTTTATAAGGATATAGTTTTTTCAGTTAAGCTCCCTTCCAATTTTTAATTCTACAGCAAAACAATCCATCCATGGAAATGTTCCATGGATGTCATAGGTCAGAACTCTGAAACAGATTACTTTTTTGTCTTGATAGGGTCAGGCAAAATCCCCTGTTCTAGAGAATTAATTTCAGCCTTTTCTCTAGACAACATTAAAATACTGTACTTTGAAAATTAAAATACTAAAATCAACATACTAATCTTGAGGCTAAGAACTACAGTCTAGTATGTTATCGAAAAATGTAATTCTGAGGATGGTTGAGGTTTTTTTTAAACTTTGAATTACTATCCTGGGGTGACTTTATGATGCTGAATTGTTAAATTGTTAATTGCTTGTTAAAAAACCAAATTTTTCCACTTTTCTTTAAAGAAGTTTACCTCCCAAACCACTTGGGGGAGGGGCCACTTAAATTTGCCTTAGGGAAAAAAGCACTTCAGAAATTTCATCCCAAAATTTGCCCAGGACAATCATTTATATGTGTATATATATATATATATATATATATATATATATATATATATATACACACATCGTATATATTAAAGAAAATATGCAACATACCTCTTCCATCAACAGTAATACCTATTCCGCTGCTACACAGACTATGGAACTCAGCTGCTCAGTTGAGGTGGAGATATTGGGGAAAAGAAAATGTTATTTCCAGTAGTTGACCTTATTTAATCCTTTCCCAAAGTAATTTTCCTACAATGTAACTAACAAAATGTCCATGTCATGCTATTGTTTTAACCAAATCAAGTATAACTTTGCCTGGGTAATCAGCGAGGAATGAGGATTAGGATGATTTGTACGTAGGCCTATGTATCTTAGAAATAAAGCTATCCTCTTCTACGTTAGATGAAACTGTACCTAATAATCATATGATAGATGATATAATTGTAACGATTGTTGGTAGCTGAATGTGATTATTACCTTAAACCAGAATCTTAAGACTCACAAGGGAAGATATTTACCAAAATTCATGCTTGGGTGTATACAATAGAACAATGGGAGGCTTAATGATTGTATAATGAACGGGTATAATACTGTACACCTTTTGAGCCCTCGTTGGAGTTGTATTTGGGTCTGTACCCCAACTCCCAGAGCTCTTCAACAAAGCACCGCATATAATCATTTCCGTGATTATGTATTTCCTATGCTAACATACTTATCCAAGAACTATGTGAATGTCTGTGAGATTGCTTTCGTTTGGTGTTCTGTTGTACTTTTCTGGTTTTGATCTTCTTAAGGTTCAGTGCTTTTACCCATGTTTGCTTATAGGATAGTATTAGAGATCCTTTAGCAAGCATGTGATTGAACAGTCTTTCTGATAATATGTAGCTGAGAACTGTAGAATACAGATAGAGTAAACAGCCTTCACTTTTGACTTATATAATTCTACAGACACTGTTGGAGCTGCATTAATACTCTTTGTTTCAGGTATCTTTATGGGCCAGAACAGAACACAGTTTTAATTTATGCTTCTTGTCACTCCCCCAGTAAAACCACCATGCACTGTGGCCTGGATATGAGCATGAGTGGACTCAGAAACTTAAACAGGTTCAAGGTAATCCAGTCAGTTACTTGCTTGAAGTATGACCCCAAAACAACAAAGAAAAGTTGCATGAGAAATTTTACAGTTGAATATGTTGAATATCTAGAGCCAATCCAAATAAGAACTGGCAATTCCTAATGTGTTCTGTTGGCTCTTTGAGTATTGTAAGCTGGCTCCTGTAAAACAGTACTGGCTGCACATAAATGTTTTCTCTTGCTTTTGGTATCCAATGGAGCAGATCGTTCTGGAGCACAGCTAAATATGTCCTAGATTTTAGAGTTTTTGGCTTGCCAAGAATCTAGGTGAAGCCAGTACAACTTGCTTGCATTTGACATCAGAAAAAGATTACGATGCTTCCAAACGGTTAAGGACTTTTTTTCAAGAAATGTCTGATCATTTACTCTGCAAAATAATTAGTGGCATCACATCCTTTTCCTCCACCTTAGACCCAGTTGCCACTCTGACAAGTTCTGCCATGAACAAAGCGACTTCAATCACTGCTCTTTCACAGTATTGCAAAGCACACACAGTATTATAACTCTCAGAAATCCCTGTCAAATATTTATTCCTCTCCTCCCTCCTCATCAACAATCAACAGAGAACAAGGGACTGAATTATTGCCCTCCACACTTCCATTAATTCTTCATCAGTTTGAATTGATCCATTTTTTTGTCCCACGAGCTCCTTGAAGATATGCTAGAGCTCCTAGCAGAGCTGGCAAACAAGAGGTAGTGCCCCGGCAATTCCACAGAGGAAATTATGTTTCTTGTCTTTTAACAACAGCTTGTGGGACTGCATCTTGTTTATGGTTTGATGTCAGCATTATTTAGAAGGCTATCATTTGATGCATTTGATAATTAACCTGATAATTCCATTTGTTTTTCTATGAAGAATGAAGAATAAATCTGACTTACCTACACGCACACGACCATCAACTCCACCAACCAGGCCAGGTGGACAATCACACTGAAATGAGCCTTCAGTATTTATGCAACGGCCATTCATGCATATTCCTGATGTCTGGCATTTATCAGTATCTAAGAGGAGGCAAGACACTTCAGCAATTTGTTTCTAATAGTTTCAGAACATTATCAAATAACTTTATGATAGCAGATAATAATATCTTTGTTTTATTTCTAATAAAAATTTAATCTTGGATTAACCAAATTTCCAGCTGTGCAAACCAAAAAATCTCCAAAATAGGCAGAACAATGTAGGATTAGAGGTACTTCATATTCTACATCAATCAAAAACAACAGTAAATTGTCCCCTTCGTCCATCCTATGATATTTTATTTTGCTTTAAGGTGTGGTTAAAGAGCACTAGACAAAAAATATCCTAATGATGGCTGATTCTAATTTCAAAGAACTTTTAAGTGGTCATCAATTTCTAAGCTCAAGTGCATGTAGTTAAGGAAAGTACAACTAGTAGAAATGGTTCAACTTCAAATTAGATGACTAACAATTTAGTCAATTTACTAGAAGTGGCTCAAGCCTACCTCTATGGGCAGCAGCAGGTATCTTCAATTGGTTTGCTGGAGCTGAAGCTAAATCAGACTATATTCTTAAAATGTTACACGGAAATTTTTAGTGATTGTACTTTAAAAAGTTTATTATGCTGTGTGACCCGTAAAAGGACTCAAGTGCTATGCACTCTGAATTATCAGAATAATGATGTGGAAAATGTGTGTGTGGGGCTCATCAGTGTAAAATCTTTCAAACCTCTTACATTTACCATACTGCTCATTTTACCATTTCACAAAGGGCTTGAATAGTTTGATGCATTTACAATGCTCCAACACTTTTCAAAAGTTAATTTACTGATTATTGTGGCTTTCACATACTATTAAATACTTCTTCCAGTAAATTAAGAATCTGCTTCTAATTCAGGCAGCTAAAGAAATCTACTTCAGTGAGTAGAAAGGTGTTATGTGGCCCTGAATCAATCTATGTGACCAGACTGCTATTCCTGCAGGGATGAACAGACAGGAAAAGCCGTTTTCCACCAATATCCTCCAAGTTTCACATACCAGTACAGTAACGTCCATCTGGAGCCAGGACAAATCCTGGTTTACAGATACATTTAAAACTTCCATCTTCATTTATGCACATCCCATTCAAGCACAGGTTTGTCGTGGTATGCTCATCGTGGTCTACAAAACATTTCAAAGAAAACTGCTTTTAGTTTCTCACCCTCCAGAAGACAAAACAGTGAAAATAATCAGGACTGGTGGGACATAACTCTTCACTCAAAGATTGGTTTCTAATCATAACTCTGATAAAGTATTTGAAGAGTGTTTAAGAACACAAAAAGAAAAAGAGTGTTTATTTTTCCACAGAAAATCAGCAGGTTTTTTTCCATGTTGTGATAAGTTGCTTTGTGTATTTCAGCAGGCTGTGTATGAAAGAACAGGGTATGTCTTTCACACATGAGAGGACAGAAGTTTCCATTGCCTGAGAGACTTAAGTTTGGTGTTTATCTAGCAAGGTTTTGTCTTGACACTGCGCAGCCAAAATTAAAAACAGGTATTTTCTTTATCAATGCTGATTTATGGATCATTTGCTGTAAACCTTTGTGGAAAAACATTATTCTTTGGACTCTTGAGGAGAGGTGCAACCTTCAAAAGCAAAAACTATCTCAAATCTTCTTTCAAATCATATGGTTCTCTATGATAACAGTTTGAATGAAGAGCCTCTAAGTTCACAGTATTTCTAAAAAGGTAACCTTCAATGATCCTTACCTGTAGTATGAAGTACAATTTCTAGAACCACCAAGCTAATGCTTGCCCCATTCTTTAGAAGAGTCCTTACCCACACAATTTTTTCTGTTTGTAGTCAGTTCAAACCCAGCATTGCAAATGCACTGGAAGCTTCCCTCAGTGTTCACACACTGGCCATTTTTACAAAGAACACCATTTTAAATACACTCATTGATATCTAAGGGGAAGAAAAAAAACAAATCTAGCCAAACAAACGAAATTCTACACAAATGAACTATGGTAAGAAAAAAATGCATTTAGAGATGCTTATTGCTTTGAAAAATACTGGCACATCACTTAAGTATTACTTAGAAAGAAGTTCAAAAGTAAGTTAAGAATTTAGTCTCCTTGCATCAGGGAAAAATATTATTTTTACAGACAGGTATGGCAAAAGCTACGTTGTGTGATGCTCTGCAATTCCTTCATGAATACTTTAAAAAACTTACTCACACTTTCATCTGCATGCATACACAAAAAAGCACCTGTCATTCAATTAATTTTTTTTATTTAGAACTCCAGTTTGGAAAATTCCCTGGATGGATATTGCAGAATAATAGATAAACCATTAAAAGACAACAACAGAACAAATGAAGCGGCAGCCCAGATCTGGAATTTCATTTGATTTAACATTGGGATTTACTGAAATTGCACTCCTATTTTTCAAATTCAAATGAAATCTGATGCAAGGGGTCAGAATATCTGCAATGCCAGCAGACGTGGAGCAGTTTTCTTACCAATGCAGGCTTGCTTCGTAGGAGTTCTCTGGAAACCTGTGTGGCACTTGCAGTAATAGGAACCAGGTGTGTTGACACAGTCCCCATTGGAGCAGGGGTTTGATGTGCACTCATCAACATCTGCTGGCAGCACAGCGAAGCATTAGTGACTTCACAAGCTCTACAACATATTTTTTTCCCCCAAGTCTGGAAGCTTCTGAGTGAAAAATACGGTAACTAGCAGCCAAATGCTAAACACTAAAGCCTGTTCTTTGTGCAAAATCACTGCTTTGCTAGGAACAAAGGGCTGTTCTTGGTTCAGCTAAGCAGTTATTTAAAGGGCTGTTCTTGGTTCAGCTAAGCAGTTATTTGTAAGAAGTGACGTGGCACTGCATCATTTGTAAGCATCTTGAGGGACAACAGAAAAAGAATTTTCTGGAGGATTTTGAGACCTGATGGTTGCCCTAATGGTTGACTTAATACAACTGAGTTTCATTTAACTCAATGACCATTTACACTCCTTCGAACAAAACCAGTACTAATCAAAATAAGCACTTTAAAATGAGAGCAAACCATGGCATCCAAAAACTACCCCTATTATATTACAGGTTTGTTGTACAAAAATTGAGGAGGGGCCACACACAAGCAGGAGGGATTTTTAATGAGACCACACTCTGTGCACCACATCTCAATTATTTATGCCCCACTGCATCCTCAACCCCAGTCTTTGCACTGAGTAATGCTAGATTTAACATAACCCTTTTCTATAATGTACCTTACACTCCTTTCCAAAAGTTTTGGGTATTTGGGTGCAACCAAACACCAATTTTAACCAATTTAAATGTCACCTAACTGCTCAGAAATAACTCTTATTTGACATGGGGCTCTGAAAATGTCAACAGTTATTTTCAAGAACCCTTCCCAAATTTGATGCCCAGTATTTACCAGTGAGTCAGGCATGTCTTCGGCTCATGACAGCTATTCCCAGATCTAAAATAACATCAACTGTTCTCCCCATTACTTCTGTAAGTCCTCCAGGACTCTTGTCCACTCTAATCCAGGGAGCAGAGCGGGTATATGCCATGGTCTGGCAGGGCAGGACTACTGGCTCAGTGCCCACTGCAGCTCCTAATGAATGACCTAAGCAGCTACTCTCTCTTAGAGCTCAATTTACAGGTGATAAATGGATCCCTTGATGAAATTCCCCATTTCTTTATCAGCAACTTTTTCTAATTTGACTTTTTTCTCCAAGTTGGCCCTTCATTTCATTCACAATGTATTCGTAATTGCTCATCCCCTCATTTAGGCAGACTTTTAACACTACAAGTCAGTGGTGATTTGCAGGAGTTTCTGGCATCTGGCTGAAGGCTACCATAAGAAGGTCTGAGGCAACTGCTGATCAGTTCCTAACAATAATGATTTTCCCATGCATTTTGCAGTGCATGCTTCCAGAAATACCAGGAAAATCCCAGTGCAATTTTCATGATAATTTCTAGTGACTCCGTATCGAATCTGGTTCTACAACTTAGCCCATTACATCTTGAGAATACTGGGAAGCGACAAGAAATTGAAATTCTAAGAATATTAATGTGTACTTTCTAGAAAGTCCATGAATAAGTTCACTATAAAAGATGGGAAAAGGTTAGTTTTGTTCTAGTTTAATAATAAATAAGACCATATATTTAACAGGAATTACTGTGTTAATGAACACAAAGTTTAAACGAAGACCAACAGCATACATAAAGGGATCTGTGTTTACACAAGTCACTGATACAATGGCCTGCTTTACAGCACTATTGGTGCCCAGATACAATCTGTGTAAACAGTTAAATTCATCAAGGAAAAGGAAATGAAAAAATCAATTACTTCCCTTGCAAGTAATTAGCTCATTCACTTTTGCACCAGATTGCACCACCACTGCAGTAAAACCACAAGAATTGAGACAAGATAAAGAAAAGAGGAATTCAGAGTGTTAAATACAGGGGTAGCTGAATTTTTACGTGCCAGTCTGAATCACTGTAGTAGCTCCCTGCTCTCATGTTTCTTTGCCATACCTGGATATTAGGATGCTCTTTGTCATGAGTGGGGTGATTTTTCACGAGGTGGTTTTTCCTCAGTGCTCAGCTGATATGGGAAGGGCCCAAGGAGGATTGAACACTCTGAAACACATCTTGACAATAATTTTTTGTCAAGTGTCCTAATTCAAATTACTCTACTGTATTTATATCCTGCTTTATTATAAGGGATCAAAGAGCGAACTTAAAAATACTTGATACAGAACTCACCTATATTGTTTAGTTTTCCTGCAGAAAATGACATTTAGGACCCTCTCTATTACAGGCTTCAACTTGCTTCAGAAAAAGCCCATGCTCATGCTAGAAAGGATCTGTCTGTAAGTTTATAAACTCTAGAGCAGGAATGCAGAGTTTCTCTATGAAACAGCTGACTTAAGCTTCAAAAATCCTCCCAAAGCCATGTGCATCACATGACTTCCACACGAAATATGCATCTTAAGATGCTCTTATTTTTATAAGCTCTTGATAACTGAGGAAAATGGCAAATGTATGTTAACATAAAGGAGTTGCTGGCTTTGAGTTTGCACTGAAAACATGCATATTTCAGCAGTATAAACAGGAAACATCTGAAACAGAGATATTTAACCCATTTTTCTGTCCCCAGCATACATCCTTCAATGTCAAATATTTCTTTTTTAGCACATGCCTCACATACATCCCCCCTTTTCTGTTTTTCATCTCTTAACAACAGTCAGAACTCTCTCAGGCACAGAAGAAAACTTCCAAAACCTCCCTTAAAAGGCTTACTGCAATGAGTCTGAAGACAAATAACAAAATTTTAAATAAGGATGTTTATATTGGCAAGACAACTAAAATTCAACACAGCACACCTACAGGTTTGCTCCAACTTCTTAAAAATTCTCTACAGTTTTATCCAGAGTTTGGGATGGTGCTTGCAGTTGTCTATTATCTGATTGAGTATTGCTAATATGAAAATCGGAATGAGAGGCAAATATTCAGATTTTCAAATGGAAGTAAATATGAATATTATACTTGGCTTCAGAAAGGATGCTATCAGGTGCACAAACACATTTAAAAAAAAACCTTTTCAAAGAACTATCTGCTGACCTGACAGCAAACTAACAGCAATGAACAGCTCTTGGAAATAAAAACTGCACTAGATAAACATTCTTAAATATGATTTATCATTTCTGTCTATAGCCTGATGTGCCTGTCAGTGAACTCATGGATAAATCACAATTTGTATGAAAGTTGAAGCAATTTTTGGTGTACCTGTCTTAATAATACTTCTTACATTTTATGATTTGTTTGGTTATGATCCCAAAGATACATTTACACATGTCATAACCAATATTTACATCTGAGACTTCTTCCAGAAAATTATTCACCTTGGGCTTTCAGCCAAGACAGTATTTCTGCAGAGTAAGTAGGTTTTACAGTTGGAAGAGAAAATACAGAAAACAGTTTATTTTTAACCCCAGTAATTTTTTGAAAATACTTAGAAATCTCGAGTTCTATTGGTGCTGACAAAGACACCTCAACAGGGACAACGCAGGCTCAGGGACTCTGTAACTGAAGTCAAGCAAAAACCTCTACCTTTGCACTCTTGTTAAAAAAAGGGCTCCCGAACCTCCTGATACATCAGCTGAGGTCTTTAAAATGTGTTTCAATGGCAAAGTAATTTTAAAGTATTAAGAACACCATATCATATTTAGACTGAGTAGTAAAAATAAAGGAAAACCAGAAGGAATGCCGAAAAAAAAGAGAGTGAAACAAGTCAGAATGCAAGCACTTACTCAGCCCTGTAATGATTGGGCCATTTCCAGTGGGACTGTGACCACCTGCTACTACTCCTGCTCTGCTCACAGCTGGAGAGAATCCACTGCTTCCTGGGATGAGGATGAACCCTGCTCCTCTTGGTCGGAAGCCGTTTCCATTGCTCCTGGGAAGGAACCCATTCCCGCCTGCTCCACTGTGCCAGGAGCTGCCTCGGGCGGGGGCACTTTCCACACACAGCCTGTGGTGCTCATCTGTCAGATAGGCAGGACAGAGAAGCACACACCAGGTCAGCCTCTCACAGACAGCTCAAAAGGAAGGTACAGCTCTCCCTGTACAAAAGACAACAGCAACTCCTCATTTCCTGATGTTGCGTGCTCCCCCTGCCACTCCGAACCTCCCTTGGTTGTGGCAGGTGTTGCTTGAGGAAGGACGTTAGAAATAATAAAAGGGAATGCTGTAATTTAAGAGCTTTTGTTCAACTATTTGTTGAAACCATCTCGGAGGTGTTGATAAAGAAAATACCTTTCACTAGGGATGTGCACTATTCCTCTCTAAGTGGAACTGAAAGAACAACTTAAAATCTGGTGCATTCTTGTTCAAAGTAACTGAAAATGCAACAGAACAAGAGAGCAGATATTCCTTTGAATCAAAATTAACTATGGTCCCTTGGAGTTGTTTCCTCTTTGAGCCTGACCACAAAATCTTTCCCATTTCCCAAAAGCTATTTCCAAAGCCAACAAAAGGACATTAAAGAAATAAGTGCCAAACATCCATGGACCAAAAAGAAAAATGGTTAACAGATGGTACTATCAGTATTAAAAACACAGAAATTAATAATGATGCAATCCATGACCACCTTTTTTTCTGTTTAGCCTACATTTTAAAACAGTTTAAAACACCCCCATACCTCCATCCAAAGCAGAATGAGCAGGAACAAGGAGAAAATAAAACTAGACAAACCAAAAGGGCACTCACCAGATCCTCTCACAGGACACACCTCTGGGACAGAGCCACTGGCCCAGCAGTGGCCAGACTCACAAGCAGCACTGCCTTCTGGTGAACCTCCCTGGCAGCTCCTGCGCACAGCGGCCACTCGCAGTGCTGGAGAAACCGCTGCTTGCTCTCTGATTTGGCAGTCAAGCCAGAAACAAAACCCAAAAATAGTGACACTGATGCCATTTTGGTTTTGCCCTTCTTTCTTTTTTATATATTCTCTGCATCCTTTACTTGTAGCTTTGTAGCCTCATATTGTAGCTTAGTTTCAACATTTTCCTAGGCAAAAAGACAGAACAAACTGCAGGATCCCTGTGCCATCTTGGTTTTCCTTAGAAACCAAGGCTGAAACCAGCTTTCCAAGACAGACTTTTGTAAACAGGGCCTGGATCTCATCCTAAGAGAGGAGAATCCAGAAAGTACTAGAACTAGGGGAATTACTTCACCAGACAGGTTCCTCATTGAGAGGTTCTTGTCAGATATGGTAATTTGCAGAATCTACAAAATTTGTACACATTACACACTGCATGCATCTTCAGACTTTTCTCATTGATGTTTTTGTGTATGAGGATCCTCATATAAAGGTACCATCTTCATCACCCTAATTGTGTCTGACTCATATTTTTAGGGACAGAGAAAAAGGCATCAACATGAGCTCTCAAAGTTACCTTCCTTCATTCAGCTGAGGTAAGGTCAAATGCTTTACTGCATAAAAAAATGAAACCAACCAACTGAACAAAATCCCCCAAAATATCCAAACTGCACCAAATAATTATCTGACCCATGTGTTCCACATTAGATTTACTGCACAGGATCACACAGGTGCAGTGGCATTAGCCTTGCATTAATCCACCATGCAATCCTAAAGTCTGCTCAAACAGGAAATATGGATGATATGAAAGACACAAAGCAATACCAAAAAAAAAAACAAAAAAACAAAAAAAAAAAAAAAAAAAAAAAAAAAAAAAACAAAAAAAAAAAAAAAACACCAAAAAAAAAAAACCCTAGATAAATTTTTATATATAAAACCCCTATTATGGCAAAACCTGAAATACTTCATGTGGCAACAGCAGTGACAGTAAATTCATTTAATGATTTTTTTTCCCCTGCTTTAGATGTATCTAACTGAAAAAAATGCTATTTAGTCTGCTCTGCTCAGCAGACTGAAAGTACAACAGTATTTTTAGTGATGCCATGTGAAAACTATTCTCCTTCAAGGACAGATAATCTTTTATTGTCACAGTCCTGAATGCTGATTACAAGTGAAACTCAAATAATTTGAGAGGACATGATGCTAATTACAGATCCTGATACTTGGTTTGAAAGCAAATGCTCATCTTAAATTAGGAAGAATAAAATAATTTGTTTTAGGATTTACATTCTTCACTTCTCTCCTAAGCAAATGAGAAATTACACTTACAGAGTATATGAATTATACTCTAATACGACACAGCACAAGAACTCTCAGACACATTTTCTTTGTAACATAAGCAACTGCTCTTTGCAGACTTGGGTATGTGATTTTTCTGCAGCTGGTTTTGGGAGCTGACTTCAAAAATCAAATTGTAAAACATGCCAAAATCCACAGAAATTTTGATCCTACTGAAAATCATAGGTTTTCAGTATTCCTGAGCCTAGCTACAATGTATTTGAAGTTGGCACCCCTCAGATGAACCTGAATGGTGGCTACACTGTTTAAAAATTATTAATATTAAATCACTTGTAGGTCTGGTGCTGCTACCTGTTCACATCATTTATCTGCAAGTCAGAAACCCCTTCAGAATTCCTATTTCTTCCCCAATAGGAGAACGAAGAGCTTTGAGATACCTGAAATCAGAACCACATGAGATCTAGAAAATACATTACTGTTAGCAATTGTTAAGGTTTTTTACATGTGGTATGCAGTACTTATAGTTAATTGATCAGAATGGTTTAAATCACACACTTGACACACGCACCTATATATAAGAAATCAACATATGCGGAAGTAAGCAAAATGTGTTTTTAAAATGCAGGGATAGCTATTAAATAAACTGTCCTGTAAAAGGACAGTGAGTTTAATCTAAAATAAAAAAAATCTATTGAAATCCAACCCTTGGTTTGCTTCATTATCTGTTTCTGACAAACTAGTGGCACATCAAGATATGCAACTTAATGCCTTTTGAGTTTATTTTTGTGCCTTATGTTGACCACCTAAGGTTAAATTAACCTGTGTGAGATGGGATTTGAAGCATCAAGTAGGGATAAATGTTTCCTCCTTTAAAACCAAAGTAGGCTTAACTTTTGGACTCACCAGATGCAGATTCATGAAACAATTAAAATTAACAACTCCTGTTAGCCTGGACCACAAAGTGAGGCCCTTGGGCAGAGGGGAAGTGCCAGATGGCTGGAGCACCTACCAGGAGTGCAGGATCCATCCACAGATGTGACAAAACCCCGTGGGCAAATGCAGAAGTAACTCCCCACAGTGTTGGAGCAAACACCACCCTCACAAATCCCTGGGATTATGCTGCATACATTAATATCTATCTAAAAAGGAAAAGCCATGGGATAATTAGAAGAGCACTTGTACATACTGCATTAAAAAGAGGGAAAGAGAGCTTTTCTGAATGAAGTTGTTATTCAACTCTGAATAAAATATTGCCGGTGCTTGCTTACTGAAAATAGTTTTGTTTGCTACCTGTTGGAGGTTTTCCTTATACAGGTACTGGGTATTTAACACTTCAAGCCACAGAGAATATGAGAGCAGGCTAAGATTTCCTCCTCCTGAATGACTGAGTGCCACCTCTGGGAAGCAGAGAACAGCTACAGTGGAATGCCAAAATATACATCCTGCTTTCAGGCTGAAGGATGGCACAGCAGACAGCTAGGACATCTCTGGGCTTCCTGTGACCACACGAATATTGCTCATGACACCTGACTGTTTTCTGGCCCCTTAACATTCCAACTGTAAGAAAAATTTTGGCCAAGCCTTTTGAATGCAAATGAATCTTCTGATCCCCTCAAGTATTTCTGCTGACTAAAAGCAATGGTCCCACATGAACACTGAGGCAATTTTGTGTGCAAATATGTATGAATGTAGTGAGATGTCACCACGCTGATAAACGAACTGCTGTGTGTAACAAGGGGCTGCCAAATTCCAAACCAGTGGTCCAACAGTGCAAAGCCAATCAGAGCAGTGAGTTTGTAGCTGGCAAGTGAAAGGCAGATGAAGGAAGTTTTTCACCATCTCTGCAAAGCTGGAGGACACAGACCATCCTTCCCTACGGCTCTTGCTCAAGAATGACAGGAAGCTGGGAAGGTAAAAAAGCACCTTCCTGAAATCCAGGTAGTGATCAGACTGGAAGAAAGACCCTAGAGTCTTTTGCATCAGACAAAAAAATCAATTAACATGGAGAACTGTGGTGGAAGAGTAATTTTTTTAACTTACTAGAGCAGTTACAAGTAATTGTATTTTTTGTTTCATTGGTTTTTGAGCCAAATCTTTGTCTCTCCTTCTCCCTCCCTTGTTCTTGCATGTGCAGTTATTTCAAAATATTGCTATTACCTCTGGAAATTCTGAGACTTCACCTCAGGAAGGGCTATTTCTAGTGATGCTGATTGAAAAGGTTACTAGTTTTCTTCTCTCCCCCTCCTCCAAAATGCATAAATTAATGGTCTCAGGAAAATGCTTCAAAGATAAGTAAGAGGAGATGCTACGTTAAGGGTGAAGAAGACTGGTGGCATGAATGGCTCCAAGTGCAGCACACAGGATAGGACATCCAGTCCCAACATGAGAAATAATTTAAATGTGTGACAAAAATCTTGCAAATTTATTACCCAGTGAGTTTCTGCCAAAAAGATCCAGCCTGGCTGCCTGCAATTCAGAATTCATGGCTTTTACTGCTCTTACCCTGGGAAAGCAGTGTTTTATAAATAACTGAGTTACAAGTACCAGAAATGGGGCTCTCAACTGCCAAATTA
Source organism: Sylvia borin (assembly GCA_014839755.1). Lineage (NCBI taxonomy): Eukaryota > Metazoa > Chordata > Aves > Passeriformes > Sylviidae > Sylvia > Sylvia borin. The sequence continues at coordinate 4,425,652 of CM025993.1, read as the reverse complement.
TGGGAAAGGGTTCCTTGAAAATAGTTTTAGTCTAGAAAATAATATTAGAAAGTAGGAACACCTGATAGGACAAACTCTGAATAGCATACAGGTTAATGAAACTATACATGGAAGCAGGAAAATCCGAAATAGAACTATTTTTTTAAGGGATTCTTTCAATATTGGTGCCTTTTTCTTTCTTTCTTTCTTTTTTAAAGGCCTTTATCTTTTCCAGATAGTCTTAACCTTTTGATATCAACAGTACGCAGTAAGGTATCTTTTTGGAAAAGCAACAGAGGCACCCTATCTCTTAGAACACCTTTAACTGTAAACAGTGTCATAACTAATTATATCTATTTAATGAGTATGATGTATTTGCTGTTTGAGAAGAATAAGTAAAACACATTTATTAGAACCCTGGAACACGGTAAGTAATACTCCACTCCTTTTGTAAAGCAGCATGCATAACCGAAAGTTTGTCTCCTCAATTTCTCTACATTTAATTCATCTCTGAATAACCCAAAGATGTAAGTTCCATAAACTCTGGGAGATAATAACATCCTAATAATGAACAGTATTTCATTCCTAAGATGACAGTGAGAACTCAGCATATTGTAAACCAAAACTTTTAGGAAAAAAAAAAAGAGTGAAGTGTTTGGGGTTTTCTTTTGTTTAGCTAGGACACCATACTGGTGCACAGGACACCTGGAATTCAGTACAATCCCTGTAATGGCCTTCCCCAAATTTTTTCAACTATTATGGTACAAAAAAGCACAACATGGACATTCCTACTTATTCTAACAAGTGCTGTTGCTTCCAGGAAGAACAACAGCAGAAAAAACCACATCCACAAAATATGTCCGGATGCTCAGGGGCAGAGGGGATACAGCGGATCTCAAATCTCTCCTTTTTTAAGTAGGAGAACTGCTCTTATAGTAAAGAAGGTCTGAATAGTTATCACAAGATTTCAGCCTCTGAACACTGGAGCCTTGACTGTTACTGACTCCAACTTGGATTTTGTTGCTTGTAGCCAGTAAATAACATTTGATCTGCTTTTCCATACCTAAAAGAGGGAAAGGAGTGAGCAGAATACTCCATACTACATCATTTCTACACCATGTTTGTGACAAAAAAACTTTATTAAAATAATGCAGTTTCTATTAAATAATTTCTCTATATACGTTTTGTTGACTCATAGGACAACAGTTCCTTACATCCTTCTCAATGGCCCAATCTGCATCCACAAACACAGACACATATACATATAAGTATATGTATAATATAATATATACATATATATTTTTATATATATATAAAACTTACGTGTGTGTGTATATATATATAACTTATATATATAACTTATATATATAACTTATATATATAGCTTCTGTAACTTCACTCAAATTACCAGTCCTACAAACTGAAAGTGCAATTGTTTGAAGGACTGGCTATAGCTTTTTCCTATAAATTTTTTCTAAGAGATTATGAACACTTAATTAAGCACATAAGTAAAAAAGCCAGAATAGAACCATGCCTTTCATTCCCCGCTCAATTGTTAGAGTAATGTAAGCATGGTATTATCCTGGTATAATTTTGACATTACCACCTTGACTATCAAGTTTCACAATGTATTTCTTCCCCAGAAAAGATGGTACAAACTACAAGGAGAGGGCTGTTATTTGCCTAATTCACAGTAAGGAATTACCTGACTAGGGAAGCTGTGACCAGGGACTAATTAGTATTTAACTTCTGCCACAAACACAAGTGGCAGGGGCTTAAAAGACAAAAAGCCAGAACACATGACTTGTTCTGCAGCAGGCTGCCAACAACAGGAAATGAAGACGTGTTGATTAATAAACCATGAAATAACAGCAAAATCAGACAGCAGATGATTCACTTCTATTATGCATGGTTCCATAAGCACCACAGCTCTTTAAGAAGATCTATGTCAAAAATATATTCACCTTTTCCTGTGGATACTATCAAGGAGAGTTGCAGAATAACGTTTCCAACAATTAAAGCTTTAGATAGTTAGAATGCGAAGAATGCTCTAAGTACTGTTTTCAGAACAAAGGAAACATGCTTCTGAGTAAGTTCTTTTGGCATCAAAAGAAACACAGACAAGAGAATCAAAAAGATCCAGTGCACTTCTAACAAAAAAGGGTAACTAACTATGGATAGGTTAGGATAGATTATAGGCACAAATAGACTATTTCTGAGAAACAGCCACAGAGGTTAAAGGCCTGCAGGTAAAAATCAAGGACTAGGTCAACCAAAAACATTTTGCAATTGGAGTCTACTTGAGCCATGTCCGGGAAGGTCTAGAACTAATTTGTGTAGAAAGCCAAAGCAAGGACTGTCCTTCCTTTTCTCTCTCTCCCCTCTCTTTCTTTCCTTTTTCCTTCTTTTTCTTTTTCTCCTTTCCTTCCTTCCTCCCTCCCTCTCTCTCTCTTTTCTTTCACCCTACCCTTTATTTCAAATCCAAACCCCATGTGCTGATACCAGGAGGTCAGAGACAAACATTTCAATATCTATGCCAAATGTGCAATTTCCTAACACCACTTTAAAGTTTTCGTGGACCTTCTGACTTTTGTTGTTCCTTTTCAACCACAAGCATCTACACACCTGCCTGCTCCCTCCCCTTTCAGGTGCTGAGTAGAAAAAAACCTAGAAAACACAAAAAAAACAAACCACAGACAAACAAAAGAATGTGGAGAGCAGGACCAGAAAAAAAAAAAAAAGCCTTTGTAATTTTTAAAATATTTTACTTAGGTATTACTTGCAACAACACCAGAAGCAACATTTTCTATGCAAAGATATGATTTTTAAACTGACTATATTACTTTTCTGTGAATGTTGTTCTGTAGGCAAATCTCAGCAAAATTCCAATGGGATGTCCAAAATTGGCTACAAACAATGTATTTGTTTGTAGCTGAATACTGAGCATTTGTAATTTGGTACTATAATTAAATTGGTACCATATTAAAGCAAATAACCAGTCAAATCCTTTAGTGACAAACTTCTCTTATCAGCACAACATAAATGTGAAAGCACCCACTGGTTGAGATGAAGCCTGAGAGTTCTGATTTCCTTCAAAGCCATAAAAAAGTCACTGAAATCAGTGAAGTCTTCAACAAACTCACAAAAACACAACAAATTTCTTTCACATTATTTTAAATTATAAGGAATTTTAAATTATTGCTGCACCTGATTTTATCAGCACAATTACTAAATAAGTATAGTCTATGTTTATTAAACTATGTCTATTAAAGATGGTCTATTTGATTCTTCATCTAAAAGAGAAAGGCACTTCCTTGGTATTTTTCACTTACCCAGATTCATCAAAACTGCCACATTTGTTTTCACTGCGTAGTCACGAGGCAAAAAATATCTACCTGAACTGGAATAGATGTTTCAGAAAACAAAGAAAATCCTAGTAACTCAGCAGCAGTTATATGTTACTCCCACACTGAGTTTTTGTCAATAGTTCTGAAATTTCAAAGAGAATAAACACTAGTTTTTTACCCACAAGAGTCAGACAGAAAAAAACATATAACATAGAACAGGAACAGCCAAGAAGAAAAGATGGGATGCTGCAAAGTAGAAACGAAAAGCACAGTTCAATGATGTTATGCCCATTGAGATCAGACACTACAATTATTCAACTACTTAATTATATTCATTACCAAAGTGCTCTAACAGTCTGCAAAAACCCTTTTTAGGTATGTTCTCCTACAGCATCACTTACCATCACATTTTTGAGTTGCCTGATCCTGTTTGTGGCCAACAGGACACTTGCATTTGTATGAACCTTCTGAATTAATACAGCTTCCTCCCTGGCAGATTCCAGGGATAGCCCGGCACTCATCAACATCTGCAAACACAAAAGAAGACTCAAATTTACTTAAAATAAAAAAGTAATTTGTAGTTACTTCCTGTTGCATTTCATTAAATTCTACTTCCACTTCAAATTGTGGTGTTTTTGTTGGGTTTGTTTGGGGTTTTTTTTGGTTTTGGTTGGGATTTTTTTGTTGTTCCTAGCTCTGATTTGGCTACGCATAAACCACCCCATGTTTCTGTACATTTTTATACAAAAACTATCCAATAGCACATTTCTCCTGGTTGGCTCCCTCAGCACCTGTACCATGAAGTTACCATACAGTTGTTTCAGGAACCTTCTGGATCTGTTTGTTTCAGCTTTGTGGTGCCCCAAGGTAACATCTGGCAAGAATATGGAACCCTTTTCCAGGTGGATGATCAAAGCCTTTGTAAGGCACTGAAATTCCACATGAATTTGTGGGTTATAAGGCTTCAGTTTTTATTCCTCCTGGTGCTTGAGTTATAGATAAACCCATGGTATTCACCTTGTCTAATCACCTGCTTTTTCCACTTAAGCAAGTATAATTTCTCGTAGTCAAAGAAGAAGGCAAACACTTTTTGCAGGTTTAGGGTTTGGTGCTTTTTTTGGTAACCATTGGACTTGGGTTTAAGTATATTTGCTGACAAGTCTGCATTTAGCTCCTGACTCCATGCTAATTTAGCCATTATACTACCATGTCCAAAATGCAACAGTTAAGACTGCAAGTGGATTAAGGACTTTACCAAAGGCATAGATTTTATTCTTTTTTTTTTTTCCATTTCCCCTCCCCCCCCCCCCCCCCCAAATAAGCAGTGCTTGTTGCTTGTTTACTTGACAGACATTTTTTGTCTGAAGTATTTTAAGCAGTGGGGGGCTAGACTGGGTGCTCTCCAGAGATTCCTTCCAACCTTTATTATTCTTGATTCTGTGAACTGTGACATGACTTAGCAATATTTTGAAAGAAGGTTCCAGCGTTTATTGATATACAGCCCACCCAGTAGCTCCCTACCGAGTAAAGCATGTGGTGTTTGTCTTCTGACCCTATTGTCTCAAAGTGCATTTATCACACACAGTGTGCCTGTGCCTTATGTCACTTATTAACACTTAATTTAAGTTTCCCGTGTCAGTTCTTAAAAACCCACTGTGTGTCTGACACAGTTTTAAAAGTCGAAGATGGCAAGGAATAGCGAGTTAATGGCAACAGCAACAGGAAATGAACACCTCCTAGAAACAGAAAAACTATAACCAGACCTGAGGTGAACTAAATTTTAAGCTCCATCACTTTCATTCATTTCTTTCAAATCTTTTACAAAGGCAAATAAATGCTGAGCTTTGCTCAAGCCTGAAGAGACAATTCCAGTGATGCAATGCATCACATTTACAACATATTTAAGTGTACTTACATCATATTTACATGTAAAGAAAGCAAGCATATTCAACTTTAATCCTAGCTTAAAGATATATACATGCTAGAAGACTGATGCTTTTTTGGTTTTTTTGTCAGTATCACCTTTTGTGGAAAACCTACGTTTGTTTTAATATTTTATTGGTGTTTTGGGGACTGAGAAAAGTCAAGAAGAACAAAAGTATTTCATTAAAAAGGGCGTATTTTATCAACTGCTTCCTAAAAGAGCATACTGAAATGAAGCAGCCTTTTTTTTCTTTTTAGTATCTTTGACAGTAAGGCTAAACCACATAGGACATTCAGCATTATTAATCATGCACTTACACTTTTAAACCTCAACCACATTAACACAGGAAATTTTTTACCATAAACAGTGAATTTGATTAATAAGTCTGTAGATACTGTTCTATGTACAAAAGTTCAGTATGTTACAGATGAATGTAGAATGTTTCCATGTACTCATAGTCTAATATTTGGTAAGGGAAAAAAGATTTATGCTTTTGCATAGTTTTCTCTGCAAAATGCCTGTGGGATTTGCACAGCTAACTGTAAACATGCACCTTCCCTTTCTGATCTGTGGGCTGTTTCTCAAACAACCTCTGAAAAACCAAAGAACTCAGGAAAAAGAAATCCATTCAGATGTTAGACACAGATTTCAGTTTTTTATTTACTATGGTAGTGACAACAATTATCCAAATTAAAAAAATCTCTCTTTAATTCTGCCTGGCATAAGTATGGGGAGTTTCTTTGTAACTGATATGCCATGTGGGATCTAAAAGGTGAACTGGTTCTTTCTCTGCATCCAAGAAAGCAGAAATACTGCACACAACAGAAATAATACCACACTATTTTTCCCCTGTTTTAATGATTATTTTCACAACAGCAGGATGTGATCCTAGACAACACTGTCAACATTTTCAGTAACTCAGACACATTAATACCAAGCACTAGATTACAAAAATAAATCATCACTCCTCATTGAGAGGTAGAACCTTCACCTGTCTTCTCTCTCTCTTGTCCAGGTCACATCAGTATCTCTAACATTTAGACAGTGTATTCCTACTACAGAAGATTTTTTTGGACATAATCATGTCAGCAACAGGGGCAGGAAGAACCTTCCTGTTTTCAAAATCTACTCAGCCATGACCACTCTTTTCTCCTTAGAGCAAAAAATTAACTGTCTGTAGGAAAAGGGTGTAGGTGGGAAATGGGACTGCTGAGGAATGCAGGGAGGAACTCAGAGAACCTCCAACACAGGATTTCTGACATTATGCTGCTCCTAAGGCCATGTAGCAGTGGCAATAAAGTTCATTCAAGCAGAACACTGATGTTCCTCCTGCCTAATTCTTGGAATGAGGGATGTCTGAACAGCTACAATTCCTGTTTAGGACATGACTGAATAGAAACTTCAGGAAAAAAAAAAAAAAAAAAAAAAGCACAATCAAACCATTTTAACTTGGATTGGTTTTCTCTGAGATTTTTTTTAACCTGTTTATGGTAATAATGAAGTCAACAGTACTACTACTACTATGTTCTATACAAGAACATTACCCAGGAAACATAATTAACCCTCAAAAGGTGCTAAAGACCTATTAAGATTGAATCATGCAAATCCTTTGCAGAGCTGGAGCAACTTCCTACTTAGGAGTTACACCTTGTCAGATTTGGATATCTAATACATACTGAAATTATGACCCGTTTTCCAAAACCAAGGCCTACAGTTCCACTCATTTTGCATTGTTCAAACCAACTCCCAAACCAGGCCATCTACTGATGTAAGGGTTCCCTTCAGACATGCCAAACACCTGAAGTACGGACTGAGTGAGCCTGGTCTAACTGATACACGACAAAGGTAGTTTTACTGAATACCAAAGGGGTTAGTGTTCTTTCATTAAAGTCTCTGTAAACCTGATGTCCCCAACAGAAAGAAAAGCACTGAAAAGCAGGACAGATCCCACTGCTTCTAAAACCCTCAGAGAAAACATTTGGTTTCTTCTGACCTTTCTATTGAGGATGGCAGAGTACTAGAACAAGTTGCACAGGGAGGTCTGGAGGCATTTCAACCCCACATAGACACACTCCTGTGTCACCTACTCTGGGTGACTCTGCCCTGGAAGGGGGTTGGACTAGATGATGTCCAGAGGCCCCTTACAACCCCAACCATTCTGAGATTCTGTGATCTTATTTCAACAGACTCCGCACCATAACGTGGAGTTTGGAAAGGCACAAAGTGCCATATCCAGCCCCTTCCTGCATCAAAGCAGGCTGGTAATTTGTAACACAGCAGACATGGTGCTACCAATCTGCTCACACCACAGAGGTCAGGTCAGGAGGAGTAACCAGTACTCGGAGCTTAAAAGGAAATGTCTTGACCACTGGAAGGCAAAGATTCTGTGAAATAAAGAAACTCTGTCTCTCCCTTTTCCCTGAAGAAAGGTCAAGCATTTTTTATCTGTGCCTTGCCATCATCTTGTGAATGCTAAGCCCAACTGACATAAATACAATCCAAACTTCCTATTTAGTAATTATGTCAAAAATGTAGCAAAAATTATGGCTGCTCAAACTTCCTTTGTTTACTCATCACACAAAGTAGACTACCACATTGTTTCTATGCTCCCCAGTGGAATTTAGCAACGTCGTTAAAACGGGTAACTTGAAACTGTTTGCCATAGGGAGTATACTGTCAGAAAAAGAAAACAAAATTACTGTGGGCATGGGTGCTAAAGAGCACCACTGATCTCTCACATAATTCAAATGAAGCCCCAGGAGCTATGTCAGGGTCAGCCTGTCAGAGCAGTTTCAAGGACCCATTGTATGTGGCCAAGTTATACAATGGAGCTTGACTTGGAGATTGCAACATACACCCCTTCTGTAGTGCACTGTTTCTGTTCCTGACACTTATGAAAACAATGTCTAAAACATATTAATCACTTCAAGATGAATGGCAAAACATAAACTGCTGCATGCAGGCAAAGGCCTAGCTCTGACACAAGGAAAAACAACACCGAATATTTTTCCTTAGTATTGATTAATAATCACTTTTTCCAGGCACTTAAGCTTTGTTCTCTAGATCCAGCAGCCAAAATCTGGAGGCAGCAAAGCACACACGGATTTTATCATAAAACACAGACCATACACAACAAGAGCAGTGACATTTCAAGGGAAAGGTTTTCAGCTTGATTGTCAGAGGTGAGAGTTGTCACACAAGACTTTCAGTGAGACCTCACCTTGGCAGGCCCCAGTGTGGATATTTGAGATGAAGCCACGGCGGCAGGGCTGGGGCTAGGCAGGGCACATCTCACAGGGGTGGCCCCAGGCCTGCCCCACGGTGGCACAGCACAGGGACTTGGTGCACACAATCCCCGTCAGCTGGCCCTGACACATCTGCTTACTCACCTGTGTGAAACACGGGCCAGTCCTGTAATCTGAGGGAAAAAAAGGAAAGTTCACTGTATTATACAAGGCACTGAACTAGTAGCTGTAGAAGTAATTGCTTTTTAATCCAGTAGACACCTGTATTAAGAAAGGTCCATGGAAATCTAAGCTATATCACTGCTTACAGAAGTTGCGTAACACCTTCCACTGAAGGTAATGATTTTCTTGAGGTTATTGTTCAATTTATTTCTTTCAAAAAGATACAACTAAATGAAAGGCAGCTGGACACAAAACTGCTCTTGAGCATTGACAAGGTAAGCAGCAAAATCCACAAAAAGCAAAATAATTTTACAAGCAAATAAGCAAATAAATAGAAGGTCAGATTAAGCAAACAAGGACTGGAAACTGATTTTCTTGCTCCTAAGCTACTTCTTGGTGATTTATGGGACAGAGCTACAGACCACAGCAGCCACACATTTTTTTACTCCACACTGATCAAGATCCATGCCAGAGTGTCACAGAATCATCATTAGTGCTGGAATGCCTGTGGCAAGATAGTGCTATGTACAGAGGTCTAATTGACAAACCACGACTTACTTTCAAAACAAAACCATGAGATAATACAACCAGTCCAAGCTGCATGCAGCACATTGAATAAAACATAGACACTACAAAAATATATATTTATGGTAGAATTCCTGTGAAGTTAGCTCATTAACACTGTTATGAGGGAGGCTGAGAATTAATTCATGCCTATAATGGTATTTTATATAAAGTGCTGAAAGTCATATGAAGCACCCCCTTTTTGTAAAATTCAGACTGCAAACTCAGGGAAGAGACTTCATTTGCATTTGAAGGCACAGAGCAAAGTTCAGAACCGAGGTGGTAGACCTCATTTGCATCTACTTGAAGGCATAGGGTAAAATAACATTTTCTTGGAACGAGACAAGGAGCATCATCATCTGACTACCACCTGGCACCCACGTCACCTGGACCCCCATCGGGCCAGAGGGAAGAGACGAAAAGACTTCAGTAAACAACTATGCAATGCAAAAGATAGCGTCATATCGGGACGACTGAAGGGATTTACATCCTGGATCTAGCCTGAGGGCACAAAAACTGTATAAAAATCAAGATCCAGCAACAGTTCCTTGTGAACAAGAGATGGACTGTTTTTGCCAGATAGACCGTTAGTCCAACCTTGTTTCACCAAGGTGTCAACCCCCGGGCTTGGCATCTTTTTGGTGGTGGGCTTTTTATTTTTTATTTCTTTATAACCTAATTAATTTTAATAAAATTTTTATATAAAATAATTCGGCTATTTCGCTTATAACAACACTGAACCTGTATGAAGAGATTTTTTTTTTTTTTATGTTATGAGTCAGCACAAACTGGGATCAACAATTCTGAAATTCAACTGAAATTCTCTAGGAATAACTAAGAAACAGCTTGTTGCTCTAAGCCAGAATTCATATCCTTATGGAAAAATCTTAAAAATAGCAAGGGGTGAAAAGAAGAAAAAAATGCAAAGCTTTTACTCAGACTCAGTCACACGAAAGAAGGCAGAGCAGTGGGGTTATGGCTGCTCCAGCTGCTGTTCCATCCTCTTTTTCCTACCAAAAACAGGTGCCAATACCAGTATCTGGATAACATGCTTCTTCCACAGACTTTCATTAGGGTGCAGCTGGTGTAACAGCCAAGATGCAAACAGGACCGCCCTTGCTTTCTGTAACTTGACACTTTAACCCTGAAAAAAATAAGGGCTTTGATATCTTTAGAAAACAAACAAAAAAAAGGTCTTCCCATTGAGATACTATACTAAGCTTCCTGGCTCTTAAAATGAATGCTCAAACAGAAATGTATGTTCTGCTTCTGCTCTTTGGTAAGGGTCATTCAGGTATCAGTCCAGAAAAGACTTCAGCAGTTATTTCTACACATTGGTAGTCATTTTCAGTTGGGCTTTTCACTTTATTTAAAGTCAACACAAGTACAGAAATGCCTGATGATAAAAGAAGATGTTGGGGGTAAGTTTTGTCCCTTTTTCACTCTAAAGCATTTTTTTCCGTAAGTTACCAAGGAGACCAAGTGTTAAACACTTAAGAGTACTTAACTCAAAAGTGGCCAAAACCTAGTTGGGAAGATTTTTTTCTGTATCTGTTAGGGAGGGGGTAACTGCCTTCTCTGATAAGAAGCCAGCTGTTAAAAACCGGGCGGAGCAGTGTTGCTTATCAGATGAGGAAGTGTTGCTTATCTCTATTCATTCTTCCACTACCCCCATGGGAATATCTTCTCTTAATGGACCATTGAAGCTCACCAATGACGTGACACATTACATCATACTATTGTAAGATGCGCTATCCAGGGAGAAGGAGCCAAACCATCTTCACCTAGACAAAAAGGAGCAAAAAGTATCTCCAGATGTCCAGTGCTCCCACGCGACTCTCAAAAGAGAACTAGACCCATCTCTGGACCCTTGGCTTCACAGCATCATTGCTGCCTCCAACAAGACCACATCTGCCACTCTAGGAGAGCTTACTTCTTGGACTATTTCTACCACCCTCACCAACAGGGTGTCAGGTTCTATTTCTGACTCTGTCAGGCTTTTCTAGGATTTCTTATTTGTTTGTTTGCTTGCTTATTCTTCTGTACTACAATATTTGAATTTTTAATATCCCTAATAAACAACTGCTATACCTATTTGCCTCACGGCCTTTTAATTGCAAATTTATAATAATTTAGAAAAGGGGAAGAGGGAGGCTTACATTCCAAGGGAAATTCCAATCTTCCCTGGCAGACACCTATCTAAACCGAGACAGATGATTAAAAGATTTTAAATATTCAGTAAGGCCTGTGAACTTTAATATTTCTTGATTATCAATACAAAATAGTCTTCGAAGTTATACTCTGAGATTCCCCTGTGACCATCAAGCCACAAAAATGGCACTTCTAGTAAAATAAATATATTATAAAAGGAAATCCTGTCCTTGCTCCACAAACTCAGATAGAGTTCAGTTCTCCGTGGGTGAATGCCCTCTATAGCAAAATCAAATAATGAACTTACTACATATCTTCAAATTCCCAAAACTTGCATTCAGCAGGTCTGACAATCATTACATTACAGCTCACTTGGCAATTCCTATTCAGGAAATAAGTAGTTCTGCTGGACAGTACTGTATTTTTACAGCAGCAATTCTCCAATATACAACTTTTTGTAGGACCAATCTTTGGATACCATGAAGGAATCACAGTAGGAATAGAAATTTGAACCATGTATTTCTCTGTTTAATGGCTGGTGACACACAGGAATATTCTGGACAAAGATGTCCTGCACCAAGAAGCTTGGAATTCAATCAGAGGAAATTAAATTTGAAATTCAGACTAGAGTTGTGAACTGGATCTGAGTTCCACTACCTTCCCATATGACACAAAATAATTTTGTGTAAACTCTGCCAAAACAAGCAATGAAAAGTTCAGTTTAGAAAGTGTGTTCAACAGAAAGATTGGAGAATATAACCAGACACTAAAGCATGTTTGCTCAAGAAAATATGAATGAATCAAGTAACAAAAAGGAGTGATACCAATACACCTATTGCTTATTATATCCTATTAAGTAAAAATACATGCTCTGGAAACCACCTATGCACCTGTGCCTTAATTAACAGAAAATTCATTAATCTAATGTTCAGATTCTGTAACCAAGAAACGTTTATGCGCATAAGCCTGCAGCAAGATATCTATTCAGAAATATGCTTAATAATAACACTAACATTTTAAAATACTACTGTAATTTAATATATTATTCATAAAAAGTGTACCCATTTTAAAAATCTTTACTTGTTCAGTTTATCCACCACAAAGCCCGAAAGTAAAGATACTGCTTAACAGCTGCTCTTCCATACTACAAGGAAAACATAGATTTTAGAATACAAAGTGAAGGCAAGCATGTTCAGGTTAGTGGTAAAGTTCAGCTGTTTGAACTAAGATCTGTAGTCACAAAGCAAATTTTACATGTGGGAAGTAAATGCAATAAAAATACATGCTATACTGAAGAGACTTTGTAGCTTCAAATGAAACTGTGGAGTTGTTTCACACAGCCAGTCAGATTATAGTATTGTAACGGTTGATCAGACATTAAAAAGACCCACTTATGAATCAATCATCTTTTCCATATGGGTTTGTTTGTCTCATTCTTAGGTGTTTCTTCATTCGTTCCTCTGCCAGCACTGCTGATGGAATAATTTTGCAAGAAAGAACACGTTTAACGTAAGTTATAAATCATTTGTTACTCTAGAAAGGGTAACTGCTTTGGTGAAAGAAAGTGATCTTCAGCACATGTGTCACACAGTTTAGTTTTTTAACTTCAGAAAATTATACTCAATATGCACAGTGACCTGAAGACTGACAATCTTTATCAACAATTCAAATTGCTAGTATAATTTAATTTAATGAGGACTACTTTTTTTCCTAGCATCAAAAAAGAATCAAACCATGGACTTAATATTTAACTATGCCGCAACATTTCTATTCTGTCAGAGAAGTGTTTATTTTGTATTCTCAAGGGGGACTTTTTAACTATTATTGTTCTTGGGATTTCTTCCATTAATTTAGTTTCCATTAATTAAGTTTCCATTAATTAAGTTTCCTTTCCAAAACTCTAATTCTACCTGTAATTAAAAAGTCTAGTTCACAGGAGCCTGAGACAAGCAGTTGCAATGTTGAGATTTCTAGTCTTGGTTTAGTATCTATCTATTTTATTTTTTTTCCTGTTCCTCTGGCCAAACAGACGATTCAGATGAAGGTGTAAAAAACTTGCTGTCAACAGATATGGAATAGTCTGTCTACCACATGTCCTTTGTGTTTAATGCCCACTACCTAAAAACCCAAAACATAATGTTTAACATCCCAAATACTATCTAAAGTTACTCAGGACAAAATATTAAAATATTTTGGTACACATGTAATGATCCAGTTTCTAATTGAATTTTGTCACAACTCCTGCCCTTAAAAATTTCACCTCTTCCCAGGTAACATGAAAAAGTGAGGCAAGAAGAAAGTAAAAAGGTAATTACACAAGTTGGAATGTCCATCGCAAGCTATCCAGAAGATTATTAAAATTTGAATTTCCTATGTGGGAAAGCACAGACTGAAATTTTAAATGAAAGCTCCCACTATCAAAATACTGTTGCTGTGAGAAATCCAGCATGGGTGCAGTGACGGTGTCCTGCATCCAGCCTGCAGAAGGAAAAAGTACATTGTCACAAATATTGTATTTCACGTTTTTGAGCACTAAGAAGATTTAGCAGGAAGGAACAGTGAAGTATCTTCCATGAGTTTTATTAAAAACAATGAACCATAACTGAATAAGGAACAATGCACCTAGAAACAAGTATTTTTAACTAGAAGCTACTTCGAAGATTGATACCCCTAACTACTAAGAACAAAATACTAAAAATATTTAGGATGTTTATCAGTATGAATCACATCAGGAGTGAGTAAAGGAAGGTGTCTGAGATAAGCCTTCACAGCTCCCATCAATTAAAGAACAAGACCTAATACTTTTTTTAATGTGTTTCACTTCCTTACAAAGCAAATTCACCTTTCATTGGATTTTTCACAGAACCTCAGTACCCTAAGGAAGATTTAGGGAAATATTAAGGAATAGATGAGAAAATAAGTAAGTTCTATTTCCATCACCTCACTTGCAGACTCAAGTAGAGAAAGCAGGTTATTACTATTAATTTTATTATTATCATTATTATCCCAAAAATCCATTTCATACAGCAGCATGGGACCTCAATGCTGGAAAGAAGTAAGTGCTGTCAGCATTATCAGGAACTTCACTCTCTTCTTTAAGAAAAGTCAGCACAGTGGGTGAAAGCCCAAGAGACTGCACTCTATGTCAGGGAACTTTCAGAATGGAGACATTAAGTCTGTACTGGCAAAGACCCAAGATTAAATTCACTTTGCTATAAGTAACTCCAACAAGAAACAAGACGGAGAAACAACTTTATTAAAACTCATGTAGCAAATTTCCCCATAATTTTGGCTAACACTCCAGACATCTAAAAGTTTTTGGCTGCCAGTTGCAGAACCTGCTTGTTGATTACTGAAGAGGTTTTTCAGCTGAACTCTCTGAATTTTCCCCTCTGCAACGTGATATCTTTATGTTTTGCTAAATATAAGTGTAGTCAAGCTTCATCTTCCTGCAAGGGGAAATTCAACAGTATTCCATGGCTTCCTACCATGGGACCATTAGGACTGGAAGAGAAAGGCATGTCCAGTTCTCCCATTGATTCTGGATAAATGACAGCATTGCCCAGACCTTCTACAGAAAGGGAGATTAGAGCTTTCCTTAAAAATTTTTCTTGTGAGTATGGAAGGGTTGGCAATACTCATAACTGTCCTTGGGTTCAGACCACAATCTGAAATCTATGCATATGTAAATATTATTCATCTTACTTAATTCCAACATCTGTAGATCATAAGTAACAGTAATGCAAAAAGCTATTTTAACATTTACATATATATATGTACGTATGTTTATTCAATTTTATCTAAAATTTATCTTGAATATTTTGATCAACTTTATATGAAAATTTGGGGGAGGCTTTTTCACAGTCAATGCTTAGCTGACAAGACAGAGTACACAATAAGGGACATTTCAAAGGTAACAAGAAGGTAGGTAAATTGTACTTGATATAAATAAAAAGAATTTTTTTCAAAGGTGACATCCAAAAAATCATAGTAAAAAAGACTGCTGGCTGGAAATAAACAATTAGTCTCTTGGAATACGAAAGGGAGTTGGCAGTGCTATTAATTTCTCTTGGAAAAAATAATCTTTGGGCAGTATTACTATCTAGACTGAGGAGTTCTTATAAACCTGAAAAGGAAAGGAGGCTTTGATTTCACTAGACTTTTTCTAAGGAACTTGTGAGTAAAGGCCTTAATTAAATATTTAATAGCAACACATTTATCATTAACACAAACAATGATCACAAAAGTCTTTCAAAAATTTAAAATTGCTGCTAACTCAAAGCTGGAACACATCCCCAGCAGGTTCTTTAGTCATTACTGGAAGTGACTTCTATAAAGTTTATTTTCATGTGTAATAGAGAAGAGCAGCTTAATGGAAAATGGTTTCGAACACTGATGTTAAATATATTGTGAAAGTTTGGATGTTTTTATACAGCTTTCATTTTCAGTTTGAAATTTTATTATTGAAATTTACTGTTCTAGTAGTCCCACATTACCTTTTCTGACCAGCTCCTGTGATGCAAAACTGCCTGTCACACAAACTCCTGTGACTGACTGGGTAACTCAACAACACACACTTGACAGCTGAAAAGGGACTGAAGGGCAGCTGAAAATCAAAGAAGGAAAAGCCATAGGTTCAATGCAGGAATCTGTGTGGGCTTAATAGCTTTTAGCACGATTCCAGTTTCCACTTCTATTTCTGTCACATCCATTCTAAGCACACTGTCATCTTTCTCTGGCTGGAACAGCAGCAGCAGCTCTTCTCCAAAAGCAACAAATCCATGGTTCACACATACATTCTTATATAATTGGTATTATGACAGTTTCAAGCAGATAAAGTTTTAGTGTAGTAATAACTGCAGATCTTAAAACTCTTACTAATTAAAAAGCAATTTGTCCTTACACACCTAAGTACATGGGGGAGGGGGGGAAATGGCAAAGTAGCCAACAATATTTCTGAAATAAAATGCAATTTTGTCTAATTGATCTGATCACTGAAGAAAATGCTTCTAATACTTCAGGACACAAAGCACAGAAACAGAAATACATGAAAATACTTAGCTTTTGTTATTTATGGAATTCAGCACCTTCCAGACTTCAAGTATTTCCTTAAAATCTTCCTGAAACAAAATGTTTCCAGTTGTAACTGAAGTACCATACACTAACTGATAAAAAATTTCAAGCACAGCATAAAAGCTGAGAGATAAATACTCCTGAATTTTGATTTCAGCAAGATGTCCAATTTGATTTGGTTGGAGCTGCTTGTAAAAGTATCTATTTCCTTATGCTTCCAAAGGGCCTGCTACTATATAAAGATGCCACCTGATTTGGGACTAATGAAATTCCAACGCTTAGCACACAATCTGATACGCAATGAAATACTAATCATCAACCATCGCAGGAAGATACAGCCTGAATCACCCCATGGCAAACCGTACATGGAGACAAAATAGCATAATCTTTCCTGGGTTTTTACAAGATTCAGCAGTTTATACCAATAACCCTAATAAGATTTTTGCACATCTTTGCTTTACCATATCTAGAGCAGTGAAGGAACTCCTTCATGCTGCCTGCTGCTCCTTCCTCTCGAGTTTCTCTGTCAAAAATACCTTACTCATCAAAATTTGGATACTGGAAAGCCAGACAGATAGAATTAAGAGCTTAATGTGTTTCTCATCCCAAGAATACCTTACCCAATAACCTACCCTATGCATGCAAAAATATCCTACTTTTCTTGACCATAAGATATAAACTTGAATTACACTGTTTATAGGCTTTTGGTTCTCTGCTCCATGAAGTCAGTGCTACTCAGTTCAACATCAAAGGAACATATCCCAGAATCAGTGAAGTGGAAGACCTAAATTTTAAGATAGGACACCCTTTTAAGAGTATTGCTGAACAGTACAGTTCAGTACTGAACAGTGTACAGGGTACAGTGTAGATTCCCATACTCCACTCTCACCTTCCCACTATGGAGTTCAGTGTCATTACCCACAACAAAATCCAAGGCTTTCAGAATGCACCTATATTCACAAAATGAGGGGGGAAAATATTTCATAACCAATCCCTCCATGTAAATTAGAAAGGCATGGAAAAAGGCAAAAGGCATTCTCAGTAGACCAGAAACCCTAATAAAACCACAGACATTGGAGCTGAATGCAATCTCAATAATTATTAACCTAAGTAGGAAAAACAACTGTTTCACACATTACCCATAAAAAAAATATATACATCTATTTAAACAGCAAGAAACATTGCCTCAGATGACTATTTAGAGTGCTGTGATAATTTCAGTTCATAATAAGCTAAAAAACCCAGTCTGCTACTATTTACTAGCATTCTGCCTGCATAGAGACAGAAACACAGTTTTTGTTCTTGAGATCTTTTGGGTGTGTTCAGCAAAACCAAAAGACTTTAGAAATTTACCTCTTGGGCTCATACAAGATTTTCAGGGAGACATTATAAAGCTGAGTATCCTTTAACAACCAAAATATAGGAAAGAAGATAACTTAATAAATCCTCTCAATACAGAAATAATTTAATCCTGTTTCTTATATAAGAAGATATTATTCTGAGGTGAAATAAACAGGTTTACTTTTGGCACTCCATGACTTTGCAACTGTGGACACAATTGCTCTTGACCAGTTGCAGTGAACTACCCCTGAAAATACCTGGATTACTCTTTTCCATACACATTATAGCAACTATAGCTTTTAAGACATTGCATAATTAATGCTTATGAATGCCTTAAGCTTTAGCTTTCATATTTGCAGATTCTATGCTGCCTAGGGATGTAGTTCTTCTGAGCCTCACATTAAGTGCCAGTAAGCTCTCTTCACAGAATAGGTAGATAAAACAAATCCTCTTCCTGCTGAGAACCAAGGACAACTTTCTGCTCAACAGCATAAACAACTGTGGACTGAACAGAGAAAATAAGAAGGATGAGACCTCACAGCCTGAAGCTGTAATTGGACAATTGAACCTCAAAATGCAAATGGACCAAAACTTATAAAAATGTAAGATCTCATGACCGGTTAGCCATTTTTGTGACTATTTGTATCAACCCTGGGTATAGCCCTGGTCAGGCTCCTGTTCTGCCCAAGGTGGATCCTGAAGGCCTTTCAATAAATACCTACTTTATTCTCTAGCTCTGTCCAGTCTCTCTTTCAAGTCAGCCTTCCAAGGCATCATATGAAGACAGATATGATTGAGAATTTAAAATGGATCAAATTTACAGAATTTTACGCCTTAACATTTAATTCACTGTAAGGGAGCTCAAAGCGTAACAGACATAATGAAAAATATCAGGGTGTGTAAACAACACAGGAGGAGAAAATACAAAAAAGAAACCTAATTCCAAATATCTGCCATCTATCTAACCTCCAGCCACAGAGTCACACAGAGTCACATAGAGCAAGGACTTTGGGTTCTCCACACTCATTCTCCTGGCTCAACACTGAAGACAGTTTTATATAAGAAACTCTTTTCTTACTACTCAAAACAAGTCTAAGATGAATGACTATATCCTTTGAGGAAAAAAAAAAAAAGCAAAACCAAAGGAACATCTTCCCATTTCTTATTTTTCAAAAGTGCTTCATGAACAACTGTTCAGGTGTTACTGACTAATATGTACTTTCCCTCTTCTATTTCTTGCTCCACTACTGCAAGAATCAACGAAATATCCAAACCCATCCTTTCACTCTCTCTCAGATCTAATATGGAACCTCTGTGTACTCAGAACATAAACCCAAGGTAAAACAGCAATTTCAGACATTCACAACCATTACAGAAATAAACTTCCAAGGTTCCTGAGTTTCCCAAACAATCTCTCAAACTTCCTCTACACAATACTTGGAAACTTTAGAGGAAATTAGTCTTATTTGTTCTAATATATTTTACAGCCACAAAAACTGAAAAAATTAATTCTTTTGCCCTTTTTCTACCACTTCAAAACTGTGCTGTTTAGCTTATTTCTGCCTTTTCCAATTGTGCCTATAACACCTATATAAGCAATACCTAACATCAGCACTTGCTGAGTTTGACAGAAAGTTTTCCTATTCACATGGATATTTCAGAGGTTTTTGCATTTTCTTTGTTAAAGACACTCCCTTGTGAGCAAGTGTCTCAATTTTTTCTGATCTCTAACTTTCCTAGATATCCTGAAAATACATCAAGATTTTTTTTTCCTGGATGTCTTACAAACTAATTAGCTTAATAAAATCAGTAAGTTTTTTTTTACTCTTCAGAAGAAATTATTTTTTCTTCTGAAGATCTAACAAAGCCTTCATGGCCTTGCTCAGCTTTCATCAACAGCATAGTATTTTCTCTCTCCCCAGGTGATTAAAAAAAAAAAAGATGACATTTTAATGCATCTGACAAAGGGAAAAATTTTCACTGAGGAAGGGAAAAGATAAAACCAGATGGAATTTTTTGAAGGTATCATCTTACCTCTCCTCCGCATCATGTTTCTCACTCACTCATGATTTTGCTTCACTGCTCTGTATTATCAGACCCTTGTTTCACATTTCAGTGAACAACCTTTAGATGCAGATCATAAGCTCCTCTAAGTCCTACCTAACTATAGAATTTTTATGCTTTCCTACACTTATTCCTCTTGTAGGTAAGAGCATAAAAACTACTTTTCAAGTGCAGATTTTAAAAAATAGATATATGAAGAAAATACCTATGTTGGCTGTAAGTATAAGGTGTTAACAGTTCTGGTAGTTCTCTCTTTCTTTTCACAGTTTAGGGCAGCATGGCTACAGAGCTTCCCTATTAGATGATTTAGACCAATGAAATATTCCCTGTGCCTGAGCTGCACTCTATTGAAAACTCTCAAGTCCTTGGAAGAGGTCGTTCAAATCCATATTTTCATTTTACTTTTGTAGACCTACTATAAAGGCATAAAAGCTCTGCTTTTAATTCTTATACAAAGCACAACAACCCCATTTCTATAACACTTTGGCACTTGCCTGTCCTATGCTTGCAAACTGAGAAGTCTTGAAGATTTCAAGTGCTTCAAAAGGAGCAAAGCTGCTGCATTGAAGGGTTTTTACCTTTTTATTTTGGTGGTGCCAAACCAAGAGTCATTCAAATACTGGGGTTTAATTAAAAACTAAAAGAAGGCAGTAAGAGAAAGACACTAACTGGGATCACAATACTTTCTTCATCACTATTGCAACCAGCACAATCAGCATTATCCAGGTAATTTTTATAACTGCTAAATGTTAAATCTTTTGAAGACCTAGAAGGAAGAAATTTTCTAATGCCAGCTAACAAATAAGCAAACACATACTCTGTAGGCACCTCACAGGATTTTAGTGCTTTAGGTCGATATTTGCCTTTGAAAACCTTGTTTTTGGAGACAATGATGGATAACAAAAGCAGGGAATGCAATCCCAGAGCCCTGTAACACCACTAGGTATTGATAGCTGAGAGCAGGAAAGCAGCTTCTTGAATCTGCTCTGCTGTAATCCATCGAGGGGTGATGTGATCCAGTATCTCCGGGTCAGAATCTCCAGGAGAAAAAGAGCTTGGTGAGCAGGGACTCCTCTTAAATGTGTTATTAACACCTGAGAACACCCTAAGCCTCAAAAAAACCTCCCAAAATATCTAACAGGTTCTTCCAACACAGATAATCTCATCTACTGCCTCAAATCAAGTACTTACCTCAGATACAGCTTTGCCTCTTACTCCTGCAGGTTTGCAATTGTCACCATCTATCTCCAAGAGGAATAGATGCATGCTTTTTTAGTCTAAACTGAGGCTTCTTTTGTTAAAAAAACAGGCAATTGTGGTATTTTGTTTGCAATCAGCTTTCAAATAAGTGTTAAAAGAGCTGACAAAAATGCTTTCTAACAAAAAATCAAAGAGATAAAAGTAAACAAGAATGGTGAAAGTTGCAAATCTTAGGAACATTCATATTCTATAGTTTTAAACTACTGCTGAATTATATTTAGCTAATTTTATTAAACAGAACTTCATTTATTTTAGTTAAATTAGACTTTAAGTGGATGATTTAACACTTGTGTTTCCCTCAGTGACCATAAACATCTCCTGTGAACTGTGCCATGTAGCTTTGAGCATGCATGCTACAGTAAACTAATTACTTTTTTCTTCACTCAACAGGCCTTGCACAACTCCTTTACGAACCTGCCGAAAATAACCCAAGACCACATGCTCCACTTCCCAAGGGCTAAAATTGGACTGAAGATGAATTAAACTGATGTTAAGCAGGTCAGTCTATCATCTACTGATGAAAGAAAGCACACTGAAAGAAAAAGAAGCAGGAAGAACATAAAAATCCTCTATTCTAGGCTAGGATGATAGCAACCATTAACAAAGAGGAAAAAGCCCCAAACAACTCCACAGCAAAATTAAAAAGCTACCTTCTCAAGACTCCCACAAAAAGAGAAGAGCTTGTTGATCAAAAAAAACATTTTTGCTGTTAAGCAAATATAGTACTGCCAGCATCAACAGATAGGAAAAGCTGTGTAAAGTTAAGACTAAATACTCGTCAGAAGTATATATATATACCTTCACTATATGTCCACTTCAATTCTGTATAACTCCTATACTCTCTTGCCTCACTAACAGCACTTTAACTGCAGGCTAACAGTACTTTAACTGAGGACACTTTTTGCTTTGTCATACTTGTTTCTCTGTACTGTTGATAAGCTTTTCCATTCACTGCCCACCTTGAAGAAAAACCTTTTATCTCATGTTATATATTCCCAGAATTTTAGTATCCCAGAATGGTTTGGGTTGGAAGGGACCTTAAAGATCATTATGTCCCAGCCCCTGCCAGGGGCAGATACACCTTCCACTATCCCAGGCTGCTCCAAGCCTGTCCTGGGTTGCAGTTTAAGATGTATTCCATCACCATCTTCAGTTAATTGCCCATCAATGCCTTGTGAATGACTCATAGATAACTCCCTCCGGGAGTTCTCTCTCTTTAATGGGCCATCAAGGACATCAAGGCCCTCTTCCATGACTCATCAACCCATTGTGAGATGCTCCGCCCACGGGGAGGAGCCAAGCATTCTCACCTGGATATAAGCTGGGATTTGGGACAGTACAGGCAGCCTTCACCCACTGGATTCCCAGAGGACTGGAGCTACCAGACCTTTCTACGAAATCACTGCTTCAGGAAGACCACCTCACCTGGACTGCTTCCATCACCCTGATCAGGTTGTATTCTGACTCTGTCAGTAGTTTTTCCTTTTGTATCGTTGCATTTATTTTATTTCATTTTATTTTCCTTTTCTTCTCATTAAATTTTATTTCTGACTTAGAGCCTCTCACTTGGTTTGTTTTCAAACCACAACAAAGCCCCAGTGTCCAGCCTGGCCTTGGACACTGCTAGGGATCCAGGCACAGCCACAGCTTCTCTGGGCACCCTGTGCCAGGGTCTCCCCACCCTCCTGCAGAACAATTCCTTCCCAATATCCCATCCATCCCTGCCCTCTGGCAGTGGGAAGCCATTCCCCTTGTCCTAACCCTACTTGACCTTGTAAAAAATCCCTCTCCAGATCTGTTTTAGGCCCCCTTTATCTATTGGGAAGCTGCTATCCAAATACTGTATTTCCGTATTTTCCCAGTTTCTTAACTGTCAAAGCTTGATAGCTTTATCTGAAATTCTCTTCCCTCTTCAAAAGGATGCTCTTTCCCAAGCTACACATTACTCATTCCAAAGGCTTTTGCTTCCCATTATGAGCCATTTAATACAGAGTAAACAGAACTGTTTGTCCTCCCTTTATATGGGATGAAGGCAAACTTACATCAGTGACAAGATTTTACTTTCTCACTTCTTCCCTTTATCCCATGATAAAGAAAGAAGAAAACATCCTTGCTTTTCCACAGATTCATATCTCTAAAGATTGTCAATTTTAAAAAATGCACAGACCGTGAGCAATGGTACAACTATCATTTATGATGTTAAGAAACCAAAGGAATTGGTTATGCTAGGAAAAAAATTGTCCTTTATATGTACAAGTGAGAATGAGGCCTCTTATTCTGTTGCTCTTTTTCCTATTCTTATTTCTGGGAAAACTCAACTGTAGAAATTTCAACATCTTTCTTTTTTCCTTTAACATTCCACACAAAAAACTTGGATCTCGTGTGATTACAAATCAAAGACAAGCAGCTGACCAAAGACCAGATTTGACAGGAAATGTAAGAGGTCAGAGTACGTACCAGAAAAAGCAGGAGCTCCCAAACAGGTTTTTCTCTCTTTTTAACACAGCAAAAAGCCTCAAGTTAAATACTCTAACTGACAAGTTAAATACTCTTACTGCTCAGCCTCCTGTCTCCAGCCCAGAAATTAGACCAGTCAGAGCCCAGATAGCTGAAAGACCAGCCACATTTTATCACACAGCTTAGGCTGGGAGGCCAAGCTGAAGGAAGAAACCTACATAGGTTCTGTATTAGGAAGAAAATACCTAATTTTAAAGAACTTAATTTACAGAAGCATAAAAAAGCATGCATTTAAAATCCAATGATGTGAATAGAAATTATAAAACAACATCCCTCATAACTTTGATGTGATTTGCAAGGGAATTTCACATATCCTTAAACTGTAAAATTTTACTTTAAAAGTTATGAACTGCTGCTAAATTCAGTTTAAAATTAAATAACTGAGACACTTCTTGCTGTAAAATATTACAGGCAACTATGGAAACCCACAGATGAAGAAATCACTGTATTCTGCTATTTACTGGAAAGTGTAAACTGTTATATTAAAAGCATAAACTACAAATTACTGTTGAACTAAACAGGCCTTTAAGGCATCTTTTACAGTTCCTTTACATGCTCCACCTCATGTAAAGCATAAACAGATACTTTTTATAGTTATTATCAAGATACACTACAGAAGTCATCTTTCTTTAACCAAATAATAGTAAAATATGTTAGTAAATTAGAAACATCTTTATTTGCATAAAAGAAGGTCTATGCAACACCAAGATCAGATGTTGCCAAATTTTACCAAAATTTTACTTAGCCCTGTCAAAGCTTTACAGGGCATACTATATTAGATTAGACACATTACATAGTTATTAGATATGCAGTTATATATGTTAGATATAGGTTATATTTTATTGACAGTGACAGAAGAAACTTTGGCTTACTACCTCCAATTTCAAGCAATAAAATGTAAAGAAATAACACAATTTTCAAATACCCACATACGGCAGCTGAACCTTTGAATAACAGGAGCATTCTACACAAAATTGAAAATCTAAGACTTTCAAGGACAGCTGGGAAACATGGATGCCAAAACACTGATGTTTAAATTCCTCTATAGGGCTTGAATTCTGCAGCCAAAGATTTCACGATGAATGGTAAGAAAGCAAACCTAAACCCTTTCATCATCACAAAAGTTAAGTTGCAACACCCACCTGTAGTAGAATCTTCTAATCTTCGAATGCCCAACTATTTAAAGCACAAATATCATTACTAAAAACTCTGCGCCATCATTACAGCTGGAGTCTGTCACATGCATTAACATGATTCCAAAGCCCTGAATGTAGTCAGAGAACAGAAACAAATCTTAACTGGGAATGATTTCTATTATCTGAGACAAAAAGCAGCCTTACCAAGTTGTTGGGCAATAAATAAAAAGCATGTTTGAATGCAATCAACTAAATTTAACAAAAAGAAATAATTCTAAATATTGCAATTCTATCAGGCCATAGTTCAGCAAGAACTATAATCCATCTTAGATATTGCCCAGACTGCAGAATTTGCAATGTTAAGATCCATCAGAAGTAAGGCTCAAACTATAAACTACCTTAACTTGGTTCAACCCCTTGAAAATCCATTCTAAACAGAGATACTTAGTAGTCTTTTATTTTAGACAGGTATACATTCTGCACAGAAATATCTTCGAATGGCTATAAAACAGCTGTAAGTATTCACAAATTTTTAACAAAACACTACTTGTTTCTCAACTAACCAAACTATGTAAGATTTGAGTCCTTGTACTCGCTTAAGAAGCAGCAACTACAGGAAATGGGGCAAATAGGAAACTGTAAATCAGGTTTTACGAATGAAAACAAAAACAAGATAAAGACAAACAAACTGATCCTTTACATTCCTCTCATGCTTGTAACATCTAGCTGGTATATAAAACAGACTGGAATAGCAAATAGAAACTCTTGCTTTTTCAGTGTTTGAGTTTTTAGTTCCTTTACCTCCATGGAAATTATTTCTATTTCACAGTTAACAAATGCTAAAACAAAATTTGAAAACATAAGAAATGTGCAAGATATTTCTGCCAATTTATACACAGCTCTGAGCATTCCACAGCTGAATTTGAAACAGGGAATTCCACAGACTCCCTTCAGAAGCCATCTCTGAGATGCATTCTGGAGTAAGAATGAGCTTAGGAACTGATCTTGTACTATGGCAACTGGTTATTTTTTCAGTCCTTCTCTGACTTACTCCTAACTAACCACAGCAAATTACTTCCCAAGTTCCTCTCACTAAAGAGGTGTTACACAGAAAAAAAATCCTTCAGTTATCTAGACTTACACAATCCTAACACCACCAGCAATTTTGCTGGATTCTTATTTCATGTACCAAAGAGTAGAACACAGCTATATTTTAACTATTATATGAACAAAATACACAGCCTTAATTACCTGAAATTCCTAACAATCAGGCTTTATATTTGTCAATTTTTCATGTGTCTGCCAAACTTAAAAAAAAAGGAAGACACTTTCTAAAATTACAAATAATAAGTGGTTCACAGAAAGTTTACTGGCTGAAAATACACAGCATAGAACACGTACACACAGCATTTTTTGTATACAACAACTCACAGTTTCCTTCCTTAAATCTCTTTCATCTCTTTGGCAGTGAGGGCCAGTGAAGCCATAGACACAAGCACAGCGAATGGGTCCAACACATCTTCCTCCATTCTGACAGCCACTCTCACAGTCAGCTTCAGTTAACAAAACAGACAGAAAGTTTGATAGTGTCATTTGCAATGGCATTTCCAAGATTACACAGGCATCATTTAAAAAAATATTCATTTTTCTCCCAC
The DNA here is from genome assembly GCA_014839755.1 of Sylvia borin. Classification (NCBI taxonomy): domain Eukaryota; kingdom Metazoa; phylum Chordata; class Aves; order Passeriformes; family Sylviidae; genus Sylvia; species Sylvia borin. The sequence goes on along the minus strand of CM025993.1, from coordinate 4,399,234 downwards.
TGCTTTAAGTCTTTCTAGGCCTAAAGATGGAGCTGATCTCCCTCCTACCACCTCCACCAGCAATGACTGTGCACACCAAATTCCATTAGTACCTGCAGATGATAACTGCAACCAGCTGCTCAGCACACATTCAGTACAGATTAATAGCAGGTGTTCAACTTCAGTGTATTTTAATCAGCTGTGCAGCTTTAGTCACTCGTAAGAATTATGTAAGAACTTACCGTATAAGAACTTATTACCCCCCACTGAATTTAGCTATCTATCAAAACTCAACTATTTTGAGAGGGGTTTTGGGCATATTAATTTGTGTTGTTCAGTCACAAGAGGAACAAACCTTTCAAGAAGAGAAAGGAGTACAAGAGACAGATAATCATATCTCTGAGTTGATGATGCTGGAAGAAGGAGTGATGTTTAGGGGCAGAGGAGAAGAATTACCCACTTAACTCATCTTTTTAAGTACCTGGAAAAACTGTGTTTCTTAAAAGATCCCAACAAAAAAAAAAAAAAATTGTGGCGAGGGAGGAAGCTGGGTAGGGTGAAAGGGTTATAAACCTACAGTACATTTAGATGAAGAAGGTATTTCACTGTCATGGGTGTAGGTGAATCTGCAGACGTCTGGGACAAGGAATTCTGCTGACTTGTATATTCTAGAATATGTGGTTTTATTGCAAGGGCCATGGGTAAAAGGGCCTTGTCTTCAGCCACCGGCCTCGGCTGAAGGGAAGTCCCAAAGAGAGAGGGAGAAAGAACAGGAGGGTGTGGGCTAAGAGAAGGGAGCGAGAGAGCAAGGTGGCAGGGGGAAGAGAGCAAGAGAAAGTAAGAGTAGGGAGAAGATAAAGGGTAAGAAAGGAGTTCAGAGGAGAGGTAAGAGAGCTAGGAGTTAAGAGAAGAGGTAAGAGGTAAGAGGCAAAAGCAGCTGGAAGGAGAGGAGGAAGAGGTAAGAGAGTTAAGAATTAAGAGAAGAGATAAGAGCAAGAGTTAAGAGCTAAGAGGTAAGAGAGTTAAGAGAGCTAAGAGAGCGAGGTCCTTGTTACAATAAATTATATCTCCTTTTGTGATGAATATTCTAATTTACAGTGACCAACCAATACAAGACACTGATTTATTAAAAAAATATGGATATTGATTCTAATACCGATATCCAACTATGATGGACAAAGACTCTCTAACAGTTTGAAGTTAGAAAGTGTATGTTTATTACGATGCCAGGCAGTGTGCGGGATAGCTCCCAAATACACATGTGCAAATTACAGATGGTCACAGGGTCTTTTTATGTACAGGAGTATTGAATACCCAAACCACAAATGCATATTCATAACTCTGGTCTGTCCCATTCCCCGCTTCGTATGGTAATTAGCCAAAAAGCAATTAAGCATGCATAGTTTGTTCTTTGAAATGAGTCAGTGGTCTTTCTTATGGGGTGGGGTCTCAAAATGATGAAGTAAGATGAGTCTTCCTCGCTTTGACTTTTTAACCTTTTAGTGTTGGTGACACCTGGATCCTGTTTTCTCAAGACTATCTGATTTATGATCACAATGTGTTCTTGGAGTCTATTGATTAAGTTGACAGGCCTCCTCATTTATCAGTTCCTTAAATCCGGCTTTTGTTAACAAAGGGAAGTTTACCTCAACAATATCTAGTTTAACTAAAGCCCTTTATCCTTCAAAATTAATGTCTCAACACAAAATCCTATAGAATTTACATACAGCCTATAAGAACTACTGTATTACTAGACTGTGTTATATTTTAAACTCTAAAAACTACTCTTTAGATTTCTGTTTTGCTACATTGACCTTTGGATCCCTTAGCCAGCAGAAAGGTATTGTTCAATCAAAAGGGATTCTCCTTCAGCTAGCTAGGCTATTGTTTTCAGGTTATATAGTAACCAAGACTCAGTACCCTACAACTCAAAGTAAGCTTTCATTTCTATTTCGATTATAGGTTTCATATTTTCAGAATCTTTGCTAAGCAATCATATTTATAAGGTTTCCCTGATTCATCTTCCCCAACAATGGGACTTCAGAGCACCCACTCATACTCTTTACTAATGGTCTGAATGAAGAACAAAGCTTCTTGCCAGACCACTGAACGTAGCCTTGGTTCATGCCTGAGATGTTTTGGTTTTCTGTAATTCTTTTCCCAGGGAATTTTCTGTAAACAAGAGAAGAGTTTTTGTAAACTGTACCTATGTTTTCAACCCTTTTCCTAGGAGGGACTTATTCTTGATATCCGTCTGGTCTGACCGATGTGATTGAAGAAGTTTGTCTTTTTGTCACCAATCAGACTGATCTGTGTAAAACAGCATCTAAGAGAGACACATCCCAAAAATAAAGGAGTCATTTTCAGCCTTCTGAAGTTCAAAGTCTGTGTCATTTGGTGTACAACAGCATGAACTGAATTTTCTCAGTTCAAAAGGAAGAAGGCTAAAAAAACACCATTAAAAGAGTGCCTTAACTAACTCATTTTAGCTATTTTCTGACTCATTGCCTCAGATCACTGCTTCAAAATTGTCCAAAATCAGCACATGTTCCAAATCAAAACATTTCAGCTTATAGGACAGTTGCAAAATTTTGAAAACTTTATGTTACTAATATTTTCTGTTAAATAAAAACTACAAAAAGTTCTTGTATTTAACAACTTTAAAATTTTGGTCTTAAAATCATAAGGCTGCCTTCCTAAATGTGTCGGCTCAGTTTGGATGTGGCATTTGTAACACATTTGAGTATTCAGGGCAAAAGAACCTCAGAAACCTAGAGAAGGTAGTAATTTCAAACTGAAGAAAGGTATACATGACTCCTGTATCACAGTGCAGAGCATAAAATATACTGTTGTGTGGAAATGTGATAAAATCTTACTGCTTACCAAGAACCACCAAACAGAATTACCTTTTCCTGAGAATGCACACATAAAATGAAGATATTTTGCTGCATTTGTTACATTACTAAATTAATAGGCAATGACACTTCAGCCGATTAACTGCATTATATACTATTAAATTTTTCTAAATAGAAATAAAAGCATACTTACATTTTTAAGACTGTCTAGAAGACACATATTTATAATCCTGGTTGAAATTTTAACTACCTTATACACCGAAACCAATCTCCAAAGTTTGTTCAGACTTTCTGGATTGCTTCAGGGTCACCATTTGAAAATGAAACCATCTCTTCTACTATTCACTGGAAATGTGTCTCATCTGAGAGCATTCAGGTGTTAACTCAATATTTTAAAAAAAGCAGGAAGGGACCAGAAACCCTTAATACAAAATTTTACTGTGGCTAGAATCACAGTTTATGATTACAACTATTTGCTGAAATTTAGGGAGTTTTATCCAGTTAAAGAGAGAACAAGATATATGCTGTTTTCCAGCATTTATAAAAAAGACTAGGGCAAAAAACATTATCGTCCACAATATTCAGTCCATCTGGTTTTTGCATAGCTGCCCTCTGTTTGTCTCTACTTCTTTCAGACTGTATTATGTAATTAATTTCTCTCCCAATTAGTAGTCAGCTGGCCTCAGAATACACTTTGAGTCTTTCTTCATCCCTGCAGCCTTTAAGGACTTTTATTGTTTGCTAAATTGCTACAGCTTGTAAACACTGTGCTGCTATAGGTAAAGCTGGGCAAATAATTGACTTTTTAGCTTGTCAGCCAAACCAAAAAATTATCCAATAGCTTAAACCATATTTAATCTCTTTTCCCTTAGACTGAGCAGAAAACAGAAAAACATGCTTCAACCCAGCAGCAAGACTATTGTTCTGAGGTAGAGAAAACTTTGTTAAAGAGAATGAAAAACTAATGAACATCTGCTATGAAGAGTGGGATGCATAGTGTTGTACGGACATTACTCCCCAAGGGTTTCCCAAAACTGCTCAGTGAATCCAAACTGTAACTTGAATTTTAGAGAATACAAAAGCACTTCATCCATGAAATAACAGCCAGCTGAACTCCATACCCCAAAAGAAGCATTTCTCTCAGATGTTTCACTGCACTTCAAGCAAACTGGCTGTGACTTAAACTGCTCACAGTGGGCACCAGAGAAGCCCTTCTGACACGGATACCGCTCATCCGTGCACATCCTGCCATTCCTGCAGCTGTTGCTGCACTGCTGTGCTGCAGAGAGACACTCCAAATCATCCAAAAACACCAGAAAGGAATGAAAAACCTTCTACAGTCTTTAAAATGGGATCTGAATTAAGAGCTTTGTACCATCTACTCCATATATTTTATGTGTATACTCATGGAGATATTTTCTTGATTTTTCCAAAACTACTATGTAGCAACTCCGAACTTTTAATTGCATTGGAGACTGTAGACTTGTCATTTCTTACCAGAATGGACTCAATAGAAATGCAAGTACCAGACACATTCATACGTAAACTTGCTTCTATATTAACCACATTTTATTTAAATTTGTCACACAGAATAAACAGGCACATGTGGTTTAACAAACTTGATCAAGAACTTGAGGTATTTTACCTAAGCATAATTTACATTTGCACATGCAGTAACAAGAAGCCGGCATTTTTGTCATTGAAACTTAAAGAGAATGACTTTCAATGAAATCTCTAATGAAAACACAATAAGTCTTTACCAGGTCTTGATCCACATGTGGGTGATATCTGCCCACTGGCACAAGTGCACATGTTAGGATGGGAACAAAATCCATCGTCACAGATATTTCTGCAAATTGCTGAGGAAGGACACAGAAAGAGTGACAGCAATTTACAGCAACCTGAGTCTTAAACTTGCAGGAAAAAATACCAACACTTGAAAACTCACTTAATGGGACAGCTATTACACACACAAAGGTAATTTTAAGTTAAATAAAGGAAACTGAATTTTGGCATAATTGGTATCTCTTGACAAATTTAAAGACAATCAGAATTAAATCAGGCATATTCAAACACGGAACTGACCACCGAAACCAGTCAATCAACTCCTTCCCCAATCAGAAATACCAGCCAATTTTGCAAGCAATGTAAAATAATTATAAATACATCTTTTAGACCACAAGACATGTGAAAAAAATATTACCAAGAATTCAAGATTTAAAGACATATAAACAATGCCAATTTATGCTGTGGGCTTCACCCTTATAATGCATTTTAGGGTCTTTTCTTTTTTCTTTTTAGGGTCTTTTCTTTTTCTTTTCCTAAGGTTATCTGGCCTTTACCCAAAGCAGTTTTGTGAGAAATCAGTGTCCAAATGCTGGACTTTGCAGATTTTGTGATGTTTCCGTAAATATGGTTTTCTGTACACAGGCAGCTCCCACATTTTTATTTAAAAACTAACCACAAAAACCTCAGGAAAGCCTGTCCATCCCATATGTGTGTGTGTCACATGCCTGACCTTGCACCATCCCCCTGATGACCCAATGTCCTGCCTTCCCTTCTCACCCACCATCCCACACAGCTCCAATGAAAAAATGAGTGACAGAACCACAAAAAAAATGAGCTAAAAGTCTAAAAGATTCTAAAGCAGATCCAAATTAATACATCAAATTAATCTGCTAGAGTAGCAAATGAATCAAAATAGAGCCTGAAGCAGTAAGAGCCACTATAGCAAAATGCAGGAGGGCTTCAAAAAGATGTATATTGTGCAACAGATAACTTGTAAAGAAAAAAAAAAAAAAAGAAAAAAAACCACCAAAAAACCACAACAAACTCAAAACTAACAAACATCACTAATAAAAAAACAAGAATCACAATTTCTTTGTAAATAGCTTTGTGAGACCCAAATAATCTGGCAGCACACCTCCACTGAAGGACTGAAGGACTGAAGGACTGAAATGGAACAAATACCTTGAGGAGATCATGTACCACCACTCTTTGGGCACCAAAAATATGTAAAATGCATCATCTACATTTATCATTAAATTCTGCTACAATTATGTCTCAAATGTGAAGGTATGAGAGGTCAAAGAGTTTGTGGGATTTTTTTTATTTAGCTAGAATTAGAGACACGCCATGGACTGACTTAAAATACTTTGCCATTAACAGAAGTAAAAGTGAGAAAACAGGACTTTATATAGAGCACTTGACAAGCACAGGAAACAGGGTTGTTTTCCTATATTCTTGTTCAGTGGATCTTTATATAACACATGTGAATCTCCTGATAAAGCAATGTTTACATTTAGTCCAATTTGTTATGTTTATTATCTGTTAGGAAGTGATTTTTTTACCAACTGGAAGCCCTAGATCTTAAAGCATATCATAAATACACTTTCATCAGAAAAGTTTACAAAAGAGTAAAAGCAAACAGACCTTCAGTTTTTTAAGATAAAAATATCACCTTTAATAATAAACGTGCCACAGACCACCACCACATCATCAGCTTGAAACACTGTCAGGTCAGAATAGTTTCTATTTGACCTACCACTGGCTCATAGATCACTCCTCATGAAATACTGTTTCAAAATCACCAGTTAAAATAAGCATCAAATATAATCAGCACATCTCCAATAGGAAGTTTTATAGCTTGTCCAGCAGCCTGTGCAGGAAGACTCTTCTAGGTGAAGAACTCTAGCTAAACGGAATGTTATCTTCACTGACATTACATGTAAGCATAGAAATCTGTACACTTAAGCCTTCATCAAAAGCAGAAACAGAAAAGTGTCACAGACAATACTGGTCTGGCAAAATCATTCACCTTCCAAACATGTAGGAAACCTGCAATTAGAGTGTAGTAAGTAGGCAGGAGCTAAAAGATGTCCTTAGTGCACACAAATTAAAAATAAACCAAAGATTATTCTGGATGTGGGCAGACCTGAGACCAGTGCCTTTAAGAGACACTGAGAGTCACAATTTAAAGGGTATCTTGTAAGGATTGCTGAAAGCCCCTGACCACATTTGAGCCAGACACACAGCTGAATCTGAAAAACCTATCAACAGTGTGATAGGCAGACTAAACCCTTCTTCAAAGCTCTACTTTACATTAAAGTAAGCCAGTATTGAAAAAGTTGATAAATGTGAACAGAAAATTTTGAAAAAGTCCTTTTATTCCACAGGGACATTAATTAAAGGATCTTCCTCTGAATTGCACCATTATCCTTTGCTGGGAAATTCTGAGTCAATGGTCAGTTTAGGTGAAAATAAGTGATACATGCCACAGTTATCCCAAATATTAACTAATCAAGTTTAATAATGTAGAAGCAAAAGATGGGAGCAGGAGAGAGAGGCCTGAAATAAAAAAAAAAGCGCCACCAAAGCTCAAAAGTTTGGCAGACCTTTGCTTATCACCCTTTCCTTCCCCAGTTTCATCAACTGCATGCCTGCAGCTTATCAGGTGGATTATTACAAAGACTTCCACTGCCTACATAAAGAGCAGTATGTTCTTGAACCTGAATTCTTAAGTTGAGCATACTTATTAACAAAACGGACAGTGAGAGGCTAGAATAAATGGCAACAGACTAAAAATTTAAGGTCTGATGAAAGCAGGTGTCTACTATCAGCTGTTATGTAACAGAAAGTTAAACTTCATTTTCTGTTTCACGGTAAACATTCCCTAAGACATTATCCCACCAGAGTACTGAGCAAATTCCCCATATGCAGAACTTTTTTTTTGCCGTGCCATGTATGTCAAGTCACATCTGTCAGCACAGTAAGACCAGCCACTAGCCAACCTACAAGCGTGACAGCTATCAAAACACAACTAAAAATAACAGATGAGAAAGAGGGCATCCCAGATGTAAAGAAGCTTCCTATTTGATTGCAATTCCAAGTTTCAGAGAACTTCAAGACCTGATTTGCTTACATTGAGACCTTTTGGCTCATTTTTTCCGGTTACTACAGTTCAATGTTTGATTTGACAAAATTTTCTTTCCTTTTTCCTTCACTGTCATGGGTTTTCTTTAAAAACTAGGTCGAGATATGTCTATGAACATACCAAGGTCATTGGGCAGCCCTTCAGCTACAAGGAATGTGGACCTGCCATTCCATCTTGGTGGGTTTTTTCCCTTTTCTTTATTTTTAAAAATAATGTGAAACACTGAACTGGTTTTTCTCATACTGAATGGAACAGTGACTTGTTGAAGAATATTCACTTTTATAGTTAGCCCTTGAGTAGAAGTAAGTCAGGTAGTTACGGACAATGCACTGATTTCCTCCAGGAAGGGTCTTCCATCCAGAGCAACAGAAGGAGCAAAATCTAGAACCACACACATTTGGCCTGCGCCAAAAATCAGTTAATGTGTATGGGAAAATATGAAACACTCTAAAGACAATTTAATGTTTTGCATACACAAGCAGAAAGAATCCAGATGCATAAAACAAATAGAAAGTACATAGCAAAGCTGTCTACAAAAAAGTTCTACCCAAGAGAACAAAATTCTCCTCCAAGGCATTCTGGGTTAGTTGAATTGATTAGTATAAAGATGAGAGGTAGATGAGGCAAGAGAAGGCCACACTTGTCTTTGTAACAACAACTGAGTATATGGAAGGGATAAGTTTGATTCTGCTTTCATTCAAAATCTGAGAAGCGTTGCCGTAAAGACAGGCTTCTTGCTGTCATCTGACACAAGACAGAAAGGACGCCTGCTCAAAAGGATACATTAACTCAAAATAATAGTTAGTCCCCAAAACATCAGAAGAAGAAAACCAAACCAGCTTTGCATAATTTCTTTGCAGAAACCCCCCAAAATAAGAGTCAAAGCATCCCAATATCGGAACACGCTGGACCCAAGGAGCCCAGTGGGGTCAATTCGTTAGCTGTAACGTAGCCCCGCACAATGTCTGCTTTTAACTAAATCACACTAATTAGGAGGCCAGATTCGGCAGGCAAGGACCAAACTCCCAACTTAGCGAACTGCGAGTCCTCAGCCATACAATGAGGCGGGAAGGGAAGCGGCGTCGGGGGCACACACGAAGTCCGCCGGCAAGGGGCTGTGGCCGGGGAGATGCCCTGAGGAGCAAACAGGGCAGGGAAGGGGGTTTTAGCCTTGCCCCTACCCTCGGAGCGGGTCCTGCTGTCCTCGCCTGCGGGGACCGGCGGCGCTCCCGGCCCCGTCCTCCCGGTGCACGGCGGCGGCGGCCAAGGAGCCGCTCGCTCCTGCGGGAGCGCGGGGCGCCGGCCGATGCTGCTGCTGCTGCTGCTGCTGTCTCCCGGCCGCTCCCTGCGCACACAGCGCCAGGCAGCCAAGCCACAGGGAGAAAAAGCAGCAGAGCTGCACCCAGAGCTGCGGCCAGCCCATGCTGCGGGAAGCGGGGGGCCAGGTGCGGGCGGGAGCGCCGGTCCCCCGCCGCCCTCCGCGGGCATGCCTCGGCCTCCGAGTGAGGAGAGACTTCAGCCGCCGAAAATCCCACGTCTGTCCTCCTCAGCCTGGCCGGCGAGAGCCAGCGGGGCCCGCGCTCCACGTTGCTCGCACCCAGCACTCTGCGGAGAGGAGGGGAAAGAGGGGAATAAAAGCAGAATAGCTTGGGATTTTCTCCCCCTCCACCGCAACAGGAAATCCAAGAGAACCGCGCTGAATTTCCCCTACAAAAAAATAAGAACCAAACGATAATTAACCGCGCCTAAACAAAAGCGATGGGACAGAGCGAGAGGGGAGCGAAAACACCCTACCGAGCGCCAAGGGCGGATTTACAGGGAAGAAAGCCGGAGGAGGGGCCGGTGCCTCCGGGCCGGTGAGAGGATGAGGAGGGGGAGAGGAAGAGAGGGAGGGGGCCGGGAAGAGGGGATGGCAGGAGAGGAGGGAGTGTGCCGGCGGCGGGAGGGAACGGAGGTCTCGGAGAGAGAGCGGTGCAGGTAGAGCTTGTCTCCCAGAGGGGGTTCTGCGCATTCCTTCGGGTCGCCCGCACCTACCCAGCCTCCGGGAATTGAGCTGTGCCATGGACCCTTGGCAGTAAAAGCCCTCCCTGGGACAGCACACGGGGGCCCCAAAGGTTCTCGTCCGAAGGATGAGCCCGGAGGGGAGGCGGCCGGACCCCCACACCTGCCCCGCCAGCTGGGTCTGGCACGGGAGCCCCCGAGAGCTCCTTACCCGCTCAATCTCGAGGGCTGATGCTCTTGCCGTCAGGAGCATGGATGTGTGCTACTGGAATAGTTGACGCGTCGCTTCAGGAGTAGTTTTTGTAAGTTCACACCTGAAAATTTTACTTGTTCTCCACTTGCTTGTTTCTCCCTATATAACCATTCCAAAGAAAACTACTGGCTTAGGAAATTTCCTGCTTGCTTTTTAAGGCGAAGAGTGTACATTTACCTAGATGTGCCGAATAGTTAGCTGTGAGAAACAAACAAAGGCAGTGAAAACAAAAATGTGGTCCTACTGACAGTCTTCGAGTGCTGGCTCCTGGTCATTGCGATAACAATAGGACCCAATCTGAGTAGTTCATCTGAGATTTATCCCTTTGAACTGCAGCTCTAGGAGTGAACACCTCACTAGACAGCCATCCATGGCATACAGTGGCAACCGGGAAACTTTCGAGGTTTTTTTCCTTTTAAAACAGTACCGGAACGTGTCACAGCTTCATTTAGCTCATGTACATATTATCTGTAACTTTTAATTCTGAGGTGAGAAGCAGGAGCCACGTTTTTTTGTCTCTGAAATAAAACCCAAGTGGCCAAAGAGGTCACCGCAGCCAGTCTCTTGTTCCACTTACTGCCCTTCTTTGATGGTCCAGGAGCACTAACAGGAGCTCCAACAGGAGCTCCATTTACAGACCTATGTTCTGACAGATCAGAAGCTGATTTTGTTTTAAGTTTGTAAGTTTAGCAGAAGTAATTTTGTGTGAGAGGATCACAGGCTTTAAAGACCTTGAGAAATGAAAAGTATTTAATGAAGGAACTAATTTATGAAGACAATTGGATAGGAGAGTTCAGCAATTTCCTGATTGTGAGTGCGGTTTGGAATTTCTTTTAAACAAAAGCTTTTAAACCTGTCATGAATGAAATGCAGCTAAGAGTTGGGGAAAGAAAGGGATTCCATGCCACTTCTGGTGAATAACTATCTCCAGAAAACACAAAGAATAGATAGGTTAGGGCACAAGGAATAAAAAGGAAAGAACGGATTTGAGATAAGCTCAGGCTCTTTGATATCAGGAAGCACAGTGATAAAGAAGCAATTCCTGAAGTTGAACACTGTTCATCTGGAAAAAGACTAGAAAATTTTGAAGAGGAAAAAATCCAAACAGACAATGAAACAAATAACTAACATCCCCTCTCCCCCAAAGAAGTTAGGCAATTACACAGCAAGGGTGGGCTAGAAATTAGAGAGTGGGAAAGTTACGATTTAAAGCCAAGAGAGACATAATTTGAAACTGGAAATACTGAGTAGAGTAACAAAAGCAAAGTCAGCGGCTATCAGTGATTTGTAAAGTGATTTGTGAGACTCAAGAGACCTCCTTGCACTCAAATCCAAAGAGGACTATGGAGCCTCTTGGTAAATTTTTGAAGGAACTAGCACACAAAACTATAAAACATTCATTGGGCAAGATTGGGCAAGATGTTTTACTTTTGATAAGTTTGGTCTTTGTAAACATGACTAAAAATTAATGCTTACCATGAAAGCTGCCTTTGTTAGAATGGGCATCATCAATATTTTTTACAGGTAAAAGACACAGAGCACACTTAATTTAAAATAACGATTATATTCTGATCATTCATGTTAGAACTACGTGTGTTAAATTTGGAATAGCTGCCCATAAAAGCCACTGCTATGGTAAAGGAGGGAAAATCACTGCCAAAGGGCTTGGGTTCTTTAGCTAACAGCAGTTCTCTTAAAAATATGGAAGGAAGTAATTAGGAAAAAAGTGCAACATGATAAATGAAATCAGTACTACAATTAAGAGTTGCTTGGATAAGACAGCAACACAGCTCTGAAATCGAAAAAGTAGAATCTAAGGCTATAAATTCTTGTGGGATTAAATTAGATTTCTTTAGGAAAAAATATTGTAGGTTATATCTCCCAGCTCTTGGAAAGCATTTGGATCTGCCGATCCCAGAGATTCTCTCCCATCCTATTCCCTGACAGTTATAAAATAGAAAAGCTTCTTTCACAGAGGATGCCATGATATATGCTTAATGCCTTCTTTCTCTCAATTTTCAGTGGGAAGACAACTTGCCTTCAAGACAGCTGTCCTCCTGGGCTGGTTGATGTTGTCAGGGAACAGAATGATCACCCCATTATCCAAGAAGACACAGTCAGAGAACTGCTGAGATGCTTGGATACTCATAAATCTATGGGCTCAGATGGGATCCATCCCAGGGTGGAACTGGCAGATGAACTTGCAAAACCACTCTCCATCACTTACCAACAGTCCTGGCTCACTGGTGAGGTTCCAGATGACTGGAAGCTGGCCAATGTGACATCCACTCACAAGAACGGTGGGAAGGAGGATCCCAGGAATTATAGATCAGTCTGTCTGACCTCAGAACCTGGCAAGATAATGGAATAGTGTGTACTGAGTGTCATCATGCAGCACCTACAGGATGGCCAGCGTCTCAGGCCCAGCCAGCAGGGGTTTTTAGGAGGGGTAGGTCATGTTTGACCAACCTGATCTCCTTTTATGACCAGGTGACCCACTGGTGGATGCAGGAAGGGCTGTGGGTGTTGTCTATTTGGACTTCAGCAAGGCTTTTGACACTGTCTCCCACAGCACACCCTTGGAAAAGCTGGCAGCCTGGAGTTTGGACAGGAGCAGTCTTTACTGGGTTAGGAAATGGCTGGATGGCTAGGCCCAGATAGTGGTGGTGAATGGTGCTGCATCCATCTGGGGACAGTCACCAGTGGTGTCCCTCAGGGTCTGTGCTGGGGCCAGCTCTGTTCAATATTTTTATTGATGACATGGATGAGGCCATTGAATCTTTCATTAGTAAAATTTGCGGACAACACTAAGCTGGGAGTGTGCATTGATCTGTTGGAAGATAGGATGGCTCTGCAGAGAGACCTGGAATGGTTGGATGGATGGGCAGAGTCTAACAGAGTCCTGCATTTTGTCCACAATAAATCCCTGCAATGCTGTAGGCTGGGGATGGTGTGGCTGGACAGTGCCCAGGCAGAAAGGGACCTGGGGGTACTGGTGACAGCAGCTGAACATGAGCCAGCAGTGTGCCCAGGTGGCCAAGGAGGCAAATGGCATCCTGGCCTGTATCAGGAATGGTGTGGCCAGCAGGAGTAGGGAGGTCATTCTTCATTCTTCATTCTTCATTCTTCATTCTTCACCAGTACTCATTACTGGTGAGGCCACACCTTGAGTGGTGTGTCCAGTTCTGGCGTCTCAGACATTGAGATGCTTGAGCCCACTCAGAGAAGGGCAACAAGGCTGGTGAGGGGCTTGGAAAACAAACCCTGTGAGGAACGACTGAGGGAGCTGGGGTTGTTTGGCCTGGAGAAAAGGAGACTCAGAGGTGACCATATCACTCACTACAACTTCCTGAAGGGTGGCTGTAGACAGCTGGGGAATGGTCTCTTTCTCCAGGCAGCAACTGACAGAACAAGAGGATGCAGTCTCTAGCTGCATCAAGGGAAATGTATTAGGAAGAAGTTTTTCACAGAAAGAGTGATTAAATACTGGAATAGTCTGCCTGGGGAGGTGGTGGAGTCACCATCCCTGGATGTGCTTAAAAAAAGACTGGATGGGCACTCAATGCCACGATCTAGTTGAAGTGTTATGGCTGGGTTGGACTCGATAATCTTTAAGGTCTCTTCCAACCTACATATTCTGTGATTCTGTGACTCTGTGATATATTGGCATCACATAGCTGATGCAGAAGGATGAATGATGCCTCTTTTGCTCTACTTGAACTTCCACTTCAAGTCTGGTCAATTCCAGTAACAATTCTTCAATATGTAGTATATATTCAGGAAACATGCAAGTGTACATCTGCATAAAGAAAATTTTTTTCCCAGAGAAAAGCTCATAATGCAGATTATTTTTTAATCGACACTTTTCTGAAGTGATTAAATTTTCTTTAACAAGGGTGGGAGATAATTTTAAGTAAAGCAAATAATATTATTTTGACATTTTGAAATAGAGTAAAAAATGTAGACCATCATTTTACTAATGCAAGATCTAATTAAACTAGACTTGTTGGGTGTAAATAAGTTCTTATAGTGCAGAAAATGATGTCTCTCAATGGCCACATTGATTTGACAAGTAAAAGCATTCTCAGCTATTCATTATTTAAATCACCAAAAGCACCCAGTGGTGGATGCCTAGACCAGTACAGGTATTGAAAGTAGAAGTGACAAGACAATATCAGGATTAAAAATTTCTTTTCAGCTGTTCCCTCTTCCCCACTGGACTGAATCCACACCCTCTGCATGTTCAGTAAGTGCCCAGCCTTCATTTGTTAAATATCTCTGGTATCTTCACCATAGATCTATTTTAAAAGTATTTTTGGAAAAGACCTTGGAAACTCAATTGATTAAACCTCTCTGCTGTGAAGCAAAAAGAAAATTGACCATTTAACATCTACCTTAAACACAGAAATTCTGCAGGTGATCTGCTACAGATGACAGTGATTTTACAACAAAGAAGAATTGACCTTTATCCTCCTGTGCTTTTTTTTCTTTTTACCATTTTTCTAGTATACCTGACCATTTTAATTTCTAATCCTGTCCTCCAATGTAATCATGCTATCTCCAGAATGTCATTAATATGGAAATGGAATAAATTATATAAAATGAAACATTTTAGTCTAGACTGTGATTTTCTTTTCTTATTTAGAAGGATGTCATTTGAGACTGTTTCAAAAGCATTGCTCAGATTAGGTAGTCAACATCTTTTTTTTTTTTTTTTTTTTTTTTTTTAATCTGCTGTGTTCTCTGCCTTCCTTGCTATGGATAAGTCTCTTTTGGTATAGTTTTGATGTTCTTGTTTTCACATAGAAAGTTGAATGACTTCATTTCCCAGCACTATCTCAGGCCAGAAAATTAGATTAGTTGGCCTAACTTCCTTTTCTCCCAGCTTTTAAATACAGGCACTGATTTGGTATATGCCCATAATTTGGTAAACAAAAAATAAAAACAAGTAAGCAAAAAGAGATAAAGCTAATTTATTCACACTCCAAACTTATTCTCAGTTAAAAAAAAATAAAAGAGTATAGAGTTATGATCTCCTCTCTGTGCTCATTTGTAAGACTTCAATGCATAAGAAGGATATTACCACCATTTAAGAAGCAATTTTGATTCACATTTTTTTCATTAATTCACTTTTTATATATATGTAAGTGAGTATGTTGTTCAACATAAAGAGTCCCTTGCATATGGAATAAAATTATTCGTTCATAAGATATATTATTCCAGAGTTTCAGTTTTATAATTCATAAAATTCTAAAATATTTTAGTAGTGGTTTCAAAGCAATGCTTTCACTGCAGAAGGAAAAAAAAAGTCTGTGTTGCTTGAGGTGTGTTGAAAAGGAACAAAACCATTAAGTGGGGCTTATAAAATAAAAGAGGAAGATACTTAAGACACAAGACAATTTGGAAAAAGCAAAAAAACTGTTGAAAGATTTCATGAGGGAACTGTTCCATGCAATTAAACAAAAGATCTCTTAATGCTGCAAAGCTTCAGCTACAAAAGGATTACCCAGTGTGGAATATCTGATTCTTTACCTTTATGACACAATTAAAAATCTAAACAAGGTAAAAGACTTTAGTACATGTCCTGGGGTGACTATGATGCCTGTATTCCCAAGCGTCTGTTCTTTGTGTCCTGTATGTTGTGTTCTGTACCTTTAAGAGTGGTTCTGAGAGTGAAGCAAGGAAAGAAGAAGCACGCAGTTTGTTTTGAAAACAGTGTTCACTCCTCCACATTCTTCTTCTCTGCCTGGGGGCTGTGTGTTCATCAGATACACGGACAGTGGCCGGAGAGAGTTTTTTTTTCCCTTCTAGTTAGTTTAGCTAGTTGAGGTAAAGAAGTGTCCTGGACTGTTTTTTTCCTTTTTCTGGGGATTGTTTAAATTTGCTCTGGACTGAAAACCCAGAGAAGGACCGGGATCTGGTACCCACGGCCCACCAAGGCCTGGACCTCAGCATTTTCCAGCGCCAAAGGGACTGGGACTGATAAGAGACTGAGAGAGCTGAGGTAAGTCCTGGCAAGGACTTCCTCAGTTTTGCCATCTCTCTTTAGAGCAGCGAGAGGTTTTATTGTTTCATATTTTTTCATTCCTCATGCTTGTGGACATTTTGTTTGTTAAATAAATAGCTTTTTCCACTTTTCTTTGAGGAAGTTCTTTTTCCTGGACTGGCTGGGAGAAGGGGCTGTTTGAGTTTGCTCTCCAGAGGAATCCCATCCAGAGTTTTCCTCCCAAATTTACCCTAAAGCAGGACAGCACGTCATTCCAGAAGTGATTTGTGTGTTCTGCCTGTAAAATCTCATAATTATTTGGAATTCATTTTTTTTAGCATAGGAGAAGTAGGGTGGAATTTTTTTTTTTTTTATAGCAAACAGAAGTGAAATGTTCCTAATTTAGACATCTCAACTACCAGTAATTAAATCCTACTTTAAAGCCTGAAATCTGTCATCCAAATAAAGGAGGTGAGAGAGTTAAAATAAGAAATAAATTAGGCATTCTTTCTTTTTTCCTCTAGATGCAGAAAAAGGTAAAAAAAATCATGTGCAAAAATTAGTAATAGAAATAAGAAATAAAATGAAACAGGAGGTTGAAGCTATCCCTACATAGACCCCAAACACATCAGCATCTATTTTAAAATTATTCAAATTAAACAAGATAAAAACCACAGTAGATGTTATTGGATATTCTGGTTTTATTTTTGGAAAAAATCCCAACATAGCTGCAGAGTAATTCTTGGGTTAAGATGATGTATATAATTAATAATTAATTTATCTTATTCTAGAAGCTCTATCCTGGGCAGTCGGTAGGTGGAGGAGGTAAAAGGGCTCAATCACTCAGGAGAAACCCCATCTGGCATTAAATCTGGACAACATGTTTTAAGTTTTAATGTTTAAACACATTAATAATTTTATAGCTGGGTGTTTAAAGTAGTCATTTTATAGGTTTCTCTAAGTCTTATTTTCTGACTCAGCTTCTCTTGAATAACATATTTAGAAAGACAGGATTCAGCTGTCCTAAAACTCACTGAGATTACATGTTCTCTGATAACCCCTGAATTGAGCAATACAATTATCCTGGACCATATATATATGTGTATATATATAATCCTGATATATATATACATATATATGATCATATTTTACAAATAACCCTGAACAAAAGAAGTAGTAACAGTTTACTGTGGTGATCATTTTATGGTTTTCCTGTCGAATGACTCCATTGATCTTAGAGGTCTTTTCCAATCTTCCCCACTCTATGATTTCATGACTGGTTTTGTGTCCTAGAACAAAACTTCATTTTTGCCAAGTTAAAATAGGTTCATGGAATGTAAGTAAAGGTAGGCTTTGATTCATTACATGCTGTAAGAGCCTTGCAAATGCTGAGTTCATAGAATCACAGAATGGTTCAGGTGGAAGGGGACCACAGTTGGTCCCACTTCAAGCAGAGAAATAAAAACATTTCTATATTTTATATAAAATTCTAGCATATAGTATTTTATAATATCATTATGGAATGTTTAAAACATCTGTGATGACACTATATATACTAAGAACAATGCAGTTTGCATTTATGTATTTCAGGAGCTATAGGCTACCATGCTGTAATTATAAAATGTTATATACAACATGCCCTTCCTAGAGACTATAGGAAGGAAAAAGAATAAGTCATTTGCGCCAATGCAGATTCCATAAGAAAACTGGCAGAAATGTTTGTCATATGGCTTTCCAGAAAGAAGAATTTTTTGAGTACATTTGAAGCTCCCAAACTGAGCTTCCAAATATTGCCTGCAAATATAGGTATAAGGTTTGGTGTATAGGGTGCTACACACAAGCCCTTACACATATCTAAAGACACCTAAAGATTCAAAGACTTTGAAACAACATGAAACTGCCTGCTTTTATTTTTACTTCCTTAAAAACTTAATTTCAGTCTTTTTAAATATTATACCCTAAGTTACAATCAGTCCTGATGTTTTCATTAGGTAAAACAAATCTGGGCTCGAGATTACAGAGTCTCAGTTTGCAGACACATGAATCTCAATGTATGAAGGGGAAAGGCCATGCTAATTCCATACAGATATCTTGCTGCAATCCTGTAAATTTTCGGACTGAAAATGAAATGCTGGTTACACCCCTTTCCCCTTCAGCCTACGGTAGAACATTTCACAGATTGCATGTATGTTTTGCTGGCAGAGAAAAACAGTCAGATCTCTGCTAATTCAAGCATCATATTTATTTCATACATAGATATTTACACAGATTTCATACTAAGATATCTATTTAGCTATTATATATATTGATTTATTTTCTTTACAGGTTCGAAAAACTAGTCTTTGAGATTCAGATTTCTTTTTCCAACATGCAAACAAAAAATGTAGGAACAGTTTTATTCTCTTAGATGTCCTCCTTTGCTTAGGAAAAGAGCATATGTTTGTATTTTTCTAGGTGTGCAAATGTATGAATATGGTTTTATATATATGTAATGTGAATATTTTTCAGAAGGACTTGGTCCAGGATAACTAAAAATCCCAGACCTGGCATAAAATGTGACTGTTACATAGCCCAGAAGGTTCTTGCACAAAATAAGACTTCCATGCTAGAGCTTTTCAGAGAAGCAGCTAAAACCAAGCCATGTTCTCCACTGACTTCCACTGGAACAGAACCTGTTGGCGTAGGAAACACATAATCACGGAAATGATTATGAGGTGCTTTATTTAGAGCTCTGGGAGTGGGGGTACAGACACAAATCCAACTCCAACAGGGGCCCAAGAGGGGCACAGTATTATACCCCTTCGTTATACAATCCTATGTTAATCATTAAGCCCTCCCATTGTTCTATTGTATACACCCAAGCATGAATTTTGGTAAATATCTTCCCTTATGATTCTACGATTCTGGTTTAAGGTAATAATCATGTTCAGCTACCAAAAATCGTTACAATTATATCACCTATCATATGATGATTAGGTACAGTTTCACCTGACCTAGTAGAGAATAGCTTTATTTCTAAGATACATAGGCCTAAGTACAAATTGTCTTAATCCTTCTCCCCTGATTACCCAGGCAAAGTTACACTCGATTTGGTTAAAACAATAGCATGAAAGCAACATCCTGGCTGCAGTGAAGCTGAGGTTCTGTTCCCCAGCTTTGCGGCCACAGAAATCCTTAACCCTATATTAACCTTTTCCCCTTTGAAAGTATTTCACTTTAAATCTGCTAAGGGTAAATGCCTTCATTTAATACAGTCCATTCATCTTCAGAGTCTATACTGGATGTTCAGCTTCAAATCCGTGATTGGTATAGGCTTCATTACGGATCGAAGGTGCTGGAGATGCAGCCTTGTCTTGTTTCAGTGCCCTCATTATTGTTCTGTTTCAGGATGTCCTTCTTTGTATTTCTCCTTTTAGGATCCTATAAACTAACCAGATTGCTAGAAATATGATTAGTAAAATTATCAAATATTCAAGAATAGATTTCACCCATGAATTAACATTCAATCCCAATCCTCTAAAAATTTTGTCTAACCAGGTAGTAGCTAAATCTTCTTGTTCCTCTTGTACCTCATGTTCTATTTGTCTTAACTGGCTAATATCATGTTCTACATCTGTAGTTATATTTGCCTTCTTGACATATTTTGCTAAGCTGCCCCTTCAATGTCTGGTTCATCCTTGCTACTTGTCCACTTGACTGGGGTCTTCATGGGGTATGGAGGTCCCAAGAAATTCCCAATAATTTACTCACCTCCTGCACTACGCAGGTTATAAAATGTGGGCCTCTATCTGATGATATCCCTATAGGCACCCTAAACCTGGGAATAATCTCCTGTAGTAACCACTTAACTGTTTCTTTTACTTGATTGGTGCGACAGGGAAGTGCTTCTGGCCATCCAAAAAATGTGTAAACCCCTACTATTAAATACTTATATCCTCAGGTTCTGGGCAATTCTGCAAAATCTACCTGCCAATAATCTCCTGGTTCTATTCCCACCCGAATTCTTTCTAGCTGTGTTTGTCATCAGGCCACTGGATTGTTCTTTAAGCAAATCTCACATTTTGACATTACTGATTTTGCCATTGTTTGCATCTGTACCGAGATTACATGTTGTTTCAACGATTTTACCAGTGCCTCTGCACCCCAATGACACTCATTATTTGTAAGATTTCTCTCATTACCAGGGGAGGTACCACTATTTGCCCTTGTGTGGTTACATACCACCCTCTTGTGTTCTTCTGTGCCTTCAACAGATGTGCCAGTCTGTCATCTTCTATTGTGTATTTTGGCTTGGGAGGTAAATTGAATTGAGAGACATTAAGTTTTGCCGGTATCAATGCCATTGTTTTCTGCACTTCCCATGTCACCTGACGGGCTGTCCAATCTGCTTTTCGATTCCCCTCACAAATTTTAGAGCTGCCTGACTGATGTGCGTTGCGGTGCATGATTGCTATTGTTCAGGTTTTTGTAGTGCATTTATCAGTTGCAGGACAGCATCTTGGTGTTTAATATGTGTCCCTTGGGAGGACAGTAGTCCTCTTTCCTTCCATAATGCTCCGTGTACATGCACTACTCCAAAGGCATATTTTGAGTCAGTCCATATGTTGACTGCTTTGCCCCCACTCAGTTCTAGTGCTCTGGTTAATGCAATCAGCTCTGCCCTCTGGGCAGATGTATTAGGTGGTAATGCTTTTGCTTCCACTACTGTGTTAATTGTGGTCACCACATATCCAGCGTATCTGATTCCATTTTCCACAAAGCTGCTTCCATCCATGAAGAGTTCCCATTTTGGTTGCTCCAGAGGAGTATCCTTCAGATCTGCTCTTGCTGAATAGGTATACTTGATCACCTCTATGCAGTCATGTCCCAGTGGACCCTCCTCAGCTGTTGTACCTAGAAACGAGGCTGGATTCAAAAGGTTAGTTGTTTTTAGTGTCACATCATCCTGCTCGGTCAGGGTTACCTGGAATTTCATCATCCGACTTGGAGAGAGCCAGTGGCCCCCTTTCTGCTCCAGGAATGTGGTTACCATGCGTGGCATGTAGACATCAATGTGTCTTCCCATTGTGAGCTTCCTGGCTTCTTGTATCAGTAGCACAGTAGCTGCCACTGCCCGCAGACATGAGGGCCACCCAGCACTTACGTTGTCAAGTTGTTTGGAAATGTAATCCACCAGCCTTTTCCAGCTTCCCAATCATTGGGTCAGGACTCCCAGTGCCAGGCTGTGCCTTTCATGTACGTACAGCTGAAAGTCTTTAGACAAATCAGGTAACCCTAATGCAAGAGCAGTTGTTAATGCTTCCTTTAATTTCCGGAAGGCCTCCTTTTGTGGTTTGCCCCAGACAAACGGCTGCGTCTTCTGGGCTTCATATAGGGGTTTTGCAATCAGACTATAGTCTATGATCCACAGGCGACACCACCTGGTCATTCCAAGGAAAATTCGCAGCTCATGTAGATTCTGGGACTCTGGAATATCACAAATAGCTTGAACATGATTAATACCCAGCCTTCTTTGCCCTTGTGAGATTTCACATCCCATGTAGATAACAGTCTGTTGGGCAATTTGGGCTTTTTCTCTTGACATCTTATATCCTCCCATTCCCAAGGAATTTAAAATCTCAGTTGTTACCTTTATGCAAGTTGCCTCTTCTTCTTCCGCAATCAGAATGTCATCTACATATTGGAGCAATAGATACTGGTGTCTCGGTACCTGTCCTTCTTTAGTCCAGATTTCCAGCTCCTTTGTCAGCTGACTCCCATCAGTAGTCAAGTCCAGGTGGGCTGGGTCTTTCTTCCACTTCCAGGATGTTCCCACTCAAAGGCAAATAGTTTCCTACTATCTTGGTCAAGGGGTATGTAGAAAAAGGCATCTTTTAAATCAGTTAGAGTAAACCATTTATATATCTCCTTCACAGATGCTAACAATGTATAAGGATTGGCCACCACTGGATGAATATCTTTGGTTATCTCATTTATGCCCCTCAAATCCTGTACGAGTCTATACTCACCATTGGGCTTCTTCACTGGGAAAACTGGAGTATTGTATTCTGATTCACATTCTTCTAGAATTTGATACTTTAAGAATTTATCAATAGTCTTTGCTATTCCCTGCCTTGCTTCTGTTTTATAGTATACTGTTTAATCCATACAGCATTTCCCCCTTCTTTCAATTCTACATGTACTGGCTGTGCCAATTTAGATTTTCCAGGTACACCCGTTTCTCATATAGAGGAAATCACTGCATCTTCTACTTCCTTAGGAATATTAGGAGTCAGTTTTTCTTTTATCATTAAAATCTTTCCTGTTTTGGACTCAAGTATCCCCATTACAAGTTCACCATTCTCAAAAGTAATTACCGCCTCAGGTGCCACCCATAAATCATGCCCTAAGAGCAGGGTTGGGCACTCAGGCAAATACAAGAATTCATGTGTTAAAACACTGTTTCCAAAGCTCAAATCTAGGGGTTGCAGGAATGGCCGTGTTTCTTCCCTCCCTGTGCCTCCAATGATTACAGTCAACTTATTCCCAATTTGCCCTTCCATATAGTTCAATACAGAATGTGTATGTAAGAAGGGTAACTGTTGCCTCAAGTTTGCCTGCTTTTCACGTTTGCATTTTGTTCTCAAGCAGCTTCAAGTAAACAATGTATGTTTTTAGAAAAAAATCTCATGTTTACATTCTTCTCCTCTGGGAGGAGAAAGATGATTGATGGTGATGTTCACCAACGAGGTCAAAGAGGTGGCTACCTGTGTAGCCAATCTTGGCCTGTCTGTAAATTTGTATATATATGGAGTCAGAAAAATAAAGTAGAAGCTTTCCTGCTTGACCTCCTGCTGGCCTGCCTCGTCCTTTCATGCTCCTAACAACAGCCGCACATGTGACCCTCCGTCACAGGTAACCTTCTTTCCTTCTAAGCACAAAGTCACCATGGGCTCCTTTGATCCTGGCTTTCCTTCACATAAGACCATGACTCCAGCTATGCTGTCCACTTGGGGCTGACCATTCTGGCTAAACCAGTTTGGGCACTCTCTCTTCTAATGATTTTCCAATAAGCGCATTGATTTATTATTAGTTTTTCATGTCTTCTGCCAAAACCACTTCTATTACCACCCCGACCAGTTCTACCACATCCTCGCCCCTGTCCTTGTAAAACTGCCAAAAGACTCTATCCCTGTTTCTTAGCAACCTCTTTTTCTCTATTGTTGTAAACTTTCTAAGCCACCTCAAGTAGTTTGTCAAAATTTTTTAACTCTTGCCCTTCCAGTTTTTGTAATTTTCTCCTAATATCCCCCTGTGATTGGCCTAGGAAAATAAGGGTGAGTTGACCCCTTGCTTGCTCACTGTCTACCTGAAGATCAGTATATTTCCTGGCTGTTTCCTTAAGTCTTCCTAAGAAGGCAGTGGGAGATTCCTTTTCTCCTGCTGGATTTCATACAACTTAGATCCAATTCATACTTCTAGGGATTGCCTTCTGCACCCCTATACAAATCCACTCCGATATTTCTTTAGCCTCATCATATCTATTCCGGATGGGTCGTTAGGGTCCCACCCAGGCTCTTCAGTGGGAAAATTACAGTCCACAGTCCCTGTCACCAAACCATTCCGTATGTCCTCCCTGGCTCTTTCCTTTGCCGCCCAGAGTACCATATCCTTCTCTATTTCATCCATCTAAGTGTCTAATATCACTTGGATATCTTCCCAGTCGGGGTTCTGGGTTTTCATTATCACTTTAACCACACGAGCTACTTTATCCAGGTTGTCCCGATATGTTCCTGCTGATTGTTTCCATATTACCAAATCAGCTGGTGAAAAAGGGACCTTAACAAAAACTGGTCCATCCACCCCCACCCCCTGCCTTAGCAGCACAATAATTTTTCTCTTTTGTTTACCTGGCTTTAATACACCCTTTCCTGTCTTAGGCCATGCCAGAGCCAGTCTTCCTTATGTACAGTGGGCTACTGGGGCATCCGACCTATCTCCCTCACTCTTGCTACTTTCTGCTCCGTCCTCTCGGTACCCCCCTCCCCATCGTCCCCGTCTCATTATCAGGTCCTGATTATTATCAGGAGAAGGGAGCAGTGGGGGACTCGGGCAGAGGGTTTGCAGGGGCAGAAACCAGCAATGAATTTGTGGGTAGAAGGGGAGGGTACCCCTGAGGAGGTGTTGGTGGAGGGGTAAATCTTTGAGCAGGCATTGGTCGGAGAGTGGGATAGTGCTGGGGAGAAGCACATTATGTAGGATTATGCAGGGAAAGGGTAAGAGAATCAGGGAGGGTGAGACCAGGCGGAGTGGAATTTGACCAGGGGAGCTCTGGTGGGGACATTGGGTCCTAGTAATAAATCAGCTTCCAAATCATCTTCGCCTCCTTTTCCCAAAACCAAGTGTTCCACATAGCACCCTTGGACACAAGCCAGGCACTGACTGTTTTCAAGGACCAGCGCTTGCAATTTACACTCTGTTAACCACTGCGGTTTTCCTCACAGGTAGAAAAATAAATCAACATATGGAATTTCATCTAATTTACCCTCTTGTTTGCAGTACTCCATCAGTTGTGATATAAGATTTGGTTCCAAAGATCCATTCTCCAGCCACCTCCGATTATCAGGCAAAACATAACCAGGCCACCCTGTATTGCAATAATCAATTTATCCTTCTGTAATTCCTGACCGAAATTTCCAGCATTCCAGTATGCTACCAAGCACCCCAAAGGACAAGCAGGTATGGGGGCATTGCTGCCCATAACCCCCACTTTTAACCCTTTCAGCTTCCCCATATGTTGCAGTACATAAGACCACTGATGCCGAACCTGCAGGGCTTTCGCCCTGTCTAACGGACGGCACCTAGGCAATACCAGGAATTCCTTAGCCCAACCACACACAGCTTTCGCCGCGTCTGACAGACAGGCACCAGACCAGACCAGAATAAAGCACCTTACCTCTCCTCCAGGGGACATTGTGAGCAGTGGGGGGTCCCACCTCGACGGGCTCCCCGAGAATCCCTCGGTGCCAGCTGGAGTGTGATTGGGTCGGGAGGTCCTTAGCAACGCTCGCAGGGTCCTGTCTGGGTCACCAACATGTTAGAATAGGAAACACATAATCACGGAAATGATTATGAGGTGCTTTATTTAGAGCCCTGGGAGTGGGGGTACAGACACAAATCCAACTCCAACAGGGGCCCAAGAGGTGCACAGTATTATACCCCTTTGTTATACAATCCTATGTTAATCATTAAGCCCTCCCATTGTTCTATTGTATACACCCAAGCATGAATTTTGGTAAATATCTTCCCTTATGATTCTCATGATTCTGGTTTAAGGTAATAATCACGTTCAGCTACCAACAATCATTACAATTATATCACCTATCATATGATGATTAGGTACAGTTTCACCTGACCTAGTAGAGAATAGCTTTATTTCTAAGATACACAGGCCTAAGTACAAATTGTCCTAATCCTCCCTCTCCCCTGATTACCCAGGCAGAGTTATACTTGATTTGGTTAAAACAGTAGCATGAAAGCAACATCCTGGCTGCAGTGAAGCTGAGGTTCTATTCCCCAGCTTTGCGGCCACAGAAATCCCTAACTCTATATTAACAAACCTAGTGGAAAATATATGTGAATGTGGAAAAAACATGTTTTCCTTTTCTCCCTAAACCATAGATTGAAATCCATTTATCAAGTTCCTTGACTGTCATTCAAGGCCATATTAACTTCAAAACAATTCTGCTGCTATTTATATCTGATAGTCTTTTTATGTTATAGTGACATCTAGGGGTTTTGTTCATGCATCGGGGCTGTGTTCTGCAAGCATGGGATGAACAATTAATTTCTTGATCACAAAATATTATATTAAGTGTTAAAGAGAAGGGAATTGTCTAGCAGAGATTGCACAGAAGAAATGCTGACAAGCTTGGCAGGTGGATTCATTATGCACATTATAGCTACTTAAAATTCTAGAACTATATGAAAGAGGGGGGAAAAAGATGCTTTGCAGGAACTTTCCAGAAGAGAAAAAAGAAAAAGTTTTTATGCGTGCTTGTCTGTGAGGGTTTGTTCCACAGGGCAGCAAAAGCCAGTCTCTTCACCCCAAAGAGGGGTAACTCCAAGATTCTTACAAAGTAGGGTCACACAACCTATATTTGATGAAATACAGGATGTGGAATCAGTAAAATATTTTTTTCGGAAGCAAATGAACTAACAATTCGTGGCATTTAGCCTGCCTTTGGGAGCAAGTTGATTCTGGGATTCACATTACTCTTAACAACTAGGTGATGGTAGAGTTCTCAATTTGCAGCTGAAAAGAGTTTGGCTGCAAAGAGTAAGCCTATAATTTATTTCATTATTTATTTGTTTGTTTGTTTACTTTCCTGTATTTTCCTGAAGTAAAAATAGAACTTGAAAACTATAACGCAATACTGTCTTTAAAAATTTAAAGCACTGTGATAAAATCAGCCCCCTTAAAAAAATGTAGTCTAATGTTAAATTGCCTAGTTGAGATGTGCTATAACAAACATATCAAACTGCATAACACAGCATTATCCGTTCCTTCTGTTATCTCACAAGCAACAAATTCCATCACTAACAGTTCTATAAATTCATGTTCCTTTCAATAAAATATTACAGTATTGAATAAATAAACCTGTAATTAATAAACTAAGCAAACCCAAAAAGGAAGCATGTTATATATATGTAGAAAGTAAAATTACTGAAAATATTCTGTTTCATTTGTTAAAAAAAAAAATCATTCATCGTCATTTGATTTCTTTTTACCAAGAAAATGCTGGAATAATTTTTCAAAACATGAAAGTAAGAAAAAGAGTGAAGCCTAGGCTGTAATTCTCCAGTAAACCACCGGCCAAGTCTCACTTTCTTAATGGGAACTGATTTTGTGTAGAAATCCGAAGAAACAACGTCTTGTTTATGACCATCATAAAGAAAACAAATGAGCATGAGACAACAGGTGGGCAATGATGGTGTATCACCTCTGCACATAATTTGGTATTGAATGTGTAAGTTATATGCACTAATGCTAGAGCATGCTGAAGCAGAGAAATGTGAATTGAAATGAACTTCAGGAAATTCTGTAAAGCTGAATTAAGGCAAGGAAATACTAACTTATCCTATAGAGAGCTTTAAATAGAAGAATCTTTGTATGTATTGTTAGCGACTATAAGGCTGGAAAGGCAGATAATATGGGTATCACCTTCACCACAATTGATACTTCTAGAAACTTGATTATTATAAACTTTAAGTGCCAACATGTCAACCTGGCTGCCAAATCCAGTTAGCATAAAAATCTCTGTGAAAGCTGTCAGAATGTGATTTTGTACCCCAGAATTGTCACTCTCACTCAAAATTTACACTGGTTTCTTGTGCTGACTTTACTGACATGATCTGTTTATATGTTTTGCTTTTGTAGACACATTTAAAACTAATTTATAGGTCTCAAATATGTGCAGAGGCTTTCCCTACCTAGGCTGACTTTTGGGAAGTCAGAAAAAAGGTGCCAGACATCTGCCAGAATTATTTGTTCAGAGTTCATTTGACAGGAGATTCTGAACTGATGCTTTCTTGAAGACAGACAGTATTTTACACTTGTTATTTTTATAGCAGTCAAAATATTAGAAATATTTCAGTTAAAATAGGCAAAATAATTTTGGGGGTGATCACTCACGCCAGTGAGTGTTATCTTGTTAGAAGGCATCTCTTATCGGTCAAAAGAAATTAAAATTTTACAGGTTGTCAGTAAAATTGGTGCAAGACTGAGGTGGGGTGCAATATTCAGGACTCATGATCACCTCCCACCAAATATTTATCATGTATGAAACCACAAAACTGTCATCAATGTTGTCATCAATATTCATAAATTTAGGACTGTTAGTATTATTCTACACATGCAGCCATTTCTACTTCAGAGTAGACCTCATACAAAATTTAGTGCACCAAAATCAAAATGATAGATCTCATCCTCATCTATTTCTGATTGTTTATCGGCATTTGCTTGAAATAAAAATAGCAACAAAACTCATATTTGTATGCTAGCAGAAAAGGTGAACTTTCTGTAGCATGATAGATCCTGAGAACTCTACTTAGCACTCTCCAGTAATGAATTCTAAAATTTAAAGTTTTCAGTATTTTGCAGACTAAAGCAGAGGTTTCAAAATCTCCAGCTGCCTCTACATAATTAAAAACACATTGTTTTTTTGTGTGGGAGATACACTTTATATCCCAGGACAAATCCAATGTTAAAAGACTATAAAGTCAGGTTGAGAAAGGACATTTAAAAAAAATCATTATTCCTACATTTACTGGAAATAAATGGAGCGCCACTAAAAGTGCCATTTTAAGAAAAAGGACCTCTGGAAATTGAACAGGTTGAAAAGTTATCTTGGAAATGTGTCAAGATCTATCTTCTGGAGTTTTTTCTTCTCATTTCTGAAAGTTCCTTTTCAGAACTAGACTAGAACTCCCTCTGTTGTGGCATGAAAGGTTCAATAGAAGATATAAAATTCAGGATGAATTATGTCCTGGTTTTGTGATAGGAATTTCATATTGTATCTTCAGTGTTTAGGGTTCTCAGGCAATGACATGCACACAAAGTAAGATTTCATAGTCTGTAAATTCAATGAAAAAGCCTTGATAATGATGAAATAGCATATTAATAATAACAATCCTGAAAATCTGGTGTGTAGCCCACAGTGGAGTAACTGATCAAGACATGGAGTTGGCTGGACCACACATGGCAGTGACATGCTGTAGTCATGTAGCCAAATGTAGTTTACATTTGTTCTTCCGAGGAAAAAGAAAGGATCACGTGGGACAGAGATTCCAGAAATATCTTCTTATTCTTCTACTTTCTTGTTCTTGTTAGGAGAGGATAGGAAAAATAACTGAACCTTTTATTGATCAAAAAGACTTAAAGTAAGAAAGTTACATTAAAAAAATTGGGGCTTGAGAGTGGTGTCTCTGGCATGGAAAGATGGATCAAAAGAATGCAAGGCACTTTAAGGAGTTGTGAGTATTCATAGCTATGTCTGGGGATGGGACCATGAAAAGTGTGTCTATTTTATTGGGTGAACCTCAATAAATTTCTCAAAAAAAATCATCAATAAACTTCTGAGAAGTTCTACTGAACTTCAAAAGTTCCTTACTCAAACCAGTCTGGTTTGCAGGGATAGCTGTTCCTGGATTTCGTATCTATTTCTTGTTGCAGTCAAAAACAGGAACCAGAGAGGCAAAGAAAAGAAAAAATTGCAAGCAAAGGGCCACTGTAGCCATTCTGCTAAACAGATGTATTTAACATATGTCTCCAAGAATTATAGAAAATTTTGAGGAAACTTCAGTAGGGCAGATGAAAATAAAATGCCATCCATCTCCAAGATGTGAATTCTTCACAAAACTGTCAAAAATGTTCAGAGAGAGATCAAGTCTTTTGTCTCCTTGATCTGATGTAGGCTTCACAACAACAACAAAAGTCCAAAATAAAATGTACTAAACTTTTTTAAGGCTACACTTGAATTTAGCAACTTGAGTTGCTAATGAGTTCAAAAACAGTATCTTTACAGCTTTCCAGTTTCAATATTTAAAATAAGAATGTGACCACAAAATTAGTCCTGTTCTATAGGGGTGCAAGATACAGGATACTGCATTGTCTGCAATTGATAAGCTGGCATATGAATGTCAAAATGTTAAATGCAGACATCTGCTGTTCCAGAAGTGGGAGAGGTTTTATTCTATACTTCCAGAACTTCTGATGTGATTTTGCTTTGCTTTATTTATCTACAAGGTGGGAATTAAGGGCACATTCTGTAATTTGCAAAGCAACCACATTTGAATTTTTGAAAAACATTTATAGGGAAGTGGGGAAAGCCTGACTTTGCTTTCTTCTAGAAGACAATATAAGCAGAGCTTAAGATTTGAAGCAGGTTCTTGAGCTTTTAAATGTCCAATTTGCTAAGACCTTAAAAAATCCTGCAAATAAAAAAATAGTTTGCAAACATTAGCACTGGAATAAGAAAATAGTAATAGTTATATCAAATACAAGTTTAAAAAAGCTCTCAAAAATTCCTGTCCTTCTGCTAGGTATGGCAAGCAATGAGAATATGAAAAAGGGGATGAAATAAAAAGAGAAGAAAAAAAAAGAGAAGGAAGCTGCAGATTAATTTCAATTTGTTTGTGAAATCTTAGTGAGTGCAGTGAGCATTTTGGAGATAGAGACTTGACTTGCATGTTGCACTGTGCGTATTTGTTGCACCCTGGGCTTTCTCCAGGATTTGTGAGAAGCTGTCAAGACTTCTTTTCTGATAATATACATTTCAGCCTTTTAAAATGAGCCTGTGCCCCTCTCAGGTGCTGTGGTTGTAGTTCTGCTGAGTCCTCAACTAAAAAGAAATCATAAATACTTTTACTTAAATTTACTTCCACATGAAAACACCTAACACTGCATAATTGCAATACAGTGCGGCCCAAGTAATCTGCAAATTTGTGATTGTGGAAGATGCCAATAGACGACAACTTTACATCCCTGAGTTATGGATCAGATGGGACACATTCTCCTTAAGCATACAGTTTGTATTTAAAGGAAAAAGTAACCATTAAATTCTTTTCACTGGAGATCCTCTGTCTCCTTTTATCACTCATCATTGGCAAACTGAGAGAAATTACAATTATCTTGCCTTCCCGTTTTCCTATCTACAACAGACCATGGTGAGGGGGGGAAGAGCAAGAAATATGCCAGATGTGTTTCTAGCATGTTGATGTGAAGGAAATGGCAACAAATGTTAACATTTTGGCATTGAGAACATTGCTTTGACTAGGGTCTAAGTGGTGGAATGTTAACATTCTTCATTTTCTCCTAGTAAAATATTTGCTTTAAAATGTAAATGAAGGCCAAAGAGCTTTTTCTTCAGATTAGCTTGTCAAAATATCTGGATTTGTGTTTACATTGGTTGGCATCACAGGGTTATCCTTCACAAAAAAACCTGCTTTTCTTTTCTGATTTCAAACTGAACCTCTCAAATAGCAATGCAACATTGTCTGACTATGGAAGTAAGCTTAAATATAAAGTAAAAAAGTAGTAGCTGAATCTATAGGAGGCTACTGTGAGAGCAGGTGAAATATGGAACGATACAGAGCAAATGCTACCTCCCTATGAGGCTCAAAAAAACCACTCAAAACCAGGTAATGCTCAGACAGCACTCTCTTCAGCAGCTGATGATTAATTTTAAAGTTAAATCAATTTTTAAATTTTTTTCTAGTGTTGCAGGAAGCAAATCTAGCACTTTTTCCTGTTTTGTTTTCATATTCCATGTTTTCAAGAAAGCATGAAGCAGAAAAGGACTGTTGCAACTAAATTTGTGTATTGAAATTATGTTTCGGTGATTATAAGAGCGACCAGTCGGCCTCTCATACACCTCATGTGTGTTTACATACAGGCAGCATGACTGAAAATTACTACCAGACAGCAATAGTAAGAAAGCAGACAAAAATAATTTAGAAAAGCCAAAATTTTCTCAGTGATTCTGAGCCTCACTACAAGGTTTTTCTGCCTCCAAGATGAGCTAAGTGTTAAGCTACCCATATGGGAAAAACAAATAGGGGACAGAACAGAGAGCACAATGGAGCTTAATGATATCCTGGCCTTGGCGGGATACAGGCCATGGGATAAGCGACCACAGATATGAGAATAACTTGGAGAGTACAGTATATGCAAATATCAAGGTTTTTGAAACTATGTAGTTTTGTAAGGCTGCCAAGTAAGGCAGACAATAGGCTGATTCTGTAACTAGTGGGAAATTCTTGCTTAAGGATGTGACTGCTTCGAGCTGTAACAGTATATAAGACTGAACTGAGAAGAAAATAAATTACTTCAATGACTTCAACTCTGACTACTTTTTGCTCAGGCCTTTGATTTCTTTTTGCTTGGGCTTCTTGCTTGGACTATTTCTTGCACCCCTCTTTTGATGTGCCATCTCTCAGTTGTGAGGCATACCAGTCTATTTGCACTTATTCTTTCTCCATCTCTACATTCATTACAGCTTAACTGATCCAAATATTTCTCTTTCATGGCTAGACTTTGCTGGAAAATTAGGTGAAACAGCCTTGTAATGGTGACAGTATAAAGTACTGTTTTCATTGTTAAAATTTGGACCCTTTAAACTAATCATTAGTCAAACCAAAACAACAAACTCAGTGCTGCAATCCTCATTTGAAATAAAGTTTATTAGCAAGAAAAATACACTATGTGAAAAAAACCTACTTTTTTTCCTCCTAGATAGAGTACTATTATTGGCTTATTAATTTAGAGAGTGGAAATAGTCATCTGACTGCAGGATTGGGTTTTTTTCCCCATCCCCAAGATATTCCTTACAGCATTTTAATGTGCTTTAATGCGTATAGATTCTTGTATAAAAATTAGGAATATACTGCTGGGGTCTGTTAATTCATCTCTTTATTTTACACATGTGTATTTATATGAAAAATATTTTAGTTATTACACTTCACATCAGTGAAAAATTAACGTCCCAGTGAGTTTTTATACAGTTGATCTTCTATTATTGTTACAGTCAGAGAAAGGGCTGTAAAAATGGCTTTGTTTATGAGCATACCAGTTCCTGTGTATCTTCAAGTCAGCAGGAAGTTAGAGTAATGGCTCTGTAATTAAGGATTATATTTTACAGTTTTTGCTCTAGGGACACAAGCACCTATTTTTCCAGTCTCTAAAATGATGTATCTTGAAAGAATTCCATAAACCCATGAACCCATGTCTCAGTTTATTAAGAGCACTCTACTCATCAATAAAAGACACTTCAGACTTTGGGCACCTTGATTCAAAGACAGGGAGATTCACTCCATCTATTAACTGGCCCTAAGACTGTGAAGTCTAGGAGATTATTTTTCTTGCTGTGGAGCACTCAACAAGGCATGTGTGAGACACACTGGCAGTACAACACACAGAGAGACACTTGTCCCATTTGCAGGTCTTGATTTGAGGTAAAGAAATTGATAAAGAATTCAAATTAAATCAGACAAAGCTCATCTGGAACGTCTCCTGTAGATAGGGGCCACACATTTCTGCAATTCTTTCACTGTGGGTTTTGTGTTGCCTTTGTTACTGTTCACTATGGACTCCCTGGAAACAAGATAATTTGGAGGAGTTTTTCTGGCTTAATTCTTGGGGATTTTAACATGTCAGTTTCTTTCTTTTAGAAACTACCATTACATAGCTGTTGGACACAATAAGCAAAACTTTAAATACACCTTTTGTGTGAACACATGGTAGCCTGTGCATGCAACAGAGTTTTGAAAGTGATCATAAAGCAGAAATGACCTTTTTATTCAATGTACAGATATAGACTATATCTATACAAAGATCTCTGTGCAGATCTTTTGCTTCAAAATACCATGTCAGAAATTACACCTGGGAATCTTTTAGGTGCTGTTAAGCATCCCACATTTTTTTTGTATTCACCTACTAAAGGATCTATGGGGTCAGCAATCTGATCAGGTGAGTATCTCCTCTGGAGATCACAGTGGAATAATTAATTGTCTCTGTACCTCATTCTGCATTTTGTAGCTCTACCTCACTGTGTATTTGTTCCTTGTCATGATGCTTGAGGTGAAAGTTTCCTCTAATTTCTCTGAATCCTTTTGGTAGAGCACAGATACAAATAGATTGAAATTGATGCTGAAAAAAATCAACAATGGCAAAATTGAAAGTGGGTGATGTTAGAGCACTTATAAACACAGAAACTGCAGAATCGAAGGGAAAGAAAGAGAGAAAAAGAAAGAGAGAAAGGAAGAATGGAAGGAAAGGAAGAGAAGGGAAGGAAGGGAGGAACAAAAAGGAAGGAAGGAAGGAAGGAAGGAAGGAAGGAAGGAAGGAAGGAAGGAAGGAAGGAAGGAAGGAAGGAAGGAAGGAAGGAAGGAAGGAAGGAAGGAAGGAAGGAAGGAAGGAAGGAAGGAAGGAAGGAAGGAAGGACGGACGGACGGACCTGTCACCTTGGGGCAAAATTATGTACTTCAGTATTTTAATTCCCCTTAAAAATGTCATCAGAAGCCAGAATATTCAATATGAAATTTCCCTAGATCTCTGTAGTGGTTTAACCTGTTTCTGTTTGCCAAATTCAGTGTAGTGGTTTGAGTGTCTTTGCTGCTGTGAGATAGAATTAGGAAGAAAAAGCCAAAGGAAGCTCAACTTAAAAGTAAACAGATTTTATTAACACACACACTAAAAGAAGAAATGGAAAGGAAAAAAATTGAAACCTTCAAAACCCCTTTCTTCCCCCGATAAATGTTCACTTTTCTACAAAAAACATAAAGACAAAACCTGTGATTTTCAGTCAGTTCCACCATTTGATTATAGTCTTTCATCAATTCTTTAGGAGAGGAGTCTCTCTTAGTTTACCATGGACTTTCCCCCCACTGACAACCTAGAATAGTTTTCTTGTAGGTTTCACCTCTCACAGAAGCAGCTGCCTGGGGAGACCCTGCTTCCCTGAAATTTCTTCCCATTAGCAGTTTCTCAAGTTGCTTATGGGTCACGGGAACTCAGGCATCTCAGGTGTCACCTTTTAAAGATGTACAACTCCAAAGCAAAAGGTTTTTCATCTCAAGGAACAGAGACTTCTTTACTGGTTCAGAAGGCTTCTCCTCTTTTTCTGTTCAAGCATCTCAGAAGTATCATTTAGTCCATCACAAACACCTTTGCTCAAAACCCACACATAAATCTGAACAACCCTTCCCCAAATGCATATCTTTCCCATGATTGAAACGATGATGTACATATAGCGTTCATTTCTATGGCTCAATAAGAAGTTTAGCCAGCAGGCAACTCCTCCATCCGTCCTCTAATTAGTCTTTCACTCTCTGTCTCTGTTTGACGGTAATGCTGAGTCTTCCCTATGTCCACTCTTTCTCTGCTGTGTTCTGTTAAGTTATATCATAACGGTTTGTTCCTTTCCTGCTCTCTGGTTTTAAAGAATGTTATTTCCCCAGGTTATCCCTTCCCCTTTTCCTGTCAATCCCAATGTATCATTCCCAGTCTCCTCTCCTGAACCCTTTCATTGGGTCGCCCTCCCCTGCTTCTGGAAAGTTCGTGGAAGGGCGTCAAGTGATAGGACAGGAACAGGGGAATTCCCCCCTCCCTTACTCCCCCATTGGATCTCTGGACTGTCCTTCCTACCCTAACCCACTCCAACATTGTCCCTTATTGGTTGAAGGTTTAGTCCCTCCCGTGTACCTCCCCTGTTTATAAATTGTTGCATTCTTTGTCCTGGCGTTGAGGTGGAGCAGCTTCCGTGAGTCTAATAGCTCTATCTCAGGTCTGTGATAAAGGTCTTGGATTTCGCCCTCTGACTGGGCCTGACTCCTTCCTCCGCCCGTGTCCCAAGCCTCTCCTGCATCAAGGGAAAAGATCCCTTGGCCTCCCCTCAGGTTCTGCTGATCCTGAGGAGTGTCCCTCGCTTGTCTGCAGTGTGAGAAATGAGGTTCAAACAGCTCCTTGATGTTAAAGTATAAAGTTAGAAGTTGTTAGTTATAGAACTGTAAAATCAAGGTAAAAGTTTGTTTAAAAATTGTAATGACGTTAGTTTAGTTATTAAAACCTGTCTGTACCCATTTTGTATCCCCTACCCTAAAAACTCTATTTACCTCTCCCGTCACTTCCCCGACATGGCCACACACCCCCCTCCCACTTCTGCTTCTCTACGCGTCTCCGTCTTCTCTCCGCCCTGTTGCTCCAATCCCGTCCATCAGAACCCTACACTCCGCCTACTCTCTGCCCACTCTCCGCCCACGATGCTCCTTGCTCGGCAGTGCCACCTAAATACGGAAATGAAGAATGCCATGATGTAATGCTCTCTAAAGTAAACACTAATCACTCTCCCAGACAACAAGTCAAGACAAAACTGATAAGGACAATAAAAAGCACGAGATAAACACTACTTGCAGACACCACAGTGAGTCTGAGGTCCACAGCCTCCGCCTCGCCACGACTGCAAAGGTACCCTAAAAGAGTGACCCCCCTTCCCGGCCAGAGCCATCCCTAACAGTTCTCTGTGATTCCCGCGAGGCGAGAATTCCCACCCTGCCGCGCAAGTAGCAGAATGGATTGCATCCCCTCCTCAGGGGTAGAGCTCAGCAGAACCAAGTAGCGGGGGTGCCACCCCTCGAGACCCCTTTTTCTAAGAGCTGAATCAATAAAGGCAGTTAAGGAGGAAACATTGTCTCCTGCCCATTTATAACAGCAGTGTCGGGTTAGCCTGGGCAGATAGAGTCTTCACCGCCTATGAGAGATGCTGCAACATGTCTCTCTTCTCTCTCTCTGAAGAGTTAACCTTTGAAAGCTTCATATTGCCAGAAAAGGGTTAAACCTGCCCAGGGTCTTTCTGTGTCTTGCTGCAGCTCGCAGTGTTAGATTTCAAGGCTGCCCTGGTGTAACTGTTATCAGGGGCCCGGGTGGCAGCTGATGGGGCCCGGAGGACGGCCCGGCCAGGCCTGGGGCCAGCTTTCCCCCACAGGGGAGCGGTAGGGTGTTTTACAGCTGCTAAAAACCGATCGGGGCCCGCACAGGGCATATGCTCATCCCCTCCGCTAGCCCGGGAGTCACCGGGCCAAATGGGCCTCTCTTAAAGAAGCCGAGTCTAGGCAAGCCAGGCCGTCCCAGCCCTCCCTCCTGCAAGGAGAGAGCTGGGATTGCCCTTCTCACCTCTGGGGAAGTCACTGGGTATTCCGAGGCTGATTTAAGGCTATGTGACCCAGAGGTGTATACCTGTATTTAATTAGCCAACCCAGCCATTTATTTTAAGACTTAATCACTAATTGGTTTTGTTATAAATTATTAGAAGCCAATTCAAAATAACAGAATTTATTTAGCAATTTTCCAAAATCCAATTAAAAAGCCACAATAAAATTGGACAACATTGATCTAATGCTGGGTGGGCAGAGTGACAGTAACAAAGGTACCATCCAACCTCGACCACACACACTGGGTCTCGGTGTACGGTTTTCATACAGTTTATTTATCCTGAGGCTAAGTCTATTCAAAGTCCAAATATTCATGTATCTCTTTATTTTGAAGCGAGGTTTTGAAAGGGGTTCCTGTAAGTATGAAAAGATGATTTGATAGTCTTCCCAGATTTCTCCTTTGGGGTGTTGATTTGATCATCCTCCGGATCCTCCACCAAGATTGATATCAGATGTCGAGCAGCTGTGGAGGCCCATCCTTGAAGAATGGGCCATCTCCAGTTGGCCATGTCATTTCTGTTGCAAATGTTGTGGTTTCACAGCTTGCACAATAGGCCTTGGAATCTCGGAGATGCCTTAGAGTAGCTTTTTAATAGACTAAACCTTTGATACAATATTATATACACGAATTTATCCATTAATCACAGTTTTTTACCCTCTGTGCTAAACCAATACAATCTCTTTAATCAGTACTTTAATGAAAATCCTTGTAGAGATGAATGCCCCCAAAAGATTTGGTGACAGAAAGATGTCCTGGGTAATCTTAGTGTAAGATGCTTATTAAACTTTCAGCATTTGTGATACCTCTTCCCAAAGCTTGGCCACTTTGTCCCATTCATGAAGCAAATCAACTATTTCTCCCAACTGAAAGAGTTCACCAATATTCAAAAAATTTGCATCTGTTTAAAACCCAAAGGCATCTCTCTGCATTTATTCAGTGAATTATCAACATTTTC
The DNA here is from genome assembly GCA_014839755.1 of Sylvia borin. Taxonomy (NCBI): domain Eukaryota; kingdom Metazoa; phylum Chordata; class Aves; order Passeriformes; family Sylviidae; genus Sylvia; species Sylvia borin. The sequence continues at coordinate 4,361,526 of CM025993.1, read as the reverse complement.
ATCTCAGCAAGTCAAAATCCCTCCTTTTGGTAACTCCCCCAACATGTTCTCCTATGAAATGTCTGTTTCACAAAGCCCTTCACAAACCAGCCTGTCATAACAGCAGATTAGGAGTAAACCTCGCCAAACCTTCCATTTAAACCTGCTATGTGAAATAGTTACTGTGATAAACATAAACTGTTTTTGTTCACTAGAGGTCAAACAACTCAAATAACAGGAAGTTACTATGTTACTATCTAAGCTTATAGAAAAGCCATACACGAACATGCTCTTGCTCAATCCTTTTTCTGTACTTGCTTAATCAGCTTTAAGTTTCAGGAACTTGAGCACAGCTGCCATATAAGGGAAAAGGCAACCAGAGGATGACTACCAGCCTTCATCACCACGACCACCGGGAGGCAGAAAAAGACCCCCTAGCAACAGATCGCACATGCGTAGAGTACAACAGGAAAAGACACGTCTACTAAAGAGAAAAGATAAAAAGGTGGACTGGAATCTGCACGGTGCAGCAGTTGGCGGAGCGGAGACTCCCCTGCCGCCCAGCGCTGTATTTGCCTTTGCCTTGCTTGCTGTAATTTAATAAATTCCTGTTGGAACCTTTTCTTGAGTCTCAGTCTATTACAGTTATGCCAAGGCTCTTCTACCTACTTTATTTTCTTTTGCTAAGGGCTCATTCACTCAGAAAATTATCAGTAATAAGAGACTTCAAAGGTAACTTTTCAGTTTTATATGTATATCTATATTTAAATATAACAGGATATAAGCAGTGAGGGAAAAAAAAAAGCACAGCACTACAGCTTTCCAAATTAAACTCTTCTCTCTCTTCTCTCTACATATTTTACAGCCTTAAACATGAAAGGCTTGTAACTGAGATGTGTTTCTATGCAATTGCATAAAATGATGCCACTTCAGGTAATTTTAAGTGCACATAGAAAGTGGTCTTGTAAAATTCCCCCAGAACCCTGTAAAAATCTTCGAGGATTTTTCCAAAATCTTGATTTTTTCAATTCACGGTGATATGGGTGAAGTTATTTTTAGTAAGCTGAAAGGAAAATATGTTCATTACATGTAAAACTGATGAAATCATGTTCTGGAAGCTAAAAAGAGAATGTTCTGAAGGTCCTACAAAAAATATTGTCAGAATAAATTAAATACTGCCCTCTTCTGATGAAATTTGAACTTAGAAGTAGCTGCACTTGCAAAGGAGGAAGAGGTCTGAGGAAAGACTAAAATGAGTTAAAAATAGGGGTTGGCAGGTAGATGAGCTGCCTGTGTGGGGAATGTAGTGGAGAACCTTCATCATTTCTGTGTGGCAAATAATGTCCAACATCAAAACAGGAGATATGGGGTGCCTGAATAAAAGCAACTTGCACTGTACCTGTGTATTTTGGGGTAATTTTGTGATGTGGCATGTAATGCAAGCAGAAGATGAATGAATTAAAGCTCATCTGGCATGGCTTTCTCTTAATTTAGGCATGGAACTTATTTGTCCAGTTTTGTGCATATGAAACTTTTTAAATGCCAAAAAACAATCCAAAGCCCCAGAAAAGCAAGTGCACTGGAGACCTGTCCAACACAAATACCCATCTGAAATGCAAACTGCTATGTGAGTATGCTGCAAATATCACATGCTTTTGTTTGATACCCTCTCCTAAATATTTTCTCACTGGTAACTATCATTGACTAATTTCTGTCATTTTCAATTCTTTATATTAACAAAGTATTTTTCTAACTGCAAAATATGAGTGGACACCAGTCTTAAGTTAAAGCACTTTGCAGACATACAAGCATAAAAATATTCAAAAATCATATACATAAATGTACATGTTGAGCCACTTCTCTGATCAGTTTGACTATTTTGATAACCTCCTTACAGATTATTTCACACCAGACTGACATGCAGCATTGTTCCAGCTGTAAATTGCCACATACTCTGAAAATCCATATGATGTGAATGCTTGAGTCAAGGTTTTATTTGGCCTTTCTCACCTATCCTCTTGGAGATTTCTATGAACTCACCTTCAGTGGTGATTCCTTTGGCAATTGGAATTTGTCTTTCTGCATTATATAAATCAGGACATTTTCAGCAGAATTTAATGCACTTTTCTTTATCCCAAGGCTGCATAGTACATGGTAGATCTACCTCTGACACATTCAGTGTTATTCTGTGAAGCAAACTTGTTTTACACAAGGTGTGACTCCAGTACTCATGGGATAGCTGGGTGCTTTACTCACTCATGTCTGGATTAATTTTTTTAAAGTATTTAAATACAGAACAATATTTAAGCGGAAAGTATGTATCTAATTTTCTGTACTGAAAGAAATATAAGAGGATTAGCAGAAAAATTTTCAAGCAATTCATCCACATACAAAACTTTGTTCTTCACTAATTTACTTTGCACAATGCTTCCAGTTACATGCTTTTAGGCTGAGTAAAATGACCTTTCTGACCACTGCTGAGCCTTTAACTTTTGACTGTTACAGCTAAAGTAAAAAAATGTATAACAGGTTATTTGTAACATGGGAAAATAATTACAGAACTAAAAATGCAAAATAATGGCATTACTGTAAGACCCACTGGGCTGCCTAGAGCTGATACTGCTGCAAACATTCATCTTGTTGCAACTTTCTTTCTGTCAGTGGAGAAAATATGTTAAAATATAAAAAGATTATTAAATTAATCACAAAAAACAAATGCTTGCAGGCTTTGTCACTATAAACAATGGCAGTACTGGCACTAGGTACAGTCATAACTTGCAGACTGTACTAGAAAAAGAAAACATGAGTTTTGTAAAATCAGCTACTTCAAATGAAGTAAAGCATCTTTCTGTACCTCTACAAATCTTTTCATAAGTTCATGTAACTCAGAGGAAACAAGAGGAATGGTCAACAATTTAAGTAATGTTGTACACCTCCTTACTCTGAAGCATTTCTCAGTATTTGCTCACATTTAAATTGAGATGGTGGAAAGACCAGTGAGTCTTTCCACCAAGTATTCTGGTTGAGCAATAGATATTGATAAATTTAGATTCATGAGTTAGATTACATGTCAAAGACTTGCAAAATTTCTTCTAGCATGTTTCCAAAAAGGTATGACTCCATGATAAAACAGATGATTGCCCATCTGTCTTAGCCACACTCATGTTAAGGAATTGTTGTTTTCCATTAGAATCACTCATATTTTTGTAATCTTAACTGTAGAAAAAACAGGGTGCTAAAAAAAAAAAAAAAAAAAAGGCACAAACCAAAGAATGACATATTCTAACGTATTTACGAGCTTTCACAATTTTGTGGAAGGCATGTATTTTGCACCAAGAGCTGCTGGTCTTTTGTCATCCCTGTAAGAAACACACTTGAACTAGAAAGTAGGATTTAAAATGCTGTTTATTAGAGCTTAGACTATCAGAAATAAATAGCACAGATAATCTCTCTAGGTGCTCTGAGTCCTGAGGGTGTGGCACAGAACACAAACACAGCACTCCATGCAGACCTTGTCCAAAGCAGAGGATGTCCCTTTTTTATTATTTTCTTACAAGGAAACAACTCTTTTCATAATTTTCACAGTCAAGGTGAACATCATGAATGTTAATGTTGGTCCTGAAAAAGTACTGCCCATGTGTCCTTAGTGCTAAACCATCTCAAAATGTTCTGATTTGAGTTGTTTGTAGGAACTAGTGAAACAGAAGATAAAGCAACAACTGACCAAGCAGCAAAGGTCTGCTCAGAGGCAATGACTGCAAAAAGGGAGGGAAATATTTACATTTAACAACATGGAGAAAATCTGCACAACATGATGTCCAGCTTGGAGGCAGCTTTATTGGGAATAAAGCTCCTGTGGAACATGAGAAATGTATAGAACTGAAAGGATTATGCTAATTTACCTTTTATATAAAGGAGCAATAACTTCTATGCAAACCAGGTGTTTTTCTGGAAACCAATAAGCCTCATTGTCGTTCCTGTGATTTTGGCTGGGAGATTGTGTTTTGTTCTTTCTAGTCAGAATCCTTGACTGTAATTTACGTCATATCAGTGCTAGTGGTGAAGATCAGGACATAATTTTCAACAGTATTTAGTTGTAAATGAATTGTATTGTGCTGGCTGTGCAGTATACAGATGTCCAAACTGCAACTGGCTTGCCCGCTCACCAGGTCCGCATACAGGGGCACAGCTTTGTTCCTTTTCAGTTCAGTGAACCTCAAGCAGAAGTGTGGCAATTGCGTGGAAGAAAGGAGGACTGTCATGTGGGTTGGAGCTAGGGTTTATTGTCCCCAGAGAGCCACGTAAAAGTGGCTCCTGGATTTTGAGTTTCATGTTAAGTACAACGGGTGTGGAAAGGGGCAGGGGGTGATCTAGAACCAATGCCAGGTAGGATGGGAGTGACCAGAACAAGAAAACAATTAGCAGAACATCTTATACATAAAACAGGGACGGGTAATAGAGACCTTGCCAAATCACAGTGCAGCCCCACCAGCATTTTCCAGGCTTCTGGGGAGGATAACAGGGTGATTGACAAAACCCATCACCAGGGAAAGACCAAGGGGTTTGAACAGGGGGTAGAGTGGACCAAACCATATTACAGAAATTTGGTAACCTAAATTTCACGCTGCAGCAGTGCAGAGGATTGCTCTTAAGAGGCAAAGAAGGAAAAAATTTAAAACCCATTTTTGCAATGATGCTGAATTTAAAAACATGATCAACCCATTTGACATATTTGCAAACTGCCCTGGCACTCTCAGGTAAAAAGTTTTGAGCCTTTAAAGCATGCCATTATAACCCAGATCCTGTAGTACTTGTTTTACTAATGTCTCTATAAAGATAACATTCTTGGTTATATGGCTCTCCAGCTGCGGAAAGGAAAGAATCATACTGGGTTGCAGTGGAGCACATGGGAAAATAAGGTGGTTTGGCAACAAAATAATGACAAGAAATGGAGAGCTTTATATCTGCATAATGAACGCAACCCTAATTCATTTTTCTGTTTAATTGTTACAGGAAAAACAAAACAAACCCCCAACAAAACCTCAAATAAAAACAAATTAAAAGTAACCGAATATTTACAAAGAAAAAATAATAAAGCTGTTGTGATTGTGGTGTGGCTTAGCTACCAGAAATATGTTTTCCCCTAAAGCTTTTTGTCACATTCTAATTCTGTAGCACTTCCTACCTGCTCTGACTTTTTCTAGAAGAGCCCAGCAGCAGTTTTAATCACCAGATCTATTCTGGAACATCACTGAAAACAAGAAGCAAGGAGGAAAATCAGCCACTGGAGGGGAACATTCGTACCTGCAGGCAGTTTTTCAGGCAGCTAAAGCCTGAGAAGGGCTCAGAGCCAAGGGATCCACGGTACAGTAAAGATTTCAGTTACATTCCATTTGTCTGCCTGTCTACACCCTCTCTGATCTTACTAACACCAAAAAAGAACTTTGAAAAATTAAGTCTAATATCCTTACAGTAAAACTCTAAGCACAATCATTTTAATCTGCATAACTTGCATAAATATAACTTTTCTTCAATCACAAATTTTGATTCATTTCTTTTAGGAAAAGGTCATCCCTGAAGATTTGCTGTTTATCAGTTAAGTTTATCTCACAACTACAACTGACAGAAAATCCACTTTCATGTTTATTTTCTCCTGCTAACAATGAAGAGTATTTATTTTAGGAAAATTAACATCTTGACTTGCACTGTAATGAACACGGAAATTTTCCTCAGTGACACACAGCTCCAAACCGATCCCTGACCATGCACATTCCCAGAAACACCTCCGATGATCATAATTTATCTAGCAAACTAAGGACCTTTAACAGGTCAGAGCAAGTAATTCCCCAAGAACAAATCAAGATGTATGGTTTTAATTCAGTAACAGTGACAACAGTAATCAACTGGGAAAGCTTTTATTCAGGCAACGATGTAGAAATAAAACCTATTCTACCAAGCAGATTTTTTTGCAGCAAGAGTCAGCCAGTGAGAAAAGTAGTAGAATTAAGGAAAGTTGTAGCAAGTATCAGTCTTCTTCAATTTGTGTAAGTGACTGCCAAACTAGCAACTAGAAAACCCTCAGTAATCTGCCAATATAGCTGCCAAGCAGTTTCAGTTAATAAAAGTCATTCCCCAACACTCAAAGTGCACGTCAGAATCATGCATGTCTCTCACCTACCTGGCAGGCTTGCACAGAAGCACCACCACCAGTCTACATCAAAAAGAGTATAATTGCAGTATTATCTCCTTGCAGGCAAAAGACAGTCTGTGGAACTAGCATCAAGCACTTCTGACACCAATGAAGTGCTGCTCTGTGAGTTACACGTTAACTTTCTTCAGTTTCATGTCTCTTACCACAACAGATTGAACATGCATTTAGTGGGGACTGTCAAGTGAGGTTTTAGGAAAGGCAGGCTCCTTTGCTTTCCAGGTTATCCAGAGATTTAGTGCGCCCAGAGGTGTCTACATCTTCCCCTCCTTAGTCTGAGTGCCTGGGAGACCTTCAAGACAGTATTTTAAAGTGAACAGTGCAGCACTCTTAAGTCTGCATTAGAACTCTCACGAGCACAGATGTACAAATAGTGCAGCCTTGACACTGGGCACATTCATGGTCCCAGTGACATAAATATTATGGTTTATTGATTCTTGTGCCAGAATAAGGTTGATAAACTCACTGGTGTCAGAAAGCACAAGCAGCAGTATCCCATTGGAATAAAATTACCTGACTGGCATTCCTGTGGAGAAGCAGAGGGTTACAGCCTGTGAGCCATCCCAGAAGGGAGTCTTCCCTGACCTCCTTCCCCTTTTAAGTTTTATTTTGTTTTCTTTGAGGTGCGGAAAACACAAAGTTCCAGCTGATGTCATTTCATGATTAGGTGGATTTTGAGTGACTTTAGTAACATGTGAAGCGTGTGCAAGTTTTATTTCATTAGAGAATACACCTCCACAAGGTGTGTACATGAAAAGTGTCTTACCTGAGAAGTCCTCTAAGAATGGACACTGCTAGACAAAAGCATAACCCAAAAAAGGAAGAGAACTAGTTCTGGTGGAAACAAAACTGCTGTGGATAAAAGTCCACTGACCAGAAGGCACAAAACAGCCTACAGGCATTCCAGGAGGCACCAATAGTCTGCATCCAATGGAATCAATCAGCAAAACCCTGGAGGTCTTTAAAAGCTTCTGAACCCAATCCTGAGTAATCTGCTTAGGCAGGGAGATTGGACAAGATGAAATTCTGTGATCCCCCTACACCTCACCCACTCTGATTGTGTGAAAATTAATAGCATGTCCAAATCCCTTCTAATAGTTCCTGTTACATAATTTCCCTGTTGACTTTCAAGCTCTGACTTTCAATGTTGTTAACATTGCTGTCATGCACACAACTGGAGATGAAGAGAGAGAATACACAGCAAAATGCAGCAAGCAACTTCTTTTAGGTATCTCCTTTGTGTTTATTTGTGCTACCCTGCACAGTCTCGTGCTTTCTGGACACTGCGACCTTTATTCACTGTGCACATGAATAAAGCCTTCATTAGATTTTTCTCTCATGGAGTTATTCCCAACTAAAAAGGGATGACTATTTTACACTTGGTAATCAGCAGGAGTCACTGGTTCTAGGTCTTTAACAAAGTCAAAGGTCTCACAGGTGTTTTTAACATTACTACTCCTGCAGCTGCACCACCAAGTATGGGATTCTCCAGACAACATGGGAAGTATTTGGCTTAAGCAGCAGGTTACTTTACGAGGTTTCTCATAATGTTTAAAGAAGACTGTCTGTACCCTGAACCAAAATGATTCCAGTGGTTCATGTAGTGGAACAGCTGATAAAGCTTCAGGCGTTTCTCAAACCCTGCAGCTTTGGGAATTTTACTATGATAAGCAGAATAAAAAGAACTGCTGAAGCCACCAAACATCCCAGCTATTGCAAGATCATACTCTGAATGGCCGTAGAAAGAAGCTGCATCAAAGATAATTGGACCAGAATCATCCTCAGCTACATTTCCTCCCCAGAGATCTCCGTGCAGGAGAGAAGGAACGATTTCCACATCACACAACAAACCAGGTATCTTCAGCTGCAAGGGGGAAAAGCAAGACATGTAAATTACACAGTCTTTCACTTTAAAACGTAGAGGTATATCTGCATACCTGAAGCGTCTTAAAACCCTACATTTGAAACACCGTGGGACCTGGCCAACAGAGGTGCTAAGTACATCCAGAAGACTCTTCCTTATCATGAAAAGAGGCAGCAGAATAGTCATCTAAATCTTTTTGAGCAAGAAAATAAAAACCTTGAAACTCAGATATTGACCAGATATTGACCGGTAACAACAATCACCAGCACTTCATCAGTAGAAAGCTCAAGGATGTCTCACCAAATTTCGAAAAAGTAGAACCCACTTTGTCAGGTGCAAACAGTGAAAGAACAAACAACGTGCAGGACAGAACTGCTTGTGTACTTTTCTCATCATGAATGTGTTACAGGGAAATGAGAACATGAACTCCATCCAGTATTTCCCCAATAGTAAGGCACAGTGGTATCTGGCACTTTGGAATTCACTCTGGAACGTGAGCATAGGGTGATGTGGCAAATGCCACTATACGTTAATATAAGGGCATTTTAATTCCTAAAAACTGGACTCTCTTACCAACACAACCTGGTGCAAACCAACAAACTGCAACTTTGGTTTAAGAAAGTAAAATTTAGGTACACCCAACTCTTCCAATAATGAGAACTGAGGGAATCGCTCCTACCTGAAGCTGTGCCCAAAGTTCTCTTGCTTCTTTGTCACCTGATTTCTTTTCCACCATATCCATCTGGGGCTGGATCCTCTGTCTGGCAAAGAAGGTCACCCAGTCATTCTGCCAGTCATTCACCTGAAGAACAGGACTGCAGATGTCAGTTCTACACCACACAACAGGCAGATTTTCTTCTTTTTCAAGTAAGCTTTTTGAGGATCACACAGCCTTTGTGCTGGTACCATCCAGGACAGGAAGTGCTACCATTTAATTGAATATTATCTTAAAACATTAAATTAGGGGAATCTCTCAGTGATTGAAGTCCAAGAAATTCAAGAGCTATCAGTGTCCAAATTAATTTATTTCCACTACGATAATTTTGTATCACTGTGTCCCTCTGTGTCACTGAAGGGAAAACAAGATAAATTTAAAATTCTATCAGTCTGATAAAGTAAAACCTACCTGTGGAAGATAACCACAGCAGGTAACTGTATGAAAACCAAACTGATCCACAAACTGGACTTCTGTTTGCCCTTGTCCTTTACCTTTCAAACCAAAGACAAAAATTCAACAGTGACAAAATACTAAGCATCCATGACACAAATGAACCTTTAAAACTACACAATGCTGCTTCTACTGAAAAATTAAAAAAAAAAAAAAAAAAAGGCATTTTAATGTTCTTTTTATGGTTACAATGTGGCTGTTTTAAATTTAAAGTTTGATGTAAAGCAGCTATATTCTACTTTTCAAAATTGTATTTTGAGATTCTGTATCTCCTTTGATACCATGTCCTTATAGAAACTGTGGTTTGGGCTCCCAAGGGTCCAAAAGTGAGTCTATGTTTTGCTTACATAGACCCAAGCAGAGCAAACAAGAGCAAAAAGAATCCCTGTCAGGGTCTGTTTCATCCAAACTTGTTCTCATGGTATCTTCAGGGGAAGATTAACTTGTCGTGAAGTAGCAAAAGTCATTTTAACTGCTCTGTAGATTATTATCAACTAGGTTAGATTTGCAAACAGCTATGTACTGTACCAACTGTGTTGCCTTCTTTCTTCAGCTTCTCTCCAAGTTTCTGGTTATGAAGGTGAAGATCAGCCAGCTGAGTTCCAAGCAGTGCTGAATGTCTAAGAAACAAAAAAAGTAATCTGAGTACCACTGACATATGAACAGAACCAGGTCTTGATATTCCAGGAGTTACTTGAACAGATTTATCAAGTAAGTAAAAGCACCTGTAACAAAATAATTTTTCAGTGTATTCCAGTTATAAACACCTTGTCTTCCCATCAAGACTGCAGATTAACACAAAATGTACTTACTTGGCTCTTTCTGACACCACTACTGAAAATGAAAGTGAGCAGCAAGCATAAATTCGCTAACAACGAGAAACTATCAGTTCTAATTTCTGTGTCATATCACTTCTCTAAGGACTTTCTGTAAGATAAGTGTAAGAAAATATGCACAACATGTTATGACTTTTTTTTTTTTAATTCTGGTAAACTGTGTTTGGGAAATAGAACCAAGCAAGGCTGATCTTCTTTCTACTGCTGCTTCCAGCTGCTTTTCTCTAATATGCATAGATGATGAGAGAATCACAGGGTCTTTGTTTATTATCTACTTTTAATAAAATCTCCTCTACATGGTTCAGAAGAGTCTTGTATACAAACAGACATTACAACCAGCTGCCTCCCATGTTAACAAAATTATGTTCTTTTTCCTGCCTTTGACCTTTCTCAATTTTCCCTGTTCTCAAGGCACTGTCATTTAAGGCAAAGCTATTTCGTCAATTTGTTCTGTTAACACAGGAAATCTGCACGCCAAAGGTATCATTTTTGAGCCCAGAACAGCAATATCTCTGCCCTTTTTCTTGAGACTCACCTAGGGCTTTTCATGAATTAGAAACTCTACCAACAAACAGGATGAAGGACAAGACCTTAAACTGGATGGAGAAGTTCTGAGAGAGAGATGAGAAGTAGGTCATGATCATCTCCCTAATAGAATCAGACAGATAATTCGTCATATTAAGTGCTTGTCACAGAGAAGGGTCAAAAGTTCGAAACTATCAAAATGAAGATAAGAGCTGAAAATACTGAAAACAAGATTAACTGATTCGGGGAAGCGCCTCTGCACAGTCAAGCAAAGCAATAAAGTGCTGGTTCTTTTATAGAGGGCAGGTACACAAAACAGGTGATCAGGATGGTCATTTTTCTTACTTTCCTTACAGTAAGAAACCTTACTGTAAAAATTGCTAATTAACTAAGCAAACAAACCCAAAACGAACCAAAACCCAGACTCATTTTGGGATGTATGATCAATTTGCTAGGTGAGGCACTGTGAAGTATTTTATACAGCTCTCTGCCGTGTCATTTCCCATATTGTCTTGACTCGCTTTAGAAAAAAGTAAGTTTCCCCTATGAAAAAAAGTTATTTAACTATCTTAACAGTCAAAATTTCTGGTTAAAGGAGGCAAAGATAACACTGTTTTACCTGTTTAAGCCCCTCATTTCCAAGTGTTCCATCGCAAATGCAGTACTGCCCCCAGGCAGGTCTATAACTTTGATGGGTTTAGGCACTTTCACCGTCTGTGTTTTCCAGATGGCTTCCAGACTTGCCATTTCTCCCTCAAACATTCTTCTGGCCTGCCAGATATTAAAGGAAAGTATTAGCGTCTATGAGCATCAGTCACAGGTAAACAAAGCACTTCCACAAAATCAACTGATTCTGTAAAACCTACATAGAAAGGTTGGAGGAAATGTTTATTCACACACAAGATACAGACAGAACCACACCATCAGACTTGACAGTAGTTTTACACTTACAGTAATTTCACTTCATAAAACAAATGAGTGAAAATTACTTAGGTTCTAAAATTCTTTATAATTTGGAAAATCTGTTTGCAACTGAAGGAGTGCAAACTGATTAAAGTATGAGCTCCTTCAGCTACGCCTCACCAGACTTGTGTTCTAGTTCTTTCACCAGAATGGTTTTCCATGGCGTTCTCCTTTACTTCATGGGGAAAGGGTGTGGGTGGGAATTAACTGTAGCAGCAAAATGCATCTTATCACACTTGCACAACCCAAGCCATCACCATCTGAATTTGCTCGGAAGACATTCTGAATTTGAGACCTATTTCTGCACCTGTTACCTACTCCAAGGAATATCTACTCTCCCAAGTTCCTCCTCTGAGAGGAACTCCTCCCATGAAAAAATGCTTCTCTACAAGAGTCAGGCAGGGGTTGCAGAAAAAGCACATGGGAAATTTAACATATCTGGTAAAAGCCAAAGCAGGGAAGTAGAATGAATAAAATAGAAGGAGAATGCTAGCCCTTTAGTAATGATCCACGCAACACAATCACAGGACAGTTTGCAGTAGACATCGACTAAAAATTGAAAGCCTAGAGGCAATCACTGTGGTGGTGTGTTTTTCGTTATGTATGTTGTATTACTTAAAGTTATTTGTAATGGTTTGTTCCCTGTACCCTTTTGTTATTCCTTGCTTGGTTTACCCCAGTCACTGTTATTTGTCAATCATTCGTTATGTAACCCTTGGGGCCTGCCTGTCACTTCGAGGCCTCTCCCTACGTCTGGAAAGTTCTGGAGAGAGCCTCGAGTGATAGGACAGTACTCCAGCTTTCCCCTCCTATCCCACCCTGGTTTGTTCCCCTGTTTGTCTATTATGTTATGAGCCACGCCTGAGTTACCTCTGATTGGACCCACACAGAACCCATCCCTCTGTACCACCCCCGCATAAAAGTTCCAGCGCAAGGGTGGTCTCCGTCTCTGTTGAGGCAGACCCCCTGGGCTAATAAACCCAGTTTGGTTGACCCTCGACAGTGTCCCCCCTTTCTTCCTCTCGCCATCACTGCCTCCAGCCGAGAGCCAGCTGAGACCCACAGGATCTCGAAAGTGACCGAGTCACTGGAGAGTACCTCTCCTGCCGCTGGTGTCAGGGTTAGCCGGGGCAGGAGTAGCCACGACACCGCGACAAATCACAGAATGGTTTGTGCTGGAAGGGACCTTAAGACATTCCTAAACACCACCTTGTCCCATTCCCTGCCAAGGCAGGGACACCTTCCACTATCCCAGGTTGCTCCAAGCCCTGTCCAACCTGGCCTTGGACACTCACAGGGATCCAGGGGCAGCCACAGCTTCTCTGGGCATCCTGTGCCAGGGCCTCACCACTCTGAGTCAGAATTTTTTTCCTAATATCTAACCTAAACCTACTCTCTGCCAATTGGAAGCAATCCCCTCTTTCCCTGTCACTCCAGGTCCTTGTAAAAAGTCTCTTCCTGTCTTTCCTGTGAGCTCCCTTCAGGCACTGGAAGGTGCAATTATGTCTCTATAGAGCATTCTCTTCTGCAGCCTGAACAGTCCCAGCTCTTCCAGTCTTTCTTCATGCTGCTCCATCCCTCTGACCATCTCTAGGGGACATTTATGGCTGTCCTTTTGCCTCAAGAGTGAAGAACTGCTGAGTTACCAAGGCTGAGTTAGCTGTGTCCACAGGAAATCAGGAAATACTGTGTCTCTGTGTAAAGCATCAGATTTGGCTAAAGCCAGCTGCTTAAAGAGAGTAAGAAGAATTGCTGATGCACAGCATCACACAGCACAGCTTTTACAGCACTTCAATGAATCAGTGCTCAGGATCAACAGACAGGCAAAAGCACACATACAGAATGAAACTGCTCAATAGAAAATCTGTCCAGATTTTTTTCCCCCTCAAGCCTGATCTTGCAGCTAGTTGGATTATGTAGCTAAATACAGAACTAGCAAAGGCCTAAGGAAGGGCTACACCAATTCAAACTCTCTTCTGTAAGGCAGGATAACCTTCCTGTATTATCCCATGTTCCCACCCCCATTCAGCTCCCCAGCTCGATCAGAAATTGTTGACAAATTTGGAAGATACAGTGGCACGCATACTTTGAGACACATTTGCCTGCTATGAGCGGCAAATACAAGTTTAGGTTCCTGTTCTGTCACTGAATCTATTTGTGTGATAAACACAAGTACGGAGTATTTTCAAAATAAATTCCACCTGATCTCTGTTTTTGCAAAAGACACTGAAGAAATAAGTTGCATTGTACTTATCTCTACCAAATGCAGGTACTTACCTTTGACAGTATGTTCCAGATATTGAAAGGACAAAGCAGAAAAGCTTTAACAATTGGGAAAAAATATCACTTACTGAGAAAAGCTCTTTTTTGTGTGCAGGGAATTAAGTTTTAGCTAAAACCACAGAAGGCACACACCCCCTCAGCAGACAATTTTGTGCCTACTGGGTTGCCTTTGCCATTGTCACAGCACTTGCAGACACCGTTACACCACTGCTACCCTCTGTAAATAACAGCAGCACATTATGGTACTGCATGTCCTGGAGCAACAACACTGATACCACATTATCCCACCAGAGAATCGGACAGGCTGGAAAAGACCTCGCACTCCACCAAGTCCAATCTTTGACTCATCTGCACCTTGCCACCCGCACCACAGCACTGAGTGCCACGTCCAGGCCTTCCTTGGGCACCTCCAGGGATGGAGACTCCACCATCTACCTGGGCAGCCCCTTCCAGTGCTTAACAGCCTTTACCAGGAAGAAATTCCTGCTGATAGGCAACCTGGCCCTCCCCTGGCACAGTTTGATGCCGTTCCCTCTCCTCCTGTCCCTGTTCCCTGGGAGCAGAGCCCGACCCCCCCCCGGCTGACCCCTCCTGTCAGGGGCTTGTGCAGAGCCACAAGGTCTCTCCTGAGCCTCCTTTTCTCCAGGGTGAGCCCTTTGCCCAGCTCCCTCAGCCCCTCCTGGGGCTCCAGACCCTTGCCCAGCTCCGTTCCCTTCTCTGGACACGCTCCAGCCCCTCAGTTCCTTGTCGTGAGGGGCCCAGAGCTGGACACAGCCCTCGAGGTGTGGCCTCACCAGTGCCAGCACAGGGGAGGTCACTGCCCTGCTCCTGCTGCCACACCAGGCCCGGAATGCTGCTTCCCATCGTGGCGCCTGCCCACCCCGGCACCCCGATCCCCACCCGGCCGCACCTCCGACCGAGAACTGTTCTTCACGAACACCCGGCCGTGATCCGTGTCGTAGCTCCGGCCCTGGCTGATGCAGCCGCCACCCGTGTGCCCCGTGGGCCGCAGCACCGCGGTACCGAGAGCCCGCTTCAGCGCGTCCTCCATGGCGGCGACTGGCGGGGCGGGGCAGAGCGGGCAATGGGCGGCTCGGGCTCCCGGGCGCCTGCGGTCCTTGCTGCCGATTCTCCCGTGTGTTCAGTTTTATTCTCTTAGTCACCGAACCAATTACACAATCACATAATGTGTTGAGTTCGAAGGGATCCACGAGGACCATCAAGTCCAACTCGTGTCCCTGCACAGGACATCCCCGCTATCCCATGTGCCTGAAAGCACTGTCCTACAATATTTTTCTTAAAATCTGCACAGCTGCATAAAACATACATTAAGAAAAAACACATCACCACATTCAGACACTTCTTTTTCCATGGGAAGACGCTCCGTGGTGTGCTTTGTGCATCCCTCACATGGCTCTGCCCAGGAACATCTGGTCTCTATTCATGGGGCTTCTGTTCTGCCTCTCTGGGAGAGGCCATCACCTCCGGCCATTTCAGGCCAGCCCCTGCACATCATTCTTCCCTTTTTTCTTTTAAAGCCAGAGTTTGTCTCCTCTGCAGCCCCACTGGATCAACGACACAAGGGCTCTTTACACCAGCTTTTGGGGCTGTGTGATGTCATAAATGTTTAAAGTTAGACCTTTTTAGCTATAAGGGTATAGACATGTATAAGTTTCATTTGCATTCGTAACTTTGCACGGATTTGTCAGAAATATTTATGTATCTTATAAGTTTCATTTCCATACATAACTTTGTAAGGGTTGTTACTGCAAGTTTTGTATAGTTGTGCTTGCAAGTTTGTATAATTGTCACTAGAAGTTCTGACTAGTTAGGCGTATAAGAAGTTACAGTTGAAGGGTTGCTAGCGTATTTACAATGTGGATGCCAGAGAGAGAGAGAGAGAGAGAGAGAGAAAGGAAAGGGGGGGATCTTTCGTCCTCCACAGAAGGCCCCAAATCAGAACATCACTCAGGGTCATGACTGGTGGATACCACTGACAAATCATTCGAAGGCAGGAAAAAATGATCGGTCCAGAGGAGCTCCTGCTAAGGACCAACAGAACCCTAGAGAAGGAGCCAATCTCATCAAGGATCCTACATCCACCAATCAAGAAGAGGAGAGCGGATATAAAGAGAGACTGACGGACTGAGGGGTGCCTTTTCCCTGAGAGATACTGTTTTCCTAAACGGGTAAGAGCCCATACTATATGTATTTTGTTACTCTGGCTTGTTTTGAAGGGTTCAGGACTAGCCCGACCCTTTTGCTGTTCCAATAGTCATTTTGTTTCAATAAACAATTGGCCTTTTCTTTTTACTAACACCGGATCTACAGTCTGGTTTATAACATGTGACTTCTGCCTTGCTTGCCCAGTCAAATGAGTTGCCTTGGTGCTGCCCAGCAGAAGTGGGGCTCCTAACCCAGGAAGGAATTCCCTTTGTTATTTCTTTTGGCAGCAGTTTTTTCACTGGCACAATGACAAGGCAAGGCATCCACCCTGGCAACAACAAGGACACATCTCACATTAAAACGTCTTGCCCCTGCTGGGCATCGCCCAGGCATGGGAGATGCGGGAGGTGGGGCTGGGGGTGTAAGTGTGGCCCCTGAGACCTCACTGGTCATGTCGGCTCTGCAAACCACTGCCGTCACAAGGGGCTCCACCCTGAACTCTGTGATGTCAATGGTGATGTTTTTCATTCCACTCTCTGGTATCACAAGGGGCTTCTCCTACTGTGACTTCACTGGTGATGTAACTCTGTGAAGCTCAGCCATCAGAGATTCGCCTGATCCTGTTAGCACTGAAACACATAATCACAGAGTGATTATATGCAGGTGCTATTATTGAAAAGCTCTGGGAATCAGGGGTATGGGGTACAGACCCAAATCTGACTCTGACATGGATTCAGGATGGACATGTTTTTTATACCCTTTAGTTATATAACTATATATATAAATTATGAAAGTCATATTGTTCTATTATATACATTGATCTTATCCAAGCATGAGTTCTTGTAGTTTTCATCAGGCCCCACAAATATCATTTCACTATAATCATCTCCAATTACCAAACAATCATTACAATTAACAATCATATCATCTATCATATAATGATTATGCAGATGAGGTTTCACATCATCTAGTAAAGACAAAGCCTAACTTTCATTCCCAGGGTCTACACAGCCCAGGTTCCCTTTCCCAAGCCTATCCAGTGCAACCCTTCTTTCCACCTCCCATTTTAGAAACATTTTAACCCTATGCTATCAGACCATCAGGGCTTCACCAGGACCACTGAGACAGTAGTGGTGATGCCAGCTCTGAGTAGCTCTGGCGCAACAAGAATTCCATCACCATCCACTGTGACCTCACTGGTAATGCGGCCCTGTGAAGGTCTGGCATCACAAGAGGTTTATGCTGACACACTGTGATCTCACTGGAGACATAAGCTCTGCGGAGTTCTAGTGTAACAAGGCACTCCCTTCGTGGCATTGTGACCTCCCTGCGAATGCCAGACTCTCGCTGCTGTGAAAGCACGTCGCCCCGCATCTGCATATGGCAGCATGGCCCATTACCGTTACCCGTCCCCAGAGCAGTCACTGCCCTCAGACCGACGGCACCGCCATGGGCATCACCTCCCAATGCCGCCCTGAGTGCCCCCAGTCCCGCCATCGCCCTCAGCCACTCAGCCCTCAGCACCCCATCTCCCAGCGCCCTCGGTGCCGCCATCACCCTCAGAGGCCCGGTGCCGCCATTGCTAGCACCCCACTCACCCCTCAGTCCCAAGACTGCTCTCTCAGCGACCTCAGCACCGCCACTGCCCTCAGACCCAAGTCCTCCATCGCATCCCAACGGGAGCTGCTGCCGATCACTCTGGCTTCAGGCTCTTCTGCCAGGGAAAAAGCAGCCATAGGAGAGAAAAAGTGCCTAGAGTTGCACATTAGAAAGGTTTAAGTCAGCAATTACGAATGGCTTCTTCACCAAAAAGTGTTGTCCAACATTGGAACAGGCTGCCTAGGGTGCTGTCACCGTTCCTGGAGAGTCCTAAAAAAGGAGTAAAAATGTCCTGCTTGTGTTTGGCATGGCATCTGTTTGCCTGTGCTACACCCTATATCTGTTTGTCCAAGGCTGTGCCATTCCATTCTGCCGGCCTTATCAAAACTTTGAACTCTCATGGACCACCCAGAACAGAGACCCAAAGTGCTGGAGACAGCATCTGCCAAGGATGGAGCCCCGATGCAGCAGACAGAAAGAAGGCTGTTAGCCAGCTGGCACCAGGCTCTTCTCCCAGGGAACAAGAAAAAGGATGAGAAGAAAGCACTAAGAGTTGCACCTGGGAAGGTTTAGTTGGCCATTTGGAAAGGTTTCTTCAGCAAAAAGTGTTGTCAAACATTGCAGCAGACTGCCCAGGACTGTCGTGTGGTGTCCCTATTCCTGGGGGGATTTAAAGAGGGGATAAATTTGGCACCTGGGACGTGGCTAAGTGGCGAGATTGGTAGTTTTGGGTTAACGTTTGGATTTGGTGGTCTGAGAGCTCTCTGCATTCCTCATTCTGTGTTCCCTTCACGTGGGGATTCGGGGCCCCCAGCACCTCCACAAGAGAGATTTGACAAAGGGACTCCGGGGCAAGCTCCCAGTGCCCAGTGACATTGCCCTCACTCCAAGCGCCGCCCGTTTATTAACCCCAGCAGGCTCGGAACGGGAGCAGCGCGGGATGTGCAGCTCTGCACAAGCGGGGCCCACGTGTGACACTGGGCGCCTGTGCCGCCAGGGCAGGGACAGCTTTGGAAGGCTGCGGGTGACACGGCTCTCCCGGCCCACGAGCCCCGTTTGTGAGAGGCGCGATGGGAGCGGAGCCCTCCCTGGGACTGCGACGCTCACACAGACAGCGACAGCCGGGGACACGCAGGGACGGGACACTCGCACCCTCGTGAGTATTGCTGGCCTTTATTGGCATCGGCAGCCCCGCGCCACGGCCGGGCTCTGCGCGCTCCTCGGGCCGTGCGAGGCCGAGCCCCGCACTCGGCTCAGCGCCGGCGGCGGCGTCTGCGGCTGCTGCGGCGGCGCCGGCGGTACCCGGAGCGGCGGGAGGCCCGGCGCCTCCTGCGCACGCCCCGGCGGCGGGAGCGGCGGCGCCGGCTGCGGCTGCGGCTGCGGCTGCGGCTGCGGCTCCTGCGGGAGCGCCGGCGGTAGCGGGCCATGCTGCCGCGGGCGGGCGCGGATCGGCGCGCCCGCTTTTATAGCGGAGCGGGGCAGCCCCGCCGTGACCTCAGCCGAGACGTCGCCTCTGCGAAGCTCTGGCATCACAAAGGGCTCCGCCGCACCGTCACTCCCCTGGGAGACTTTGATCCCCTCGGAATGACGGCGCTTCTGTTTTACCTGACGCTCCTCTAATAGCAGCAACCTTTACAAGAGAAGGAAAAGAAAGAAATATATGATTTGGTTTTGTCATCTCTCTTACATATTGCTGGTTAAACGGAGATGCTCGGATGGTGCTTGTGGCAATGAAATTCAGTCATTTGTTACACAGGGATCTCCGGGTACCGCTGAAGTTCTCCTGTCAGGTGCCTTCAACTTTCAGGAGCCGCACGTGTGTTTGATCACACGAGAAACAGGAAAACACAAGAGTATTGTCTGGAGATCTGGTGCTGGAGGTGGGAAGGATGGTGCAATGGCTAGTGCCAAGTGGAACTGATACTCAGGAACAGCCACCAGTGCCGGGTGCTCAGAGACACCAAGACCAGCACAGCTGGTGCAGCTTTCACTTTTCTGCTTTGGAGGAAGTTAACGTTCCTGTGATAGAAACAGAGCCCTGGGCATCCTGTGGATCCTCAGGTGCTCCTGTGCTCCGGGCCTCCGCAGCCCTTCTCTTGGCTGCCCCTCTCATTACCTGTGTGGTACCATCACCTACATGGTGCTCAGTAGGGAGCTGACATTGCTGGGTGCCAGTTATTCAATTATTAGTGATGTCCTTGTTGTGCATGGAAAGAAACAGCTAGTTCTGTTATTTTCTGTGAAAAACGAGATTCACTTTTTGGTAGTTTTTAAGAAATAGGTTTTAATAAAAAGATAAGACAATTAGGAGATAAGGAAAAAGAAAAGCAAAGTATGGCCGGCCGGGTGACTTGGCATTTAGCCAAGTCCACAAATTGCTATTTCACAGGCTTTCTTTAAATACCCTTTCTGTTGTATCAGTCTGTTGAATATTCATATTTTTCCATGAACCAGTTTCCATATTCCAGGGACTGTTTTGCATGGCCCCTCCTTGGGTCTGCCTTTTTAGAGCATGTGTGTTTCTTGGCTGTGTCGTCATTATCACCTCCAGATTGGGCCTCGGTCCATGCTTCCCTCGGATGGCAGACGCTGATAGTTGTTGTATCAATAGCAGAGTCTTCTTTACATGTTCACTGGATGTTATCCCAGCCAAACAGACAGTTCAAGCACACCACATCACTACTACCACGATGCCCCATCCTCTCCACCAACAGCAGAAAATAAAAACCTACATCCTTACCACAAAGCCATCAATCATATAGCACACATCCTGCGAAAAGCCAACTCCTCAATAGGCATTTATAACATTTTCTTTGCAGACTACTTTAAAAGAAGAAAAGTACAAGCTGTAGTAAAACCTCTCAAAATGTCTGTGTTGGAGTGAGTCCAGCAACTCTAGGCACTTTTTCTCTCCTATGGCTGCTTTTTCCCTGGCAGAAGAGCCTGAAGCCAGAGTGATCAGCAGCAGCTCCCGTTGGGATGCGATGGAGGACTTGGGTCTGAGGGCAGTGGCGGTGCTGAGGTCGCTGAGAGAGCAGTCTTGGGACTGAGGGGTGAGTGGGGTGCTAGCAATGGCGGCACCGGGCCTCTGAGGGTGATGGCGGCACCGAGGGCGCTGGGAGATGGGGTGCTGAGGGCTGAGTGGCTGAGGGCGATGGCGGGACTGGGGGCACTCAGGGCGGCATTGGGAGGTGATGCCCATGGCGGTGCCGTCGGTCTGAGGGCAGTGACTGCTCTGGGGACGGGTAACGGTAATGGGCCATGCTGCCATATGCAGATGCGGGGCGACGTGCTTTCACAGCAGCGAGAGTCTGGCATTCGCAGGGAGGTCACAATGCCACGAAGGGAGTGCCTTGTTACACTAGAACTCCGCAGAGCTTATGTCTCCAGTGAGGTCACAGTGTGTCAGCATAAACCCCTTGTGATGCCAGACCTTCACAGGGCCGCATTACCAGTGAGGTCACAGTGGATGGTGATGGAATTCTTGTTGCGCCAGAGCTACTCAGAGCTGGCATCACCACTACTGTCTCAGTGGTCCTGGTGAAGCCCTGATGGTCTGATAGCATAGGGTTAAAATGTTTCTAAAATGGGAGGTGGAAAGAAGGGTTGCACTGGATAGGCTTGGGAAAGGGAACCTGGGCTGTGTAGACCCTGGGAATGAAAGTTAGGCTTTGTCTTTACTAGATGATGTGAAACCTCATCTGCATAATCATTATATGATAGATGATATGATTGTTGATTGTAATGATTGTTTGGTAATTGGAGATGATTAAAGTGAAATGATATTTGTGGGGCCTTGGATAAGATCAATGTATATAATAGAACAATATGACTTTCATAATTTATATATATAGTTATATAACTAAAGGGTATAAAAAACATGTCCATCCTGAATCCATGTCAGAGTCAGATTTGGGTCTGTACCCCATACCCCTGATTCCCAGAGCTTTTCAATAATAGCACCTGCATATAATCCCTCTGTGATTATGTGTTTCAATGGTAACAGGATCAGGCGAATGTCTGATGGCTGAGCTTCACAGAGTTACATCACCAGTGAAGTCACAGTAGGAGAAGCCCCTTGTGATACCAGAGAGTGGAATGAAAAACATCACCAATGACATCACAGAGTTCAGGGTGGAGCCCCTTGTGACGGCAGTGGTTTGCAGAGCCGACATGACCAGTGAGGTCTCAGGGGCCACACTTACACCCCCAGCCCCACCTCCCGCATCTCCCATGCCTGGGCGATGCCCAGCAGGGGCAAGACGTTTTAATGTGAGATGTGTCCTTGTTGTTGCCAGGGTGGATGCCTTGCCTTGTCATTGTGCCAGTGAAAAAACTGCTGCCAAAAGAAATAACAAAGGGAATTCCTTCCTGGGTTAGGAGCCCCACTTCTGCTGGGCAGCACCAAGGCAACTCATTTGACTGGGCAAGCAAGGCAGAAGTCACATGTTATAAACCAGACTGTAGATCCGGTGTTAGTAAAAAGAAAAGGCCAATTGTTTATTGAAACAAAATGACTATTGGAACAGCAAAAGGGTCGGGCTAGTCCTGAACCCTTCAAAACAAAATACATATAGTATGGGCTCTTACCCGTTTAGGAAAACA
Source organism: Sylvia borin (assembly GCA_014839755.1). Taxonomy (NCBI): domain Eukaryota; kingdom Metazoa; phylum Chordata; class Aves; order Passeriformes; family Sylviidae; genus Sylvia; species Sylvia borin. The sequence goes on along the minus strand of CM025993.1, from coordinate 4,339,330 downwards.
GTATCTCTCAGGGAAAAGGCACCCCTCAGTCCGTCAGTCTCTCTTTATATCCGCTCTCCTCTTCTTGATTGGTGGATGTAGGATCCTTGATGAGATTGGCTCCTTCGCTAGGGTTCTGTTGGTCCTTAGCAGGAGCTCCTCTGGACCAATCATTTTTTCCTGCCTTCGAATGATTTGTCAGTGGTATCCACCAGTCATGACCCTGAGTGATGTTCTGATTTGGAGCCTTCTGTGGAGGACGAAAGATCCCCCCCTTTCCTTTCTCTCTCTCTCTCTCTCTCTCTCTCTGGCATCCACATTGTAAATACGCTAGCAACCCTTCAACTGTAACGTCTTATACGCCTAACTAGTCAGAACTTCTAGTGACAATTATACAAAACTTGCAGTAACAACCCTTACAAAGTTATGTATGGAAATGAAACTTATAAGATACATAAATATTTCTGACAAATCCGTGCAAAGTTACGAATGCAAATGAAACTTATACACGTCTATACCCTTATAGCTAAAAAGGTCTAACTATAAACATTTATGACATCACACAGCCCCAAAAGCTGGTGTAAAGAGCCCTTGTGTCGTTGATCCAGTGGGGCTGCAGAGGAGACAAACTCTGGCTTTAAAAGAAAAAAGGGAAGAATGATGTGCAGGGGCTGGCCTGAAATGGCCGGAGGTGATGGCCTCTCCCAGAGAGGCAGAACAGAAGCCCCATGAATAGAGACCAGATGTTCCTGGGCAGAGCCATGTGAGGGATGCACAAAGCACACCACGGAGCGTCTTCCCATGGAAAAAGAAGTGTCTGAATGTGGTGATGTGTTTTTTCTTAATGTATGTTTTATGCAGCTGTGCAGATTTTAAGAAAAATATTGTAGGACAGTGCTTTCAGGCACATGGGATAGCGGGGATGTCCTGTGCAGGGACACGAGTTGGACTTGATGGTCCTCGTGGATCCCTTCGAACTCAACACATTATGTGATTGTGTAATTGGTTCGGTGACTAAGAGAATAAAACTGAACACACGGGAGAATCGGCAGCAAGGACCGCAGGCGCCCGGGAGCCCGAGCCGCCCATTGCCCGCTCTGCCCCGCCCCGCCAGTCGCCGCCATGGAGGACGCGCTGAAGCGGGCTCTCGGTACCGCGGTGCTGCGGCCCACGGGGCACACGGGTGGCGGCTGCATCAGCCAGGGCCGGAGCTACGACACGGATCACGGCCGGGTGTTCGTGAAGAACAGTTCTCGGTCGGAGGTGCGGCCGGGTGGGGATCGGGGTGCCGGGGTGGGCAGGCGCCACGATGGGAAGCAGCATTCCGGGCCTGGTGTGGCAGCAGGAGCAGGGCAGTGACCTCCCCTGTGCTGGCACTGGTGAGGCCACACCTCGAGGGCTGTGTCCAGCTCTGGGCCCCTCACGACAAGGAACTGAGGGGCTGGAGCGTGTCCAGAGAAGGGAACGGAGCTGGGCAAGGGTCTGGAGCCCCAGGAGGGGCTGAGGGAGCTGGGCAAAGGGCTCACCCTGGAGAAAAGGAGGCTCAGGAGAGACCTTGTGGCTCTGCACAAGCCCCTGACAGGAGGGGTCAGCCGGGGGGGGGTCGGGCTCTGCTCCCAGGGAACAGGGACAGGAGGAGAGGGAACGGCATCAAACTGTGCCAGGGGAGGGCCAGGTTGCCTATCAGCAGGAATTTCTTCCTGGTAAAGGCTGTTAAGCACTGGAAGGGGCTGCCCAGGTAGATGGTGGAGTCTCCATCCCTGGAGGTGCCCAAGGAAGGCCTGGACGTGGCACTCAGTGCTGTGGTGCGGGTGGCAAGGTGCAGATGAGTCAAAGATTGGACTTGGTGGAGTGCGAGGTCTTTTCCAGCCTGTCCGATTCTCTGGTGGGATAATGTGGTATCAGTGTTGTTGCTCCAGGACATGCAGTACCATAATGTGCTGCTGTTATTTACAGAGGGTAGCAGTGGTGTAACGGTGTCTGCAAGTGCTGTGACAATGGCAAAGGCAACCCAGTAGGCACAAAATTGTCTGCTGAGGGGGTGTGTGCCTTCTGTGGTTTTAGCTAAAACTTAATTCCCTGCACACAAAAAAGAGCTTTTCTCAGTAAGTGATATTTTTTCCCAATTGTTAAAGCTTTTCTGCTTTGTCCTTTCAATATCTGGAACATACTGTCAAAGGTAAGTACCTGCATTTGGTAGAGATAAGTACAATGCAACTTATTTCTTCAGTGTCTTTTGCAAAAACAGAGATCAGGTGGAATTTATTTTGAAAATACTCCGTACTTGTGTTTATCACACAAATAGATTCAGTGACAGAACAGGAACCTAAACTTGTATTTGCCGCTCATAGCAGGCAAATGTGTCTCAAAGTATGCGTGCCACTGTATCTTCCAAATTTGTCAACAATTTCTGATCGAGCTGGGGAGCTGAATGGGGGTGGGAACATGGGATAATACAGGAAGGTTATCCTGCCTTACAGAAGAGAGTTTGAATTGGTGTAGCCCTTCCTTAGGCCTTTGCTAGTTCTGTATTTAGCTACATAATCCAACTAGCTGCAAGATCAGGCTTGAGGGGGAAAAAAATCTGGACAGATTTTCTATTGAGCAGTTTCATTCTGTATGTGTGCTTTTGCCTGTCTGTTGATCCTGAGCACTGATTCATTGAAGTGCTGTAAAAGCTGTGCTGTGTGATGCTGTGCATCAGCAATTCTTCTTACTCTCTTTAAGCAGCTGGCTTTAGCCAAATCTGATGCTTTACACAGAGACACAGTATTTCCTGATTTCCTGTGGACACAGCTAACTCAGCCTTGGTAACTCAGCAGTTCTTCACTCTTGAGGCAAAAGGACAGCCATAAATGTCCCCTAGAGATGGTCAGAGGGATGGAGCAGCATGAAGAAAGACTGGAAGAGCTGGGACTGTTCAGGCTGCAGAAGAGAATGCTCTATAGAGACATAATTGCACCTTCCAGTGCCTGAAGGGAGCTCACAGGAAAGACAGGAAGAGACTTTTTACAAGGACCTGGAGTGACAGGGAAAGAGGGGATTGCTTCCAATTGGCAGAGAGTAGGTTTAGGTTAGATATTAGGAAAAAAATTCTGACTCAGAGTGGTGAGGCCCTGGCACAGGATGCCCAGAGAAGCTGTGGCTGCCCCTGGATCCCTGTGAGTGTCCAAGGCCAGGTTGGACAGGGCTTGGAGCAACCTGGGATAGTGGAAGGTGTCCCTGCCTTGGCAGGGAATGGGACAAGGTGGTGTTTAGGAATGTCTTAAGGTCCCTTCCAGCACAAACCATTCTGTGATTTGTCGCGGTGTCGTGGCTACTCCTGCCCCGGCTAACCCTGACACCAGCGGCAGGAGAGGTACTCTCCAGTGACTCGGTCACTTTCGAGATCCTGTGGGTCTTAGCTGGCTCTTGGCTGGAGGCAGTGATGACGAGAGGAAGAAAGAGGACACTTTCGAGGGTCAACCAAACTGGGTTTATTAGCCCAGGGTGTCTGCCTCAACAGAGACAGAGACCACCCTTGTGCTGGAACTTTTATGCGGGGGTGATACAGAGGGATGGGTTCTGTGTGGGTCCAATCAGAGGTAACTCAGGCGTGGCTCATAACATAATAGACAAACAGGGGAACAAAGCAGGATGGGATAGGAGGGGAAAGCTGGAGTCCTGTCCTATCACTCGAGGCTCTCTCCAGAACTTTCCAGACGTAGGGAGAGGCCTCGAAGTGACAGGCAGGCCCCAAGGGTTACATAACGAATGATTGACAAATAACAGTGACTGGGGTAAACCAAGCAAGGAATAACAAAAGGGTACAGGGAACAAACCATTACAAATAACTTTAAGTAATACAACATACATAACGAAAAACACACCACCACAGTGATTGCCTCTAGGCTTTCAATTTTTAGTCGATGTCTACTGCAAACTGTCCTGTGATTGTGTTGCGTGGATCATTACTAAAGGGCTAGCATTCTCCTTCTATTTTATTCATTCTACTTCCCTGCTTTGGCTTTTACCAGATATGTTAAATTTCCCATGTGCTTTTTCTGCAACCCCTGCCTGACTCTTGTAGAGAAGCATTTTTTCATGGGAGGAGTTCCTCTCAGAGGAGGAACTTGGGAGAGTAGATATTCCTTGGAGTAGGTAACAGGTGCAGAAATAGGTCTCAAATTCAGAATGTCTTCCGAGCAAATTCAGATGGTGATGGCTTGGGTTGTGCAAGTGTGATAAGATGCATTTTGCTGCTACAGTTAATTCCCACCCACACCCTTTCCCCATGAAGTAAAGGAGAACGCCATGGAAAACCATTCTGGTGAAAGAACTAGAACACAAGTCTGGTGAGGCGTAGCTGAAGGAGCTCATACTTTAATCAGTTTGCACTCCTTCAGTTGCAAACAGATTTTCCAAATTATAAAGAATTTTAGAACCTAAGTAATTTTCACTCATTTGTTTTATGAAGTGAAATTACTGTAAGTGTAAAACTACTGTCAAGTCTGATGGTGTGGTTCTGTCTGTATCTTGTGTGTGAATAAACATTTCCTCCAGCCTTTCTATGTAGGTTTTACAGAATCAGTTGATCTTGTGGAAGTGCTTTGTTTACCTGTGACTGATGCTCATAGACGCTAATACTTTCCTTTAATATCTGGCAGGCCAGAAGAATGTTTGAGGGAGAAATGGCAAGTCTGGAAGCCATCTGGAAAACACAGACGGTGAAAGTGCCTAAACCCATCAAAGTTATAGACCTGCCTGGGGGCAGTACTGCATTTGCGATGGAACACTTGGAAATGAGGGGCTTAAACAGGTAAAACAGTGTTATCTTTGCCTCCTTTAACCAGAAATTTTGACTGTTAAGATAGTTAAATAACTTTTTTTCATAGGGGAAACTTACTTTTTTCTAAAGCGAGTCAAGACAATATGGGAAATGACACGGCAGAGAGCTGTATAAAACACTTCACAGTGCCTCACCTAGCAAATTGATCATACATCCCAAAATGAGTCTGGGTTTTGGTTCGTTTTGGGTTTGTTTGCTTAGTTAATTAGCAATTTTTATGTAAGGTTTCTTACTGTAAGGAAAGTAAGAAAAATGACCATCCTGATCACCTGTTTTGTGTACCTGCCCTCTATAAAAGAACCAGCACTTTATTGCTTTGCTTGACTGTGCAGAGGCGCTTCCCCGAATCAGTTAATCTTGTTTTCAGTATTTTCAGCTCTTATCTTCATTTTGATAGTTTCGAACTTTTGACCCTTCTCTGTGACAAGCACTTAATATGACGAATTATCTGTCTGATTCTATTAGGGAGATGATCATGACCTACTTCTCATCTCTCTCTCAGAACTTCTCCATCCAGTTTAAGGTCTTGTCCTTCATCCTGTTTGTTGGTAGAGTTTCTAATTCATGAAAAGCCCTAGGTGAGTCTCAAGAAAAAGGGCAGAGATATTGCTGTTCTGGGCTCAAAAATGATACCTTTGGCGTGCAGATTTCCTGTGTTAACAGAACAAATTGACGAAATAGCTTTGCCTTAAATGACAGAGAACAGGGAAAATTGAGAAAGGTCAATGGCAGGAAAAAGAACATAATTTTGTTAACATGGGAGGCAGCTGGTTGTAATGTCTGTTTGTATACAAGACTCTTCTGAACCATGTAGAGGAGATTTTATTAAAAGTAGATAATAAACAAAGACCCTGTGATTCTCTCATCATCTATGCATATTAGAGAAAAGCAGCTGGAAGCAGCAGTAGAAAGAAGATCAGCCTTGCTTGGTTCTATTTCCCAAACACAGTTTACCAAAATTAAAAAATAAAAGTCATAACATGTTGTGCATACTTTCTTACACTTATCTTACAGAAAGTCCTTAGAGAAGTGATATGACACAGAAATTAGAACTGATAGTTTCTCGTTGTTAGCAAATTTATGCTTGCTGCTCACTTTCATTTTCAGTAGTGGTGTCAGAAAGAGCCAAGTAAGTACATTTTGTGTTAATCTGCAGTCTTGATGGGAAGACAAGGTGTTTATAACTGGAATACACTGAAAAATTATTTTGTTACAGGTGCTTTTACTTACTTGATAAATCTGTTCAAGTAACTCCTGGAATATCAAGACCTGGTTCTGTTCATATGTCAGTGGTACTCAGATTACTTTTTTTGTTTCTTAGACATTCAGCACTGCTTGGAACTCAGCTGGCTGATCTTCACCTTCATAACCAGAAACTTGGAGAGAAGCTGAAGAAAGAAGGCAACACAGTTGGTACAGTACATAGCTGTTTGCAAATCTAACCTAGTTGATAATAATCTACAGAGCAGTTAAAATGACTTTTGCTACTTCACGACAAGTTAATCTTCCCCTGAAGATACCATGAGAACAAGTTTGGATGAAACAGACCCTGACAGGGATTCTTTTTGCTCTTGTTTGCTCTGCTTGGGTCTATGTAAGCAAAACATAGACTCACTTTTGGACCCTTGGGAGCCCAAACCACAGTTTCTATAAGGACATGGTATCAAAGGAGATACAGAATCTCAAAATACAATTTTGAAAAGTAGAATATAGCTGCTTTACATCAAACTTTAAATTTAAAACAGCCACATTGTAACCATAAAAAGAACATTAAAATGCCTTTTTTTTTTTTTTTTTAATTTTTCAGTAGAAGCAGCATTGTGTAGTTTTAAAGGTTCATTTGTGTCATGGATGCTTAGTATTTTGTCACTGTTGAATTTTTGTCTTTGGTTTGAAAGGTAAAGGACAAGGGCAAACAGAAGTCCAGTTTGTGGATCAGTTTGGTTTTCATACAGTTACCTGCTGTGGTTATCTTCCACAGGTAGGTTTTACTTTATCAGACTGATAGAATTTTAAATTTATCTTGTTTTCCCTTCAGTGACACAGAGGGACACAGTGATACAAAATGATCGTAATGGAAATAAATTAATTTGGACACTGATAGCTCTTGAATTTCTTGGACTTCAATCACTGAGAGATTCCCCTAATTTAATGTTTTAAGATAATATTCAATTAAATGGTAGCACTTCCTGTCCTGCATGGTACCAGCACAAAGGCTGTGTGATCCTCAAAAGGCTTACTTGAAAAAGAAGAAAATCTGCCTGTTGTGTGGTGTAGAACTGACATCTGCAGTCCTGTTCTTCAGGTGAATGACTGGCAGAATGACTGGGTGACCTTCTTTGCCAGACAGAGGATCCAGCCCCAGATGGATATGGTGGAAAAGAAATCAGGTGACAAAGAAGCAAGAGAACTTTGGGCACAGCTTCAGGTAGGAGCGATTCCCTCAGTTCTCATTATTGGAAGAGTTGGGTGTACTTAAATTTTACTTTCTTAAACCAAAGTTGCAGTTTGTTGGTTTGCACCAGGTTCTGTTGGTAAGAGAGTCCAGTTTTTAGGAATTAAAATGCCCTTATATTAACGTATAGTGGCATTTGCCACATCACCCTATGCTCACGTTCCAGAGTGAATTCCAAAGTGCCAGATACCACTGTGCCTTACTATTGGGGAAATACTGGATGGAGTTCATGTTCTCATTTCCCTGTAACACATTCATGATGAGAAAAGTACACAAGCAGTTCTGTCCTGCACGTTGTTTGTTCTTTCACTGTTTGCACCTGACAAAGTGGGTTCTACTTTTTCGAAATTTGGTGAGACATCCTTGAGCTTTCTACTGATGAAGTGCTGGTGATTGTTGTTACTAACCCTGGTCAATATCTGAGTTTCAAGGTTTTTATTTTCTTGCTCAAAAAGATTTAGATGACTATTCTGCTGCCTCTTTTCATGATAAATAAGTCTTCTGGATGTACTTAGCACCTCTGTTGGCCAGGTCCCACGGTGTTTCAAATGTAGGGTTTTAAGATGCTTCAGGTATGCAGATATACCTCTACGTTTTAAAGTGAAAGACTGTGTAATTTACATATCTTGCTTTTCCCCCTTGCAGCTGAAGATACCTGGTTTGTTGTGTGATGTGGAAATCGTTCCTTCTCTCCTGCACGGAGATCTCTGGGGAGGAAATGTAGCTGAGGATGATTCTGGTCCAATTATCTTTGATGCAGCTTCTTTCTACGGCCATTCAGAGTATGATCTTGCAATAGCTGGGATGTTTGGTGGCTTCAGCAGTTCTTTTTATTCTGCTTATCATAGTAAAATTCCCAAAGCTGCAGGGTTTGAGAAACGCCTGAAGCTTTATCAGCTGTTCCACTACATGAACCACTGGAACCATTTTGGTTCAGAGTACAGAGGGTCTTCTATAAACATTATGAGAAACCTTGTAAAGTAACTTGCTGCTTAAGCCAAATACTTCCCATGTTGTTTGGAGAGTCCCATACTGTGGTGGCCGTGGGGCAGGTGACAGGGCTCAGGGAGACAGGAGGGTGCCCTTCTCCAGGAGCCTGGGCATTTCCTGCCTTTTATGCCTATTCCGGGCACAGCCAGTGACCATGGCCTCTCCCTCCTGTAGCATGTGACCCCAGGGAGGGGGAGCAGCTCCTGATGTTCAGCTGTCCCCAGTGTGCTGCAGATCAGAGCACAGGAATGGCCACAGGGACAGACAGTAACTGCCCCATCTGCCAGGAGACTTGGGATGACACGGCTTCCGCTCTGCCCTGTGGTCACCGATTCTGCCTGGGCTGCATCCTGTGGTGGGTGACAACAAATCCGTCATGCCCACTCTGCAGGACACCAATAGAGACTGTCAGGTTTTCTGAGCGATGTGAACAGGACTATGTACAATTTGTCATCACCTCCCCAGCGCAGTCAGCAGAGACCAGCAGCCAGGCAGAGAGAGCTCCTGATCACCTGGATGAGAACAGCCTCCATGGCCCTGTGGTGTCCCCTGCACCTTCTCCACGGGGGACACTGTCCTCAGATGAGCAGGGGCCATCAGGGCTGGAGTCTGTGGGTGGCCTCCTGCCCGAGGTGTGGGCAGGACTTTTCCGTGAACAACAGTACCTCCTGCAGCCCATGCGGCCTTGGCTGCGCCGGAGGCTGCAGGGAATATTCCGGGACTGGTGGTGGCTAGCACATGTTGCAGAGAGCTCCATCCTGCGTGAACTCTTTCTCCATGGTCCAGATGCAGCCATCCTGGTCTTGAGGTTGCAGAACTACCTAGAGGAACACACAGCACCCCTAGTTCATGGCCTCATCAATGTCATAGTGGGCTGCTGCAGCAAGGAGGTCAGGAGGCGGCTGCGCTCCCATGATACCCGAGAGGACAACAGTGCTGGCCCCAGCAGCTTCAGCTGCACCACCTCCCGGGAGAGGAGTCCTGCCAGTGGCCCCCTAGGCTCCAGCGTGCAGGAGGAAGCTGGAACATCACAGACCAGCCTCCAGGGGAGCTACAGCTGTCCCCGACCTGTGCCCAACCCCACAGAGAGGGAGCAACTCCGAAGGAGCTGGCGTGGAGCAGGTTCCTGTGCCCGGGGCAGCATCCACAGCTCCTCTGCTCCTGGCCAAGGCAGGGATCAGTCGACCTTTTAAACTCTGATGCAGTGCCTCGTTATTTTCTTACATTATATTGCAGCTCTGGAACTGCAAGGAGTTCACTCAGGTGAAATAACAGACAAGGAGGGTATTGCAGATGTGTATGTGAATATTTCCCATGTCCAGCTGACTGAAAAGCAATTGCTATAACAGAACTGAAAGTCTGCTTGGTAAAATTTAGTTCAAACCATACATTTAATAAAGTCATACGTAAAGCAAAACATGAATATTGCCAAAGAGCTTTGTAATGCTGTCCTACGTACTTTGTGTTGATGGGAGAAATGCCTGTGATCTTTTTTTCAGTCTCACCATTACAAAAAAAGCTATAAAGCAAATGACAACGAATGACTTTCAGCTCATGCAAAAAATACACGAAGCAAGATATAAATAGGTACATTGGAGCTGCATTTCCAAAGCAGGTGGTTTACTTTAATGCTTACAACTATACAAGAGGAAATGAGAGAATCTGTGTGCTGAACAAAAAAACACAACTATGCAAATGCAGTCTGTTCCTCCCTCAAATGAATGTTCTCATATTCAAAACACCATTGCAGATTGAAGCCAAAATTTCAAGTGATTTTATTTCAGTCAGCTGTGTTAAAACATTAATTAGAGCATTATTGGTCTGCCTTACTGAGTGTCTGAATGAATGATCAACAGAAAATTTGCACATTCTGACATAAGAACTATCCCAAAATGTTTTTTCCATGAGTAAGTCAAATTTTCCAGAGAACTCAGCAAGCAGGTTTGGGTTTGGTACGTTTTCTGTCTCTAAAAGAAGCCAAGAACTCATACCTTTGTTGTGAACACACCTTTGCCTTGAACTTTGCTCACTTTGAGGCAAACAAGGGACGCTTGGCTAGTGCTGAGATCACAGGTCCTGGATTCTGAGCACTCCCAAGATGTCCTTGGTTGTCAGACTTAGGACAGGAAAAATGCCATCAAAGAAAAAAACGGAAATAAGCCGAATTCTGACACTGCTTCACCTTCCATTAAACAGTTATGAACAGTCCAGGAGACCAGCTCCAAAGTGATTTCAGCCTTTATTAAAAGAACAGCCTGGAGGGGGCCCAGCACACACCCCCACTGCTCCCAAGATGACTCGCAGGAGGAGGCAGTCAGTTCCATTGTTCAGCATCCCGATACGGCACATCTGGGTCTTCTTGCCTCGTGAGAGTCTCCAGGAAGACCTCTTGCCGGCTTTCTGTCTAGGCTGTCACGCTGATCAGGTTCTGTTGAGTTACGGCAACGAGGCGAAGTGGTGGTCTGATGGACTTATGAGAGTCTCATGTTTGCATCAGAGGTGAAGTAATCTTCTGCCATCATGGGTAGGAAGGCAGCAGGGTGATAACTCTGTTGCTTCGTGTGGCAACAGTGGTCATTGTGTCCAGGGAGGTTACAGCCGCCACCAGGAGGGAAATAGACGAGACAAGTCTCTTTTGTTAAGCACAAGAGTCCATTTTATTTCCCGCTCTCCACCCCGAGCTGGGGTGGGAGGAGAAGGCAAAGAGAGAGAGGGCAAGAGGCGAGAGGGAGAACCCCACCTCCGTCTCCCCTTAAGTAGAGGGTCTGGGGGTGGAGCAAAGGGCAGATAAGGGCATTGACCTGAAGTCAATAGAGACACAGAGGGAAGGAGCCACAAGACAAAGGTCATTGCAGAGCGGCAAAACCGATCAAAACATTGTGTATAGAGCACACTGGAAGTATCCCCTCAGGCAGGAGGGGCAGCTAGGGTCTCTCTTGCTAAGGCCAGACCCTGGGTATTACACTGAATGGCTGAAGGGACTCCACAATACTCGACGGTAAGGGGGATTTACCTAGAAATTTACGTAACTTATGAAACATTTACAGAGCATTCTAACAAACAACTGTGTAACTTAACATTGAAACAGGTAATTAACATTTTGAAACTTTATTTTCTACAGAACCACAAAGCTACTCTCTACCCTTCTCAATACAAGCACAGAAATATTGACAACTGTGATTTACAAACTGTAATTGTTAGTAGGACTGAATTTCCTTCCCTGCTTGCTCTCAGCACAGATGCCCATTCCTACCACATCCAGGTAGCAGGGCACGGCTTTTGTTTTCCCTGGGGCAATGTCTCTGAACCTCAGCAAGGAAGAGGGACTTGCAGGAGCAGGTAAAGAAAGTTCTATGCTGGGGCAGTGTTTTATGGCAGCTCTGCACCTCTGTCAGTGTTCCAGAAGCACAGAGAGCTCAGTGGAAACCCAAGGGCTTGTCCAGCGCCAAAGTCCTGCAAATGCATCTGCTGAAAGAAGCACATGCATGGCACATCCATAGCTGGGTGACTCAGAGACATCCACTGGCCAGCATTGCCCTGGAGCTGTTCCCCTTTGACCTCTCCCACAGGGAACTTGTTCTGGAATTTAGGATTTACACAGTGGGTTGGGCTATCAAAAATATTTGGTTTCATTGCCCAGCTTTTACTGGAACTGAGGGATCTGTGGGTATGCTTGGATATTTTCCCCCAGTTGCCTTCACTCGTTGCCAAAATTCTCAGCATCATAGTGTTTATATCTGCTAATTGCTTTGAGTAACACAGATCAACACCCATCTCAATTAAGGCCTTAATTTATTGGAAACTGCTAGAACTGCTCTGCTAATATATTGAATAGAAATTTCAGTCTAAAAATTTCTTCAGATTACTACCAATAAACAAGTAAACAAATGTCTAAGCAAAGAACTAGGACTGTGCATGTGGTTAAAATCTTTTAAATTCTTGGAGTGGTGACCACTTTCTCTAGAAGAGCTCTGGAAGCCTACTTATCTAGGAGCAATCCAGAAGCACCTTCACTTGTGCTGGAAGTGTCTGGAGAAAGCCAAAAAAGGGAGACTGAGTCAGGATGAGCTGTGTGCATGTTTCCCTTGGCAGCAACTGTACTTCCCTTCAGGGACTGTAAAATGTGAGATCATCCCAAGCAGGCCTAGAAAGAAAATAGTCCAACAAGTTCTGAGGCTTTCTAAGAACAAAGAACTTGTCTATTTAGCTCTCACCTCCCCATTCATTTCTCCTGAAAACCAGCCTACGTTGCAATTCTTTGGCAGGAGAGCACTGCCAGAAGCCTCACTTCCTGGTCCTTTTAGCTCAGCAAACAAGTGACAGAAGTTCAGTATGTCCCTGCATACTACTGACCCCACATCTACACGGACCCCAAGATTTTCAAAGCCCACATGCTCCAAACTCCTCAGTCCCCCATGTTCTCACTGGTCTCACTGCTCAGGTGGCAGCAGCAGGTCCTTGAGTCCAGATGCAAACTTTCTTGGAGTAGCAGCTTGTAATTCTACCAACACATGTGAAAAGTGGCACCCACAAGAGCTTTAAACACAGTCCCAGCTCACACAAAGAACCCCAACCCTGCTCTTTCCCCATGCTGACAGAGCCCTCAGTCCTCACTGAAATGGCTGGAGCTGAAGGGTGCTGTCAGCTGAATCATGAACCAGCTGCATTATCTGGGACTCAGGAACTCCTTCTACAGTGAGCCACAGCTCCTCCAGCTCTGCCATCAGCTCTGGAAGGAACAGCTGTGAGAAAAAGAGCTCCCTTCAAGGCCTTCAGGCTGCACTAGCTTTGATCTGGAATGCAGATCCAAAGAGCTCCCTCTCTCTTCTGAGGCCTTGCTTAAGCTGGGGACATTTAGCCTTTTCCTTTAGTTACTGGATTTGAGAATTGTTTGGCCTCAGATGTTTTACTGCTTATTTTTCTCCTGTGTCTCAGGACAGGTATCAGCAGACTGGTACCAAATTTAGGTCATTTGAGGCAAGAAGTTGGGACTTTTGTACTGACTTCATCATTATGGTGGGGTTCTTCCTGTTGCTCCTGCGTCAGTAGCACTGTCACCCTGCAGCATTGACCCACGCGAAATGAACAAGGGCGAGGAGATTAGCTCCCTTTTAATGCCTTTATTAAGGTCAGCTTTATTAAGGTGAGGGCCCCGAGGGGTCACACATTGCCGCTACTCCCATGGACAACGTGGAGGAGGAGGGGTTCAGCTTTGCCACACAACAGAGCTGGGGCTTCTATCCTCACGAGAGTCCCTAGGAAGATGCCTGTTAGCTCATGATCTATGGTTGTCATTTTGGTCTAGTTCCTTTCAATTCAGAGTGACAGTGTTAAGACCATAAAAAATGGAATGGAAAGATAGTCCCACTTTTTCCTTACTGAGACCTGTTCCTTTTAGTCCTTTAATCATGTGCTGGGTCATTGTTCTAGGGCTTCTTCTCTCTGTATTAGATGTCTTCTCATTTACATATAACCCTGGGCACCAATTTCCTCTCAGTCACTGACGCCCACTTTGGGAAGCAGTGGAAGCAATATCTGACGGAAAAAGTGATACAGGCACAAGGTAAGTAGCAATCAGCAATTAAAACCTTAACCCATTGGGGATAAAGAGTTAGGGATATTAACAATTAACAAAGAAGGGATCTTAGAATAATAACAGTGTGTGATTAAACATTCAGTAATTAATTGACACCATTAATAACAGTAATTAACATTTAATGTGGTATCATAAGGAATTTGTGTTTAGGGATTTATTCCCCACACATGGACCTGAGCTGGGAATGGGGACATCAGGGTTTGTGGTGGTGTGTTTTTCTGCACTGTATGCATCAAGTGCTTTGTTCCAGTTTCCCCCCATGCTGTGAGTTTATTCCCAGTTACTCCTCCCTTCCCCAGTTGTCTCTTACTCCCCAAACCCTGCCTCTTGTCTCCAGAATGTCTCGTATCAGTCCTCCCTTGAACCAAGTCCCTGCCCGTTGTCCCACCTACCTGATTGTCAATCTGTGTTTGTCCCTGCCCTTAGTTCTCTGGAAAGTTCTGTAGTGTTCAAAGCACCATTGCTTTGCCCAATTTTTATCCTCCACTATGTTTCACATCGGTCATTGTTCTGTGAGTCCCTCCTTGAGCTCCTCCCCTGTTTGCCTCTGACTGGTTTCTACATTGTACCTTCCCCTCGTTCCTCCTCCGCTTAAAAGTCAATGTAAGGGTCCGTAAGTTGGCTTTTTCCCTCCATGAGCTTCTCAAGGAATAAACCCTTTGAGAACCACACAGAAGGCTCCTCCCTGCTCTTTGTCCTGTTCTTTAGCACTGTCTTATGCAAGGCTGTGGGGAACTGAAGCAGCCCTGGTCCACACCGTCCCCTGAACCCCTTGCAGTTTGGGGGTGGCTGCTCGTGGCACTGGCCGGAGTGAGGGGCTAGCCAGCGATTTCCCCCAGTCACATCAGGTGTTGGTGATGCCACTCCCACAGGTCAGGTTCAGTCAGTGCTCTGTTGCCACAGCAGAGACTTCGGGTGCCTCTGCAGGAGCGTGGAGGGCAGGGCTTGGAGAGGCGGTGCCAGTGCAGGATTTGAACTAAAGGCATAGAAGGCACTGACACTGCAGACAAGGACTGAGCTCTTCTGATCTCCGTCCTGTCTGTCCAGCTCAGAGCAGCCCTCTCAGACCTGTCTCAAGGCATGTGGGCTCTCCTCTTACCAGGCTCCTCACGCTCCAGGGAACTCTCCCTATTGCTTGCATTGCTGGGCAAAGCTGTCTCTCCTGCAGCCCTGCTCATGGGCTTCACTCAGGGACAACACTGACATCCTCCTTAGAAGAAAAACAAAAACAAGTCCACCAAAGATCACTCGGTATATTCTTGGAACACCTTCAGGCACACAGTAACTCTTGTTCTCCACTCTCAAGGAACATGTAACAGAAGGGAAGCACTGCCCTGGTGATTCACTGGACAAGTGTTTTAAAGTCTGAATTAAAGTTGCCAAAGAGAAGCTCAAGCAGATCTCACTCCAGGCACTGCCCAGGACTGTGTGCTACAAACCCACATGCAAACCACACATTTCTGGCTGGGAACCTCAACCCAAGCCGTCCAACTGCCCAGACATGAAATTCTAATGTGTTGCTTTTCGAAGCCCTCTGCTGCTGCTCCAGATGTAGTTTGCAGGCAAAAATGCACTGAAATCGGGTATTTCCAGAAGCATGTGGTAAAAATCTGTAGGGTAAAATGCACCACCATCCATGAGAAGCTGAATGAAAGAAGTACTTACTTCTCTAGCCTTTGAGAAAGCTCTAAGTCCAGACCCCAGCAGACTTACCTGCAAAAAAGTGATCATTTCAGAGTGGAGCAATGAAAGCTTCTCCTCAGAGAATCTGCCGCAATTTCAACATCTGCTGAGCTCAGGGCTGATGGCCATGGGCAGGGAGAGCTCTCTCTGTGTGGTGGCTGCAAAGACCCCACAACTGCCTTTATGTGGTGGTGCCTATTTTTGCCCTCATTATCTTCTTCAATGATTGACTCCTTTTTATCCCTGAAGTTGATGGTTTCCCTCAGAGTTCTCATCTCCCTTTCCCAGTTGTCACTCACTCCCTCAACGTTCTGTCCAGAATAACCTATGTCAATCCTCTCCTGAACCAGCTCCTCGCTTGTCATCCCACCTATCTGGTTTTCAGTCAGCGCTTATTCCTTTCCCCTGTTCTACCAAATTCCATAATATTTGGTGCCCCATTGGTCTGTGCGGACTGTACCCTCCCCCTGTATTCTCCCACTTGTCCCAGTTTTGTAATCCCCTCCTCAAGCTCCTCCTCAGTTTTCCTTGATTGGTTGCTGTATTTTGCCCTCCCCTTGTACCAGCCCCTTATAAAAGTCCGGGAACAGTCAGTGTACTTGGTCTTTGGTCCCTGTCCCCTTTGAGGAATAAGCGTCCTTGAGACACACACTGAAGACTCATCTTTCATCTTTACCCTGGTCCTCGGTCCCTGACACACCTATGCTGTGGGGAACCGGCACAGCCCTCTCTGATCCACCAAAACGGTCCCTCAGTGGGGGTGGAAGCTCGTGGCATAAACTGCGGCTCGGAGCTGGTCAAGGATTTTCTCTGGGCTGCGTCACCCTCAAGTACCCTTCTGAGCCACCATGGGCCTCATTGCCACCATTGCCCTCGGATCGCCAGAGGCACCGTTGCCCTTTGTGTCCCCAGAGCAGTCACTGCACTCAGACCGACGGCACCGCCATGGGCATCACCTCCCAATGCCGCCCTGAGTGCCCCCAGTCCCGCCATCGCCCTCAGCCACTCAGCCCTCAGCACCCCATCTCCCAGCGCCCTCAGTGCCGCCATCTATGCTCTCTATCTTCCCATCTGTCCCTTCGATACTTCCTCTCTATCTCCTTTCTGTTCTCCTCTTCTTCTTGATACATCCTCCATATCTCCTTTATCTTCTCTACTCTTTGATGCATCCTCCCTATCCTCTCTATCTTCTCTTCTACATGTGCTAGATCTGCCTCTTTTTGAGCCAATTCTCTCAAAGTACCAGCCTCAGAAGCCTAGTTATCTGTTCCCCCATTCAGCCTGCAGTTACTTACCCTAGTATCTAAATCATCCTCCTTATCAGGGTGGTGTTTATAACAAATTTGTCCTATGCTGCTTGAAGAACAGTGTTTTCAGTGTTCTCCTTGGTTCTCCTCTTTAGGAGGCAGCACCAAAGGGTCTCAAGGTGCTGCATTCAAGCCAAAATCTTTCTGCCGTTCCAGATGATTCCACAAAGTGACAAACGTATCACCATATATCACCTCACCCCATTTCTGCTCCCGCCTTAATAACAACAGTAACTCTAACAATGTATTATATTTCAAGGTTCAATTTTGTGGCACCTTTTCTCTAGAGTCCAGTTTGTACAACGGCCACTACTGATTACAGTACTTAATCAAATCCTTCCTGGTCACTGTTCCCCCCCAAAGAGGGGCCCCCAACCTTGCTACAATGTTCCAAAATGCAACAAAGTGGGGATTTTTTTCAGCGCCCCCTTTAGACTGTCCATTGACATTCTCTGAATAAAAGACCCAGAAGGTTACAATACAGACACAAATACAAGTATAAATACAATTACAAATAGTAATACAAACATAAAGTACAAGTACAAACACAAAACAATTATCAGTCAATAAAACCAAGTCATATACCAAATTCTGGAATACTGAGTAACCCACCCACTTGTGCTGGAAGATCCACACGTCTTATGTGGGCAGGATATCCAAAATAATGCTTTGCTATTTTATGGGCTCTTACCTGTGTCCCAGACTGATCTGAAGGTCTGCGGTCTTCTCCAAGAAAGTCCTGGTGCTGGCATGAAGATCGAGAGATCAGGCAGAGCATCCCATCTGGAGCTGCCAAAAATGACACTGAAACTGGCCAGACAGGAACTTTCTAAACCCAATTGAGTACCAGAAAGCAGCCATTCTTTATTGCAGCACTTGTCACGTGGGGGATCTTTCCTCCAATGGAATGCAATGACTGCTGGGTGAACAGAGATTTTATCACACTCAATGACTACATATTCATCAGGTATCCCCACTTCCTTCACTTTCTTTGAAATGGTCACACCCCTTATTGGAAGTCTTTGTATATTTCTTTGGTGTCTCTCTTCACCATCTGATGTCCTTTTTAGGTGCTGTTCCTTGACCTGTTCTTTGACTGGTGCTTTTGAGTACACAAAATATCATTGTTTTGCCTAACTTCTGTCTTGTCAGCCTTGCAGAGCTTGTGCATCTTGACCTGATGTCCTGCTTGAATTTGGTATTGCTTCTGTTTGGTCTAAGTTCCATCCTTTGTCTATTTCTGCAAGGCTGTGCTATTGTGTTCTACTGCTCTTGAGAAAAGTGCTGTTCTGTTCTACCGACCTTATCAAAACTGCTCACTCTCATGGACTGTCCAGAACAGAGACCCAGAGTGCTGGAGACTGATGGCCCCGGGCAGGCAGGGCTCGCTCAGTAAGGTGGCTGCAAAGAGCCCTTAGTGCCCTCAGAACCCTCCTGAGCCACCATGGGCCTCATTGCCATCACTGCCCTCGGATCGCCAGAGGCACCGTTGCCCTTTGTGTCCCCAGAGCCGCAGCCGCAGCCGCCGGCGCTGAGCCGAGTGCGGGGCTCGGCCTCGCACGGCCCGAGGAGCGCGCAGAGCCCGGCCGTGGCGCGGGGCTGCCGATGCCAATAAAGGCCAGCAATACTCACGAGGGTGCGAGTGTCCCGTCCCTGCGTGTCCCTGGCTGCCCCTGAGTGCCCGTGTTCCCACGCGGGGCCCTACAATGAGCCACTCACAAACGGGCCACCGAAAAGCCACCAGGAAATAAAATGGATTTCCTCAATTCTTCCCAAAACACCAAGTGATATCGATAGGAATAGGCAGATCTGTCGGGCCTATGCCTGGCTCCGAGGTTGGTGTCAATCTGTCAAAACCTGTCTCACCAGTCCTAAGAAATGGCATGGTGTGCCAAAAATTGAACAAGCAAGCACAAACAGGAACCCTCAACCTGCTTCAGGAGCCACACTCAAAGTGGTTCTATGTTCATACGCTCAGCATGAGGAACAAATGAGAGGAGCTCGAGGCTTTGGTCCAGTCCCAGAGATTTGACATCCTTGGCCTGAGTGAAAGCTGGCGGGATGCGTCCTTTGAACACAATGCCTCGATCGATGCTTCCAGGCTCCCTCCTCAGGAGGGATGGGCAGGGCCGGAGAGGTGCAGGGGAGGCACTGTATGGAACAGAAGGATTACAGTGTCTGGAGCTCCCAGCTGGCAGTGGCACAGCTCAGGGCCTTCCCCTAAGAACCAAGGAACAAAGAAGTGTCACTGTGGGAGTCTCCTCCCCAAAGGACAGAGAACTCAGCTTGCCAAGTGAGTCCAGTGATGGGCCATGAGGATGACTGAGGGCTTGAACCACCTCTCTCAGACAAGCTGGACAATGCCAAGAGGTGCCCCAGCATTCCCAGTGATTCCGTCGATCTGCACCTCAACTGCATCCTGCACGTGCTGACAAGGCAGAAAGATGCTTCTGAGCAAAACCAACATGAAGAAAAGACACTGAATGCAAGAACTGAACTGGCAAATATTCCTGCCACTTGCAACATGCCATTCTCTAGGTATGTTTCTTTGTCTTAAATTCTTTCTGATCGTTCTTAAGATCAGCACAGGCTATCTTATAAATTGAAAAAGGAGGAAAGAAGTAAAAACAGAACTCTGAAAGCCCCCAAACTCCTTAAACATTAAGGAAATAGACACTGCTAATGCAGTGAGCCACAGAATCGCTGCACCCTGAAAGGTGTTTCTCTGAGAGGTCCAATTGGGGATCACATTTACCATACTGAGAATGCTGTAGCTGTGGGAAATTTCCATTTTTCCGTGTGACTTTAGCTTTCTCCCCACAGTCTAAACTGTGCCAGGCACAGATGGACCAATTGCTCCTCCTCTACCCAAACTCCCACGTTTAGTGCAGCACAGGTACAACCTCTGCCTCAAAACTCTGGCCATGCACTGATTTGGAACTTCCCTGAACACAAAGTTTGTGCCACAGGGGGTGATTTTGAAAGTGAATTTGCCGTTGAAGTCAGTCCTGCTTTGTGTGGTGGTGTTGGACAAGAACCTTTAGAGATGAGTGCCAGTGGGGCTTGTCCTACATTTCTGTGGCTGGAGAGCTGCATTTGCCAGGGACTCCAGTGGCACCAAGGCCAGCTGAGCGCTTGCAGGTTTAGCCATCAGAGCCTCCTTCAGTATCCACTCTCAAAAGGCTCAGTCATGGTCTCGTCTTTCCAGCTGAAGCAGAAATAAAAAGTCCTTCTGCCGGTCTCCGGTGCCTGGATTCCTGTTCTTGCCAAAATGCACAGATAGCAGGGGGTCACTTCATTAAAGAGGATGGAAAATAGCAAAGGGTGATCTCTGGTGTCCTAAACGCCAGTTGGAGACAGAGTGCAGACAATGGGGGAGGGGGGGGGGGAAACCCCTAAACATGAAGTTTATGGATATTGATAGTTCTCCAACACAGACATTTTGAGAGGTTTAACTACAGCTTGTACTTTTCTTCTTTTAAAGTAGTCTGCAAAGAAAATAACAGAAGTAGCCGTTTCTTTCGATGCACAGCAAGGACATCACTAATAATTGAATAACTGGCACCCAGCAATGTCAGCTCCCTACTGAGCACCATGTAGGTGATGGTACCACACAGGTAATGAGAGGGGCAGCCAAGAGAAGGGCTGCGGAGGCCCGGAGCACAGGAGCACCTGAGGATCCACAGGATGCCCAGGGCTCTGTTTCTATCACAGGAACGTTAACTTCCTCCAAAGCAGAAAAGTGAAAGCTGCACCAGCTGTGCTGGTCTTGGTGTCTCTGAGCACCCGGCACTGGTGGCTGTTCCTGAACATCTGTTCCACTTGGCACTAGCCATTGCACCATCCTTCCCACCTCCAGCACCAGATCTCCAGACAATACTCTTGTGTTTTCCTGTTTCTCGTGTGATCAAACACACGTGCGGCTCCTGAAAGTTGAAGGCACCTGACAGGAGAACTTCAGCGGTACCCGGAGATCCCTGTGTAACAAATGACTGAATTTCATTGCCACAAGCACCATCTAAGCATCTCCGTTTAACCAGCAATATGTAAGAGAGATGACAAAACCAAATCATATATTTCTTTCTTTTCCTTCTCTTGTAAAGGTTGCTGCTATTAGAGGAGCGTCAGGTAAAACAGAAGCGCCGTCATTCCGAGGGAATCAAAGTCTCCCAGGGGAGTGACGGTGCGGCGGAGCCCTTTGTGATGCCAGAGCTTCGCAGAGGCGACGTCTCGGCTGAGGTCACGGCGGGGCTGCCCCGCTCCGCTATAAAAGCGGGCGCGCCGATCCGCGCCCGCCCGCGGCAGCATGGCCCGCTACCGCCGGCGCTCCCGCAGGAGCCGCAGCCGCAGCCGCAGCCGCAGCCGCAGCCGGCGCCGCCGCTCCCGCCGCCGGGGCGTGCGCAGGAGGCGCCGGGCCTCCCGCCGCTCCGGGTACCGCCGGCGCCGCCGCAGCAGCCGCAGACGCCGCCGCCGGCGCTGAGCCGAGTGCGGGGCTCGGCCTCGCACGGCCCGAGGAGCGCGCAGAGCCCGGCCGTGGCGCGGGGCTGCCGATGCCAATAAAGGCCAGCAATACTCACGAGGGTGCGAGTGTCCCGTCCCTGCGTGTCCCTGGCTGTCGCTGTCTGTGTGAGCGTCGCAGTCCCAGGGAGGGCTCCGCTCCCATCGCGCCTCTCACAAACGGGGCTCGTGGGCCGGGAGAGCCGTGTCACCCGCAGCCTTCCAAAGCTGTCCCTGCCCTGGCGGCACAGGCGCCCAGTGTCACACATGGGCCCCGCTTGTGCAGAGCTGCACATCCCGCGCTGCTCCCGTTCCGAGCCCGCTGGGGTTAAAAAACGGGCGGCGCTTGGAGTGAGGGCAATGTCACTGGGCACTGGGAGCTTGCCCCGGAGTCCCTTTGTCAAATCTCTCTTGTGGAGGTGCTGGGGGCCCCGAATCCCCACGTGAAGGGAACACAGAATGAGGAATGCAGAGAGCTCTCAGACCACCAAATCCAAACGTTAACCCAAAACTACCAATCTCGCCACTTAGCCACGTCCCAGGTGCCAAATTTATCCCCTCTTTAAATCCCTCCAGGAATAGGGACACCACACGACAGTCCTGGGCAGTCTGCTGCAATGTTTGACAACACTTTTTGCTGAAGAAACCTTACCAAATGGCCAACTAAACCTTCCCAGGTGCAACTCTTAGTGCTTTCTTCTCATCCTTTTTCTTGTTCCCTGGGAGAAGAGCCTGGTGCCAGCTGGCTAACAGCCTTCTTTCTGTCTGCTGCATCGGGGCTCCATCCTTGGCAGATGCTGTCTCCAGCACTTTGGGTCTCTGTTCTGGACGGTCCATGAGAGTTCAAAGTTTGGATAAGGCCGGCAGAACGGAATGGCACAGCCTTGGACAAACAGATATAGGCTGTAGAGCACAGGCAAACAGATGCCATGCCAAACACAAGCAGGACATCTTTACTCCTTTTTTAGGTCTCTCCAGGAATGGTGACACCACCCTAGGCAGCCTGTTCCAATGTTGGACAACACTTTTTGGTGAAGAAGTCATTCGTAATTGCTGACTTAAACCTTTCTAATGTGCAACTCTAGGCACTTTTTCTCTCCTATGGCTGCTTTTTCCCTGGCAGAAGAGCCTGAAGCCAGAGTGATCAGCAGCAGCTCCCATTGGGATGCGATGGAGGACTTGGGTCTGAGGGCAGTGGCGGTGCTGAGGTCGCTGAGAGAGCAGTCTTGGGACTGAGGGGTGAGCGGGGTGCTAGCAATGGCGGCACCGGGCATCTGAGGGTGATGGCGGCACCGAGGGCACTGGGAGATGGGGTGCTGAGGGCTGAGTGGCTGAGGGCGATGGCGGGACTGGGGGCACTCAGGGCGGCATTGGGAGGTGATGCCCATGGCGGTGCCATCGGTCTGAGGGCAGTGACTGCTCTGGGGACACAAAGGGCAACGGTGCCTCTGGCGATCCGAGGGCAATGGTGGCAATGAGGCCCATGGTGGCTCAGAAGGGTACTTGAGGGTGACGCAGCCCAGAGAAAATCCTTGACCAGCTCCAAGCCGCAGTTTATGCCATGAGCTTCCACCCCCACTGAGGGACCGTTTTGGTGGATCAGAGAGGGCTGTGCCGGTTCCCCACAGCATAGGTGTGTCAGGGACCGAGGACCAGGGTAAAGATGAAAGATGAGTCTTCAGTGTTTGTCTCAAGGACGCTTATTCCTCAAAGGGGACAGGGACCAAAGACCAAGTACACTGACTGTTCCCGGACTTTTATAAGGGGCTGGTACAAGGGGAGGGCAAAATACAGCAACCAATGAAGGAAAACTGAGGAGGAGCTTGAGGAGGGGATTACAAAACTGGGACAAGTGAGAGAATACAGGGGGAGGGTACAGTCCGCACAGACCAATGGAGCACCAAATATTATGGAATTTGGTAGAACAGGGGAAAGGAATAAGCGCTGACTGACAACCAAATAGGTGGGATGACAAGCGAGGAGCTGGTTCAGGAGAGGATTGACATAGGTTATTCTGGACAGAACGTTGAGGGAGTGAGTGACAACTGGGAAAGGGAGATGAGAACTCTGAGGGAAACCATCAACTTCAGGGATAAAAAGGAGCCAACCATTGAAGAAGATAATGAGGGCAAAAATATGCACCACCACATAAAGGCAGTTGTGGGGTCTTTGCAGCCACCACACAGAGAGAGCTCTCCCTGCCCATGGCCATCAGCCCTGAGCTCAGCAGATGTTGAAATTGCGGCAGATTCTCTGAGGAGAAGCTTTCATTGCTCCACTCTGAAATGATCGCTTTTTTGCAGGTAAGTCTGCTGGGGTCTGGACTTAGAGCTTTCTCAAAGGCTAGAGAAGTAAGTACTTCTTTCATTCAGCTTCTCATGGATGGTGGTGCATTTTACCCTACAGATTTTTACCACATACTTCTGGAAATACCCAATTTCAGTGCATTTTTGCCTGCAAACTACATCTGGAGCAGCAGCAGAGGGCTTCGAAAAGCAACACATTAGAATTTCATGTCTGGGCAGTTGGACGGCTTGGCTTGAGGTTCCCAGCCAGAAATGTGTGGTTTGCATGTGGGTTTGTAGCACACAGTCCTGGGCAGTGCCTGGAGTGAGATCTGTCCTTGTTCACCCATGCTGCGGACAAGGACAGCACCTGGTTTCTGCTGGCTGATTTCTTATCAGCTTGTGGCATAGGCTGGGGTCAGAGTGTGAGGGCACAAACCTTCATTTGGTGTATTCTGGTTTGCTGAGTTCATGTTTTACCCAGGAGATCATTCTGTGACAGCTTGAGCTTCTCTTTGGCAACTTTAATTCAGACTTTAAAACACTTGTCCAGTGAATCACCAGGGCAGTGCTTCCCTCCTGTTACATGTCCCTTGAGAGTGGAGAACAAGAGTTACTGTGTGCCTGAAGGTGTTCCAAGAATATACCGAGGGATCTTTGGTGGACTTGTTTTTGTTTTTCTCCTAAGGAGGATGTCAGTGTTGTCCCTGAGTGAAGCCCATGAGCAGGGCTGCAGGAGAGACAGCTTTGCCCAGCAATGCAAGCAATGGGGAGAGTTCCCTGGAGCCTGAGGAGCCTGGTAAGAGGAGAGCCCACATGCCTTGAGACAGGTCTGAGAGGGCTGCTCTGAGCTGGACAGACAGGACGGAGATCAGAAGAGCTCAGTCCTTGTCTGCAGTGTCAGTGCCTTCTATGCCTTTAGTTCAAATCCTGCACCGGCACCGCCTCTCCAAGCCCTGCCCTCCACGCTCCTGCAGAGGCACCCGAAGTCTCTGCTGTGGCAACAGAGCACTGACTGAACCTGACCTGTGGGAGTTGCATCACCAACACCTGATGTGACTGGGGGAAATCGCTGGCTAGCCCCTCACTCCGGCCAGTGCCACGAGCGGCCACCCCCAAACTGCAAGGGGTTCAGGGGACGGTGTGGACCAGGGCTGCTTCAGTTCCCCACAGCCTTGCATAAGACAGTGCTAAAGAACAGGACAAAGAGCAGGGAGGAGCCTTCTGTGTGGTTCTCAAAGGGTTTATTCCTTGAGAAGCTCATGGAGGGAAAAAGTCAACTTACGGACCCTTACACTGACTTTTAAGTGGAGGAGGAACGAGGGGAAGGTACAATGTAGAAACCAGTCAGAGGCAAACAGGGGAGGAGCTCAAGGAGGGACTCACAGAACAATGACCGATGTGAAACATAGTGGAGGATAAAAAATGGGCAAAGCAATGGTGCTTTGAACACTACAGAACTTTCCAGAGAACTAAGGGCAGGGACAAACACAGATTGACAATCAGGTAGGTGGGACAACGGGCAGGGACTTGGTTCAAGGGAGGACTGATACGAGACATTCTGGAGACAAGAGGCAGGGTTTGGGGAGTAAGAGACAACTGGGGAAGGGAGGAGTAACTGGGAATAAACTCACAGCATGGGGGGAAACTGGAACAAAGCACTTGATGCATACAGTGCAGAAAAACACACCACCACAAACCCTGATGTCCCCATTCCCAGCTCAGGTCCATGTGTGGGGAATAAATCCCTAAACACAAATTCCTTATGATACCACATTAAATGTTAATTACTGTTATTAATGGTGTCAATTAATTACTGAATGTTTAATTACACACTGTTATTATTCTAAGATCCCTTCTTTGTTAATTGTTAATATCCCTAACTCTTTATTCCCAATGGGTTAAGGTTTTAATTGCTGATTGCTACTTACCTTGTGCCTGTATCACTTTTTCCGTCAGATATTGCTTCCACTGCTTCCCAAAGTGGGCGTCAGTGACTGAGAGGAAATTGGTGCCCAGGGTTATATGTAAATGAGAAGACATCTAATACAGAGAGAAGAAGCCCTAGAACAATGACCCAGCACATGATTAAAGGACTAAAAGGAACAGGTCTCAGTAAGGAAAAAGTGGGACTATCTTTCCATTCCATTTTTTATGGTCTTAAAACTGTCACTCTGAATTGAAAGGAACTAGACCAAAATGACAACCATAGATCATGAGCTAACAGGCATCTTCCTAGGGACTCTCGTGAGGATAGAAGCCCCAGCTCTGTTGTGTGGCAAAGCTGAACCCCTCCTCCTCCACGTTGTCCATGGGAGTAGCGGCAAGGTGTGACCCCTGGGGCCCTCACCTTAATAAAGCTGACCTTAATAAAGGCATTAAAAGGGAGCTAATCTCCTCGCCCTTGTTCATTTCGCGTGGGTCAATGCTGCAGGGTGACAGTGCTACTGACACAGGAGCAACAGGAAGAACCCCACCATAATGATGAAGTCAGTACAAAAGTCCCAACTTCTTGCCTCAAATGACCTAAATTTGGTACCAGTCTGCTGATACCTGTCCTGAGACACAGGAGAAAAATAAGCAGCAGAACATCTGAGGCCAAACAATTCTCAAATCCAGTAACTAAAGGAAAAGGCTAAATGTCCCCAGCTTAAGCAAGGCCTCAGAAGAGAGGGAGCTCTTTGGATCTGCATTCCAGATCAAAGCTAGTGCAGCCTGAAGGCCTTGAAGGGAGCTCTTTTTCTCACAGCTGTTCCTTCCAGAGCTGATGGCAGAGCTGGAGGAGCTGTGGCTCACTGTAGAAGGAGTTCCTGAGTCCCAGGTAATGCAGCTGGTTCATGATTCAGCTGACAGCACCCTTCAGCTCCAGCCATTTCAGTGAGGACTGAGGGCTCTGTCAGCATGGGGAAAGAGCAGGGTTGGGGTTCTTTGTGTGAGCTGGGACTGTGTTTAAAGCTCTTGTGGGTGCCACTTTTCACATGTGTTGGTAGAATTACAAGCTGCTACTCCAAGAAAGTTTGCATCTGGACTCAAGGACCTGCTGCTGCCACCTGAGCAGTGAGACCAGTGAGAACATGGGGGACTGAGGAGTTTGGAGCATGTGGGCTTTGAAAATCTTGGGGTCCGTGTAGATGTGGGGTCAGTAGTATGCAGGGACATACTGAACTTCTGTCACTTGTTTGCTGAGCTAAAAGGACCAGGAAGTGAGGCTTCTGGCAGTGCTCTCCTGCCAAAGAATTGCAACGTAGGCTGGTTTTCAGGAGAAATGAATGGGGAGGTGAGAGCTAAATAGACAAGTTCTTTGTTCTTGGAAAGCCTCAGAACTTGTTGGACTATTTTCTTTCTAAGCCTGCTTGGGATGATCTCACATTTTACAGTCCCTGAAGGGAAGTACAGTTGCTGCCAAGGGAAACATGCACACAGCTGCATCCTGACTCAGTCTCCCTTTTTTGGCTTTCTCCAGACACTTCCAGCACAAGTGAAGGTGCTTCTGGATTGCTCCTAGATAAGTAGGCTTCCAGAGCTCTTCTAGAGAAAGTGGTCACCACTCCAAGAATTTAAAAGATTTTAACCACATGCACAGTCCTAGTTCTTTGCTTAGACATTTGCTTACTCGTTTATTGGTAGTAATCTGAAGAAATTTTTAGACTGAAATTTCTATTCAATATATTAGCAGAGCAGTTCTAGCAGTTTCCAATAAATTAAGGCCTTTAATTGAGATGGGTGTTGATCTGTGTTACTCAAAGCAATTAGCAGATATAAACACTATGATGCTGAGAATTTTGGCAACGAGTGAAGGCAGCTGGGGGAAAATATCCAAGCATACCCACAGATCTCTCAGTTCCAGTAAAAGCTGGGCAATGAAACCAAATATTTTTGATAGCCCAACCCACTGTGTAAATCCTAAATTCCAGAACAAGTTCCCTGTGGGAGAGGTCAAAAGGGGAACAGCTCCAGGGCAATGCTGGCCAGTGGATGTCTCTGAGTCACCCAGCTATGGATGTGCCATGCATGTGCTTCTTTCAGCAGATGCATTTGCAGCACTTTGGCGCTGGACAAGCCCTTGGGTTTCCACTGAGCTCTCTGTGCTTCTGAACACTGACAGAGGTGCAGAGCTGCCATAAAACACTGCCCCAGCATAGAACTTTCTTTACCTGCTCCTGCAAGTCTCTCTTCCTTGCTAAGGTTCAGAGACATTGCCCCAGGGAAAACAAAAGCCGTGCCCTGCTACCTGGATGTGGTAGGAATGGGCATCTGTGCTGAGAGCAAGCAGGGAAGGAAATTCAGTCCTACTAACAATTACAGTTTGTAAATCACAGCTTGTCAATATTTCTGTGCTTGTATTGAGAAGGGTAGAGAGTAGCTTTGTGGTTCTGTAGAAAATAAAGTTTCAAAATGTTAATTACCTGTTTCAATGTTAAGTTACACAGTTGTTTGTTAGAATGCTCTGTAAATGTTTCATAAGTTACATAAATTTCTAGGTAAATCCCCCTTACCGTCGAGTATTGTGGAGTCCCTTCAGCCATTCAGTGTAATACCCAGGGTCTGGCCTTAGCAAGCGAGACCCTAGCTACCCCTCCTGCCTGAGGGGATACTTTCAGTGTGCTCTATACACAATGTTTTGATCGGTTTTGCCGCTCTGCAATGACCTTTGTCTTGTGGCTCCTTCCCCCTGTGTCTCCATTGACTTCAGGTCAATGCCCTTATCTGCCCTTTGCTCCACCCCCAGACCCTCTACTTAAGGGGAGACGGAGGTGGGGTTCTCCCTCTCGCCTCTTGCCCTCTCTCTCTTTGCCTTCTCCTCCCACCTCAGCTCGGGGTGGAGAGGGGGAAATAAAATGGGCTCTTGTGCTTAACAAAAGAGACTTGTCTCGTCTATTTCCCTCCTGGTGGCGGCTGTAACCTCCCTGGACACAATGACCACTGTTGCCACATGAAGCAACAGAGTTATCACCCTGCTGCCTTCCTGCCCATGATGGCAGAAGATTACTTCACCTCTGATGCAAACATGAGACTCTCATAAGTCCTAGCGTCTGGCAGAAGTTAAAATGGCAGATAAAAACCCCTAAAATCAACGAGCCCTAGTACTAATAAAAATCTAAACAACATCTATTGATGAGGAAAATAGTAAAGAACATCAGACCACCACTTCGCCTCGTTGCCGTAACTCAACAGAACCTGATCAGCGTGACAGCCTAGACAGAAAGCCGGCAAGAGGTCTTCCTGGAGACTCTCACGAGGCAAGAAGACCCAGATCTGCCGTATCGGGATGCTGAACAATGGAACTGACTGCCTCCTCCTGCGAGTCATCTTGGGAGCAGTGGTGGTGTGTGCTGGGCCCCCTCCAGGCTGTTCTTTTAATAAAGGCTGAAATCACTTTGGAGCTGGTCTCCTGGACTGTTCATAACTGTTTAATGGAAGGTGAAGCAGTGTCAGAATTCGGCTTATTTCCGTTTTTTTCTTTGATGGCATTTTTCCTGTCCTAAGTCTGACAACCAAGGACATCTTGGGAGTGCTCAGAATCCAGGACCTGTGATCTCAGCACTAGCCAAGCGTCCCTTGTTTGCCTCAAAGTAAGCAAAGTTCAAGGCAAAGGTGTGTTCACAACAAAGGTATGAGTTCTTGGCTTCTTTTAGAGACAGAAAACGTACCAAACCCAAACCTGCTTGCTGAGTTCTCTGGAAAATTTGACTTACTCATGGAAAAAACATTTTGGGATAGTTCTTATGTCAGAATGTGCAAATTTTCTGTTGATCATTCATTCAGACACTCAGTAAGGCAGACCAATAATGCTCTAATTAATGTTTTAACACAGCTGACTGAAATAAAATCACTTGAAATTTTGGCTTCAATCTGCAATGGTGTTTTGAATATGAGAACATTCATTTGAGGGAGGAACAGACTGCATTTGCATAGTTGTGTTTTTTTGTTCAGCACACAGATTCTCTCATTTCCTCTTGTATAGTTGTAAGCATTAAAGTAAACCACCTGCTTTGGAAATGCAGCTCCAATGTACCTATTTATATCTTGCTTCATGTATTTTTTGCATGAGCTGAAAGTCATTCGTTGTCATTTGCTTTATAGCTTTTTTTGTAATGGTGAGACTGAAAAAAAGATCACAGGCATTTCTCCCATCAACACAAAGTACGTAGGACAGCATTACAAAGCTCTTTGGCAATATTCATGTTTTGCTTTACGTATGACTTTATTAAATGTATGGTTTGAACTAAATTTTACCAAGCAGACTTTCAGTTCTGTTATAGCAATTGCTTTTCAGTCAGCTGGACATGGGAAATATTCACATACACATCTGCAATACCCTCCTTGTCTGTTATTTCACCTGAGTGAACTCCTTGCAGTTCCAGAGCTGCAATATAATGTAAGAAAATAACGAGGCACTGCATCAGAGTTTAAAAGGTCGACTGATCCCTGCCTTGGCCAGGAGCAGAGGAGCTGTGGATGCTGCCACGGGCACAGGAACCTGCTCCACGCCAGCTCCTTCGGAGTTGCTCCCTCTCTGTGGGGTTGGGCACAGGTCGGGGACAGCTGTAGCTCCCCTGGAGGCTGGTCTGTGATGTTCCAGCTTCCTCCTGCACGCTGGAGCCTAGGGGGCCACTGGCAGGACTCCTCTCCCGGGAGGTGGTGCAGCTGAAGCTGCTGGGGCCAGCACTGTTGTCCTCTCGGGTATCATGGGAGCGCAGCCACCTCTTGACCTCCTTGCTGCAGCAGCCCACTATGACATTGGTTACTGGTGACTGGGCCCTTCCTTGGTTTAGCTCCCATTGGCTGCATTGCTTTAAACAGAGTACGGCCACAACACATCCGTGCCACTCCATCCTCTGTACCCTGCCTCTCTCAGGGCAGCACACCAAGATCCGTCATTGTCCTGCTCCTAGGGCTGCAGTTTGTTTCTGGTGACCTACTGCTGCCATGGACAATTCCCTTTGCTCAGACTTGTCTTTTAATATTTCTCCCCAAGGCCTGAAGTAAAATGTTAGCTTATTGCACCTGTAGTCTAAAGCTACAGTAAATGTATGTGAAGACTGTACCACGACCAGACAGCATTGTTGTATGGGTAGTGACAACAGTCAAAAAGCACCTCCTGTTTGCAGCAGTGAGAGAATATACCTCCATGTGATGTGTACATGCAAAGTGTCTTACCTGGAGAGTTCTCTAAGAATGAAGACTATTGGACAAAAACATAATCGAAAAAAAGAAGACAACTAGCTCTCTTCTGACAAGGAAGCACAGAACAGCCCACAAGCATGCCAGGAGGCACCAAAATTTCACACCACTTTATAAGAGAACAACCTCCATCCAAAAAATCACATTAGCAACACACTGGAGGTCTTTAAAAACCTCTGGACACCATCCTGAGTAATGTGGTCAATGGGATTCTGCTTAAAGCAAGGAGGCTGGACTTGATGACATCCAGAGATCCCTTCCAACCTCACCCATTCTGTGATTCTGTAATAATAAATAGCAAGTCCAAATCCCTTCTCACATTTCCTATTACATTATTTCCCTGTTGGCTTTCAAACCATGTTCTTAACATTGCTCTCATGCTCATCACCAGATGAGAAAGAGAGGGGAAGACACAGCAAAACACAAAGGGCAACTTTTTTAGGCATCTTTTCAATGTTTATTTGTACTACTTTGCATAATCTCTAGCGCTTTCTGGATCCTGAGACGTTAATATTCACTGTGCAAATGAATAAACTCCTTCTGCAGATATTTCCACGATAAAGCTATTTCCAACTACCCTAAAAAGAGATGACTAAGCTACACTTGGTACTCAGTAGGACTCACTGATTTTAATGTCTCCAGCTGAGCAAGAAGGTCAAGGATCTCACAGGGGTTTTTTCACAAGCACTACGCCTTCAGCTGCACCAGCAAGTCTGAGGTTTTCCAAACAGCACAGTAAGTATTTGGCTTAAACAGCAACTTCCTTTACAAGGTTTCTCATAATGTTTATAGAAGACCCTCTGTACTCTGAACCAAAATGGTTCCAATGGTTCATGTAGTGGAACAGCTGATAAAGCTTCAGGCGTTTCTCAAACCTTGTGGCTCTGGGGATTTTACTGTGATAAGCAGAATAAAAAAACTGCTGAAGCCACCAAACATCCCAGCTATTGCAAAATCATACTCTGAATGGCCGTAGAAAGAAGCTGGATCAAAGATAATTGGACCAGAATCATCCTCAGCTACATTTCCTCCCCAGAGATCCCCATGCAGGGGAGAAGGAACGATTTCTACACCACAGAAAAAACTGGGTATCTACAGCTGCAGAGGGGAAAAGCAAGACATGTAAATTACTACAATCATTCACTTTGAAATGGAGAAGTTCATCTGCATACTTTAAACTTTTTACAAGTCAGCTAAATAAACTTGTAACTTCAAACAGCACAGGACCAACTTAACAGAGATGCTGAGCAAATCCAGAAGATTCCTGTTTTTCATAAAAGCCAGCAGCGGAATAGTCATCCAAATCTCTTTTAGGAAGACAGTAAAGAATTTAAAACTGCATTTAGTGCTGTAATGTTGACCAGATTTAATAACAACAACCACCACCAGTGGTGGTGCTCAGGCATCTCTCAGCAACCTTGAAGAAGTACCCAAAGGGCCAAAACTTGCAGTCACTTAACCAGATGGAAACAGCAAATCAACAATGTTGAACAGTACTGCTTATGTACATTTTTCATAATGAAAGTGTTCCAGGGAGTGAGAAATATGATCTCCATCTGTAAGAGTTCCCAAACAGTAAGGCAAAGTGCTATCTACCACTTTGGAATTCACTCTGGAATGTTAGCATAGGGTGATGTGGCAAAAGCCATTACATCTTAGAATAAAGGGCATTTTAATCCCTAGAAACTGGTGTCTCTTACCAACAGAGCCTAGTGCAAACCAACGAACAGGAACTTGAAGAAAATAAAATCTAGATAACTGATACCCAACTGTCATTTTAATGAGAACTGAGAAAATTGCACGTACCTGAAGCTGTGCGCAAAGTTCCCTTGCTTCCCTGTCTCCTGAGCTCCTTTCAATCAGGTCCATCTGGGGCTGATTCCTTTGTCTTGAAAAGAAAACTCACCCAGTCACTGTGCCAGTTGTTCACCTGAAGGAACAGGACTGCAGATGTCAGTCCTATACCACACAAAGGCAGATTTTCTTCTATTCCACATAAACCTTTTGAGGAACACACAGCCTTTGTGCTGGTACCATCCAGGACAGTAAGTGATACCATTTAATTGAATGTTATCTTAAAACACTAAATTGAGGAAATAAACAATTTTCTCTCAGTGATTAAAACCCCCCAAAACTGAAGAGCTATTAGACACACACAAATCAGTGTCCAATGCAGCTATAAGTGCTGGTCCAAAGCACTACTTTTCTTAGCACGATAAACCATGTTTTTCCTTATTAATTTATTTACATTATGATAATTTTGACCCTTTGTGTCACCCAAGGAAAAAAGAGATAAACTTAAAATTCCACAGTCTGATGAAGTACAACCTACCTATGGAAGACAACCACAGCAGGTAACTGTATGAAAGCCAAACCAGTCCACAAACTGGACTTCCATTTGCCCTTGTCCTTTACCTTTCAAACCAAAGATGAAAATTCAACACCAATGACTAAATACTGAACATCCACAATGCAAAGGAACCTTAAAAACTATGCACGGGTACAATGCTGCTTCCACTGAGAATAAAAAATACTGCACTTTAATGTTCTTTTTGTTACAGTGGTTGCTGCTGTTTTTTTTAATTTAAAGTTCAATGTAAAGCAGCCATATTATACTTTTTACTTTTGTATTTTGAGGTACTGTATCTCTTCTGATACCTTCTGATGTCCTTGTGGAGACTGCGTTTCAGGCTCCCAAACTGAATACATGCTTTGCTCACAGAGATGCAAACAAGGCAAACAAAAGCAAAAAGAAGAACCCCTCACCTATGTGTTTCATCCCAACCTATTCTCATACTATCTTTAGTGGAAGAAGACGAACCTGTCCTGAAGTGTCAAAAGCTACTTATTTATATATATACTGGACTTACGTAAAGTAATTATTTTGTAAATTATTATTCATTAGGTTCAATTTGCAAACAGCTGTGTACTGTACCAACTGTGCTCCTTTCTTTCTTCATCTTCCCTCTAAGCTGCTGGTTATGGAGGTGAAGATCAGCCAGCTGAGTTCCAAGCAGTGCTAAATGTCTAAGAAACAAAATAATGTTAGCAACTCTGACACATGAACAAATCCAGACCTTGATATTCCAGGCATTACTTGAAAATGTTTAACAAGCAAGTAGAAGTTCTCCATCTCTAACAAAATAACTTCCCAAAGTATTCTAGTACCATAAACACTTTGTCTTCCTATCAAGACTGCATATTAATATGGACAAAATGAACTTACTTGGTTGTTTCTGACACCGCTATTGAAAGTGAAATCATAAATTTACTAACAATGAGAAACTATTAACTTTAATTCCTGTGTGATATCACTTCCGTAAGCATTTTCAGTAAGGTATTTGTAAGAAAGCATGTACATAACGTGGAACATGTTATGTGTATTTTTTTCCCCTCTGGCAAACTGTCTTTGGAAAATAGAACCAAACAAGGCTGATCCTCTTCTTTCTATCACTGTCTCTGGCTGCTCTTCTCTAAAAGGCCTCAAAGGAAGGTGTCAGGTAGGCCTAGTTTAGTATCTATTTTTTAATAAAAGCTGATCCTTTACAAAGTTCAGAAAAGTCTTGTAGTAATTGCAAACAACACTTACAGCCAGTTGCTGCCAAGTTAACAAAATTATGCTCCTTTTCCTTTTTTTGACCTTTCTCAACTTCCTCTATTCTAAAGGCACAGTCATTTAAAGCAAATTTAGTTCTTAATTTTGTTCCTGTTAACACAGATTGTAGCTATCCTCCAGAATCTGCACGCCAATGGTACCATTTGAAATCCAAACCAGAAAGATCTCTGCCCTTTCTCTTGGGACTCACTGAGAGCTCTTCATGAATCAGAAACCCTGGCCATGAGCAGGATGAGGGACAAGACTTTAAACTGGCTACAGAAGTTCTGAAAGTGAGATAAGAAATTGGTTATGATCATCTCCCCAGTGGAATCAGACATCATATTAAGTACTAGTCACAGGGAAGGGTCCAAAGTTTGAAACTATCAAAATGAAGGCTAAGAGGTGCAAAAATATTGAAACCAAGATTATTAATTCATTTGGGAAAGTGCCTCTGCATACTCATGGCAAGCATTTGAGCACTGTCTTGTATCAAAGGCAAGTAAACAAAACAGGCAATCAGGTTGGTCATTTTCCCTACTGTAAAAAGTAACCTTATTTTAAAACCCACTAATTACCTAAACAAACTAACAGTAACCAAGACTCAGACACACTTTTTGATGTATTATCAGTTTGCTGAGTGAGGCATTATGAAGTACTTTATATACAGTTCTCTGCTGTGTAACTTCCCATATGTCCCTTGACTTGCTTTATAAAAAATTTAAACAAGTTTCTCCTATGAAAACAAGTGATTTAATTGTCATAATAGCAAAAATTTCCAGTCAAAGGAGGCAAAAATAACTGTTTTACCTGTTCAAAAAGAACTGTTTTTACCTCTTAATTTCCAAATGTTCCATCACCAGCACAGTATTGTCCCCAGGCAGTTCTACAACTTTGATGGGTTTAGGCACTCTTGCTCTCTGCATTTTCAGGATGGCTTCCAAATTTGCCATTTCTCCCAGAAACATTCTTCTGGCCTGCAAGATATTAAAGAGAAACATTAGTCTCTATAACCACCAGCCACAGGTAAACTGAACTGAACTAATCTATAAAATAAAGTTTGGAGCAAATAGTTATTGAAGGACAATATAAACAGAACTGCACCATCAGGCTTGATGATAATTTGACAGTTCCAGAAAATTCACTTTGTAAAACAAAGTGAAAAGCAACTTAGGTTCTAGCATTCTCTATAACAGAAACTCTGTTTACAGTTGAAAGACTGTAAACTGCAAACACACAAAATGCATGCAATATTCTATCAATTCAGCAAATGTCTAGAAAGCCATGGACAATGTGATAAATGGATATGATTGGTGCTGATGAAATTTGAAACAGTAATCAATATTTTTAAAAAACAGTAGTTAAAATGTAACTTTTTTTAGGAGAAGAGGGAGAGGGGAAATCTGCCCCCCTTCTCCAGCAGATATTCAGTAGAGAGGAAGAGACTTGAGATAACAAAAATTATATTTGTCTGGAGAGGCGAAAGTTTTGAGAAAAATCCAGAGACATGTTAATTAAAACATGAAATTATTTGGATGTGCCTATGTAGTATTTATTGACATAATATAGACTCAGTATGCATGTGTAACCAATGGGTTCATTGTAAGGACACAAGAGGAATATGAGAGCCTTCCTCCCCACGACCCCCGAAGGTGGGGAAGACACCTAAAAGGGGTGGTGGAGTCTGTGCAGTGCAGGTGGAAATGGGTGTTGATAACGGAGGAGACATAGATCTTACGAATCAAAAATAGGAGTGAGTGGGAGGTGACACATGGTATAAAAAGGCTAAATTAGAGCTTTTGATTTGTACGTGAGGCTTGACAGGTCCTGCTCATGTACCCCGTGGCATAAATTTCTATATATTAGAATCAATATTATCTATTTTTAACAAATTATTGTAACTTTTAAGTTGCTCAAATTAAACTTGCTGCTACATTTAATTTTGTTTGGGGTTTTATTTCTGATTGGAAAATTAGGCAGCACATTAATTTATAACACTATAAAGTTGTGAAGAGAGAACATGGAAAGAGGGCAAGGAGTGAGAGTTCTATACTGCTGTGAGGAGCAAAATAGGCTTGATATTTCTCAAAAGAAATCTTTAAAAAGTTTGTATGTTTTCCATTTAAGACTGTGGGTTTTAACTGTCAATCCATTGGGTGTTTGTTCATTTGTCTTCTTATGTAAGTTAAATGAATCTGTAGTTTTTCAATATTAATCTATATTCTACAATATAAATTTTCCATAATGCCCTGATTTCTAAATGCAAATAAGCATACACCAGAGAGTCAATGCAAATGTTAATGCTGTAGCACTACTAGCTACACTTAAACTCCAACATTTGGATTATATATCCAAAATCTGACATCTCTGAAGGACGGGCAGGAGACACCTGATTCTCAGAGATAATGGACTTCTCAGACTCTCCATCAAATCAACAGGACACTTAGGTTCGTGTGATCTCTGAAAGTCATGTCTACCTCAAATTACGTGTTGAACAATAGGAAAAGCACCGTAAAGCTCTCTAAATTTAACTATAGTCTTGCAATAGAAAACAACTTAAGCCACTGCATAAAAAGCTGCCAAGTGACCAAAATCAATTGACCAAAAAAAAGAGAAAAACTTCCTTCTAGATGACATTCAGCTGTAACATTTTTCAATTTACCTTTCTCAAAACCCATCAACCAAACAAACAGTATCTTTGTTTGCAAGTTGGAAGTTTTAATTTAGTAATATTCTCTTGAGCAAGGTATCCACGGTGTGCAATGCAGAACTTTCTCATCATCAGGAGTCCAGCTGCCCAGAATGCCACCTGTGGAGGACCCTGAGGCTATCACAAGGAGGTCCACTCTCTCATGGAAAAAAAAAAACAAAAACCAACAACAAAAAGTGTGAGTAAACAGAGCTCCTCCACAGAAGCCTCTCTGGGAAACACACCTGATTAGGGCAAGTAAGGCGTAAAAACCATGAGCACTCGCCTGTATGCTAATCCCTTAGCCCCTATTTGTTAAACCCCTAGTTCCCGGTTTTTCTATCTTCCCATTGGTTGGATTTGGATCCCTTCCCTGGTTGGTTGTTTTCCCAATTCCTTCTCCTATTGGCCCAAGTGGCAAACCCCGCCCCCTCAGTAGCCCATATAATCCCAGCACCCGAAAGCCTCGACGTATTACAGTCAATGGCTTCGGAGGGTAAAGAAAATTCTGGAAGACCAGAATGACTCCTGTTCTCTGTTCCTGCACCACCTGAAAGCGATCTGCCTGGCTAAGCTGCCCTTGCAGCTAAGGTTGGGCAGCTGACAAACTCGGCAACCATTCCCAGGCGAGCTGGTTTACATCAGTGTGCCTGTGCCCCTGCGGCAGAGATTGTCTTTAAAGGCAACTCACTGAGAAGGTCTTGGCACCCAGAAAACCACCTCCAGGATCCTGACAGCTGGCGACAGCCACCCCTTTCAATTTCCTAAATACTACATCCACCCCTTTTCACACACTTGCTATAAAGTTCCCTGTTGCTCCGTGAGGTTCTCAATTAATAGGCATGTCACTGTTACCTGAGTGACACTGTCACCCAATGCAGACAGGTTCTCCTGGGGACGTTGGCAGAGTGAAGATGGCATTAAACCATAGGTACAATTAAAACTTTGTTTTCTTAACAGAAATTATGATTGATATAGAAGAGAATTAATTATTAGAATGACACAGGATTCCTACAGTCAATAAAACATAATCTGTAACTAGCACAGCAGGGAATGTGTAATACAATTTAACTCATAATTTCTAATCATCTGGATCCTCTGAGCTCCGGTCAGATCCCAATCCATAGTTTGTTGTATTAGTATTACAACCAAAATCTCCCGAGGCTGGGGAGCCAGAGGTTGCGGGGGCTGCCTGGCGGCAGGGCCGGGCAGCCAGGACCCATCCAGCCATCCCAGCCAGGTCAGCCGAGGATATCGGATGCCTCCCTGGGGATAACACAGGCAAGGCTGGGACATGGGGCCAGGGTGGAGCTGGCTTGGCCACCAGGCAGTCTTTGAACAGTGTGCCTGTTCATGACTTTGCAAATGTATACCAAGCTACTAAGACGTGGGTATGCTCAGATCTAAATCTGTGCCTAGCCTATATAAAGCATGCCCAAGTAATATAAGGACTACGTAAAAGTTCTTTGCTATGTAAACTTTTTTTTTTTTTTAATTAAGGAAGTGAAATTAAAAATATAATATATTTTCTATGATGTAACTTACAAAACGCATATTTTTGATGTTACTGTAAGATAGATGGGGAAGTTAACTATTCTAATTGCTGCCACTGCTTAGATACTCGGACTGAAGATTTTGATGTACACTATGATCAAAAGCAATGCCTGGTAGTATCAAAAGAGAGACGATCCTATGTTTCAGTCGGCTTCAGATAAAGACCATATT
Organism: Sylvia borin; assembly: GCA_014839755.1. Taxonomy (NCBI): domain Eukaryota; kingdom Metazoa; phylum Chordata; class Aves; order Passeriformes; family Sylviidae; genus Sylvia; species Sylvia borin. The sequence goes on along the minus strand of CM025993.1, from coordinate 4,300,516 downwards.
GTTTATTGATCTTCACTGTAACAAAATTTCAAGTAACAGACATATAATGTGAGTTCAAATTAATGTTATTTAAAAATATCGTGTGCAGCAAACTGCATCTGCTGCTAACAGGGCCACGGTTTAGCTAGGAAATTGCTCATTTAATTCTCATCAAAATCTTGTGTCTGAAGTCATTATATTGCCTTCTTCACACTACTTTGTTTAGATCCACTTGTCATCACAGACCTATGATTTCAAGTTCTATCTCGAAATACAAGCTCTATCTCTTGTGCAGCCTTTACATGGAATTCTGAGCAGAGCTGCTTGAAAACTCTTAAGCTCTTAAGACAGTATATTCAGAAGATGTTTTTAAATTTTTTTTTTTTTTTTGGTGAGGTGCATTTTTCTGATTTTTGTCCTCCTGCTCCCAAGAGTAATCTGCATAACTGAAATATTTTATCTAGGATTGAAAATATTTTAGATAGAATATTAAATTTTGCATAGAATATTAATGCCTCTATTGAGAAGCTTCCTACTCATTCTTCACCTTTATAAATGCTCAACCACATTGTAAAACTGTTCTAAAAAGTGTATTTTTTGGTGATGATGATGAATAGAAATGAGAACAGGTTTGCCCCTTTTTCCAAAAATATCCTGAACAGTGCTCCTACTCAAACAGGCAGGAACCTACTCCCAGATCTTACAAAAGGGTCCACAATTTGGATACAGAAAGTTAGAAGTTCATTTCTTCGTTTCTTGTATATATATATATATAAACAAAGATGTTAAATACCTCCACAGTTTTTTATCAAAGGATGTTACTTGAAGCTGTATCTCTGTCAAACAAAAGACTTTGGTCAAGGAAGGTGGGAGCACATGTAAAGATAAATGGTCTTTTTGTAGACTGTGACTATGAGGTAACCTCAGTAACTTTTTTCTGCAGCCTACTGATGACTGTGATAGTTAAATGTGTTCTGCGCTCCAGAAAATTCCTGCAACATAAGTATTATTTTAGTCAAAATATTTGAAACAGTATTGTAACAGGAAATTGCATTCTGGATAAATAAATCTCCATAGGGAGCACATCAGTTCCGTTCAGTCCCAGTTTCAGGAAAGACACAAGCACATGAATCCCAGGTATGAAATACTTCTGCCTTCAGTCTACTCCTAAGCTCACAAGACATGGGATCACTGCAGTTTTCATGCTGCCTTTATAACGTGTTCTAGACACAGGAAGATGTGTTAGCACAGGATCATTCCACTCTCCCTCCTGTTCTCTGTCATTTGCTCACTCTGGAAACTAAAGTTTCTCAGTTTAGGAGTGAAGAGTAGTGGAGAAAGCTGTGGGAAGAACTGGGGCATATCTAACCCTGTTGCGAGTCATGCTCTTTCCAGCCTTTGTTCTGGATTCATTGTTGGACTCTATGGACGCCTTGAGCTCCATAGGGAGGGTTGCAGTTTTCCCCTGGAAGTTCAACAGCACAGGCTCTGGACTGCAGCAAGTGAGGACTTGAGAGAAGTTGTTTTATGAGGATGGAACTGATCAAAAGGCTTTTTGCTTGATGTCTCAAAAATAAATAAAAATTGAAGTGAGTAAAGGAAGTGGAAAAGATTGATAAATAAGAAATTATGTGTCAGTAGATGACAGGAGAGCTACAAAAAAGAGGTGGTGGCAATCACCCAGATAAGAGCCCACATCAGCAGCCAAAGGTCTGGGGACCTATCAGTGTATACAATACTATGCAGTAAAGCAAGAGTTGCTTATTTTCACTTAAATTATTAAACAAATATCTCTCGATATTTGACATCAGTCAAATAATTTGACATACGTAGTACATAATTTGACATCAGTCTTACTGCCTTAAATGTGTGTAAACACATAACTTACTTCATGGGATAATTAATAATCAAAGCAGCCAACAGCTGTCTGCTTATAAATTTACTATGATGCTTAAAGAACATACTAAATTCCTTTTTTTTTTTTAATCAAGGAACTGAAAAGAGAAATAAAATCCTGTGCTCGCTCTTTCATTAGCTTGATCTTAATGAATTGGCTCACCAGTGATCCTTGCATTATATTTCAAAAGCTAGTAAGTCTTACAACACTTAAAAACTTTTAAAAAACCCCAAACAAACAAAACTCAGACTATTTTGCAGTCAAATCTGACACACTCTAACACAGTACATAAGAGATAATACTGTTTCACCAACTTCCATTGAAGTTCTTTTTCTCTTAGAACTGGCATCTTTTTTGTAACATGAGAGTGTTTATGAGAGAGAAAATCTTCTGCAAACTGAAGTCAGCAAAAGTGCTTCTAGAGAGGATAAAATAGGAATAGCTAATTGTATTTAAACAAATATGTATTTTTGCATAAAACTGCGCTGCCTCTTAATTCTTCTTACTAAAAAATACATGGGCATTTGGACACATGTTAATAGAAGGAAATAGTTTTTATTCCAGGTGCTATTTGTTTTGAGCAAACATTAGCCAGAAGGTATTTCTGAAGCAAATCATAAAAACAGAATTTTTAAAGACTTACAAGTTGTTAATTCTAATACGAAAATGCACAGCTAGTAATTTTTATTACGAGAATATGAATAAAGAATAAAACCTCCATGTCTAAGAGCTTGGGTAAGCCCAGTTCTGTCTTTGCTCATGTTTTTTTATATGCTGAGTGCAGACTGCAATTGTGTCTTTAGCAGGGCTGCAGCAGGCAGTGCATGGATGACTACTCTGCTATTTTTTCAGCCTTTCTAATAGCATTGCAGAGTCCAAAAAGCAGTGAATGAAGAAAGGTATGTATTAAGGAATTTGTTTTGCAGGATGCACTCAGGCTTCACTCCACTCTTAGCTGTATAGATGAGACCTAACCCAACAGATAATTATTTCTGTGTGCTGCTGTATTTACAGGATTGCAAACTGAGAGCAGAACTGGGCCTGAGGAATCATTTTTCAGAATCACAGGGTTTTTTTCTGTAGGAAGGCAAGATGATGCTAAGAGGCAGAAAGAGTGAAGAGATCTGGGTTCATAATTAAAGAATTCTGGTGTTACTCTTTCAAATGAGTTATGAGCTCTCATTTTTTGAGCTCTCACTGTTAACCAAGGCTGATAAAAGGAATCTTATTTTTGGTAAGTGAATTTTTCATAATAACCATGTTGCACTCTGAGGTGGCAGTACTGAATGTCACAGGAACAGCTATGAGGAGCTAAAATTATATACTTTGGTTGACGATACATAGGCAGATACCTGAGCTGAAAAAATTTTAGAAGTTACCTTTGAATAGATCAGTTGTTGAGCTCCAGTGTGACTTCTCAGTTCAAAATTATGCTGGAGTGAGCTTTGAACAGCTTTGGTAGAGGTCTCTTAAGAACTGTTTTTCAGCCAGCTGCATCAGACACTGAATTTATTTTCTATTTATTTAATTCTCCAGTTCACAACTGGGGAGCAGTTTGTTCTTCTTCCAAGTACTCTCCTTCTGACTTAAAGATGTCTCCAAAGCAGCAGCCTTCAATATCGAGCCTTGTGTCATGCCCAGGAGGTCTGGTTTAGTTTCTGTCTCATGTCCTCAGCGTGATGTCAAAGGACAGCAGGAAAAGACTATCTAAAGTCAAGCAGCACTTTACAGAGTGAGGAGGCTGTCAGCCGAGATGACCCTCGCCACATCTGCGTTTAATGTCATTCAATTAATGTAATTTATGATCAGACGGCGTAACGCTGACACTTTGTGGTCACGGCCGCAGACAGACCTCGGTAACACGGCAGCTCCCACACCCCGACGCGGGGAAAAGACGCAATTCCCTTCGTTCGGGGCCATTGCGGCTGCGGGTGACCCCACGCAGGCCCCGGCCCGCCGCCGGCGTCGCCCCCGCGCCCAGGGCCCGTGGCCTCGGGCTGTGCCGGTGTCGGGGCCGTGTCTGGGCCATGTCGCGACACAGGCGGGTGTCACGGCGGCAGCCCAGCGGGGCCGCAGGGGGCTCGGCTGCCGCCGCCCCGCTGCGCGCCCGTGCCGAGGCCTTGAGGGAGGTCGGCGTGGACGAGGAGGTGGAGATGGCGGTGCAGCTCGCCCTGGAGCGGTTCCGGAGTGGGGACGAGGCGGGTGCGCGGCTCAGCTCGGCCTTGAGGGAGCCTCTGGGTCTTGGGAGGGCACTGGCCGCGGGTCGGGGCCTGCGTGGGGTCACTGCCTCTCTGCCCGGCCCTAGCGGGGCACGGCTGGAGTGCTGTGTCCAGCTTTGGGCTCCTCAGTACAGGGAGGGTGTCCAGCAGAGACCACTGAGATGACATGAGGGGTCTGGAGCATCTCTTATCCGGAGAGGTGTGGGAGCTGGGCCTGTTTAGCCTAGAGAAGATTGAGAGGGGATCTTATTCACGCGAGGATCTTACACCTCCAGGGTGAGTTCCAGGAGGGCAGTGCAGACTGTTTTGGTGACAGGATAAGGAGCAATGGCCATAAATTAAAACACAGGAAGTTGTACCTCAATATGAGGGATAACTTCTTTCCATTGAGGGTGGCAGAGCACTGGAACTTTGGCCCAGGGAGAGCGTGGAGTTTCCCCCTCTGGAGACATCCCAAACCCACCTTGGTGTGTTCCTGCATCACCTGCTCCAAGTGACTGCCTTGCCAGGAGGCCTGCACTGGGTGATGTCCCTTGCAATCCTAACAATTCTGTGATTCTATGCTGTTGGGATATGTCAAGATTACTGCCTGTTGCATTGTAACTGTTTTGTAATGATTATTTCTCATTCTAGAGATGGAATTTCCTTCTAGTTTCACTAGTACTGAAAGAGCATTTGTTCACCGGCTCTGTCAGTCTCTTGGACTGGTATCTAAAAGCAGAGGGTAAGTTGGGGTACAGTTTTCAGGTTTTTGGTGCAAACGAATGGAGTTTCATGATTAATGATAACCTGATTGATGTTTTCAACATACACTGCTGTGTTGCAAGGAATAGTATTAGACAAGAAAGGGTGAAAATAGACATGGAAATTCAAATACCTTTGTTCATTGCTGTATGCATGCTTGGAAAAACTTGTGCCATGCTTTTTGGGACGGCTTGCTTTTATACTTTGTGGATTTAATGCGTCCATTAAAAAGGCTTCTCACTGTGATCTCTTGGTTTTTTTAAAGGTTTTGCATAGAACCTCATACCTTGACAGATAAAAATTAACCTAGAGTACATTACTTATTCCTAAAATACGTTTTCTTTTCCCCTCTCACAGAAAAGGAGCCCATCGATACCTGACTGTAAGGAAGAAGGATGTATCAGAGACACATGCAGTCATGACTTGTGACTTGGCTCTCCGTACCAAACACGCTGTTCGGAGTCTAATTCAGAGCTTTCCTGTCACCAATAAGGAGCGCACAGAGCTCCTGCCAAGGACAGAGCGAGGAAATGCCTGTGCTGTTGAATCTGGTATGTTTGATGTGTCTTCTGATTTGGATTTGTCTGTCAACACCACTTGAAAAAACCAGCTGCAACCCAAGGACGAAACAAACCCCCTTTGGTTCTGTCCCTTCTTGTGTCCTAACAGACATCTTGAAACCAATACATGAATTTTCCTTACTTTTAAGGTCTTTTGTAACTGGTGTTGTGCAGAACTTGGGCAGTCGTGCCATGCACATTGCGATGTCTACCTTGTGCTCAGTTAATTTAGAGTCTTTGTGCCAGTTCTAGCCAGATTTTTTCGGAAGCAAATTTGTGAAATGTGGCTTCATGCAAGTGCTAATAGGTGAGATTGAAGAGTCAAGTGCTTCATACAAGTGCTATGAGGTGGGATTGAAGGGTGTTACCATGATGCCATAAGAACACCCTTATGAGAAAATGAGATTGGCTGTTCTGCTTAGAGAAATTCATGTCCTTGATAAATCAAGAAGTTTAGTGTTTGTTTCTTCATCTCTACAAAATTGATAGGGTCCTTAAGACGTTACTGTCTAGATTTCTAGAACATGAAAGAGTTCACTGAAGGACAAACTTCTGATAAAATGTTGGGGTTTTTTTAAAGCAATGCTTTAATCTAGGTTATAGCTTTAGCAGCTACAAGTGGAAGAGTTACACTGTGTTTCTGTGTGCAGAGGTGGGTGTAGTGAACAGAAAATTCTTGTACCAATATGCCTTGTATAATCGTGTATTTCTGATACATGGTGTCTGTCCTTTAAGTGCTTCTTTTGGGTTTTTTTTTTCCAATTGTTTCAGTTGTTTAATAGGATTGTTTAATGAAGAGAGGGAAGCTATAATTAAAGTACTGAAATGCAGTGTCTTAGAAACATAAGGGATAAGTTAATGAACAGTCTAATATTTGTATTTCTCTGCTTCTCAAGAATATATTTTTAGTTCTCCTGATCTCTTAGTCTGTGTATGTCTTGGTACAACAGAGCTTGTAATTTAGTACATGAATCCGTTAATCACATAAAATACATATATTTGAGTTTACAGCAAGCTTTTCATTCTTCTGGAAAATAATTATCAAGGAATTACAGAGTAGCACTTGCAATGCTGGATTTTAAGTAGCTCCCTCAAAAGATGTGCATGTTTTTTTGGCTACTTACAGACTGCTTTCCAACACATTACACTGCTGTGTGGGGTCCAGGACTCTTGATACAGCATGCTTGAATTAGTATGATTTCAGGCAAATGTGTGTAATAGTTTAAAGGTTTAACTCTGAAAGTGTGTATTTCTAGGCAAAACTGCAGATGTGAAATGTGGGGACAGATACAAAGGCCACCAAAATACACCAGACTGTTTTTCTCTGGTTTAGTTTCCCTTTCTCCTTCTGCTCTTTGTAGGCTTTTTTTTTTTTTTACTTGGAGCAATGCTCTGGAAGAGTCTGGTTTTCTTCAAAATACCTATGAAAGTAATAGCTGTTTTGAAATACATGTGTTTCAAGCACTGGGAGAAGATGTGTTGCTATAAATATGACTTCTAAATGTGTGGCAGGTTTGCCACTTTACCCGCAGGGATGCATAAAAAATCAGCAACGTTAATTTTTAAGAACAAATTTTGAGTAGTGTTTTAGTGACCTTCCTCTGTATCTATATAAATAAAATTTTAACTTCTCTTCACAGAAAACAAAGAAGTGAACAAGACAAGTGGTCGCCTAAATGACGGTATCCCCCAGGTCCCAGTGAAAAGAGGGGAATCAGAGTTTGATTCCTTCAGGCAATCACTACCAGTTCTTGAAAAACAGGAAGAAATTGTCCAAATAATAAAGGACAATAAAATTGTTTTGATTATAGGAGAGACTGGATCAGGAAAAACTACTCAAGTATGTTCCTTTAGTGAAATAAAAAAATTAACAGTATTTATACTAAACTAAAGCCAGTTGTGTAACATTTGTGATAAAGGACATTTTTATGCTATTTAAAGGCTTTTCTTTTCCTGTATGATTGAAAATCTTGTGTTCCAATTCACTTTCTTGCTTTTGATATACTAAACCAGCAGACAGGTACTAAAAGCATAAATAGTTCCTCCCAATTTTCTGATAGATACATTTTTTCATTAAAAATAATGTAAAATATTGAAAGGAAAGTAGCTGTGATGTTTGTATAACCCTTTTTCTTCTAAGGTTCGTTCTGTTCTTAGAGTAATATATTTTCTGTGTTAAAATGAGAGATTATCTTTAGGGCTTTTTTTTTATATAGATTTCTCTGAAGCAGGAGAGAGACGCTGCAAGTCTTTTCTTTAAAAAATCTTAAGTAGGTTATGCTTAGAAATTTGTTTTCTGCCAATTCAGGTATATTTGCAGTGATAATCCTAATGAAAAGTCTTTTGCAATGTGTAATACTGAGATGCAGTTAAATTGTTTCCCTGTACTAAGAAAGCTGTGATGTTTTCAAAAGTTACTTTGAACCACTTCTTCACAGATCCCTCAGTTTATCCTTGATGACTGCTACAAGAATGGAACTCCCTGTCGTGTGTTTTGTACTCAGCCAAGGCGTTTAGCAGCTGTTGCTGTAGCTGAAAGAGTGGCAGCAGAAAGAAGAGAGAAGATTGGCCAGACAATTGGTTACCAGATCCGGTTAGAAAGCAGGTACTAATGGTATTTCTAAGTATCAGTTGATCTTGTGTTGGTATCATGAATCTTGTATACATTTAAACTGCAGTATGGATGCAACCCCATAAATTACAGGTGGGCTATGTTGTTGCACGTAAGGAATACTTAAGAGTAAAAAGGACAGCTTTCTTCCTGTGTTTTGCAGTTTCAGGTTGTCTTATAGAACTGAATTTCAAGTGCTTTCTATTGATTGCTTTTGGGAGTATGTGCATGTAAATCCTTGTCTGATTTTCAGATCAAGTCTACACTTTCCTCTCTTCTCTTTTTTTTTCTCTCTTTACTTTTAACATATGGATCCAAAAGTTCTGCAAGCTTTGAAGGTAGGTGGGAAGAGCAGCATGTGGTAACAAATGTTACGTAGTGTGAGTTGACAGGGGGTCATAAAAGGGAAAACAACAGAACTGGAAGTCACTGATGAAACTGAGTATTATTTACCAGTCTGGTTTGGGCTAAATTTACTCTGCTTCCGTTTTTGTGTTTAAAAGTATGATGTAAAAGCAGACATTTCAATATCACTTGATGATTTTCTCTATAGAGCAGAGCATGGAGGGGCTGTATAGGTTTTTTACATCTTCGCACTGTGTAGCCAGTGACACTTCAGAGAGGGGGCAGCGGTTGGGGTATGAGTGACCAGAAGATGGCAAAAGGTTGTGTTGGCTTAAGTGAGTGAAGATAACACAGAGCTGATGAAAATTAATGCACTTGAGCAACAAAGCCAGAGTAAGAATTCAAATGTGTGTGTGAAATCTCCCAAAGCTATTTAGGGATTACAAAAGCTAGTGAAGATGTATCACAAATAAGCTGGATGATTATGTGGGAGTACTATGCTGGCAGAAGAAGAGTAGAGGCAGATCAAAATGGAAGAATTACTGGAAGCGATGCAGAAAATCCAGCATAAGAATCAATACATTTACTCCAGAGAACCACTAAAAGGGGGAGATGACAGTATTTTGAGCTGTGGACAAAAAAGGTCTGGAGCGGAGATTTTTAGAGGTGTTTATAGTAACGTAGAGGTCTGATTTTTAAAGTTTTCTTAACTGTCTTCAAGAGAAGAGCTGTAGGAACTTTTCAGCTCCTTTAGGACGGCACTATTGGAGGAGGTAGTGACAATTGCTGTTTTTCTGGGAAGAGCTAACTCGGCCCCAGGTATAGGATAGTAATATTTTTGTATTTTGGCCTCCTGAAAAACCAGAGGATCAGCTGATTACTTTGAGGTTTAGTCAGCTGTGGTGTACTGGGTTTGCAAGGCAAGGCTTTGGGAGCTGTGGGGAAGCTTTTGTGAGGTGATGCCAGAAGCTTCTCCCATGTCTGATGAGAGCTGGTGCCAGCCAAGATAGGCCTGCCTCTGGCTAGAGGCTGAGCCCATCTGTGATGGTAGTGCCTCTGGGACAGTGGGAAATGGGGGAGAAAAACCTGCACAAGAGAGGCAGCAGTTCAAGGAGAGCAGTGAGAGTGCGAGAGAAGTAGCTCTGCAGACAGGAGGGTCCATGCAGGAGGAGAGGAGCTGCTCCAGGTGCCAGAGCAGGCCATGGTACAGCCCATGGTGAGGCAGCTGTGCCCTTGCAGCCCATGGAAGTCCATGGTGCAGCAGAGATCCCCCTGTGCAGGAATCCAGGTTGGAGCAGGTGGATTCCTGGAGGAGGCTATGATCCTCTGGGAAGTCCATGCTTAAACAGGCTGCTGACAGAACCTGTGGCCCTGGGCACAGTAGCCCACACAGAAGCAGGTTTGCTGTCAGGATTCTGACCGTGTGGGGTCACACTGGAGGAGACTGTTCCTGAAGCACTGCACCCTGTGGAAAAAGACCTGTTCTGCAGCAGTTCACGAAGAACTGCAGCCCGTGGGAAGGACTCATATTGGAGAAGCTCATGGAGGACTGTCATCCATGGGAGAGACTCATGTCTCTGCTTGTCCTTTTCTTGACCCTGTGAGTCTTTTGTTGTGTTTCATCTCCCCTGCCGATGGAGAGGACAGATAGAGTGGCTTGGGTAGGCACCTAGCATCCAGCCAGGTTCATCCCACCACGTGTAGGCAGATAGAAAGGCTATATCCAAGCATGTGCTGAGGAATTGGAACCTGTTTTTCCGCATGGAATTTTCAAGTAAATTGAATGACATGCAGAGTTTCTCACAGATCTCTTTAACTTCCTTATTTATTAAAATTACAATCTTTTTTTTTTTTTTCAATTAATCTTTTGTCCAAATTTTTGGGATGCAAGCACTAAGAATTATTAGGAAATGTCTGGGAAAAGGCATAGTTTAAAAACAAATGGTGTGCATGAATCTTCTGGAGAGAGAACTGTAATTCCTCTTCTGGTCAGCAGCTGCTTTAATTTTTGAACCATGGAAAGCTAGCAGCCTTTAAATGGTGCAAACCCCCTGAGTTGTCTCTGTGATCTGTTCTGTAGGGTTTCTCCAAAGACTCTGGTAACATTCTGCACTAACGACATGCTCCTTCGCACACTGATGGCAGGAGACAGCGCCCTGTCCACTGTGACCCATGTTATTGTGGTGAGCATCCTGTGGTCTTTCATGTGGAGTGGAGCAATATGGATTGCTTTGGAAAATGATGTCCTCATTTGTTTTATTTAAATTTGCTGAGACTTTTAGGTGTTTTTGTTTGGTAGAATCTGCTTCGTCTTTAAAGACTTCCTGAGTCCTTAGAGCAGCATGCGTGTTTTGTGGATTTTAGTGCTTTTCTGTGTGTTTGTGTTATTTTCTGTAAAACTATCTTATTTGTTTTCATAATTAGTTATATAATTAGCCATCAGTTATATAGTTGGCCAATTAGTTCATAATTAGCCAATAATTACTTGTGGAATCATGAGTTTAGGAGGACAGAAGAGTAAATGTTTCTGAACTTCCCCTGTCAGCAGAAAAGCCTTTGAGAGGCTTACATTGTTGTGGTTCAATGTGATCATGTCCAAATTTCTGTTATCATATATTTGTTTTAGCAGTACCAGGTTTTCAGTCTATTTGTTTGCCCAGTGTTTTCAAGATAATGTGCAGTCTAATTGCTAGCAAATTATTCAGGTATGTTCATTTATGATTATATTAATATTCCTGTTGTGGAATTTACTAAGTAATGGGAACTAGAATGTTTATGGCGAGATTTAAGTATTGAAGATTAAAAGAAATCATGGTAAGTTTAGTTTCCTACCTGTTTATCAAAGTTAAAAAAGCATGAAAATGATCTATACATTCTTGATGTGAGCCTACAAACTTTGTACTTGAATTATTGTTTCTTTTATTCATAGTACAAAACTGTCGTGGTTTCACATTCACCAAATTTTAATTATCAACTGGGAGATAGGACTTTGGGAGAAAAGGGCAAAACAGGCACAGCTTAAAAGTAAAAACAGATAGATCTTATTAATAAACACTAAAGAAAAAAAGGGAAAAAAAAGAGACATTCTGAGCCATTCAAACACCTTCCCCCTCCCCCTAGCTGTTCACTTTCCCACTCAACACAGAGAGAAAACTATGAGTTTCAGTCAGTTGCCACCATTTAAACACGATCCTACATCACCTTGGGAGAGGAGCCTCTCTAGAGTTATGGAGAACACGCCACGAGAAAAAAGTCTGGTGGCTTTCACAGATCTGCAACCGCCCGGAATTTTTGCAGATTCTGTGCAGTCTCACCCATATAACAGTTTTCCATGCTGTTCATGGGCTTCCACATGTTTAGGGTATTGTTTTAAGAATGCTTTTCTAGTACAAAACAAGGATTCTCTTCCATCTCTAAATTCACTTCTATTTCAAAAGAAATAGAGACCTCCTTGTTCTTTCCCAGGAGCCAGGGCCATATTCTATTCAAAATTCTCAGTTAAAACCCATGTATATCAATACACACAACCCTTTGACTAGAACTTTCATTCCCCCAAGCAGCATTAGGATATTACAAAAACAGTCCATTTCCCCATAATTCACATCCAGAGAAGTCCGGTCAGAAATGTCCACTTCCTCCATCCCGTCTTCCAGTAGTCTTTCTTAGTTCTTTCACTGACTTTGTCTCAATGCTGTCTCTCTACATTCTAAATCACTCTGTCTTCCACGGAGGAGGGAAAAGGATTAAAGTCTTTGCCCAGAGTTTTTTTCTCTCAGCGGATTCTTGGAGCTTCAAGGCCACAGGTGATGGTGAGGGGAGGAAGGGGGTGAGAGAGAGAGAGAGAGAGAGGCATGCTCAGGAGCGCTGATGGATGAAACCTTTTCCACCCCTGGTCAGATCTAAAGTGACTCAAACTTGGATCAGCTTCCTGGAGCTCCAGAGAAAAGTCCTTAAAAGTCTCTCCTCCTTTGGACCAATGGCTCTGGCAATCAAGGCCCAGAGCATGGCCACCGTGGTCCTGGCGCAGGGCCAGACTGCTGGTCTGCAGTCTTCCTCCTCCTCTCCCCATCGGAGAAGCCGGGGGGGGACAGAGGGGACACAGTCAGCCTCACTCACTGTCCCACAGGTGGGCCCCCGCCTTGAGGCCCGGCAGGCCTGGCCCTGGGGGGCCCAGCCCGAATCCTGACTCATGAGATGGTGTTACCTTTCTGGTGGCCGGAAAAGGAAAGGGAAAAGTCACCAGAACCTGTGATTCAAGGCTGTGTTTCTAGAGACATAGAAACACTCCCATTTGTCAGCCAAGCTGTCAATCACAATCCATGCTAGAACTTCCTTATGGAAAAAAAAACTTTTCACATTCATGCTAAACCACCACATCTTTTACAAAACAAAAGAGAAGAATGACAAAAATGATTAATCAGTTATGTGTCTTAATCTATAGGCTTTGCATATGACTTGTCTAAGCAATGTATTTTTTTTCTGATTATGTGGTGTCATACATTTCTTCAAATGCTTATCAGTGGTGAAGCGAGAATTTATTAAAATAAGATTTGTAGGTTTTGTGGTTTGTGGCCTTTTCTTGAAATTGGGCTTTAAATACAAAATTAGAGAGGTTTCAGATACTCAGTTTGGCCTCTAAAGTTAAGGTACGTACAGCTTCAGCGTTGCAGTGCACTTGGCTTTGATAAAAAACTTTTTGAAGTATGTTTTGGTTTATGGATAGTTCTTAAAAAATCCCTATTATTTAAACTTAAACGTTTTAAGGCCTCTGTAATGTGCCACTAAATCGTGTATTTTATTTTTTTAAAAAGGTTTGTATTTGTCAGAAGTTGTGATTTTGAATCTGTGATGTTTATCTTTTTTTTTTCCGTTTTGTTACAGGATGAAGTACATGAGAGGGATAAGTTCAGCGACTTTTTGCTAATAAAACTGAGAGATGTGCTACAAAACCAGAATAATTTGAAACTAGTTATTTCTAGTGCTGCTCTAGATGCAAATCTCTTTATTAGGTATTTTGGAAGCTGCCCAGTAATACATAGTAGGTATTTATTTATCTTAACTCTTAAATCTGAGTATACCTGTCCTGAGACTCACAGATCTTACTAAACTGTAGCAAACTATTCTGAGTAAAGGCACATGATTAATACATTGAGAGTTACAGGAATCTGTTCTTTGTGTATTCAGGTTTGTTATTCTTTAACTATTTGCACCTACATCAGAGCGAAATATTTTAATCTGTAAATGCAGGTATGTCCTGCCTCCCTCCAGTATTAATTCAAGAAGTAGGAAAAGGTTATTGAAAGGGCTTTGTACTCATACAGGACTTAAGAGCTACATGAGTGTGATATATATTAATACATTCCAGTAGATTCTAATTCTTTAGGCCTCATAAAGATTGATACTGGTTACTGGATAAAACACAGATAACTGTACCTATTCAGTTCAGAAATACAGATCTAGGCAGATTTGGTTTCATGCTTGAATCACATGATTCTTTGATTTAAATGAAATTAGTAGTCGTTTGTCTAGGTAAGTATTCAAAAAAAGCATCCAGTTTCTCTTAGTTTCTGGTCAGACTCAAGTTACCTGCCGTTAAATTACATTGTGGTGCAAAGAAAGGTTACCATTACTGCTGTTTTAACTTCATCTGACCGATCTTTAATAGAGGCAAAATATAGATGTGTGGGAGATGAGGGGATTTTGTGGGTTTGATTTTTTTTCCACCACCCTCCTGGCTTGGTTTTTCTGCATGGGCGAACTCTTCTGACACCTTGCAATCCTCTTACTTTTTCAACAATGTCCAAATTTAATGTGGTTTGAAAAGTGGTTTTTATGATAAATGCTTTATGTGACAATCAGGTAGACTCTCTGCATGTCAGCTTTTTTTAAAAAAAATCTCAGCAGTTTTAGGAAATGTGTGGGATTGCTTACTGGTTTATTTCAGCAAATGTTTGTGAGAAGGAATCATCTTTTCCCTTTTTTTGCAGATAGAAGTGCTTATTTCTAGTTCCCAATTTTGAATTTCTGCTTAGTAAAATAAGGCTTGCAAATTGTTGGAGACAGGAAATTACACGTTATTTCATGTTCTCTGAATTTTTTTTTGCAAGGGAGTTGCAAGGAAGTTGTGATTGTTTTGTGGCTTTCCAGTTTATCTTTTTTCAGTTTCCTGTTCTTTTAGATCGGTGTATTTGTGTTGGAAATTCTGATGACAATCTCTCCTGTTTACCACAGTGTTTATGCTGGTTATGTAACAAGCCAATAGTACTTGAAAAGGTGGTTGGTGGTTGTTGTTGTTTTTGAGAATTTAAGAATTAAAAGAAGCTACTTTGTCTGTTACAGTAATGGAAAAGGTTTGATTCTCCTTCAGCAATCAATGCATTAACTGACAAAATTCTGGGCACAGAAACCAATATTTTGTAGCTGTATATTTCTGTAGAACACAGAGTTTGTGGTCAGTGTTGGAATACTTCGGTTATGACCGCTTCTAAAAGTGTGTGAATTGTGGATTTTTTTTCTGAAGGAAAATCCTGAGTGGTCTAAAGTCAGCTTTTAAGGGATAAGAAATCAAAATGCAGAGATTTTAATTCATCATGCAAAAAGCATCCTTTCATGTCCACAGATAAGGTCTAGAAAAGAATAATTTTGAAAAAGAAGTCAGGATAATTTATTAGAAAGTAAAGACCACTGGGATGTCTCATCTGTCAAGAGGTATTCAGTAAAGAAAGCTTTGTGGAGTTAGTTGAGGACATGGAGATAAATCTATCTCCTCACATACTTCTCGTGAAAAGAAAGTAGTTTAATACAAAGATGTAGCATCTCCTTGTGGAACCTTGCACAAAGCTGTATTAATTACTTATTAATTAATTACATTTTTATTCCCAGTGGCAGGCTTACATGATGAGCTTTTGTTTGTAACCCTAAACAAAAAAGGCTGTTTTCTCATTTTAAAAAATTTGTAGTTAATAACTGTCAATCTTAGGAACATCACTTGCTATAACACCTGATACAATTGAAGAAGTTGATGAGAAACAAGGTGGCATTTTACTTTGAAATGTTTTGGTTTGTATGATTTTGAGACAAATAAATCCAGCAGTGTTTGTTTTTTTTTTTAAATAAATGCTGTAAGTGAAGCCAGTGAATATCTAATCTTTTATGGATTTTTTATATTTTTAGTCCAAGGAAGACTTTTTGAAGTTAAAGAGATGTTTCTGGAGGACATTTTACGAAGCACTGGGTATACAAACAAAGAGATGGTTAAGTACAAAAAAGAGAAGCAGCAAGGTTGGTGGACTTCTTAATTGTAAGGTTGGCTATGAGAATCATTGATTGATTGGACAAACAATTAGCAGGGTTATTTTCTGTTAAAATTCCAATGTCAGGAGATTAAATGAGATGTAGCTTGATGATAGCAAGTATCTTTAAGCTCTCGGTATTTACATTATTGAAATAGTTTATGCAATTAAGGAAAAAAATAATTTTGTTTCAATGGTTACATTCTTTTTGCTTCTAGTTGATAATTGTCATATCTTTTCCTAATTATTGTGGTGTAGAGTTATATATAATTGGGGGCTCTGCCCACATGAACACTAAAACAGCATACAATGCTCTGTACCTTTGGATGCAAATTAAAGCCTGCAGGATTTTGTACATCTTGCACAAAGTGTACAAGTTGTTCCCTTTAGCAACATTTTTCACTGTGTTCTTCAGGCATAGATGTATTTTTTATAAGCATTAACACTCTTGAGCTAAACATAATTTGTTTTCGTTTAATTTAGTAGATACTACTTCAGAAGTTTTCCTGGCATCTGACAGTAATGATCCTGGTGATTACTGAAAGAAAAATTTAAAAAAATGTAAACCCTAAATCTATAACGTAAAATCCTAACTGGATATTTATCAAAGTGCTCAGCTCTGATCACTGGAGACAGAAAAGTTTAGTTAAGACACTAGCGTTCTCTACTTTTTCTTCCGCTTGTGTACAAAACCAAGTTATTACATGCAGAGACTGTATCACTTCTCTTCAGCTTTCCACTTGTGGAGAAAGATCTGGGCTGAGGTGGAAAGTAATTACTTAAGAAGCTCCCTTAAATGCAGTAGTTTGGAAAAATGGAGGCTTCAGGGATTGAACACCAAAATGGTGGGTTTTGCCTTCTTATAGTCTTTGTGTGCAGTGGTGCACTTTGGGTACTTCTAAGCATGTCATTTATGTTGGACTGGTAGTAGCATTCTAGATTAAATGAGGTTGAATCGGTAAAACTTTGACCTGGTATAACTGTTTCTTTAGTAGAAAACAATAGATAATAAAGATGACTCTAAAACATTCTTGGGGAATACTTTGCACTCTAGAAGAGAAACAGAAGAACACTCTTGCTGAGTGGTGTTCAGTTCAAGAAAACACTAACAAACTGGCATCTCGGAGACAAAAATCAGTTCCAAGGCCAAATGAAGAATACAAATGTTTGGATGATGCTGGTGACACAGTATTTATTCAACTGGTAAGTTTTTTCTTTTGTTGGAAGAGATCTTTATATTTGTGTTGTATTACTAGCCATTTAAAATCTGTTTTCTGAAGATAGTGCTGTAGAGTCTCTCAGGATAATAACGTATTTTAAAGATTACTTTATTAGGATGAACTGGAGTGTGCCCTTCAGTTATGGTGGTTGTACACACTCAGATCAAATGGCTCAACTGTCATAGTGTGAGTACTTGCATATGACACAATCAATGAATTAACTGATACCTGACTGTGGGATTTCTGAATTGCTGCTGGGAAAACTAACCATTCAAATTCTTTGTGTGTAATGAGAATAAAGACAATTCTTGCAAGTGATTAATTTTTCAGTATTGTTTTTTGTCTTCAGACTGAAAAAGATGTGAATTGCCTTGAACCGTGGATAGTAAAAGAAATGGATTCCTGTCTTTCTGACATCTGGTTGCATAAAGATATTGATTCCTTTGCTCAGGTGTTCCATCTTATTTTAACTGAAAATGTCAGTGGTAAGTTTCTTGTGTTATTACATAAGAAAAAGGCAACCTCAAATGTACTTAAATTTCTGTGGCTACTTTTATCTCCAGGTTCAAATGTTCACGAGGTTCACGTTTGCATTCCGATGCCTACTGAAAAAATGGATAGGGCTAGCAGAATTAACAATTTGTTTTGTTAGTTGCTGTTTTGGGGTACTTAGAGAAGGGTGTTTCTAAAACAGTGTGGAATTCGCATGAACTGACTGCAGAGATAAAGTGAAGAAGCAAATTATCTTTGGGCTGGAATTTGAAAGCAATATTTGTACTATATTTAGATGGAGAAACAACGTTTCTGTTTGGTTTACTGGTTTGGGGTTTTTTTTGCTTCTCAGTTGATTATAGGCACAGTGAAACCGGTGCGACTGCTCTGATGGTTTCTTCAGGGAGAGGCTTTTTGAGTCAAGTAGAACAGCTGATCAGTATGGGAGCAAATATCCACTGCAAGTCATCCAATGGCTGGTAAAAACAGAGAAACCACAAGATTGATTTATTTGTCAATAAATTTATTTCTATCTCTCTTACGAGAAAGAAAATTCTATAACACCTAAATTAATTTGTTAACTTACCACTCTGCTGTAAGAACTATAGATTTTGACGGCCTAAACAGTTTCTACCTCCTGTTAATCACATTGATTTCTGTAAATTCCAAATTGAGTTCGTAATGACATGGTCTTGATTATGGGCCATAAACTTGGTTTCAATAGTTCTTATTTAAGACACTGTTTAGCAGAAAAAATGTTATCTACTGAATTGGACCAAAATGTTTGACAATTCTTATTTTCTTGGAGTTACCTACATTAGAAGGTCTTTGTGTTACGTTTCTAAATATGCTGTATCATGTAAAAATGTTTGTGAATCTATAAAAACTCAAGTTTTGCAGTTATGAAGTGTATCTTCATATAAACAGGGAAGTACAGTAAATAATTGTAGTATGGAAGGATAAGAACTGGGATTCCAAGGGTCTGATACTTGGTACTAACACTTGAAAAACTTGGGAAGGAATGCAGTTTAAAGATAAAACAGTGAACTGCATTGTGAGGAGGACAACTTCTGAAAGACATGGATTAGCCCAAAGTTTTCCCATATTTTGATGAAAAATGCCTGGGGTGTGACTTCTGGGGAATGACTTAAAGGGTACTGCAAATGGGCAGGCCTGATCTCTGCACATTCGTGTGGGCTTTTTAAAGGAATAGAGCATTCTTCCTTCTCATTTCCTTGTGCATGTTTGCAGGCACTCCTGTGTAAAACTAACACTCTTTTGTGGTAAAGAACTGCAGTTATCTAAAAATCAGATAGCTGTTAACACCTATTCAAGCACTTTCAAATGGGAGGTTGCAGATCCAGCAATAACAGTACTGATAACAATACGGGAATGGATACAAAAGTCTGGTGTCAACTGTCTCCTCCCTGATGTGCTATTCACATTTGTCTTTTGAAGTGAAAAACTTACTAAAAATACTTATGCAACTCTTTCAGGATGGCTGTGGACTGGGCTAGGCGCTTTGGACAGACAGAGGTTGTTGATCTATTGGAATCCTACAGGTAAGCTGTAAGTGCTTTGCAGAAAGAATTGCATAGCGTGGTGAAGGGAGATTTGAGGTTTGTGTTCTTTTAATTTAATCAGAAGAGGTTTTGTTTAATCAGAGCAGGTTTTAGCTTTTAATGCTGTAAAATCTGGACTAAATAGCCATATCTTTTTTTGAGAATAGGAATAGTTCAAAAACAAAAAACAAAGTTTGTACTCAGTATCATATGTTTGCACAACTTGCTCATTCTATACTACATACCATTTTATTTTCACATGCTTACTTTGGAAACAAATCTGTTGTGTGTTTTGATCTGTATATTGTTTATACACAATAGACATATTAAAGAAACTTCATAGAAGTAATGTTACACTAGGCCGTTCAAGAATGATTTTTTTGATGAACTTACAGTTATCATAGTTGAGGTAGTGTTTTGTAAAGATTATATTTATTATAATTTCTCTTAGTATAGCTTCTACTAGTAGGCAATTTTTGGAGAACACATAGCTTTTAAATATTTTTCCCTGAACAGGTAAATGAGAAGTGTCTTTATACTTTCATTTGCTTATGTGGTTGTGTTTCAATGAAGTTTAAGAAAACTTAACACTAAAAAAATGAAGTGGCATGCTTTGTTGGTTAACATTTAAATCAGTGAACAGTAATAGTATAGTGATTCTCTTCTGCTTCACTTAAAAATTAGAATTCAAGTCATGTTGGTCAAGTCATAGTCACGTTGGTCTTGATCAAAGTTTGAGTTGATGGCTGAATGCAAACCCAAAGGGGGCAGCCTTGACTCTGGTCTGTGCATTTTTCTATTACAGTGCTTCATTTGGATTTGGAAATCTGGATGAAAGTTCTCTGGTCCAGAAAAGTGGCAGTGACCTTAGTGCAGAGGACAGAGAACTACTGACAGCTTATCATCACAGTTTTGATGATGAAAAAGTGGATCTGGATCTGATAATGCACTTACTTCACAGCATCTGTCATAGTTGTGATGCAGGTAGGTAAATACCCACATTCCCAGTGAATTGTTGTGGATTTGGCTGATGAATCATGCTCTTTTTTTCAGAAATCCTCAAAAGTTAAAACTTTACGAGTGGTAGCTAACATGGCACTGACCTGTATTTGACTTTTCTCTGTTTAACTTTGCAAACCCACTTCCTTTTTTAGGAGCAATTTTAATATTTCTTCCTGGATATGATGAGATAGTGAGCCTGAGGGACCGCATTCTTTTTGATGACAAGAGATTTGCTGATAATGCTCACAGGTAAATCCTTTAGTTTCTGTGGCTTTTCACTGCTTCTTTTAAGGATCCTTAAAGTGTGCTTTTTGTCTTGCATTAGATACCAAGTTTTCATGCTTCATTCGAGTGTGCAGACTTTGGATCAGAAGAAAGTGCTTGAAACTCCACCTTCTGGCATCCGCAAAATTGCAAGTATCAGAGGACTTTGTCAGATGCTGCAATGATCTATTTTGCCTTTGCTTTTACAGTTCCTATAGTTTTCTGGTTTTGGTTTTTTTTCTTTGCAGATTCTTTCTACTAGTATTGCAGAAACCAGTATAACAGTCAGTGATGTTGTGTTTGTCATTGACTCAGGCAAGCTGAAAGAGGTATGACTGCCTTAAATTTTTCTAGTGTGATTCTAAAACATACAGTTCATAAATTTTGGAGAACTTTTTTTTGCTTTACAGTAGGCTGAGAGCTAGTGCCTGTCAGGCAACAGACCTCACTGGAAAGTTTCAGCATCCATTTGTTTTAGGACAAATACTCTAAATAGCTAGCTGTCTGAAATCTTCTTCTTTTGCAATTTAGTATTTCTGTTGGATTTTTAAAACAAGTCCTCGGTTTACACTACCACCTTCCTGAGACTTAGAGAACACTGGGAGTTCCTTTTGTCCTACTAATGTATCAAGTCCATAAATAATCCATTAAGGTTTTAAGCACTTTTTCTGGTGTGTTGAGTGCCCATTCCCAAATTATTTGTTCAAGAAAAATGAGATAACATAATGAGACAATTTAAGACCTGGTGCATGGCTTGGAAAATGAAATTGGATTTCATGGGCAATAGGGATGCCAAATTTCTAAAGTTCTCATCAAACAACCTTTTTTTGTAATTTTACATCAATCTAAGCAAATCGATGGCTTAAGTCAGTCATTTCCAAGTGAGATAAAAAGGAGGGCTTTATTCAGTATAATAATATATTCTTCCTTGTTTTCTGATATCTCAGAACACAGATCTGACATATCTTTTATTGACTTGAAATTACCTATAGACTAGAAAAAGTTCAGTTTTGAAAACTGTGTAACATAAGGATACTGCAAAGGAGATAGCATAATAAATTCATTTGAAACTGAGAAGATACCATTGTGCTTCTGTTGGTAATCTAAATAACTAGTAACTTCTATTTCATGTACCCTATTCAGTCTTAGGTTTTTGTTCCTTTCTTGTTTTTATAGAAGTCTTTTGATGCACTGAGTCGTGTTACAATGCTAAAAATGGGGTGGATTTCAAAAGCCAGTGCTATCCAGAGAAAAGGCAGGTAATAAATGCCTCATACTGGTTTTCATTTTTCAGATGTCCACCGTCCTGTATGTTAAGAATAAAGCACCCAACATAATAACTGTTTGTAGCCTAGTCCACTGTCATGTTAGACAATGGGCAACACTTTCTCTGCAGACAAGTAGGGGTCAATATGTATTTCCTTGGAATCGTTTCCCAAGTTGTAGAAAAGTGATGCTCAGGCATTTCCCAAAGGTCTTGGTTGTTTTCCCTGCATTAATTTGTTCTCCTTCCTCCTTCTCCCATGTAGCACCAGCAGTC
This sequence comes from Sylvia borin, assembly GCA_014839755.1. NCBI lineage: Eukaryota > Metazoa > Chordata > Aves > Passeriformes > Sylviidae > Sylvia > Sylvia borin. The sequence continues at coordinate 4,278,789 of CM025993.1, read as the reverse complement.
ACAGTGTCCAGTGGGGTGTTTACACACCCTGTCTGTGGGCAGAGGACTGCCTATTTCACTTTCTCCAAACTATCCATGACTTAACAGGCCATGATCATATTCTTCCCAATACTGTGACTGAGGGCTCAGAAGTTTATGTAGCAGCAAGTGCCTGTTTAATCAACAATATTGGCATTAAGCTACAGGTATTTGTGCATGAATGTGAGAATTTGCTGTCTCTGTCCATTCACTCACAAGTTATTTAATCTTTATTCTACCTTTTACTCCAAAGGTCTCTTCTGTTTGGGGGATGTGAGGGGAAGAAAATAAGTTTGCAACTTGGATTCCTTACAACAAAGGATGATTGAGATTTGGACTGGTCTTAGGTTAGCAAAACACAGACAACCACTTTACTTACATAAGCTTTGTTTTTCTTTCTCCAGATTTCTTAGTGTTGGGTCAAAAGTACAGTAAAAAAATTGCCACACTCTCAAAAATATTCCATGATTGGAAAACTCTAACTTTGTGTGTGTTTTACACTTAACAACACTTTTGTTCATAGTACTGCTTCTACTTTTCCATTCTAAGTTTGTGTGTCTGTTTGTTGGCTTTTGGTTTTCTCTTTAAAAAGAAATCCTAATTTTCATAACTTTCATGTTTTATTTTCAAGGGCTGGGCGCTGTCAGGCTGGAGTCTGTTTTCATCTCTTTAGCAGGCTCCGGTTTCAGAATATGTTGGAATTTCAATCTCCAGAACTTCTAAGAATGCCACTTCAGGTGCATGTTTAATTAGAAATTAGAACTTCAAAAAATGTAATGTCATCAAACCATACTATTAATTGCAACAAATCCTGTGTTTGGGGGTTGTTTCCAAATCTTGGTAATCTTTTTTGTTCTGCCTTTTAACTTGCAGGAGATCTGTTTGTACACAAAACTTCTGGCTCCAGTTAATTGTCCGATTGTAGACTTTCTTACAAAAGCTCCTGATCCTCCATCTGCTGTAACTGTGAGAAATGCTGTGCATATGCTTAAGGTCAGGAAAAGAATAGGTTTAGATGGGAATTGTATTTGATTCCAAATTTGTGGTGTAGCAGTCTATCTCACTGACTTCAGTTTGTACTGAAGCTGTTTTTAATTACATCAGGATGTTTTGAATTTTTGTTTATTGTCTGTTGCCACAGCAGGGCTCGCGTTAGGGATTGAAATGAGCCGAGACACACACTCTGGTTTATCAATGTGAAAAGAGTCCCGGTTAATTCTTTTTCACAACTCAGCCATCCTGATTCCACAACTACTCACTGACTCAGACTACAGCAAACTCCCACTGTAGGCTTTCCTTGCAGACACTGACTACAGGCTTTTTTCCTGCTAGGCTCTGACTGCAGGCTCCAGCAGCAGGCTCTAACTGCAGACCCAGACCTACCTCACAGCAGATCCTTTACAGCAGCAACTCTCTATCCCATCTTGCCCATCTCTCCAGTCCTTCTGTTCCGTCCTTCAGTTCCTCCTTCCTCAGGATCCTTCCCACCAGCCCACCCTTTTATCACTCTCATCCTTACTGTATACAGCTGTGGATAAAGCTGTGACTAGATATAGCTGTGACTCATCAGGGGCAAGGCCTGTAATCCCTTCTCCTGCAGTCTGTTTTCATTTCGTGTGTGGGGATGTGTTTTTCCATGTCAAGGGAAGAGAGTTCTTCAAAGTCTCTGTTCATAGTTCGACTTGCTTTTTAAGTGTTTGGGAACAAGTGTAGTTAATGTCCAGAATTCACATTCTTTCTGCTTTCACTGTAAATTGATTTTGTCTACTGTCCCCGTCCCCGTCTCCTTTGTTTGTTTGTTTGTTTATAAACAGACCATAGATGCCATGGACCCTTGGGAAGATCTCACTGAGCTTGGTTATCGCCTCACGGAATTACCTGTAGAGCCACACCTTGGTAAAATGGTGTTGTATGCTGTAGTTCTGAAGTGCCTGGATCCTGTTCTGACCATTGCCTGTGCTCTTGCTTACCAAGACCCTTTTGTGCTGCCCACGCTGGCCTCGCAAAAGCGTGCGGCCATGCTGTGCAGGAGGCGTTTTGCTGCAGGGACGTTCAGTGACCACATGGCCCTGCTCAGGGCTTTCCAGGTAGTATTTAATTTCATTTCAGAGAGTCCTAATCACAGTAGATCACCCGATCAAGGCAAATAACGCACCAGTCTACTTGGATGTAGAGTGGTGGACTGTGATTAAGTCCTTGGAGAACACTTTATTTTAGTCTAGTAGCTTTCCTGTGTATTTGAGTCATAAATTTGTAAGGGAACACTTTTTGTGGTATGTTCTGTTGATATTTTCAAATTTTACAAAATTCTTAATGTTCCAACAATGTGCCTCTTTACATCCTACTACATTATGAACTTAAAATCATTATCTTAATGTAATGATATTTATTAAATTAATCATTTTAACTTGACATAATCATCATTGTTGTGAACGGGTAAAAAAAATCTAATTCTTGAACAGAAGAAAGAATCTATTTTGATACATTTACTTTCAGAGTGGGTTTGCATTCATTTTATTGACATAAATGTGATTTTTTTAAAGAATGCAATTTTCAGTTTTAGCTTATCAAATTAATAAGCAAATGTAAAAACATTTTCAGGCATGGCAGAAGGCACGCAGCGATGGCTGGGAGAGAGCCTTCTGTGAAAAGAACTTCCTTTCCCAAGCCACAATGGAAATCATTGTAGGAATGAGAACACAGTTGCTTGGCCAGCTTAGAGCATCGGGTAAAGAACTTGGAAAAAAATTTAGCCTTGTTTTAAAGCTAAGCATATAGAAATTGTAATAAAAATCACGTTCACTGGTGGAATTTTCTTTACTTAATTTTGAAACACACTTACACGTACACATTCATGCAGAGTGTGGTGTAGATGAGGAAGTGCGGCTGATCTAACTGAAAGTACCCTCATCTCCACATGCCACTGCATTTCACTGTTGAGATGAATTTCTTTGGATTTTTATGTTTTAGTAAATTATTTCCATAGGAAATATCTTTGTATTGTAGAAAATAATTGTATTCTGTGTTAGTATGAAACCCTCATTTCAGTGTAATGGTTTCTTCTTGATGCTGTTATGGTTGGCAGTAGTAAAAAATGCAACAAATAAGTAGTTTATTTCACCTTTATTTTCAAATTCCTTTTTAGAATCAAACACAAGCTAACATGGCACCATTTTGTCCTGTCAGGTTTTGTGAGAGCCAGAGGAGGAGCTGATATTAGAGATGTTAATACTAACTCTGAGAACTGGGCTGTAATTAAAGCTGCCTTAGTGGCTGGGATGTATCCCAATCTTGTGCATGTAGACAGAGAAAGACTGGTGTTGACTGAACCAAAGGAGAAGAAAGTGCTATTTCATCCTACCTCTGTTCTTGGCCAGTCTCAGTATAAAAAGGTAAAATCACTATAAATTTATAGTTCACAAAAAAGAACACTAAAATCTATCACATGTTTTAGAAATAAATGTCTTTTCCTAGTTGTCAGTACTTTAAAAGCAGCATGGCTATTTAACACTACAGCTTTAGAAAATACTTTTCTAACCAGCTGATAGAATTGAGTTGGTTCATTTTTCCATTGTTTCAACTAGTCCTTTCTCTACATGGAACAAGGCAAAATGGCAAAAAAAATGCCCCTAGTTACAAAACTGTTTTAAAGATGTAATGATCCCTACTCTTAAAAACAAGAAGAAAAAAATTGCTACTCTGAAATTTTTTAAACATTTCTTTTTAAAGCAAAATATTTTGTTTTACCGTGATAGGATATTTTGTGAATCTGATTGAATTGTCTCATGCTTTTTTATTTGCATGTATATTTTTATATACAGGTATGTAATTATACCTGCATTTATTTCTCAAAATATAGAATCATAGAATGGTTTGGGTTGGAAGGGACCTTAAAGCTTATCTCATCCCAACCCCCTGCCATGGGCAGGGACACCGTTCACTAGTCCAGTTTGCTCAGAGCTCCACCCAGCCTGGCCTTGAACACTGCCAGGTTGAGGCATCCACAGTGTCTCTGGATAAAATAAAGTTAACGTTAATTATAGGTAGAGGGTATAATAGCCTAGTCTAACCTGCTCGCGCACAGATTGCCCCAGCAAATGGACAAGCCGCAGCCATCCAAGCTCTCCCGACAGACTGGCTTATATATGATGAAATGACAAGAGCTCACAAGACAGCAAACATCAGGTGCTGCTCTGTTGTGACACCTGTCACCGTGTCCCTCTTCTGTGGACCAGCCAAACTGCCAAGTAATGCCTTGCAGGCATCTTCATCCTTTCAAGGTACACTGAGTTGGCATTTGGAATGTTTCCATTGGTACTAGTGTGTGATGTGAAAAGCTTCTTTATCAGTAATTCAGTAAATACATATGTTGGCTGTTTCTGAAAACAACAGCGTTGTATTTCCTGTAGTTATTCAGGAATAGTTTGTAGGTTCTGTAACAAATCTCTGTTTTGGGACTCCTTTACACATTCATGCCCATAAATCACGGACATGTCCAGTTCTGTGGTCTCAGAAATACAGTATAGTTTGTAAGGGAAGAATGCAGCCACAATGTCTAATGATAATACTGATACTGAGAACTGTGGTATGTATGTTCTTTTTCTACAGACTACTTTATTTGATATTTTGAACCAGGTTATTCAAACTGAATAATTTAGAAACAATATGGTGTCCTGGGTTGACTATGATACCTCTGTATCCCCAGTTGTCTGTTCTGTGTGTGCTGTAGGTTGTGTTCTGTACCTTTAAGAGTGGTTCTGAGAGAGAGCAGGGAAGAAGACGTGCGCAGTTTGTTTTTGAAAAGTGTTCACTCCTCCACATTCCCTTTTTCTGTTTTTTTTCCTTCTTCCTCGGGACGGTGTGTTTGTCGGATACTCAGACAGCGACTGGAAGAGGTTTTTTTTTTCCTTTTAGTTAGTTTAGCTAGCTGAGGCAAAGAAGCTTCCTGGACTGTTTTTCTCTCTTTTTCTTGGGACTGTTTAAGTCTGCTCTGGACTGAAAACTCAGAGGACTGAGATCCAGCATCCGTGGCCCACTGGGGCCTGGACCTTGGCATTTTCCAGCACCAAAAAGACTAAAACTAACTTCTGGCGAAAACGTCCTCAGTTTGCCATCTCTCTTTGGAGCAGCGAGAGGTTTTGTTGTTTAATTTTTTTTTTTCCACTTTCCTTCCTCATACTCGTGGACATTTTGTTTGTTAAATAAATAATTTTTTCCACTTTTCTCTAAAAAAATTCTTTTTTTCCCAGACCGGCTGGGGGTGGGACCGTTTGAGTTTGCTCCCCAGAGGAACCCCATTCAGCGTTTTCCGCCCAAATTTAACCTAAACCAAGACATATGGCAAACAAGTCATGTTGCTCCTAGCTAGACAATATATTTTCAGGATATGTTCTACTGATATTTTTAATGTCAATTAGCTGTACAATTAACTGTAAGTAATAGAGAATATATAGAAATTTACTTTTTTTTCTTATTTAAATTGCATCCTATTGGAATGGAAGCAAAAATAACTGCTGCTAGTTCTCATAGATTGAATCAAATTAAAAGTCCAATTTATTTCTGAAGCTTTCCTGTCTTGCTTTTAAACTGTTAACCTTAGAATAGTGTTCATGCTGATTGAATTTCCCTTTAGGAAAATAAGGATTCCTCATTAATTGCCATATGTATATATATATTTATTTTTTTCTTACTAGATCATTAAATCTGCAGTTTTACAGGAAATAGAGCCACATGTGGTTTTACAAACAGCTTTAGGAAAAGTTGCATAGTGGCTTGTGAATACTGGTGAAAGTACATGAGTGAGATCCCATCAATACAGGTTTTTTACATAGTAGGACCTTCAGCAGGTCTGGCTACTTGATTGCTGCTATGTGGAGCAAAGACTTTTCAGTGTATTTGCAGAAAAGAAGAAGTAGTTTTACAAATGTTTACATTTTAAAGTCAAACTTAGAAGGAAAATATTTATTGCTGGTAATACAGTAGTGTTCAGGTTTTTGTGTATAAGTAGAAATAATATAGAAATGCTAATGCACCTTTGTCTTTAACTCAGGGGGAGGAGTATCTAATGATAGCAGTGACAGTGAGATGGAGGACAAAACAACTGCTAATCTGGCACTGCTGAAGTTGGATGAATGGCTCCATCTCAAACTGGACCCTGAAGTAAGTAAGAAATCATTGCTGGGCTTGCTTCATGTAGAAAAATAGTAAAAAGATGTGACAAGGTTTTTGTAACATTTGAGTAGCCAAGAATTTTCCGTAAGAATGTCGTCGTCTGTTTGGGTCTCTCAAACTATGTACTCTGATTTAACCTTTATTTCATGAGCTCATCAGGAATTAAAGGGCTTCAATCCCCTTTGGCCCCGAGTTGTCTGTCAGGTGAATTCAGGTATTCAACATCCAAGTTGCAAAGTTTCATAACCTATCACCCATACCTTTCAATTCTTTTACCTATTAGCAAAAAGAAAAAAAAATTATTAGTCACCCAAGTCAACAGTGAGAGTGGTCATCTCTGTTCCTCCATCTTGGTGTGGGTGTCCTGTCTATGACATGAGGGAGCAGGAAAGCCTCAGCAGTCCAGATGCTGTTGGATCTGCTTCAAGAACTTTCTGGGCAGTATGATGTTTTACATATCTGAGCTTGGCAGTTTTGTCCCTTTCCACAAGTCAGCAGATTCTGAAGAGACTGCCAGACAAAAGATAACGGCTGCAGGAAACAGCATGCTGCAGGTGACAGTGGCTCCATAATGGCCCTTCTGCTCCTTCTGTCCTCCAGTCCTGCCTGCATGGTGCTCCATGAGGCCATAGGATGATCTGGGATAGCCAAAATCAGAACAGGAGCTGAGAGAACAGTCAAATCGGCATATTGTGGTTTTCTTTCTTTGAGAGGATAACGAAAATAGGATCAAAAAAGGAGCACTTGAAGCTGGAGTTGCTGTAAGAAAGTTCCTGTCAGATTTTGGAAGGATAAATAAAAACCTCTTTTAAACAGAAGTCTTTAGGTCATGGAGAAGCTGTGGCTGTGGTAGAAGGTAGTTTATGGGTCATGAAACACTTGACCTTACCAGCTCTAAGAATACTCTCTCTCCTAGATATGTCCAAAAGAGTGATTTTTTAAAATTTATTTTAATGGAACATTTCTGATAATATGGGAATTAGACTATAGTCTTCTGAATTTAGTCATCACATTTTGAGCAGAAGTCTGTGTAAGAAAAATGTCACTTGGAGCTCTTTTTCCCTGAGGTATGACGGAAGAGTGCATGAGTATAGACTGATTTTTGAGGAAGGGCATAAAGCATGAGAATATTGGGTTTTCTAGAAAGATAAAAAGGAAAAAAAAGTCTGTGGATGTACAATACAATGTTAAGTTTAGTACAGAGCTAAATGAAATATTTCAAAAATTTCCTCAACCCAAGGAAAAGAAAGTAAATTAACATCTTAGTTTGAATGTTAATTATGCCCCCTCCCCAGGACTTCAATCATTTTGGACTAAAAATGTTATATATTTATATAACGTTTTTATATATTAGAAATGGCCTGTTTCTATTAGAATGCCAGGTGCTGCCTGGCAGGAAAGAGATAGGGTTCTCTTACCCGTCTGATCTAATTTTCATCAGTCTTAAACAGAATTTGAATTCATTACAGGCTGCTGGTATGCTGTTGCAACTCAGGCAGAAGTGGCACAGTTTGTTCCTGCGTCGTATGCGAGCTCCTTTGAAACCGTGGTCTCAGGTTGATGAAACAACTGTAAGAGTAATTACAGCTGTTCTGAGTGCTGAAGAACAGTCTGCAGGTCTGCAGCAGCCTTCAGGAATTGGCCAGAGACCAAGACCTGTGACTTGTGAAGAACTTTCTTTGGCATCTGCATGGAAGTCAACCAACTTGAGTCGAAAAAGCTCAACAGAAACTGAATTGTCTGACTCCTCTAATGCTGAAAAGTAAGATGTTGAGGTCTTCTGCTCACTGTAGGTTGCAATTTATGTATACAAGCATCACTTAAATGTCTAGTAATTTAATTATTCCACCTCCTTATTACTAATAATTACTAATTATTACTAATAATTCTAGCTAGTAATAAGGAGGTGGAAACAGTGGAAATACAGTTGAAAGGTTATACTGTTGCATGCTGCATTGTAATCCCACTGAGAAGTATTTCATACACAGGCCTGCTGTTTGAGAGAGCAGTCAGGAATATTGTCCATGAATTGTGATCTTTGTGACATAGCAGAAGAGGTTTAACAGTAGCATTAAAAACAACGCATGGTCTGTATGGGTTTTTAGTTAGGGTTTAATATATGTTGTAGTTGTTGTAATACATATGGTCATGCAGTAGGCTGACAGGTCGATGTAAATTGTTCAGTGACTGCTTGTGAAACTCAAGGTATGTCCTTTTTAGGGTTTCAGTGAAATCTACATCTCCTGCACTACACCAGCAAAAAAAGTACAAAGAAAGAGACATTTTGCTCTGCAAACAATCATCAGATGACAGATCAACCCAGTCCTCAGTGAAGCCTGCAGACAGCAGTAGCTATCTCAGCCCCTGTGCTAGTCCTTCTTCTCCAGTATCTGGAAAGGTAGAGTTCTCAAACATATCACCCTGCTCTTCAAAAAGTAATAGAATTTCTTGCTGATATCATTCTGCAACTATTAGGTATTTTACTGATAAATGAGGAACCTAACTTAATTTTTTGTTTGTAACAGCTGTGTAATACTTCCTTCTGGAACTTAAAATCTAGACTAAATATCCTTGTTACACTAATGCAACACAGTAAAAATAATATTTGTGGAGACTGCTGAGGTAAAGCTACCCAAAGTAGGAAAAACGAGATTTTTTTAAAAAACTTATTCTAATAAACAGTGAAGGTATATTCATTTCTTTCAAGTAAATTAGTATATTGTATGCACACTCCTGAAGTTTTTGGATTCTGCCTTTCTTTGTTTCTGTAATAGCATACATTGATGCTGATTCTCTTTAAGTATTGTGTTGTCTGTGTTATCTGCCTTATTGTGACTGCTTGGGTATTAGGTTAGGGGTTGTTGGTTGGAGACAGACACACAACACAGCTCACCGAGAGTCATCAACAAACAGCCAAGATTTGTTATGGCTGCCCCCTTATATGGGGTTTCAAATTTCCCAGGTTTGGTAGCTGATTGGTTGGGATCTCTGCACCACCCAGCTCTTTGGCCAGTGATATGTCTGCAATTAGGGTAAAATGGAATCGGCTGGGGGTCTCCTGTGTAAGTTTGAATCCAGTCTATCCTTACCATACCCGGGGATTTGTTTTTCTTCTAGGCTGGTCGAGTTTGGGGGTCTGATATGGCCAAATTTATCTGGCAGCTACAGACCGGCTGCACTGTGACCCTTGGGGATTTTTTGTGATGGTTATTTTAACAAAGCACACATTTTTTAATGAGTTTGCTCTCATAGTTGTGCTTAGATACTTGAAGAGTAACTAAGTAACAGTAACAGTAAGGAGGTCACTGAGAGGAAACCTCATGGACTCCTTGGAGGATTTAGTAATTCCCCTTGAGTCTTTCAGCTTTTAAATTCCGACACTATAGAAGGAAGAAAAAAGAAGGTGGAAATGCCAGCACTGTGCTATAGGCGGCACTCTAGGATGATTAATTTTGGTGTCATCTCAAGGTGTGTCAGACTTAAACCAATTATAATTAATCACAAGACTTTTTAGTCCTATTCTGCTCTATTTGTTTTCTTCCCCTCATAGATGAACTACTATTTTGAAAAGTGCTTTAAAAATGTAAAATAGATGTGAAATACATTTAAAGCCATTTCAGACAGGACCAGCTGATAGATTTTGTTTCTTCAAGAACCTGGAGGAGAAAGGGAAGAAGGAGCACAGTCAAGGGATTTCTATCTTCATGTGTGTAAAACGTCAGAAATAAGGCCTATTTTGTTTTGTTTTATTTTGTTGTATTTATTAATTTAATTTGTTTTTTCCAGGGTTGCAAATCTCCTTCACCAAGACAAAATATGCCAGTTCGGTACTTTATAATGAAAAGTAGCAACTTGCAAAACATTGATATTTCTCAACAGAAGGGAATATGGTCCACTACACCAAGTAATGAACAGAAACTGAATGGAGCCTTTTGGGAGAGCAGCATGGTTTACTTAATATTTTCTGTTCAAGGGTCTGGATGCTTTCAGGTGAGTCTTAATCTAAAACTAAATATTAGCAGTGTTGATGGTTTAGGAGGGTGCAGCAAATGACTGTGTGTAGTGTGGACAGCTTTGCCTATGACTTCTGACTTTCTGAGAAGCAGAGTAATGCACAAATATCTGTGCTTGCCGAAGAAAGAGTATCTCATTCTCCTCCAAAATATGCTTGTGCCTCAAAAGCTGACATGGAATTGCCTCCAAACATCAGGAGTAAGAAAAATGTTTGTACTCCACATTAATCCTCTAAAACAAGAACAACAACGACAAAAAAATCCTAACAAAGTAGGTGATTGCTACTGTTTGCATGACAAAGTGTGTATTGTAAGTGAGCAAGCAGTTACAGTTTTCTAAAGCCAAGAAACTCATAAATTTCTTTATTAAGATTTTGATAAAAACTGGGTTTATTCACTTCCAGTTAGGAAGCTGGCTATGAGTCTTCCAGAGCTGTGTCTTGACTTCATATTCAGTGAGATATTTGTCAACAGTTTGTTGGTCAAATCTGTGGTCAGTTTGAAGTTAAAAATTTGACCTGGTAGTGCAAAGTTGCAGGTTAGCTGTGAGCCAGCTAATTTCAGTTGTTCCAGGTAAAGAAAGTTCAACTTACTTCTTCATATATAAGCTATTTGTAGGAGTCAGCTGAACTTAAAATCTAATGAACCAACCAAAACACAGGTGTCTTGGCAATACCACCGAAGTACTGCAGTCACATATTACATATGGTGTAATGTAATTATGTATGTGATACATATATATATTGTATAACATACATAACATACATTGTATGTAATGTAATTACATGATGGTTTGGCAAATGGGAAAAATACTGGAAAGTAATTTCCAGCAAGTCAGTTGATACTTAAAATGGGCTGTTGCACTGGTGCTCTCAGACAAGGAAGTGGGGAAGACATGCTGAAATCAGGAGTGTAGGTGGTTGACTTTGCCTGCCCTTCTAGTTTTGCTTTGGGAATGTGATCTTAACTTCCCTATTAATCTTCTCTTGCACAGCTGTCTCTTTCTATTCCACATTTTATTTTTTCCTCTCTTTCCTTTTATTAATTCTCGTTAAGTCTGGCTTGAGCTATTGAGGACTGCTTGTCTTACAACAGCAATGTATGCTGGTAACTTACACAGTGAACTGCATTTTTTTGACTGCTAAGTCCTAAATGGCATAAATTCACCTGAATAGTTATAACACGGCGTGTGTGGTTGGGTTTATTTTGGCTTGTTTGGTATGTGGGTAAATTGGGGTGTCCTTAAGTAAGTTAGTTGCTGTCTTGGGTTTGGGGTTCCATTCATTTTCTTTTTGAATATTTGTCATGTTGGAATTTTGTCCAGCTTCACTAAAGTAGGGAATAAAAGCAACTTTGACTTCTTTTTTGAAGAACAGCTACACTCTCCTAATTCTGTGTGAAAGTTTGTTAGCATGGAGGGAACATGAGAAGGAACAAATGGATTTCTGCAAAAATTACCTACTAATATCAAGGAATATGAATATCTAATAGACTGTACTATAGTAGAATATTCACCTTGATTTCCTTCTGCTTCAGGTGGTTATGCAACAGCTTTTTAGTCTATTACAAAGCTCAAAGAAGCTTTAGTGATAATTTTGTCATTGAGAGACATTCCTTATGGTCAAACCCTACAAGGCATATTTGAAGTGGAAAAAGAAGTGATACTTCCAGCTTTCTGGATGCAAACATTTTGGAAGCTCCAGCATCATGGTGGAGAGTGTGTGAATCTCTTTGAAACTACTTTGAAAGTTTTATAGGAAGTTTAGTTACTTATCTCATTCCACCATAGATAGATATGGTCTCATTATGTCTGTTCTTTCCTATTTCAATTTTTGTCCCAGGGTTTTGCTAGAATGGGTTCAGCAATCGGGTGTGAGAAAAGTCAAGACTGGGGATCTGCTGGTTTTGGAGGTTTATTTAAGGTGGACTGGATCCGAAAAGAAAGCATTCCTTTTCAGTTTGCGCACCATTTGCTCAACCCATGGAATGACAGTAAGAAAGTACAGATAAGTAGAGATGGCCAGGTAATGTTACTCTCTTCTGAAGTTTTTTCTTTAATTGGTAGAATTGTGCATTTTTCATTAGCTTGTTCAGCCTTGATATTTATCTCCACTTGTTTGTGCATCTGCTAATCTGAATCCACAGTTCATCGGTGTATTGTGCCTTCAGCTAATGCAGAATTATTGCTGAAGTAATGGAGCTGTTTTAATAAAATCAAAACAGTTTCTTGCTTATGTGTTTAAAAATTTATTTAAAGATGGATACTTCCAAAAAGAAGCTGTTGTGTTTGTTTTATAGTTTGTAATTTAGTTCTGGAGGTTTGTGCCTTGTTTGGTTGAGATGTGTTCTTCTAGGTAGTCTGTCATACCCAAATAACTGTTCATAATTATAAGTTTTTTTCTGTAAAGCCTGAAGAGAATCCTGAGATTTAGTCAGAGTAAAGCTTAAGACCATTCTTGTATTTGTTAAAGCTCTAAATGCAACTACAAAAAGCCAAAGAAGTGGCACAAAAATTCTGTGTGGCAATTTCTGCCCTTTCCCCATCTCCTCCCAAAAAATCTCCTTGATGATTCAAGATCTAAAGTTTTTGTGTCACCTTCTCTTCTTCAAAGCCTCTCTCCAGTTGTAAGAAACTGGAGGAAAGGAAAAGTACAAGGAAAGGATGGCCACTGTATTTCCTGTGACCTCTTTTTCCACATTCTCCACCACACTAGATGGAATTCAACTTAAAAGATGTGGAAAATAATGATCTTTAGCTAGTAAGTAACTGATCTGTGGGAGGTACAAAGTATCTAATGCATCTGTTCTTGCCTACCGTGGTAGAGGGTTCGCTGGGAATTATCTTTGTAAGGACTGACATCTCACTATGCATGAAAACACCCCAAATAGCCTGTAGGCCAGGGTGGCTTGTGAAAGTTTTTATCTCCTACTCAGCCCTAGTAAGAAAACCTTGCTCTGCTGGGAGTTCTAGTATTTGTCCCAATAGCAAAAGGGATGAGCTCTCCTAGAAAGGTTGAAAGCAATCACCAGCAACCTCATCCAACAATTCATTAATAAATAGTTTCTGTATGCTCAATAGTAGCAGTGCAGGTAGCTTCCTGATTTCCTGATCATTTCTAGGAGCTGGAACCACAAGTTGGAGAGCAGTTGCTGCAGCTTTGGGACCGTATTCCTCCAGCAGGAAAAAAAACCGACTGAGCATTACAAGTAATATGACAGAGGTAGCTATTTATGCATTGCTTGCTGGTAGAGGAAAAGCTGTGCACATACAGTGTATTATCACAGTACTGTTTTTTCCTTTGTAGCTTGTGGAATAACAAGTACACATGGTACTAAATATTCCATTAATTTTGATTTTTTTTAGCTGGTTTAGGTTGTTGAAACATGAGCCATGAGAACCAGCAGCATATCTATAATAAAGATGAGGAAGAAGGCGACACAACAACCTCCTGGCATTCTTTGCCATTTTGTACAGCAAGAAGTGGAAAAATAAGAGGGAATTGTGTTGGTTTCAGTGTTTATTTGCCAGCCTATTTTTTGACTGAGTTGTTTTTTTGTAGAAGTGTACAGTTGATACTTAAAAATACAGTTGAAACAAAGTTTGAAACAATGGACCTCATGTAAGTTGTCTGTGGGTTTAAATAGCATAGCAGACAGTTTAAGTATGTAGTTTACAGTTAAAGCTTTCTCAACCCAGTAAAGGGTATGAGAATGTAAATGTTAATTAGTCAGTCTTGCAGTTCAGTTAAAATAAATACTAACTCCATATATGTTGAAAGGCTCCTTAAGTGTACTTCTACATCCACAGTGCAAATGAGCAGAATATATTCATACAAACAGCTAGGCAGCTGGAAATGTTAATTTTAAATTTATTTAAAGGTAATTATCTTCAATTAGTGGGGTATTTTTGGTCTTTATTTATTTATTATTGAATTATTTTAAATTAATTTTGTTTAAATAAAGAAGGAGTATGACACTTCTGAGATTGGTTGCATCCACTGATGTTTCCAGTTTTAGTTATTTTTCACCTCTAAGACATGACTGATACCTTGAGAAGCCGAAACAGTCTTTCAGAGGTCTGTGGCCAAGTGGTACTTCAATAGTTCACTAATTTAGGCACTGTTAGCAGATTTGTACTCCTTTAAAAAATAATAAAAATCATTCCTTGAGTATTTAACATAGTCTTTATGCTTTCTTTCAAGTTGTTTCTTTTTCTTCCATACCACTGCTGTCTTGGTTTATTTGGCTTTTTCTTAGTCCTGAACATACTGTGCTGTGAGGCTGGTACAAAATGGGTGTGATCATTGTCGGCACTGTTTGAGGTCATTCTTAAGTTGAACCAAGACTTCTATCTGCTTCTGAGTCTCTACCTATTTTCTCATGTCTGTTCTGGATATTAGCCCATGCATTCATTTTGTGTTCCATGTGGGCACTTCCACACATGAACCATCAGTCTGACCTTTGCCAAGAGTAACTGGGTGCCTGTAAGGCTGGTACTGCCCAATACCTTGTTTCTCAAGAGAGTGCATTCAAGGCAAGTATGGTAAAATCTGAGCTGTGCTACCTCCTCAGGAACATATTCCTGAAAACAGGTAACTGTGGCAGCTGTTTTGCCACAGACAGTTGTTTTGGTTTTTTGGTGTTTGTTTGGTTTGTTGGTTGGTCTGTTTGTTTGTTTGGGGGGGTTGGGTTTTTTTTGTTTTTTTGTTGTTTTGGTTTTTTTTTGTTAAATACCGTGTAGCATAAAATTGCTTATTTGTTGCAACTATTTCTTTCAATATTTGCTTCACTATATCTTTTTCCCCACTGTTGAACTGGCATTATTTTCTGCTGCATCATCACAGCATTAAGGATTGGGGGGCTTAATTCTACAGAGGGATTTTTTGTAGCTTTCATTTTTCATGCTTCATACTGACTGTTGTAGAAATGAAGAAATTAAATCACAGCTCATACCTGGCAGGCCCACCACAGGGTTGTGGTTGGATCACTTCGTAGTTATCTCCAGGAAATTTATCTTTAAAGTGAATTAAGAGTGGTTTTTGCAGCTACCAATTCCAACTTTTCTTTTTTGTGAAATGATGCTGTAATTGTTCCAGAGCAGCCACTTTTTTAGATGTATTCAGTCATGGGTTTCACCATCTGGAAAACATTAGCAGTTAGTCTCGTGCTGCTCTGTATCTTCCTGTTCACACTAAGCTGCTCTGTTTTCCTTCCCTGTGGATCATGCTGCACTACTCTCTTCCGCTGTCATTTCTGCTGCCTTTGTTGCATCTTCTAACAGGAACCACAGTGCACAAAGGAGGTGATGCTGCCCTAAATTAAAAGCTTTATTTGCTGTTTTGTTTCTTTTGGCAGATGTTGAAATGAGTTGCCTCAACAGGAAGTGTGTAAGTCTGGATGAGAGGAAAGACGTGGGCTAATGTCTTTACAAATAATTTGATGGGTGAAGGTATGGGTGTTAACGACTTGCAAATAGACCTTAATGCGTCTACTAACTTTGGGCAGCAGGTTTGTTACTGGGCCCAGACAACTGGGCTCCTGAGAGGAACAAGGGTTTGCACAAGCCTGAACTTCAGAACTTTGGGGTAAAACAGGAGGTTCAAGGGGGAATATGGGGTAGATGGTTCGGGCAGGCTGTACCTTCCTAGGGCCTTAGCCAGTGGGGAAAGGAAGAGGGCAACATACAGCCGGGAGTTTAGGATAAAAGGAGGGTGCACCCTCTGAAACCCCAAGAGAGAAAACATTGCAGACATGTGCCCCAGTAGACTCTCTCTCCTTATTCAAATAAAGTGGAAGGAGTCCTCTGTCTCCTTTATACGCATAAACCTCTGGCATTTGTAGATTTTCCGGACATGGGTTTAAAAGCAAATTGGTTCTAAGGAAAGCAGATTGTGGGTTATATTACGTTAGAGAATACTCCTGAAAACACTAAAGAACATGTCTCATTGTCAAATCAGGCAATCTAGAGCAAGTTCCATTTTATTTTTGTCAAGCCAAGAAAGAATTTTAATGCTGATTTTGATACCATGTCGGTATAAAATTACTGTTTGTTGCCTTTTGCTGTATAGTGCAGAGCTCTGAGATTTATGCCTGTCGCGATCAGCTAATGCAAGTGGGAATTGTGATGGTTCGTGATCTCAGAGTGCAAAAAACTGATCTCAGAGTGCAAAAAACAACACAGAGGGGATTTCAGTATTCATCAAAACAAATGCACTTTTATTAGTGCCATCAGCAAACGTGATAGAAGGACTTGAAGGGAAATAGTGAGAAAGAGAAGAGGTGGGTAATACCTACCAACAGAGCGACAAAATCCTCATGGTCTGGCCAATAGATCCGTCTTCTTCTATGGGGAGATCTCAAAGTCTTTGGTTAACTCAGGGGCACTTATATTCCTTTCCAAAGCGACAGGCAGTTGGCCAAAAGGTGGGGAGTTACAGTGTGTTTGTTTTGAGAGAACAGGTCAGCCATCAGCAAGTGCAGTGTTAACCAGAACAGCTACAGCCGTCAGCAAGTGCAGTCAATTCACTCTGACTTGCCCATTGTTTCTGCTCAGGATCTGATGTTCCAATGGAAATGCATGCTAGGTTTTAACACTGAACACACCTGCAGGCAATACTTTGCAAACATCCCACTTCAGCCAGGCCAGAACTCCTCTGTTGGGCTTTTTAGAGTCCTTTTTAGGGGTTTCAGTCTCTGTCCTTGACGATGGTCATGAGGCAGGTGAGGGATCTTCGGACCATCTCTTACACCACCCCGTGACTCATGATTGTCATCAAGAGAGCTCCATCAGCACAGTTCCGCAGTCTTGCAAAGTCTTCAGGACTTGTCCATGCTGGTAGCATATCCCGGAAAACAGAGACACTAGAGAGTGAGAGAGAGAGAAAGGAAAAATAGGAAAAGGAAATAGAAGCAAAACAAAGTCAATCAATATTGATTAAAACAATTTTTCAAAATAATCAAATTACAAAAAAATCAAAATAATTCAATACAATCAATATTAAAATCATTTTTCAAGTAATCAAGACAAAATCACAAAAAAATCAAAAATAGTAAACAAAATACAATCAATACTTACTAATAAAACCATTTTTTCTTCAAAATAGCGTAAAAGTAGATGTACAAACTGCTTTTTTCGTCAAAACATGGGAGGAGGTAGGGCATTATGGCCAGCAACTACTATAATTAAAAGCTGATAGAGAAGCTCCAGTACCTGCCACCGCTGCCACTGCCCAGCTTATAGAGACCCTCCACTTAACACCACCTGTTTGTGTAAAATCGTTCCTTTTTCCTCTGCTGCTGAAAGAGAGGCAAGATTATAATGAGAAGGACTGTCCACAAGCTGACAGAAAGCAAAATGCTGACACAGCTAGAAAAGTCAGGTTACTGGTGTTCGCTGGAGGAAAAAACTACAAAACTTTGTTGGTCTCCCAGGTTGGGAGGGCCCCCCAGCTCATCAGAGCTCTCTTGCCTCCTCCTAGGCCCCAGGCAGCAGCTTCCCCCATGCAGCATGGCCCTCCTTGGCTCCTGCCAGAGGGCAGCTGACCATCTCTGTTCGCTAAAGCTATGATGCACCATTATCAGAATGTCTAAAAGATGCATTGAAATATGTTTGGTAAAGTTAGTCTTGTTTTTTTCATGAACTGTGATTTTTAATAGGAGTTACTGGAGACGTTTAAAGTTATGTGTGAATATAACATGGCAATATAACCTTCTATAACAGAAATGCTGATAAAATTTGCCATGTGGAATATACACTAAATTGACACTGGTTCTTTACAGAATTATGATGATGTTACCTGTTACCACAAAAATCAGAAACTTGTGTACGTTAAAATATTTTTTTCCAAGCCAGTACCCTTTGTGGACAGAAAAATTCTTACTTATAAAATACTGTGATTCTTTAGAAAATTTTAAAAATTCTTGTTGTGGTGGTCACCAGTTCAAAACTGGGCAGAAACACCAATTTAGTGTGCTGGTTTGGTTTGCCAATTTTTCGTCTCCCAGACAACGCACCAATTAATGTGGTGGGTCTGATGTGGTTTAAATGCTAATTCATCCACTAGAATTATTTACTCCTTTTCTCTTGTGAGATAGGATTAGGAGAAGAGCAAAGCAGGCTCAAACTTTAAGGGGTATAAAAAAACTTCATTAACAAAACTACAAGAAAAATTAAAAAAATTAGTAAGAATCAGAATAAAACTTTCAAAACACTTCTCCTCCCCCCACAACCTTCCTTCTTTCCCACTGACAATGTACAGAGACAAAACCTGGGACCTAGGTCAGTTTTATCACCTCTAAAATAGTCTTCCATCAGTTCTCTTGGGGAGAGGAGTCTCTTTCACTATGTCGTGGGGACTTCTCCACAAGAAACAAGTTCTCTTGGGGCTTCAATTCTCATTAATAGAAGCTGCCCGAAAATCTGCATTTGTGAAGTCCCTCCCATCTCATGCAGCCTTTCCACAGCTGCATTCATGGTCCATGTCAAACTTACAGGGTACTATTTAAAGGATGAGTTGTTCAAAAGCAAAGGTTCTCTTCATCTATCTCTGAGATCATCTTCGTCTCTAAGAACAGAGGCGGTCATCATCGTCGTCTTCTTTTTCTTTCTCCTCCTCCTCCTCATCCTCCTCCTCCTCCTCCTCCCTCCCACGCTCCCACCCTGGGGGCAGGGGGTCTTCATCACTCTCATCTTCCTCTCTCTGTTCAAGCTTCTCATGAGATCACAGCTACTTCAACTTGCTTCAGCACAAATGCCTTTGCTCATATGTGCAATTTGAAACTCCATCTCCCCATACTGTTTTCATGAATTAAAGGCATATTCTAGTGTATCAACAGTCCATCACCATGGCCCTGCAAACGAATTTCAGCCTAAGACTAAGGCATCCCATCCTTCTCCTCCCATCTGGGACTTAATTCCTTCTTCACTGACCTTGGTGTCTTCATGATGTCTCGCTACGTGTCTTCACTCTATCCTTTTCTCTCACTTGAGAGTGGATCAGTGGCCTGTAAGAAGTTTCATCTGTGCAATAAAGGAGTTAATATCTCGCCCAGGACCTGCAGTGGTCATGATGGTTTCTGCTGGGCGGTGGCCGAAGCAGTCACAGTGACAGGTTTCAGGCCTCACTGGGCTGTGACAGGATCTCGTGGTTGGGTCCGGCCAGCGCTGCGGCAGAGGCAGGGCCTGGTCTGGCCCGTGCTGGAGGTGGAGGGGACCAGCCTGGTGATGTTAAGCTGCTGGGGTCTGGCCTGATCAGGATGGGGCCCCTTGACATCCCCTCGCCCTGCCTGGCAGCTGCTGGAGCCTGGCCGGGCTGGGATGGGGCCAGCAGACTCCACAGGAAGGGGCCTGGCCCCTCGGCTGGGCCTGCCTGGCCCAGCCTGGCTGCGCAGAGGAGGGCTGGACCGGCCTGTTAGCTGTTCCCAGTCCGGAAGAAAAGAGAGCTTTCCCGGGGTTTGTTCAATTTTTAACATGTGTGTTCGCAGAGGCGTGTTCAGCTTCCTAGTGGTTTAACAAGGTGTCATTATTCAAAACTAGTCACTGACTGGTTTTTGCAGGCATGAAGGAAACTGTTACCAGCTCCTCTTAGAAAAGTCACTTCCATGGGTAGCTTCTTCTCTGCTCACTAAATGTCAATCAATGCAAAACGAGCACATCTCTTTAAAAATGTTTAGAGTAAATATTAACAGAATAAAATGTCACCCTGCAGAAATTAACTTTCAAACCTAATGTCAAAACACTGAATGATTTACAGTCATTGCTGAGACCTATTAGCTGAGCTAGGCCTGCAGTGGATTTAGCTGTAATCAAATTTAGCAGTAATCAAATCTACAGGAGATATTTCTGCTTTAAAAATATTTAGCTCACACAACCTCCACTACACAAGTATTCCAAAGACAGTGTGGTCTGGAGAGGATGGATGAAGAAAAACCTTCCCCACTTTCAAACCATAGCAAAGAACCCATAAATATCACTTTCCACCTTTAAGAAACAAGTGATAATTCAGAAGGAAATCTCAAGCTTATTTACAGAGTGAGAAGGAAGGGAATCTTCAAGGTGAATTGTGGTGTCAGAAACTTTATTCATATACAATCCTACTCTATATTCCTACTCTGCAATCCTACTCGACAATCCTACTCTACAATCCTACTCTAAGGTGGTTGCGGAGTAAATGGTCCTGATGGTTTTCTTCTCTTTCCTTCTCTTCACTGAAATTATCAGTGGCACCAGGCTGGACGCAGGCTCAGCTAATGTTACAAATGGATGCTGCCCAAAGGAAAAAAAAATTAACAAAAACTAATAAACCATGACTTTTCAAGCTCAGTGCTTCACAACCTCAATCAGGATTCCTTTGGCTCCTAGAAAGATGCAGAAAGAGGACCAACGGGACCATCCGCACCTCAATTTTCATGTGCAGGACCTTGCCACCACAGACAAACCTGGCCCAAAATCCCACTCACTCATTTATCCAGATGTCTTTGTCTTGCTGGGATTTTTGCCCTGCTGGTGCTCTAGAAATGGTGCTTTCTGTCCCTGGGGTTACTTCTTTTCAAGAAACTCCAAAGCCTCACATAGGTCACTCTCTTTGAAAGACAGGCACTGTGCTCATTTCCACAGGGAGACACGCAGTGTCTACCTTTCCATTCCATGCCCTGCGCCTCCTGTGCTGCATGGCACCTTGCTTTCCAGCAGGGACGCTGAGTGGCACTGGGTCCTGGCAGTTCCCTCTGCCACACAACCTGGCAGTAACCCTGAGACAGTTCCCATCTACCCATCTACTTGACGATGCCAGGAAGCAGATGGGGCTGGGACAAGTCCCTCTCAGTTGCCCCTGTTTGTGTGACAGAAACCTCTAAGAGTGAAGTGGGTCTGGTCCCTCAGAGTCTCAGAGTGAGCTCTCCACAGCCCCTCCTTCCCACAACCAAACCTCTGACTGCTTGGCTGGGACATGCCTCTGTACCCCGCATTGCCCTAGTTCAATTCTTTTGCCATTAGATAAAACTGAACACCTCACCAAATTATAAAACAGGGCAACAGAAACAGTCAGAGGACAGAGCACCTCTCGTCTGAGGACAGGCTGAGAGACCTGGAGTTATTCAGCTTGGAGAATAACAGGCCCCAGGGAGACTTTATTGCCATGTTCCAGTACTTCAGAGGGGCTTCTGAGGAAGTAGGGGATACCTCTTTTTAACAGAGCCAATTGCAATACTTTACTGGACATGGGGTAATATTTTAATATATAATCAGGATTGAATCAGATTAGGTGCAAGGAAGAACTTGTTTACTTGGAGCATGGTGCAACACTGGCACAAATTGCCCTGAGAGCTGGTAGGTATCCCGTCCCTAAAATATTCCAGGTCATGTAGGAAGGGGCTTTGAGCAACCTGGTCTCTTTAAAGATGTCCCTGCTCATTACAGGGCACCTGGACCAGATAACCTTTACAGGTCCCTGCCAGCCCAGCCCAGTTTGGAATTCCTCACCATTCTCAGTTGAACAGCACCAGGAGTGGAGGTGAGGAGGAGGGGACCTCATCTCATGCCTTGGAGGAGGAACCCATCCCTTGGCACTGCTTCACCTGCAGCCCCTTGGCATTTTACCTGCAGGAGCTCCTCAGCAGACCAGCGCCGCACCTCGTCTTTCTGCAGGCAGCAGCTCAGGAAGTCATGCAGCAAAGCCGAGAAGAGCTTGGGCTGCTGCAGCTTTGGTATCCCTTCTGTGGCTATCAGGAGTTGAGGCTGGAGAAAATGGAAACACGGGGCTCCACCTCCACCTGTTCCTTTCTCATCTGTAACTGCTCTCCCAGATCCCATTGTTTAAGCTCCACTCTGCAGTGGTAGTTTCTGTCCTTGGCAGAGAGGCAGAGATGACTTTTCCATAACAACAAAAAACCCAAACTGTGAGGCAGACACAGCTTTTCCAACATCCAGCAGATCTTGCCTTGGTAGCTATTTCATTGACTGACCTAGAACTACATCACCAAAACCACGTTTGGCTTCTCTGAGGATTCACACCAGCTTAACAGGCTATTTGGAAGGGGGAATTTGTTCTATTTGTATTATTTCCAAGAATTATTACATGAAAGGAATCTCTGCAGTGCTTGTTGGTCCCTTAAGCACAGCTTCCATAAAACAAAAATCATCAAGTTTTTTGTTCTCTTCTTGAAAAAAAACGCAGATACAGAATTCATCTAAAATAGACAGAAATAACAGTGGGAAGAGGCCTAGGAGTCTCCATGAAAAAGCCTGCCACCATAGTAACAGCTCTGTGCTGGTGGCACTGAAAATAGATGGTGACCAAAGAGACTTTGTTACTTTCCTCTTCAACCCAGAGGAAAATTTCCTTCACTTTCCTCACACCACCAGAGGTCACAAAGCGGGTTTTATTCTGTCCCCCTGCAGCTGAGCTCAGCCACTGGATATGGTGGGGAGCCAGAGTCCTCACTGTCATTAGAACCGTGCAATCCTGGGCTGGCCCTGCTCCTGCAGTAAAGGAACACAGCACCGACTTCAACTGCACACCTGGGATTCCAGCCCCAGGCACATGACTGCAAGCCCATCAACTTGTTAAAATACCAAGAGACAGCCAAGGGTTCAGCGTACAATCCTTACTGCAGTCAGAGAAAAACATCCTAAACTTATCTAGGTCACCCTGACACATGACAGAAAAATGTACAGATGATTTGAAAGCCTGAAAGTTTGCAAGACCCACAGGATTAGGAAAAGATGCCACAGTATGGAGGAAAACTGATGTCCTGTGGTTAAAAAAGGAAAAAGCAAGTAGAACTGCTTTGGGATTGCTTTAGTACTTGATTTTTTTCTCCTCTTTCTCTTTCTCTTTCTCTTTCTCTTTCTCTTTCTCTTTCTCTGTCTCTTTCTCTTTCTCTTTCTCTTTCTCTTTCTCTTTCTCTTTTCTTTCTCTTTCTCTTTTCTCTTTCTCTCTTTCTTTCTTTCTTTCTTTCTCTCTTTTTCTCTTTCTCTGTTTTTTTCATTTTTGTCTTCCTTTTCCATTTTCTTTTTTCCTTTTCCTTTTTTCTTTTTCTATAAAATTGAAACTAGGAAGGTCCAACCTCCATTTCTCAGGATACTTATCACACTGCTGAACTCTCCACTGAAAAAAATTCTTCTCTCTCAGAGACAGAGCTCCAACATTGACCAAAAAGTAAATGAGAAATGTCAAGCATGGCTGGAGGCCTAAATGACAGGTTACTGAACTGGTTACCTGCCACTTCCCTTCTGATTCAACCAAACCTACAGCAGATGCTGATGTGCACGTGAGGGACATTTTTAGAAGGGGACTGTGGTGGAAGTAGTGCCAGCAGATGGCAATGGGATTTTGTCCAGTGGCACACAGAACATGGGACAGGTAAGAAAGACAGTGGGATCAGTGAGTATTTGCACCATACCGAGACAGAAGTTTCATTCCAGTAAGGAACTTTTCGTTCCACCATTTCGATGCCCACGATTCCGAAAGACCATATGTCCACTTTGGGGCTATATGGTTGACCTGTCATGATTTCAGGTGCCATCCACCCAGAAGTCCTGGCCACTGAGCTCTGTCTACTCTGCTCAGCAGGGAGCTGAGCAAAGAGGCCAAAATCAGCTGAGGAGAAAACAATATACCAGGAAAGTCAGTTCAAATTAGGAAATCAAGCAAAAGAATTCCCTACTCTCAGTCTAAGAATGCAGTGTGTCATCTGCTGGAAATCTGTCCCTGCTCTGTTTCTTCAGGGCTTTAACCACGGAAATATGGAATTGACCACTTCAAAAAAACCTCCATATTTTTTACACTACCTCCAGCAGTGGCCTTTATTTTTCTGAAGCTTTAGACTGTAGTTCCCTCCCTTGGGAAGGGACACACACCAACCAATGCTACTCTTGACTGCTTCTTCCTTGTGATACTTCTGTGCACGTTGCAACTGTGCCCACAGTTTGCAGCAGGGGCCCCTGTGCTGCCAGCAACACCATTTTTGTGGAGCTGGCACTCACTCAAAGCAATGCCACACTCCATATCCCCAGAACACTGTGCCTGACCAAGAATATACTGACCCAGCTTGACAGAGCCATCAGTTCTGAGAAGGATGTTGTGGCTCTTCATATCTCAATGGATCACGTGGTTTGAGTGAAGAAAATCCAGCCCTTGCAGGCACTGAGAGAGAAAACAGAAGCAGGAGGGCAAAAGTTAGTGATGTGATTTCATCACACAAGAAAAGAAACAGCCCTAAAAGATTCCCTCTCCAGGGGAATGGGGAGCCATGGCAGAACGCAATGCCACTGAGAGGAAGAGCTTGCTGCTCCAACACTAGCAGAGCAGGACCCTTCTAAGGAAAGGCATGTCAGCTTTTGAAAGAGCAACAGCAACTACTGTTGTAGACTTTCCCCTACAAATCAGTCAGAGTGACTGCTGCTGCAGTGGGTGTGCTCTCTCCATCAAGAGGACAAATGAGGGTTTGCCAAGATAGAAGTCCCTCCCATTGGTGTGAAGTGGATCACTTTAGGGTGGGAGGCTGCACGACAAAGATTTTATTGCTGGCCTTAGCATAGACTTGGAAGTATCACATCAGTCACCTTTCAGAGGCAAAGAGCATTTTGGCTTCCCTACTATCCTTTTCAGCTGAGGACTGTGAGAAATGAGTCTCTCTTTTTTCCTTGCTGTTAGTTTCAAATCCCGCCACCAGCACCTTTGCTTTTACAGGCAAGGAATGCAGTACAGACAGGCTCGAGATAAAGGTTTAGAGAGGCAAGATGGAGAACAGCATACACAAATACAACAGACAGAGTGAGAATGCAATAGCAGGAGATAAGAGTACAGAAACAGAGTACAGTGAGTGCAGGGGCACTGCCAGACAGTTCACTTGAGATGCTCTTGCTTGCCCATAGTATTCCAGCAACACAGAAACAAAGCTTGGCACATGAAATCACTCCAGTTCTGAGCCTCAGTTTCCCAGACAATCCTGCCCAAGCCCTTGGAAGCGCAGGTGGGATCCCTGACCTGCCGACTGACGGCTGCAATCTCTCCTTCAGACATGTGAGTCTCGTTGATTACATCGCTCAGAGTGCCTCCGTCCATGTACTCCATCACCAGCCAGAGTTGCTCATGCACAAGGTAGCTGAAAGAAGGAAGCAAGGGTGTAGAGATGAACGTGCATGGCTACATTGCAGTTTGGAAAAGACAACAGTTGATTTTTGTTTCCAGTCCCTTTATGACAAGGACAGAATAAAAAGAATAGACATTCCTTGAATAAAAAGAATAGATGTGGTAAATGTAATGTATAAATTCGGGTATCAAAGATTTAGTTTATTAAAAGCTACTCCATGGCATCTCCGAGATTCCAAGACCTGTGGTGCAAGCCTCGAAACCACAAAATTCGCAACAGAAATGACATAGCCGGACTGGAGATGGCCCATTCATCAATGATGGGCCTCCACTTAACAGCTGCTTGACATCTGATGCCAATCTTGATAGAGGATCCTGGAGGATGATCAAATTAGCACCCCAAAGACGAGATCCGGGAAGACTATCAAGTCTTCTCACACTTACGGGAACCTCTGACAAGACCTCGCTTAGAAATAAAGAGATACATCAATATTTGGACTTTCAATGGACTTAGCCTCAGGACAAATAAACCGTATAAAAACCCTTACACCAAGACATAGGGTGTGGTTGAGGTTGGACGGTACCGTTGTTACTGTCACTCTGCCCACCCAGCATTCGATCGATGTTGTCCAATTTTATTGTGGCTTTTTAATTGTTTTTTAATTATTTTTTTAAATTGTCTTTTTAATTTGTTAAATAAATTCTGTTATTTTTAATTGGCTTCTTCTCATTTATAACACTGATCAAGTGGAACCTGCATAATAATGCTTGGCACAGAAAAGATAAATTTAGGTGCATCATCTGGATGCAGCGGTATATCAAAAAAGCTATCCTTTAAAACAATCACTATTAGATGCCAATTTCTAGGGATCATAGAAGGAGAAGGGAGCCCTGGTTGTAGAGGCCCCATTCCCTCAATTGCCTCATTTATTTTCCTCAAGTCATGCAACAGCCTCCACCCCCTGCTTTTTAATTATGAACACAGGTGAATTCCAAGGACTATTAGATGGGATTATATGTCCCCTTTTTAGCTGTTCTGGTACCACTTCCTGTAATATGCGCAGTTTTGCAAATGACACGGGCCATTGATCTACCCAAATTGGATTAGAGGTTTACCAAGTCAGTTTGAGGGTGTTGCGTGCACCAGTGACCCTTAGGCAAAATTTGAATGCATAAAAATTCCCCACTGGAATAAAACATCTCTCCCCCACAAGACCAGCTACACAGAGACCACAAAGGATCTGAGAGTAACTACCCTTCCCTCAGGCCCTGTAATTTGCACCAGGTGTTGGCTCTGATAGCTTTGACTGTTCCCTGCTCACTCCTGAAAGTGATGCATTGTGTCCAGAAAATCTGTGGTACCCCTGTGGAACCAAATCCACCCCTTCTCTGTGTAGCTATCAGGGGTGAGGATAAGGGGGCTGCCAGGAAAAGTACAAGCTGAGCAATTTTGCTCCCTGCTGGAACCATGCAGGGGGGCTGTGGGGTCCAAGCCATGATTATGATTTTCCCAACCGTGTCAGAGTCAAAAACTCCCGGTAAAACAAACAATCCTGTTACTGAAGTAGAAGATCTATCTAAAAGCAAAGCATGGTAATCCGGTAGTAAAGGTCTGCAAATTCCTGTGGGGAGACAAAGCATTGAGCAATTGGTCAACATTACTGTGTTACTGGTTGATATGTCCAACCCGGTGCTTCCTAGAGTGGCTGCCCGTAGTTCTGCAATGGTCGGGGTGGCAGGAGCTGGGCTGGCTGGAAGATGAAGGTTGGTTCTGGCAGCTGTGGCTGGGAGGGCTGTGGAACTTGTGTCTTCACGCGTCGCCATCCCGCACTTCGAGATGAGTTTCCCTGCAAAGGCTGGCCATTTTTGTGAAATTTAGAGCGACAGGAATTAGCAAAGTGAGGACCCTTCTGGCAGCGAGGGCATACATTCGGTGTTTTTGCTTTTTGCGCCTTTCAGCAGTCTTTTCTAATGGGCCCGAGCTCCCCACAGCCAAAACAAACTGACTGCGTTCCGGGCAATATTTTTAAAGTGGCAAAGGCATCGGCTATACCTTGCCCCACGGCTTGGTAAGTAACTGCTGTTGTGTGCTGCAATGTCCCCAGGCGATTGCAAGCCTTAATCATTTGTAGCAATGTAGGCTCTGGTTCTGGAGACAGAGTTTTTAAAATACGTTTGCAATCCTCATTAGCATTTTCAACAGAAAGTTTTAGTAGTACAACTTCCCTGGCTTGATCATTATCAATTTGTCTTTCCAGAGTTTGTTTCAGTCTGTCCACAAACTGCATATAGGGTTCTTGTGGAGCTTGCTTATTATTTATGAAGGATTGTTGCGGCGTTTTGGCATCAGGCACTTTGAGAAATGCATACCTAGCCGCCTGGGTGATTTCCTCCCGGGCTTCCCTCGGTAAGGCAGCCTGGCCATTAGGATCGGTATGCACCCCCTCGCCAGCCAATTGGTCAATAGTTAAGGCAGCCAGGGCTTGGTTTGCATGCCCTGCATATGTTAAAATTAAGTTTTCCAGTCTTTTTTTCCATTGTGCCATGAATATTGCATATTGTCTTGAGGTGAGCAAAAGGTTTGCCAAGAATTTAACGTCATGAAGAGTCATCAGGTGGGTAGTGAAATTTGCTCTTAGTAAATTACTGAAGTAAGGGGATCCCAAACCATATTCTGTTGCTGTATGGTGCAGTTTCTTAATTTCTGAGTGGCCTAAGTGCTCCCATTGTGGATTCCCCTCCTCAGGCCGAGTTGCACGGGGGCTACAAAGATTTCTGCCACAGTTTCAAAGTCTCTGTTCTTAAGGGCTTTCTTTTTTTATCCATAACCATTTGTTATGCATATTTGGAGGGAATAGGTCCGGATCTTTTTCGGGGCCAGGGGCGAAAGGCTCTCTGTTGCTACTAGAGTCACTGTCCGCATAATCAGTTAACGTTTGGCAGCTGTGGGGTCTCTGGTGGGATAGTGGCAAGGCTACAGGTGGCATCTGTGCTCTGTCCCTGGCTTTTGTCGGGGAGGGGGTCCGGACAGGGAAGAGGGAGCGTGGGACCTGGGCCGATCAGGGTTAACCATGGCTGCAGGGACCCTCTCTGCTGTTGCCTCACAGGTTACCTCGCCTCCCCCCTCCTTTTGAAACATGTCCATGACCGCCCTCCAAGCAGGAAGCAGGTGAAGCTCTGGCTCATGGCCAGACAGCGCAGCCAGGTCATAGAGTTTTACACTGACCTTGTCCCAGTAGCAGAGAGTAAAAATAGAGGAAGTGGTGGTATCAGGAAATATGCATGACACCCATCATAGAAGTGACTTAAGGTCCCTCTTAGGGATGGGGGATCCATGCTTGCTTAGGAGGTGTAGCATGGTTTCATAGATGTCTCTCTCAGTGGACATTCCCTGTCCCATATTTTTAGTTCCCCTGGCTCACCTGTCACGTCGCAGCGTACAGGGATTGTGGGCCCAAATGCGGTTCTTTCACCGTCACGATCAGTTCCAGGGGCGTTGCCGATTGCCGTCAGATAGATGGTTCTTCTCCAGTCACATGGAGCACCAATTATCGGCG